>JARQOD010000004.1:55569909-55591010 GCA_033576555.1 Oophaga sylvatica | reverse complement strand
CACGCTTAGGACTGCATGTGACTGTCAGGCATGTTGGTGGTTCTGACGCCATTGTCCTTGTAGTTCACACACATTTCTACATTTCTAAAGCCACTACAAACGGTTTGCGTTTTTAGAATATCAAGCGTGTCTCAGCCATTTTATCTGACTCTCTGACCTTGGGAATCCTACAACAATGTGACTACATACATAACTACTGAAGTGTGTATACACTTTGTGGGCCACTGATATTATATATTTTATATATACTATATAAATACATACATATATAGTATCACATATTTATGCAATAACAGAAAGCCAGTATCAACAGAGAGAAATACAACTGGACCTTAACCCCATAAAGCCATAATGCCAATTGTCACAAGGTCATAATACAACTTATCTTTAACACTCTGTTCACCGTAGTGCTGAGGACTTCATAGATGGAACATAGGTGGTTTTCGGATCCCAGAATGAAGATTATTAGATGTCAGGATGCCCAATATGATAGTGAACCAGGTGCTAGGCTTTGTTTGCTCGGTGTGTTTGCTTTGCACATTTGCATGGAGCGCACACAACTACAGTACATTCTGTAAGATGCCTATAGATTTTCTATGCACCAAACCTGGTCCAAGCAAGTGTGCTTATACCTCATTTTCAGCATACAGAATGACATCCCTTGATAGACCACAGAATAGACTATGTCAGAAGACCCGCATGAAAATCAGTGACCAGACCTACAGTATGTTGAGTAGCTGCACACATTATTTTACGCTACGATGAAATATACCGTATATCCAATGCAAAAATACCCCAATTGTAGCCTTACCCAGATTACTAAACCCAAAATAAGGTACTATTAAAAAAGTCGGCCGCCCGTCACACAGTCTGTTCTATGCGCTAGTAACATTTTTTTGTGGGGGTTATCAATAAAAGCAATCCCAAACTAGACCTTGACAAAGAGAGCACAACCCGTACCATGTGCCAAATAACCAAAGCTCTGTGACGGTCTCCTACACACACAGGTCTCTGAGAAAAATCAATTTCAGGAATAGTGAGCTTTGTGCGGAATAGGTAAGAGGGGCACTGAAGGACTACAAGAAAAACTGTGACTGCTCATGGATAGAGGGGCACTGTGTTGGGACCACTGGACACAGGGAGCAGGTGGGGCTCTGTCACTTGCCAGTGACTCTTAAACATTTGGGGCAGCAGGGTTCAAGGTTAGTTCTGCTGCGAACCTACAATTACATGGCATTAAAGGGAATCTGTCACCCCTTGGACGATCTTTACCTATTACTACGGGCATACAGGTAATGAATGATTAAAGGGAACCGGTCACCTCGTGTTGCCGCTATAAGATGCGGCCACTGCCTTATCTACAGCATTCTATAATACTGTAGATAAGCCCCCCGTCCGACATGAAAGGTAAGAAAAAGAGGTTTTATTATACTCACCCGGGGGGGGGGGGGGCGTCCGATCCGACAGGTGTCCCAGGTCCGGGTCCTCCCATCTTCATGCGATGTCGTCGTCATGCTTGCTTCATGTCGCATTCCTGCGCAGGCGCACTGATCAGTCCTGTTGAGGGCAGACCAAAGTACTGCAATGCGCATGCACCGGGAAAGGTCAGAGAGGCCCGGCGCCTGCGCACTGCAGTACTTTGCTCTGCCCTCAACAGGGCAGATCAGTACGCCTGCGCAGGGATGCGACACGAAGCAAGCAGGATGACATCGCATGAAGATGGGAGGCGCCGGACCTGGACCTGCGACACCCATCGGACCGGACTGCATCAGACGGCCCCCCGGGTGAGTATAATAAAACTTGTTTTTCTTATTTTTCAGGTCGGACCGGGGACTTATCTACAGCATTACAGAATGCTGCATGTCCTGGAAGTTGTGAGGTGCAACCTCCATTAGCACAGATATGACGGGGATCTGGGGAACTTGGAGGTAAGGTCATCACCTCCAACTCTTTGTGATGTTTCCCATACCATTTCTGAACAGGTGTTGAATCTGACAAGACACAATATTCTGCTGAAACTACCTAATACCATTTGGGAATACAGTTGTCATGAAAGGGAGTACTTGGTGTGCAACAATGTTTAGGAGGGTGGTACATGTCACAGCAACATCTGCATTATTTCCAGAACCCAGAGTTTCCCAGAACATCACATTGCACCTCATGACTTTGACCTCTTCCCATAATCCATCCTGGTGCCATCCCTTCCCTAGGTAAGTGACGTTAACACATTCAGACCATCAGACCAGGATACCATCTTCAATTGCTGCATTAAATGGAATGTGTTACCCCCTGGGTCGGATGACCTATTAATATGGGCATACAGGTGATAGGACTAGTTTAACATTTCTACCTGTTTGCCTCACATTTGTGGTCTTCTTGTTAAGAAATTGCATTTTATTCCTGTATGGTAAAGATTTCTTCCAGGCTCCGGGGCATGTGGTGCCTAGAAGAAATCTCTGCCTCCTGCCTTATCCCTTCCCTCCCATCAACAGTGCCGTGTGACGCGTAATGGTGGCCCGGAGTCCCGCGCCTTGCAATAGCGTAATTATACGTGCCTATTCCACCCTTCTATGGGCACTGGCTTCAACATTCTTCTGCGCAGGCACTGGAATGTGTGGAAATAAGGTGCTCTCCCAAATTCCTTCCTCCCTCCCTGCATACGGTAGATTTTCTGATACCCCTGTCACCCATGTATGCATGGTGGGGAAAGCACTTTATCGTTGTGCATGCCGGAAGTCACTGCAACGGAATAGGCAGGTATAATTGTGCTATTGCGGAGCGGAATTCTGGGGCCACCATTACACGTCACAGGGCACTGTGACACTGACGAGATTGGGGTTGGTATGATAATGAAGACAGGAGTCAGAGATTTCTTCCAGGCACCGCACGCCCCAGAGCCTGGAAGAAATCATTAGCAAACAGAAAAAAATACAATTTATCTGCGGGGCACAGATGTATGACTAGTGTAACATTTTTATCACCTGTATGCCCATATTAATAAGTCATATACGTCCTAGGGGGTAACAGATTCCCTTTAGCAGGAGTCAGAATAGGCACTCAGACCAGTCTGTAGCTATGTAGCAAATTGCGATGTGCTGTGTGTTCTTACACCTATTAGGCTAAATTCACACGTTGCATTTTTGCTGCGTTTTTTTCAACAGGCAAAATCTGCCTTGGTAGTAAAGAAGCTGCTTTCGAAAATAAGGTTTTCCTGCGTTTTTTGCTGCCCAATATATTCCACCCATTGACGGGTACCACTGTCAATGTCACTGGGTACACAATTATGGCTGATTGGTGTAAAATATGAAATATAACAGAAATAAAAGTGTCATAGGATTAAAAGGAAAAAAAGTCAAACTATTACTTAAAAAGTAATAGGAAAATAGGAAAAGAATCATATGAGAACTAGGAGACAAGTCACAGGAGCAGGACAGGACCACCAGGGAAGGAATGAGAGTGGTGAGAGAAGAAGAAACAGACCAGTGATTGTGGTATTCTAATATTCGGGAGACCTTACGGATTTATCCATACCTGTCATTTGAAATTTTCTTGTAGGTGAGGAGACAAAGATAATCTAAGTTGTTTTCCAGGCAAAGAAGAAACCACGGATGGAATGTAAAACTGGGAATTCTTAAGGTGTAATAGTCATACTGTTAGGACTCACTCTCGGTGGTCATAACATGACAGCTCAAATTCAACCAGGTACTGATTGCTTTTTCTTCCACTACTCTCAATTGACACCATTGAGAAGTGGAAGAAAAACCAGTCAGCATGTGGTGGCAAGTATACAAATAAGAAATACTACAGAATCCTAACACTGAGTATACAACTGTTAGGATTCAGCTGCTTAAACTCCCTAGCAACTATTATCCATGGCTCAGACAAACCTTTTAAAATTAATATATCTGCAGGTTTTTTGCTTTTTAATCTGAGGGCTACCCGAAGTACAGGCTCAGAAACTGATTTCAGCGATGTATCACTTATTAGGATGTGTGCTGCTGCATCAATACAAAGAGTTTTTATCAGCAGGAGATTATCACTGCCCAGACTACAGCTTGCATGCTTCCTGGTCTGACTCTGCCACCTCCTCTGATTAGATTACTGTCAATAAATAATGTACACAGAAAGCTGTGGTGTGGGCAGGGTCAGCTCTCTGAGCTCTGCTACATCTAAAAACTGACTGCATCGAAACTGCTGCACTCAGATGAGCTAGCTCTCACATGAGGTATCAAAAACCTGGTGACAGATTGCCTTTAAATGAATGTTGCTAAGTTACAGCTTCATATACACAAGAACTGCAGTATTCTCTATGTCTGAGAATACAGATCTGTGCATTCTATACTAGGATGCAACAGATGTTTAAAAGTTCACTGAACTAGTGAAAAATGTATTATCAGCTGTAACGGGAGTATCAATACCTAAAATAGAAGCAGATGGAGTGACATCAGTGCCACCCCCTGATGAAGGAGGTGATAGAAGTTGTAGAGATCCTGGTGTCACTCACACTGATCAGTCTTGGTGTAGTCTGACCGACACTTATAATCCTACATGTCAATGATCAGTCTTGGTGTAGTTCTGACACCTCTTGTATCCCTTCTACAAAATGTGACTGATCTGTACTGGTGTGGTCTGATTGACACTTCTTGTATCCTTTCTACAACATATGACCGATCAGTCATGGTGTAATCTGACTGACATGTCTTTTATCCCTTCTACAACATGTGATGGATCAGTTATGGTGTAATCTGACTGACATGTCTTGTATCCCTTCTACAACATGTGACGGATCAGTCATGGTGTAGTCTCACAGACATGTCTTGTATACCTGGCTTCTACAGCATGTGACAGATCAGACATGGTGCAATCTGACTGACATGTCTTGTATCCCTTCTGCAACATATGACCGATCAGTCATGGAGTATTCAGACTAACAATTCCCTTCTACAACATGCGACCGAACAGACATGGTGAAATCTGACTGACATGTCTTGTATCCCTTCTACAACATGTGACAGATCAGACATGGTTAAATCTGACTGACACTTCCCTTCTACAAAATGTGACAGATCAGTTATGGTGTAGTCTCACAGACATGTCTTGTATCCCTTCTACAGCATGTGACAGATCAGACATGGTGTAATCTGACTGACACTTCCCTTCACCAGCCTGTGACGGATCAGTCATGGTGTAGTCTCACAGACATGTCTTGTATACCTGGCTTCTACAGCATGTGACGGATCAGTTACATGGTGTGATAGTCATTTCTCACAGACATGTCTTGTATACCTGGCTTCTACAGCATGTGACCGATCAGTCATGGTGTAGTCTCACAGACATGTCTTGTATCCCTTCTACAGCATGTGACAGATCAGACATGGTGTAATCTGACTGACACTTCCCTTCACCAGCCTGTGACGGATCTGTGTAATGACTGTGACTAAAGTGTCGGCACCATTGTCAGCTTGACTAAGTATAAGGTTATGGAAAGAGAACAATAATAACAAATATTAATATAAGATCACACAGCACAAGTGAGAAGTTATCACAAGTGCAGCAGGTGGAGCAGCGCCGCTCCCCGCAGGAAGGTGCCGACACCTGACAGCCCCCTGAACAGCTCACTGTAGTCAGCAGGCACTAGGGGCGTTACCATGACAACTTGTCGCCGTCCCCTACACACAGCACAGACATTACTTACAGCTCCAGCCGCCCGTCTACTGTCTGTGCGCTCAGTCCCTCTATGAACTGGAAAGACTAGCAGCGGCTGTCACACACGCCCACAATGCACCGCGGCCCGCGGCGTCACATCCCATCTTGTCCTGTGTGTGCAGTGAGGCGGCGGCTGACAGGAATGCTCCACGGTGAGGAGCGCTCGGTGTGTCCGTCACTGCTGAGCGGCGCGGATGTAACGCGAGTCCCCATTGGACAGCCCTTGTTGCTAACACACGAGGTTCCGTGCTATTGGCCGGAGCACGTCCTGCCTGGCAGCAGTGAGCGCTGTGTACTGGTGTGCTGCTCTCTGTATACAGGCCATCATGCTGGTTGTAGTGACCTGTAGGGGGCGTCTCACCCGTGCTGCCAGAGTGCAGGCTGCCATACATGCCTGCTGATGCCCCTGCAGGAAGGCCTGCTCCTGCAGACCCCTTTATAGCAGAGCTGGTGTATTCCCATCTGTAGAGGCCACCATGGCTCCATAGGCTGGGTGACATTTTGGCAATCTGTGGGTGTCTGACACTGGGGACTGGATGTGCCCCATATGGATGGAGCAGAGGGTGGACATGTGCTCCAGCTCCGCTCATCAGATTTCCAATCCCACGACTAGTCTTACTGTAATGCTCCTAGCAGTCCCAGATCCGCGGGACAGTGGTCTTGGAGGGCTGTCCCTTAAGGTACTGCCACACTAAGCTATCCCGCTAGCGATCTCGTTAGCGTTGCATACTAATGCGATCGCTAGCGGGATTGTTTCTATATCGCTAAGTGCTGCCCAATTTAGCGATATAGTTAACGACGCTATCGCCGTTAGCGATTTTCTTAACGACTTTAGCGGTACAAAAGTACCGCTAAATCGCTAAGAAAAGGTGCCACACTAGCGATATATACTTACCCAGCGGGAGCGCCGACGAGAAAATAGGGTCCGGAACGATTCCAGCGACGAGCGAGATCACAGACCTGGAAGATGCCGCACTGAACAACATCGCTAACGGGATCGCTAAATAGTGACGTTTTTTAGCGATATTGTTTAGTGTGGCATACCCTTTAGTCCTGGAGGTCGCCGCCATGCTCCACTGCCGATAGCGTGTTCATCGTTAGCTCAGAGATACAGCTAAATAAATGGTGGAGCAGGGAGCCATCAGCGCCGTGCTCCACCATACGCCGGAGTAGGGTCACAGCGGATGCCACCGTGACGCTACTACCCTGCACCCTGCCACTAAGGGCCGAGATCATCGGTAGAGGAGGCAGTGTGGGGCATAATATTGTGTGGGGTCACCATGTACAGCAGCGGTTGACAATTTTCCAAAGGGGCCACATGGAGGGCCGAACCTACTCGCCAAACTTAATTTAGCTTTGTATTATTATTTTAATGATTCACTCACTGCCAGGAAAACTTACTGTAACTTCTAAGTGACGATCTGTCGTACTGACATTTGGACTGTATGTACTTTGGGTCATGAGGTTTTAAAGCAGATGTTGAAAATGTCCAGCATTCGCATCCAAGCACACCTGCACGTGCCGGTCCGTATTGCTGGATGTATTCTGCAGGACGTCTGGGGGTCGTAGCCTGAATTTCTCTCTGTACTCTGGAAGGGCCTGTAATGTTCGGTCTTATTACTGTACCCTCAACTCTTCAAATGGACCCAAAAGGAAAATATCTGGAATAATGAAGTAATTTCTCTTGCTCAGGCCCTTTCTATTCCTGAGTGACAGTGACTCTGTACAAGCGAACACGACATTTCTTGTCCGATCGCTGACATGTGGAGCATGACATGCCTGTCTCCTGGGAAAGCCTGTGCAATGATTTATGTGGAGATGCCAGAAGTCGCTTTTTCACGTCTTGAATTGTTTCCTCAGACGTTCTCGGACGTCCTCTATCATGCCTCTCCGGTAATGTTCCTCCTCCATCATGCCTGTCCGGTAATGTTCCTCCATCATACCTATCCGGTAATGTTCCTCCTCCATCATGCCTATCCGGTAATGTCTACGTTCCCGCTCATTCACCAATGACAGAATACACGATTTGGACAGTGGATTTCGACCTCCGAACTTCTTTAGCAACTCGCTTTGTCACCTCTTTAACGACTCAGTTTTCCAATAAGCTTTCAAAATGAAAACACTCTCCTCCAAACTGTGTCTGTATATATGTATAATCGTATTATCCTGTCTGTCTGTCCAGGAAATCCCGCATCGCTGATTGGTCCGGCCGCGGCCAATCAGCGACGCAGGGCTAACTCTGCCCATGTGGTCATGTGACTCAACAACTGCCCATGATGTACTGAACATGTTTTGTCAGTTACAGTGTCTGATGTACTTCTGTCACGTTTACTGAACACGGGTAATACACAGTGACATGAGGTAATACATAACTAACATAAGGTAATACACAGTAAAATGAGGTAATATACAGTAACATGAGGTAATACACAGTAATATGAGGTAATACACAGGTAATATGAGGTAATATACGGTAACATGAGGTAATACACAGTGATATGAGGTAATACACAGTAATATGAGGTAATACACAGTGACATGAGGTAATACACAGTAACAGCGACGCAGGGCTAACTCCGCCCATGTGGTCATGTGACTCACCAACTGCCCATGATGTACTGAACATTTTGTCAGTCACAGTGTCTGATGTACTTCTGTCACGTTTACTGAACTCGAGTAATACACAGTGACATGAGGTAATACACAGGTGACATGAGGTAATACATAAGTAACATAAGGTAATACACAGTAAAATGAGGTAATATACAGTAACATGAGGTAATACACAGTAATATGAGGTAATACACAGTGATATGATAATACACTAATATGAGGTAATACACAGTAACCTGAGGTAATACACAGTGACATGAGGTAATATACAGTAACATGTGGTAATATACAGTAACATGAGGTAATACACAGTAAAATGAGGTAATATAAAGTAACATGAGGTAATACACAGTAATATGAGGTAATACACAGGTAACATGAGGTAATACACAGTAATATGAGGTAATACACAGTGACATGAGATAATACACAGTAACATTAATATATATAATCATCTTATCCCGTGTGTCTGTCTTTCTGTCCAGGAAATCCCGCGTCGCTGATTGGTCCAGCCGCGGCCAATCAGCGATGCGGGATTTCAGAAAAAAGATGGTGGCTTATCTGCCCATGAGGTCAGCGGCGATGCAGCCGGGAGATGACATGGTCTATTTAATGGAACTCGCCTTATTGTTACTGGACTCCATTCACACATAATTCAATCAAGAGTGATCACTGGATCAGCAAAAGGAGATTAAGTGTTCATTCCACGCATTGATTTATGTCCTTCGGACACCGGTCTTCCATTTAGGCTTCGGCGTCGACAGTTTCCAATAAAACCAGCATTTGCCATGACAATAAACAAGTCACAAGGTCAAACTCTACAGTGTGTTGGCATATATCTACCGGAGCCCGTTTTTGGTCATGGACAACTCTACGTTGCATTTTCAAGAGTTAAAATGAGATCCAACGTCAAGGTGCAAGTTTTGGATACCCATTTACAAGAAAGTTGCTTAGAGATAGTCAAAAGTATTCGCAAAAAATGTGTACAAAAATATTTTGCGTTGATATTGTTAACAAATATATTATAGTGTCGATGTACTTCTTTTGTCTGATGATTTATTTAAATAGTTAGATATTCATGCAATAGTTTATATATTTTGATCTGTTTAATAATTTCTTTCAGTTGTATTAAGTTCTATGAGCAATAACATTTAATGATAATGTATATATTTTACCCGAAAAATCCTGTGTATTCATTGCATTATTCTTCAATCTTCATAAATAAACTACATACGTATTCTAGAATACCCGATGCGTTAGAATCGGGCCACCATCTAGTTATTAACAAATGAAGAATTGATTTGGCAGGAGTGAAATGCAAGAACCACACGTAACCTACCGACGTGCAAAAAGGCGTGCAGCGGGTCTGTCTCGTAGTGCAGACGACAAGTCAATGAAATAATAGAAAAGTTAATAAAATAAATTTGTTTTTAGCACTCCATATCGTCTTCAATTTAATAACATAAAACATTATTGGAAATACATCCCTATTTCATGACCATATTTTAAATCAGATATTATTGAAAGGACATGTATATATAGAGAGAGAATGTTCCCTTGGAAATATGTTTTCCGCTTGTATGTATCATAAACCTCAATTAGAGAAAACTTAGCTTTCCATCAAAGGTTTTTTTTTTAAATGCGCTGGAATGAAATGTAACGTGTCAATATGCCCAGGGAACACAAAAGACCAATGATACTTGTAACATTAATTCTTTCATCGATTGTGGTACATTGCATACAATGCCGTTTGTGTAACATCAAATACGTGGCATGCACTATCTGTAAATTTAAAAAAATTTACAAAATATCAATAGTAAAAAAATAAAAAGTCGGGGGTGCCAATACATTTTTTTGGAAGCACACAATGGAAATACCTTCAGAGATTGGCCAAAAAAACTTTAGGGAGGCGGTCTAGATAATTAAACTCAATGCTAAACAGCCTAAAGGGTTTATTGATATTTTGTATTAGAATTCCTGCTAGTATTCCTTACTGTGCTATATAAATGATTCTGTATTAAATTCACTACATTGCATCATTGTTAGTGTTCAGATCTTCTTTTGCTTTTCCGTGAATGGTTGTCTGTTGATTTAAAGGGGGTTATCCACTACTATGACAACCACTTCTTAAACTAAATGTTCGGCCCCGATAAAATAAAGTCTATATTCACCTCCTGTGACGGATCCGTTCCAGCAGAGTTGGCACTCGCCGTCCTGGGGCTGTGATGCCGTGCAAGAAGTTGTCCTAGTAGTGGAGAACCCTTTTAAATGAAACATCATGATATACTCAGTGACTAAGGGCGACAGCGTCAGAAACGCATTGAGTAAATTTTCATTCACCATCAGGGATATTTTATCACATTTTAACTAGTAATGGAACAACGTATTGAAGATTTTATTCAACTTTACCGCAATCCGGAACTTTTTCTTGCAATAAGTTTTATATATTTAATCCCAAAATTAGGCAGTGCTTATAAACATATACAAGAAATTTTACATAGGGGACAATACTGTATAAACCAAAGAAAGTTACTAGACCTGTTGTGAAGATCTGAAGTTGTGGGTTGTAATAATCACTTAGGCAGGTTAACAATGCAACTATTTTCCATTCCTTACAGCTATGGTTTTACAGCAAATCCAGGTAGATCGCCAAAATACATTGCCCCCAGTCCACAAGATCCCCTCCCCAGGGCCAGTAGTCCCACTGCCCCCGTACCAGGCGATACAGTCTCCCAACTTTTGGTTGGCCAACAGATTTCGTATCTCGCCAGTATAGTCTGAAGTCACATTCCAGACGACACAACCGATGTCCATGTATCCAGGACCAACAATCCTTAAGAAAGTTTGCAAAATTCAGACAACATATTCCTCAACCATAGCAGTTGGATCCAGCCCAGTCAGCAACCGATCTCTAAAACTCCATGGGCCATCCATTCATGGCTCCAGGACCTCAGCCTAGAAGATCCTCTCCCCTCAACGTCACTCCAACTCTTCACTAAACATGTGACTTCCTTTCCTCCCTTCCCCTTAAACATTTACTTTTTGCTCAAAGAATGAAGAATATTCCAGAATCCTATAACCTGGGGTCTACTATCCCTATCCACACAATGGGTTTTATTGCTGGGAGTGCAATTTCTTGAGAGCCTGAGATACTGATGAAATTAATAGAATGATTGCTTTACATTTACCTTTAGCAATCTCTTGTCTGGCCTTGGGTATACATAAGATCCCTCCAGCATGTCTTCCTCTACTTCTTGTCACTGAATGGAAAGAAACATTGACTCCTGAGACTGAATTGACAAGGAAATCTCTAATATAACCGATGCTTCATGCTGGAAAACATCTGTATCTCGTAGAGCCATGGACTCCGCTCTACGTGTATTGGTCCAGTAGTCCGTGGCCTGCTCTTCACACCTGATATCACAGGAATGGCACAGACCTTATGAAGGGGAGCACTCAGTTTATAAAATGATGCAGTCTCCTTACAGCACTATGTTTCTCCCAGCACTGAAAATAAGTACTAGGCCAAAACCTGCTTTACCAGGTGCCAAAGACTTCAACCAACTCTGATGACCTCAAATTGGGGCTGGTAAATCAGATGCAGACCAGGTACCAGAAATTATGAGATACCCGATCTTAAGGATATCTTCCCCCTTGGAGGTCCCATGCGGAAGATATTAACACCATATTTTCTATCATAATTTTAGCTTTCTATACATATGAGACATGGCATATGCAACTTTATCCACCTGTCTGACATTAATGCTGGGCTGAGTGCAGGCCGCACAGCAATGTAACTGAATGTGTTGCTATCGGTGCTGCGTCACAATGCTGAAAATATTTCTCCCATGTCTATAGAACCTATACCTGTCACTGAAAACCCAATATTCATATCCGGTATCGTGTCTGCTAAAGCAGGGTTCCCCAACTCAAGGCCCACCAACAGGTCATGTTTTCAGGATTTCCTTAGTATTGTCCAGGTGATAATTGCATCACCCGAGCAATACAAAGGAAATCCTGAAAACATGACCTGTTGGTGGGCCTTGAGGACTGGAGTTGGGGAGCCCTGTGCTAAAGTATAGGCCATGTGACTCTACTGTTTCTTTGAAGTCAGGAAGAGCCTAGTGTTTGGAGTTGCAGTGTTCTACTGGGGCTATTTGCCTGTTTAAATTCCCAGAGGAGCAATGTATGGTCTATAAGTCTCCTTACACCGACTGTGCATACTCCAGAAGGCGTAACATTCCCCTTACACACCCAGTCAGAAGCCTGTCACCTAGCCAAATCAGATCTCCTTCTTTGCACTGAAGAGGGACAAACACCCTGAGACATGTCTGCAAATTGAGATTTTGGCTTTGCTTCTTATCCTTAGTCATATTGCAAGGCTCGTTAAAGGGGCGATATTGACTTTTAGGATGGCTACATCCAATAGGTGGCACTTTGTACATGTGTCTGCTGCCTGACAACTGATCAGTGGGGTTGTCAGAGTTCATCGAAATCATAGTAACTGAAAAAAGAAAACATCTTTTAGGCTATGCTCCCACAGTGAGCGTTTGTTGACATTTTGATGTTGAATATTTAGTTGCATGCTGCATCTGCTTTTTATGCGTTTCCGCCTTGGAAACGCACTTACACGTGTTTTGTTTTTTTTACCTATGTAATTTCCACACTTAATGCAAGTCTATGCGGAAATTCCGCACAGAAAGCTCTGAGTCGCTGTGCTCTGCTGTTACATTCACAAATTTAGTACTTGCTCAGTATTTCACATCAGTATTTGTAAGTCAAAATCAGGAGTGGGTGATAAATACAGAAGTGGTGACGTGTTGCTATTATACTGTTCCTCTGTCCCACTCCTGATTTTGGCTTACAAATACTGAGGTAAAAAAATGACCAAATGAAAACAGAGACACAGAGCTTTTTCCCTCCTGCTTAGTGTAACCTGTCCTCATACGTGTGTAGGATGGGTTACAATCTGAAATGGGTGACAACGGCCATCTTGGGTTACTTTTCGGAGAACCTCCTTGATGTGACTCTGTCAGCAGGTTCTTGCTACGTAACCTGAGAGCACCATGATGTAGTGGAATGGAGCCTGATTCAAGTGATGTATCACTGCGCTGTGTTTGCAGTTTCAACATAATCAGTGTTTTATCAGCCGGAGGTTATCACTAGAGAACAACTAGCCTCTGCCCTCTAGTTCACCCATGTCCCCAGCACTGATTAACAGATTTATGTCACTATTCAGTGAACACAACTGCTAATCAGTGGTGTGGGGTGTGATGAAGGAACAGCCACCATCTTGGATATGGGGCATAATGCTCACCTCATGTCTGAGCTTGGCCTGTCCCAGGTGCCATTTTGGCTGAGTTCACAGAGCCACAGGCAGCTAACTGCTCCTAACCCCCATGGCCTGTAGGCATATTGAAGAAAATAGGGTTTAGTGCTCCACTGTTGAATAACAAGGTATTTTAGAATGCTAAGTAGATCAGGCCAAAACAGGACTTCAAAGCTGGAGTCAGGAGCCACGCCAGCATGGGGCCTGGAGATGCCTGGGGGCTTCAATTAGATTATACCTGTCAGCTAGACACAGAAAACACATCCATTGTCTCTCCCAGTCACTACGACTCCGTTCTAGGATTATGAATTATGAGCACGCCTTTCGAGGTACAGACTCATAAAAAATATCTGCGTGATGCTGCGGACCTCACACATCTGACAGTGCGACTCCCGAGTCGGTGATGGCTCGGGGACTGGAGATATAGAGACTGGAGGGCCATTCGGGCCATGTTTGATCTCCACGCGACAGGCAAAACAAACTGCATTCACTGGTACCTCTCATGTCCTGATCCGATCATCCTGAAGAAAGTTAACCCCTTTCTTAGATATTGGGAATAAATTCTGCAGGGAGCTGAAGGGTGGAGATTATTAGCCCACCCTCTGACACCGAGGGGAGGGACCTAGCAGGTTTAAGAACTGTGAGCAGATGGCAGACTCTATTGTCACAGAAGAACAAGACAATGATGATCCAAGAAGGAACAAGGGACAGATCTGCCAAGGGAGTAGCGGAACACGTTTTGGGGACTGTCCGGCAACTAAAATTATTATTTGTGGACCGCAGAGCTCCCGACGTCCACATGCTACCTACAGCCTGGTAAAACTGACCTCTAGCTTAATACCTCTAAGCCTTGTACCTTATTGTTATATTTTACTCTGACTGCAAATCCACTGTAATTCTGTTGTAGTTTCTCCCTTGAGTGCGATCCTTTTATCTATATGCTCAATACACAAATATAAACACCACTACCCTAGTATGCTCATACTAGGATCTTATTTGAGCATGTAAATGAATGTACCAAAAAATAATCCATTTGAATATAACCATTCAATTTTATTTACATAAAATTATTTCCACCATATACCAACATCAAAAAAAGAGATGCAAGATCTGATCTAGAGACATTATAGACTTCTCATTAATAATTACATATATGCCAAATGAGTATTCATTGTTATCAGCCCACTATATATTGCTATCAATGGTTCCTTACAAAAACCCTGAAAAATAGGTCTATATTGTCTGCCTCACAATGAACATCGCAATTTATGAATGCGGGTGTCCCAATTACCTGATTCCTCAGTCACACCACTCAATAACAATATATGGTGAGATCATATAAAGGCAAATGGGACGCCAACATCCAATTCCGCGATATTAAACTACAGGCCACACCTAACCTAAACCCTCAAAGGGCTAGCAAGAACCAAATTTATATGTGCAAAACAGAGCTATTAAACCATAATGAGTCTCATACCTGAGTACTGGCAGTATAAAGATTATAGCAGAGAGTCCTGTCCCATCTGCCCCAGGGGCTATAATCTTTATACTGCCAGTACTCAGGTACTATTACAAACTATCACTCACAATTCCCTCTAAAGAGAAAATTTTTAGAGAAATCCTGGCATATTTTGAGAGCTGATCCGGTCCTGTCTAGATTCCTCCCCGAGAGGGTCGCTGTCACACCACGGAGGTCACGTAATTTACGCGATATGTTAGTACACAGTCACTATGTGGGTTTTCCACATAGGACTTTTTTGGATGACATGGTAAGAGCAAAAGGCTGTACTTCTTGTGGCCGATGTGTGGCTTGTCGCAATGTTCAACAATCTGACACTTTTTTCAATTCTTCGAAGACACGCACCTTTAAGATTGAGAAACGGATCACCTGTAATAGTACCAATGTCATATATTTTGCCACGTGTCCTTGTGACAAGATTTATGTGGGGATGACTACACGTCAACTAAAGGTGCGTGTCAGAGAACATGTCCTGGGGATTATTGCGGCAGCCACACAAGAAGAGATCCATCTTCTAAAGACTATTCCACGTCATTTCAAGACCTTTCATGGATGTGACGGCGACCTCTTTAAAGTGAGGGGGATTGATATGATTGATGTTAATATTCGGGGTGGTCGGGTCTCAAAAAGATTGGCTCAGCTAGAATCCAAATGGATCTGGCGATTAGACACTGTACAACCGCAGGGTTTAAATGAACATCTCAGCTATGCTCCTTTCCTATGATTACCTGCCTGTATTGGAGTGGATGTCGCTTGGCACCCTCTTTTAATTGTTTTTAATATTTGCTTTATTTTCATTTTTATTAATGTTGTCCTTTTTGTGCTCCAGCTTTCCAACATTATAACAGTTTGTCATATCAGATGAACAAGAAAACACAATTGTCAAGGTCGTGATTATGAGAATTCCTCCACTACATCAAAGTCTCAATGTCTTCCAGCAACTTTATATTCCAGCAGTTGTCAATCCGGAGTCACTGCCACAGACATGTGCGGTCTAGATATTTATATATATTATGTGTTAGCATATGTGTATTTTATGTATGAGGCTGCATTCAATTTTGGGAGCTGCCTCTATTATATTGAAGTTTAAATATCTCCCACTATTTATGTATTCCAGGAGATGTCATTCTGAACCTTTGCTACAGAACTATGGGGTTTTCTGATATAATTGTTAACATACGTGTATTCTACAGATGAGACTGCATTCACCTTTGTGAGTAGGCGGTTCCCCCTGCTGGCACGCGCACGCTGTCATTCATGTGTACGCCGCCCCTTGGCTTTCGGCGTCTGTGGGCGGTGACGGGTTACTCCGCCTACCGCTGTGACGCCGACGCTGTGGGACGTCGACTCAGGATGATGACGTGCGCGTCATCTGAAGCGGGAGACCGCACTTCCTGGTCACAGCCCTGTCCTGTGACGCAGTCGGGGGAAAGATCATTACACTTAAAGGTATTTAAGGAGCGCATGCAAGGAGGTGTGTGTGCCCCCTGAAGAAGGATCGGACCGAAACGTGCGTTGGGGTGCGCACACACACCCCCTCTTGCCCTCGTATTATTCATGCCGTGTTCCTGAGCTGCTAGGTAACATTTACTATTTTGTTGATTAGTTATGATATACCCGGTCTCCTAATATAGGTAATGTGCATTGCACTTATGTTGGCATTTCTCACATGATAGGGTTTCCTTTTGCAGCTGGTATCGGCGCCCTAGTTGTTACTTTGCACAATGGCCCGGTAATTATGTGTGGGATTGAGCCCCACGGTGCTGAGGCAAAATCTGCAATTTTTTGTATCCTATTATTCTTGGTATTTCACCTATATCCATTCATGGGCTTTTGTAATTTTGCAATAAATATATTCTTTATATTGAGGGTTCGTGGGGGTGGTGTGCCCCTTATCGTATTTTAACTTAGTGTGCCGGGCGTACATTCACCCCGGGTGTTGTTTGGTCTCTTGCCACAATTACTTGTTGTCGTTTTGTATCAATAAATAAATATTTTTGCTTATATATATGGACTAGTACATCTTTTTTCCACTATGTGGGCTGTTTCTCTATAGTCAACTGATGTGTCTATACATTCCATGTCCACTCCCAGTTTTCTCTAATTGAGTTTTTTATTATATATTATACTGGTATGTGGTGTTTCTGGTTTACTGTGATTAATTTCACAGATATCTAGCTTACTAACTACAGTGGGGAAAGAAAACACGATGTGTGAAGGGGACCTTTTAGGTAGGGCCACATTACCGTCTTTTCCATATCTCAGAAAAACGGTATGATTATTCTGATCTCTGTGTCATTAGTTTTCCTGGGATGTGGAAAGAAAAAAAAAAGACTTCACCTTTCAGTCCATGAAAATCGAACCACACTGGGATGTCAAAGTCAGACATGTCCAACATTTTTTCCGTAGACCACTCGGTCCGGGAAAAACCAAGAAAAATCGGATATGGGTAGACACCATAGAATAACATACAGTCATGGCCGAAAGTGTTGGCACACTTGAAATCGTTCCAGAAAATGAAGTATTTCATGCAGAAAATTGCTGCGATTCTACATGTTTTTTTGTACGCTAGTGATTAGCGAGCGTGCTTGTCACTGCTCGTTACTCGCTCGAGCTTTGGGGTTCTCGAGATGTTCATTACTCAGCGAGTATTTTTTGAAGCTTGTTTGACATCCAATAAACATGAGGGATTGCCTGCCAGTCACTGTAATGTCAGCCATGTTGGTAGTTTAATTACTGTGATTGGCTGGCCGCATAGCGTCATCGGGTCTATATAAGACCCTGGAATGACATGCTTGGCACAGTGTACCAACGGAAACAAGAAGAGCAGTGAGAGGTGCTGCTGAACTAGGGACAGAGTTTTAGCTGCATATATGCAGTGATTAGACACCAGTAATATTTCTTTCAACTGCAAAAATTGCCTTTATTTGGGCTAATTATAATCAATATTAATACTGCTGTTAGCAGCACTTAGGAAGAGATTGTGCCGAAGGAATAGTGTAGGATAGGATAGGGTTAATTGTATTTCCTTTCTGCTGCAACATATACCAAAACCCCTTTTCAGGGCTAATAATTTACTTTTTCCTCTTAATCCTGCAAATTGTTCTGATCAGGGAAATATTATACGCCATTTATACTGTAAAGTTGTGTGCCAAAAACATACAGCAAGACTTGGTTGGTTAGTAATAGCATCACTATATTGCTCCTATGCTGTAACAAGTCAATTGGAGGTGGGCTAATTTTCCTGTGATTCTAATCCTGCAAAGTTTCTTCAGCAGAGAAATGCTATACGCTATTTATACTGTGCCAGTTGTGCATCATAAGCATACAGCAAGACTAGTTTGGTTGCAATAGCATCGCTATATTGCTATTGAATGTAACAAGTCCATCTGAGGTGGGCAAATTTTCCTGCGATACTAATCTTGCAAAGTTTTCTCAACAAAGATAGATCATATGTAATTTAAAATGGGCAAGGCACATGGCAAAAGACAAGAAAGTGGACATGATGCTGATGGTGAATGCAGAGGCAAGGTAAAACTGCCTGCTGTTGGAGCACAACAAACACAATATGTCGACCTAGCTTCCTGTCCCACTTTGTAGAGGGTTGCAGAACACCACTCTTGAAGTCAAGCCAGTGTGAAAAGGTTGTTGGATGGACAACAGTTAATGCTTCCCGTCAGTTTGGCACAACTACCAGCTTGACCATCACCAGCATGCTCAGGTAAATGACAGCAAAGCAACTGACTAGTTGGGCCAAATGGCAGAGTCGAGAAACAGTGTCTGCAGGTGACACCACTACCTCTTCCTCTGTTCTACTTGCATTCTAATCCCCTATCTCTGATGTAGGCAAAGATGCCTCCCACCCTACACCTGTTGCACACATGCAACCACCGTCAGTGTTCACGTCCTTGTCCCAACGTAGTGTTCAGTTGTCCCTACCCCAGTCCTTGGAACACAAATTTAAATACGCAGCTACCCACCCACAGGCCATAATACTAAATGACCACATTTCCAGACTGCTTGCCGTGGAAATGTTGCCGTTTAGGCTTGTGGAGACTGAAGATTCCGCCACCTCATGGTGGCGGCTGTCTCTTAGTCCCCAGATGCCACTATTTCTCCCAGTGTGCTGTCACCACCTTACACAGGCACTTGTCCCATCAGCCGTGCCCTGGCCAATGCTCGTACTGGGAAGGTCCAATTGACCATGGACACGTGGACAAGTGCTTGTTGCCAGGGATGCTACATATCCCTGATGGCACACTGGGTGAACATTGTGGAAGCCAGAACCCAGTCAGACCCTGGGACAGAACACATGTTACCGACACTGAGGATTGCGGGCCCTGGTTCAATCAGGGTTTGGTCCACCTTCTACAGCAGGTTCTGCACCTCCTCATCCCCTCTTCCTCAACCTCCATCTTTGAAACCTACGCATTAGTAGCAAGCTGAAAGCACTGAAGCACTACCTCAGCCAAGCGGCAACAGACTCTGCTGAAGATAATTTGCTTAGGTGATAAACCGCACACTGCCACAGAGTTGTTGAAAGGTCTAACAGACCAGACTGATCTGTGGCTCTCACTCCTGAACCTTCAACCAGGCATGGTCGTGTGTGACAATGGCTGTAACCTCGTGGCGGCTCTGAAGCTTGGCATCCTCGCACATGTACCATGCCTGGCCCACGTGCTCAACTTAATCTTTCAGCTGTTCTTCAAAACCTATAAAACCGCGTTCTGGAAAATATAAAATACTACACTATAAAATATAAGATGTAATATAAAATATAAATATAGGAATGTCTTAATAAAATGTTGGCATATTAATGAACAGAATTTCAGTATATACTGTTCACACCAAAAAGGGTACTGGATGAAATCTTGGATTGAAATTGTATGCTGATACCCTCATTCATAGATAGATCACTATATCCAACAGCGGTAAGTAAGTAAATAGATAGTGGGGTGCTGTTCCTACCTCACCAGTGCATCGTTTCTCCAGTGTGTGTAACCAGTTAAGTCCTCCAATGTGGTGAGCGTTCCTTCTCACGATGCTGAGGTGCTGCTGAGTTCACTGTCTTCACTGTGTTCTTCTCGGGCACTGTTCCGGCCGGTAACAGATACCCATCTACCACATATATTTTATAGTGTAGTATTTTATATTTTCCAGAATGCGGTTTTATCGGTATACTGATGGTCACAACATATATATATATATATTTTTCACTGGACAAACAGCACGAATATAATTTTATATTATTAATTTATTAATCTCAGGGGTTGCAGAAGTGGTGTCACCTCTTTATTCACAGCAGACTGTCTGGTCGCACACACCAGCGCCTGGGTATACCAGTTATTTTATTGTTCTTCAAAACCTGCCAGATCTGCCTGAGCTACTTGTGAAAGTACACCGCGTGTGTGCTCATTTCTGCAAGTCAGCTACAGCTGCTGCTGTCCTGGCAGAGCTGCAGCAGCACTTGCAACTTCCAGCTCACCGACTGGTTTGCAATGTCACCGTGAGTTGTAACTCAATGTTACATATGTTGGCTAGGCTTTGTGAGCAGCAGAGGGCAGTAGTTGAATACCAGCTACAGCATGCCAGTCGGTATTCCGGTCAGCCTCCGCACATAAGAGCTGATGAGTGGGCAGAGATATCTGACATCTGTGCGGTTTTCCAAAGCTTTGCGGACACAGACCCATCCAAGATGGTGAACCACAATGACATCATAATCAGCATGACCATCCTGCTTTTCTGTCCACTGCAACACTCGCTGAGATGGATCAAGAAACTACACAGCGTGATGCTGCACAACCCAGCCTCATCTCATCTCAATGCGAATTGAGTGACAGTGAGGAGGAGGAACAGGAGCTGGTTGCCTGTGCTACACACTGCCTACACCACCTTCATCCCGTCTGTTCAGCATGAATGGCCTGAAGACGAGGA
>JARQOD010000004.1:55498416-55569809 GCA_033576555.1 Oophaga sylvatica | reverse complement strand
CGCAGGAATAACAGGGTAACTGACACCTCACCTACCACTACACCACGTAGGTCAGTACGCATAACAAGGGGGCAATTACCTGTTAGGTACAGAGAGTAGGACCTAACTCATGTAAATAATTATCAAGAACCACTGTATATAAATGTATATATTGTTGCTATAATAATCTATTTTTCCTTTTAAAATTGAAACAAGTGAATGGACATTATTTTTACTTGTTTTTCTCTACCCTTTTTGAGCATCCTTTTCCAAAAGAGACTGGGACTTTTATGGTTGCTCAATTCCTCAATTCCTCATTGTACTAATGTATATAGTTGTTCATTTACCGTTATGCAACAGTTCAAGAGTGCCTTACCTCCTGAAAGGAAGAGTTATTTATACAATGTTTATTGTTCTTTGTTTTGTATTTCAGCCCCGGAGTGCTGAGTTCTACTAGGGGGAATGTGGAGCCCAGCTGCGACTGAATCCATATCTCCCAGAAGGGTGCACTGAAAGAATATCCCACTAGAGGTCATTATACACATGCACACACGTTCACTTATCCCAAAGACCACCAGAGGGAGCTGTTTTAGACATATAAAAGACAGTTACACAGGAAACATCTAGTTAGTTCAGTGCAGCCATCTTAGAGGGCTCAGTCAGTCAGTCAGTCTGCAGGAAGGTGAAGTGCAGAGCTGAGATTGAGAGGCTGCAGAGCTATTCCGTTCACAAGCAAGTGGAGTCTAGTAAAGAGTGAAACAGCAATCACTCCAGCCTAGTCAGAGCTGAATCTAGGAGTGCAGCTCCATGAGAAGCGTGCCGACGCTTAAAGAGCGGTGAAGAGGCAGCCCACCAACTGCCAGTGTGTGATCGTGTGAGGATCCGGGTAGGCCGAAGGCGAGTGGAGAGTTAATGAGACAAAGGAGCCTTAATAGCTTACCTCAGCAAGTATTCACCGGACACCGGGGTCCGAGCCTATAGGGATCTCCACGACCCATTAGGAGAACACCGGAGTTCCTGGAGGACTACAAGTCCCAGGAGTACCACAGAGCTGATACGTAGCAGGATCAGGAGGACGGAGTCTAGCCGTGCACGGCAAATAGAGACTGTGTACTTCAAGAAGATGTCCAACCACAAGGTCAGCCAGGTACAAGACGGAGACTAAGTTAGGCCCAGCTACACACAGGCCAAGACTTCATTACAAAAAGGCAGAGAACAGGAGGCCACACACCTACTCAGTGGAGGAATCTGGATGTGCACCCTTCACCCTACAGTGCTCCGGGAAGCGCCTGCAACATCTTCAGTAAAGGTACCAAAGTGACTTATGTGTGTGTCTCCCTTATTGCCCCTGACTGCCGGGTCCCCGTCTGTCCTGCATTTCTACACATCTATCTGCCCTGGAGGAATCAGCCTTACTTGTGGAAGGCTTAACATCTAGCTGTACAATATTAACCCTTCAGTGGATCTGCATAGCAGCGCTGGTCATCCTGACCAGATACCACAAGTGGCATCACGAATCCCCATATCAATGTACAATTCACCTGTAAATATCCCCCATTTTCAGTGAGCGCCCAGGGCAACGGACCGAGCTGTGCTACCCGTGACATTCCCCATAGAAATCAACGGGCTCGGTGCCGAGTACCCCACGGCCCTGGCGGACGACTCACAACCAGTCGTCCTGTCCCTGCAGCTGAAAAACATCCATAACATGATGCTGCCACCTCCATGTTTCACTGTTGCAATTGTATTGGGCAGGTGATGAGCAGTGCCTGGTTTGCTTCACACATACAGCTTAGAATTATCACCAAAAAGTTCTATCTTCATCTCATCAGACCAGAGAAGCTTATTTCTCATAGTTTGGGAGTCTTTCATGTGTTTTTTAGCAAACTCTATGCGGGCTTCCATATGTCTTGCACTGAGGAGAGGCTTCTGTTGGGCCACTCTGCCATAAAGGCCTGACTGGTGGAGGGCTGCAGTCCTAGGTTGACTTTGTGAAACTTTCTCCCATCTCTCTACTGCATCTGTAGAGCTCAGCCACAGTGATCTTGAGGTTCTTCTTTACCTCTGTCAGCAAGGCTCTTCTCCCACGATTGCTCAGTTCGGCTGGACGGCCAGGCCTAGGAAGACTTCTGGTGGTCTCAAACTTGTTCCATTTAAGGATTATGGAGGCCACTGTGCTCTTAGGAACCTTGAGTACTTCAGAAAATCTTTTGTAACCTTGGCCAGATGTGTTCCTTGCCACAATTCTGTCTCTGAGCTCCTTGGCCAGTTCCTTTGACCTCATGATTCTCATTTGGTCTGACATGAACTGTGAGCTGTTAGGTCTTATATAGACAGGTGTGTGCCTTTACAAATCAAGTCCTATCAGTTTAATTAAACACAGCTGGACTCCAATGAAGCAGTAGAACCATCTCAAGGCGGATGACAAGGAAATGGACAGCATGTGACTTAAATATGTGTCTGAGCAAAGGGTCTGAATACTTATGACCATATGATATTTCAGTTTTTCTTTTTTAATAAATTTGCAAACATTTCTACATTTATTTATTTTTCAGTCAAGATGGGGAGCAGAGTAAATATTAATGAGAAAAAAAATGAACTTTTTTGAATTTACCAAAAGGATGCAATGAAACAAAGAGTGAAAAATTTACAGGGGTCTGAATACTTTCCGTACCCACTGTATATCTCTATTCTATGTGTATATATCTATTCTATCTATTGTAGTATAACCTGTCACTCTGTGATTTTACTGTATGCGGCTGCTGAATTACTAGCTTTGCCAATGACAACTATGCGTAAAAATTGGACAGCAGTCGCATGGTCCGAGTGCTGTGCAATTTTTTTCTCACACACATAGGCTTGCATTGGCGAGTCTTGGCTGAGTCTCAGTGCCAATCGCAGCATGATGCTGCAATTTTACACGCATGTCGAACATGCCTCAGAAAAAAACCTGATGTGAGCTACCCCATATATTAACACTGGGCAAAGTGACAGCAGCGTTGCCCCGATCTGTTAAAGGGCGCTAACTGGAGCAGTGGGGCAGTACTGAGGGCACTTCTATGCTTCTATCATGGCCATTGATTCCTAGACATCAGCAGAGGGAGGCAGTGATAGAAAATGTGTGCCCTGAGTTCCAAAGACACACTGGAGATGTAGGCCAACCTACAGCAGCACCTACATCTTTACGTCATGTTCGAGCCTCTACCTCCAGCTCTCACACACCTGTTTTGGCTTCCTCACAGGATCTCCATGGAAGAACCTCGGTCACTGTTGTCCATAGACAAACTGTTATTCCACCCACTGCAGCAAGTTCACAGTCATCGTCACACTCCCAGTACAAAAAACAGCCGTCGGTAACACAGGCATGGGATAAAAGACGGCCATACTCGGCAAACCATCCACGAGCACAGGCTCTGAATGCTGGCCTTGCAAAACTCCTGTCCCTTGAAATGCTGTCATTCAGGCTGGTGGAGACTGACAGTTTCAGGAACTTTATGGCATTGGCAGTCCCACAATATAATGTGCCAAGCCGATTTTATTTCAGCAGGCAAGCTGTCCCTGCTCTGCAAAAACATGTCGAGGGAAACATTAAACATGCGCTACTAAACACCGTCAGTAGCAGGGTCCACCTGACCACCGATGCGTGGACCAGTACCCATGGCCAGGGACGATACCTTTCCCTCACTGCCCATTGGGTCAATGTTGTGGAGCCGGGTACAGATCTTGCCAGTGGCGCTGTACGTGTTCTGCCAACTCCAAGGATTGCAGGAATCCAGTCTGTGCACATTGATTCCTCCTCCTACTCCAGTTCCTCAGAATCATCGCTGCACGAGCCGTCACGGTATACCTCCACATGGACCCGTGAACGCTTACCTGTTGCGACCGATATGAGCACAGCCGTGGCCAAACGTCAACAGGCCGTCCTGAAATTAATTCCCATGGGGAATCGAAGCCACACAGCGCAGGAGGTCCGCCTAGAGTGCGCTCACTTGCGACGTTCCAGCATGGCCAGATCGCGCATTGCAGCTCTGCAAGTCAGATTTTGCCTTCCTGAACATCGCATCATATGTGACGTACCCACCAGGTGGAATTCCACGTTACATATGTTGGAGCGGTTGTGTGAGCAGCAGCCAGCAGTAATGGAGTATCAGCTGCAACAGGCGCAATCAACTCGCAATTTGCGCCGTTCACACTTCACCACTACTGAGTGGGCCTCTATGAAGGACATCTGCGACGTTTTGCGTGCGTTTGATGTCTCAACGCGGATGGCGAGTGCAGATGATGCACTAGTCAGCATGACTGTCCCCTTATCTGCCTGCTTCAGAAATCACTGAAAGCACTAAAGGAAGAGGTTTTGAAACAGGTGGAGGATGAGGAGTCACAAATTCAATTACCTTCAGGACAGTCAGCGCAACGTGGTTCCTCACAAAGGGCTGGGCAGGGCTCACTTTGTGAGGAGGATGAGGAGGAGGAGGAGTCAATGGAGGAGGAAGAAATCCCTACAGAGGAAGGTACACAACGCTGTAGTCAGTATGTAGAGCGAGGGTGGGGTGATGCAGAGGAGACAGAGATGACGCCTCTTCCAGAGGACAGCCTTTGTTGGCCAGTTGGGAGTCTGCAGCACATGGTTTATTTCATGCTTCAGTGCCTAAGAAACGACCGCCGCATCGCCCACATTCTCAGCACGTCAGATTATTGGGTGTACACCCTCCTAGACCCTCGCTACCGGGACAACTTACAAACCCTCATCACACCGGTGAACCGGGACCGTAAAATGCAGGAGTACCAAGACACACTGGTGCAATCCATACTGTTGTACATTCCAGCCGAGAGAGATGCTGCTGCTGCTACTGCTTTACAAAGCAGCTCTGTGCGTCGAGGCAGTGTAGACACCTCTACAACAAGAGGGAGCAGAAGCAGCGCCTCTGCACAGGGCAAGAACTGTATGTTACAAATGTGGCAAAGTTTTGTGACAGCGCCAGCAAGGTCTACACCATCCGAGACGGCTCCAGTCACCAGGAAGAAACGTTTCCGTAAGATGGTGACAGACTACTTGGCTTTCCCTCTAAGTGTACTCCCAGATGCCTCTTCCCCTTTCAAATTTTGGGTCTCTAAGTTGGATACATGGCCAGAGCTTAGCCAGTATGCATTGGAGGTGCTGGCTTGCCCTGCTGCCAGTGTATTATCTGAGCGTGTCTTTAGTGCTGCAGGTGGTGTAGTAACAGACCGTCGCATGCGACTATCCTCAGAGAATGTAGACCGGCTTACTTTTCTGAAAATGAACAAGGCATGGATCTCACCTGAATTTGCCTGTCCGTTTTCAGATTAAATAACTGTTTGGCAACGTTTTCCATGTCTCCGGTTATGTTCATCTTTCTACCACCTGAACTCTACTCCCTGGGCTACAACACCGCCATTTGTTGCTCGTAAGTAATTGGCAGGGGTACTGACTCCTGGCCAGCCTGGTTACAGCACGACAGCTGTTTCCTGGCAGTGTGAACGTCAATTATCCTACAATAAGTTGTGCTGTCGTGTTGCATTCGGGTTAGCCGACTCTATGGTGCCTGCAGTTTAGGTGATTCCTATGTGTGCTGTGGGATATGTAAATAAAGGCGGTTTCCATTGTGACAATAGGATAAGCACCCACTGTAGGACTGTGTGATTCTGTAACTGCGGACGGCTTGCGTCCTGTCAACTTACATTTTCATGGTGCGTTCTTCTACCCGTCCGGGGTCCAGTACCGTCAAGTGGTTCTCCCCAGTGCCTTTGGCCTAGGTGCCTCCATCTCCGTATCCGAGTTCCAGCAACGTCTGCTGGTCCTTGGTAGTGCTTTGGAGCACAGGTACCTCCTGCTTAGTAACCGTGTCACAGTAACGTCAGCTGGTACTCGGTTGTGACATTGCCTCTTTTCCTTCTGCTACCCGTCCGGGGTCCAGTACCGTCAAGTGGTTCTCCCCAGTGCCTTTGGCCTAGGTGCCTCCATCTCCATATCCGAGTTCCAGCAACGTCTGCTGGTCCTTGGTAGTGCTTTGGAGCACAGGTACCTCCTGCTTAGTAACCGTGTCACAGTAACGTCAGCTGGTACTCGGTTGTGACATTGCCTCTTTTCCTTCTGCTACCCGTCCGGGGTCCAGTACCGTCAAGTGGTTCTCCCCAGTGCCTTTGGCCTAGGTGCCTCCATCTCCATATCCGAGTTCCAGCAACGTCTGCTGGTCCTTGGTAGTGCTTTGGAGCACAGGTACCTCCTGCTTAGTAACCGTGTCACAGTAACGTCAGCTGGTACTCGGTTGTGACATTGCCTCTTTTCCTTCTGCTACCCGTCCGGGGTCCAGTACCGTCAAGTGGTTCTCCCCAGTGCCTTTGGCCTAGGTGCCTCCATCTCCATATCCGAGTTCCAGCAACGTCTGCTGGTCCTTGGTAGTGCTTTGGAGCACAGGTACCTCCTGCTTAGTAACCGTGTCACAGTAACGTCAGCTGGTACTCGGTTGTGACATTGCCTCTTTTCCTTCTGCTACCCGTCCGGGGTCCAGTACCGTCAAGTGGTTCTCCCCAGTGCCTTTGGCCTAGGTGCCTCCATCTCCATATCCGAGTTCCAGCAACGTCTGCTGGTCCTTGGTAGTGCTTTGGAGCACAGGTACCTCTGCTTAGTAACCGTGTCACAGTAACGTCAGCTGGTACTCGGTTGTGACATTGCCTCTTTTCCTTCTGCTACCCGTCCGGGGTCCAGTACCGTCAAGTGGTTCTCCCCAGTGCCTTTGGCCTAGGTGCCTCCATCTCCATATCCGAGTTCCAGCAACGTCTGCTGGTCCTTGGTAGTGCTTTGGAGCACAGGTACCTCCTGCTTAGTAACCGTGTCACAGTAACGTCAGCTGGTACTCGGTTGTGACATTGCCTCTTTTCCTTCTGCTACCCGTCCGGGGTCCAGCACAGTCAGCTGGTCCTTGTAACTTCCATTGTCTCTTGCTCCATCTGATACCCGTCAGGGTTCCAGTAACGTCTGCTGTTTCTCGGAAATTAGACGACATTAAAGACCACCCAGAAGAAGATGACGACAACAAGGACGACGAGCATGAAGCCAACCAGCCTGAACACCATCACAAAGAAAAAATAAAAGATTACCAAGAAGAAGATCACCAACAGGACAAAGAAGGTTAAGACAAACTACAAGATACAGAACAAGAGACAGAAGAACAATAAGCAGAAGATCAAAAAGCAGAAGAACATGAAGTATAAGACCAAAATGAAGAGCAAAATATATGCTCTAAATTCTAAGCAGAAGAAGACTAAGCAGTGTATGGGGGTGAGTCCGTTCCTCCTCGTGGTGCCCCTGGAAAATGCCTGCTGCTGCTGCAGGCTAAACTGAACACGGACAAAGTCAAATACTGTTGTAATTTAAATCTTTTGTGACAGCAAGAACGGAAGGATGAACAATTCATACTTTTACAGATTACAAGTACAGGAATCTCTGTCACAAATAAGAATATGATGAAGAAGATGAAGAGGAAGAAGATGAAGAATTTGAATATGAAGAAGATTAATTAGTTTAATAATAACAATATGAGTAATGTAAACAAAAACATGAATAGCAAGAAGTTTAAGAAGAAAATTAAGAAGGTGAAGATGAAGAATAATTTGATGAGAAAGATGATGCTGCTGCTGAAGATTATGAAGGAGAAAGTGTGGCACTGGCAAAAGTTAAAAAGGTGAAGAGCATGGAAGTTGTTAAACATACATATTTGCCAAAATAGAAAAAAGGTTAACAACATTGTCAATTTGTTAGTCAATCCAAACGTATTTCCAAAAAAAAATATATGAATGCTATTCCAATGCATTGGGTTAAACATGTATGCCTTTATTGTCTCCTCAACCTCCCCCAATACATTCTACATTAGTCTTTGTTGTTTTCCTTCATGTACAATTAACCAACAAGGCAAGAATGTTTTTTTTTAATTTCGATATTTTGTTCCCATAGACTTACATGGGACTTCCGGTATCGAAATCGGATATCGACGATATTTAGTGCTATCGGCGATACAATTTCGATACGATATTTTTAGATATCGAGCAATATCGCTCAACACTATTTAGGACATTTGTTTTTTGTGCCACAGTTTTCTGTGTAAGGGCTCATACTCACTGGCTGGAAAAAAATCGGTCCGTTTTCTGCAGGGAAAAAACGGTACAATTGTTGTAAAAAGGCATGCGATTTGCATGCGATTTTAAATCGCACCATGCGTTTTCCATTCGTTTTCCATCTGTATGCAATGCGATTTTAACATGAAGTTTTACATAGAGCAGTTATCTCTATGTAAAAAGTCATGTAAAAATCACATTGTCAAAAAAATGTACACAAAAAGCAAATAATTATATATATATATATATATATATATATAATATATATATTGTAAGGCAGCGCTTGTCATCATCCTGGGGAATACTCGCTTCGCTGCGCCAATCAATTCACACTTGCAATGTCTTTTCATTATTTTCACAATGTAGCAGTTTATTACTTCATAAACTCCATGTTTCCAGGTCCACTCCGTGGCCCGCCGACACAAATATAAACAGTATTCGTGAGCCAATTGGCACACAGGCCCACTTGCTCCAGGTACAGCCTCCCGCAAGGTAACAATTGAACAATGTCCATATAAATGTCCATATGACAACGAGTATTACCTTGTCCGGGGTTTGGCTGCTTCAGTCCATTTAGTCCGCCACCACTGCGGCTTTGTGACTTCCCAGCTGGGGTCTCTAGCCGTCGTTCCCTCTAAGGCTACTGGTATGCCTTCACTCTAACATCCAGCCTTCACCTTCCGGGGCTCTTCACTACAGTCCATTTGCCTTCCAAGGCCACTAGCATCCACACAGGATCCAGTCTCTGACCTTTCAGGCAGTCAGGCTTCACTCGGCCTCACTAGGCCTCACACAAACGGTGTCCCCCACACCAGGGGAACAGGAACAGGCCTCACGCCTATCACTGACACGGAACTGTCTCCAATTAAGCAGGGTTTATATACCCTTACACACACACACACCCACAGGACCTGAGCTGATGTCACAGTCATGTGTTCAGACTTGTGTGTGTAAAAGGACCTGTGTGATGTCACAGTCATGTGACTAGTCAGCTGGGGGGAAAGGAACATGGACAGTCAAAACACACACACTGAGCCATTAAAGGAATGCCAGCCAAGGGCTGCATTACATATCCCCCCCCTCTGTTCAAACTTGTGGGGTTGAACACATAATATATCCAATCACCTCAACCCACAGTTCACACAGAGACCATGTACTTGTCCATTGCTCTGTTCAGCCCCCAGAATATTAGTCAACGACATTCGCTCATTCCTTAGGGACCTACCGTCTGTCATTGTCACAGACTTCGTCCAGTCACATTTCCGGGTCGTAACCTTGTCAGGTCTCCCCCCCGCTCCCAGCGGTCAATCGTAACCTTGTCAGGTCTTGCCTGGGTATCTAAGGTCCGGTTAGACTTCGTACTGTCCCGTACTCTATCGGGTCGTCTGTATGGGCCTCTCAAACCTGAGTTACTGGAGGTCTCACTACCTCTAAACCCACGCCCACTACCCTCAGGACGTCTTGAAAGGTCCCTAACTTCAGCCTTAGCAGTTCTGTTATTTAGGGGCCCTTTCTCTGTCGGGTCTCACTATTCTTAGATGGCTGCCATCTTCTGCTGCTCAGATGATGCTGTCTATCTACTCGCTGTCTAGCGATATTCAATTGTTCTACCTCTCGCAGGTAGGTCACACGGTACGCCACCAGCATGCGCACATATTCCAGACTTTCTTCCGTTCCTATAGCGTAGAATGACACCATGCCGTCTTCATCTGGTATCCAGTCCCGACGATCACGTGGACTGCTTACTTTCACCACACCAGACTTCTTCACCATCATCTGCATGGCTCGACCATTTCTCCCAATCAGCTTTCTCACCAGAACATGAGGCACCAGGATGACCTTTTCCCGCAGACTGTGAGCTTTTCTCATAAGCTTCAGTTGTCTAACGGCTTGTTCTGTCTTCAACCGGAGAAACCGCTTTGTGCGAATACATCGCCAGTGCATGTCACTTAGGATTGCCACCCTCTTCACTGTAACTTCGGTCGTGGACAAGACCACCAGCTGTTTAGCTCCTGAGGTCGAGTACACCTTACAGGCTCCCACGGCCTTCTTAAACGCTTCATGCACAGACTCACGGGTGCATTCTTCTCTCAAGTCCTCGGGTACATCTACGAGGCACTTGTACCGACACGTTTCGGTCTCACCAGTGGTTTCCAGACGATCAACCAGCTCAGGGTTCAGGGACAACTGACTTTCAGCTTCTTCCCCCTTTACGCTTCTTCTGAGCTGACTCACAGCTACAAATTCGCGAATTTCCGTCCTGACCACTTCCATTTCACATTTATCTTCCGTTACCACACTCTTAGCTCCCCTCAGGTCTACCTTTTCCTGGCAAAAGGGAGCGAGTGCAATGCGTTTGCCCTTTTCTTCCTCCAAGGAGGCCTTGTTCACCAAGTGACACTTTATCAGGCGACTTTTTAGCCCGAGAACTTCTTCCTCTAGTTCCGCCATTCGCCTCTCAGCTGCCCGTCTCTGAAGCTTCTCTTGCATCCACTGGGCTTGTAACCACTCCTTGAGCTCCTTGATCTCGGCTCCGACATCCACCGAATCATCCGAACTCATATCACTCGAGGAAGTATCTGCTTTACACCTCCCATCTCCAGTGGCCAACTCCTGGCCCTGGTCTGTAGCTTCTCTGATGGACTGCTCCATCTTTTCCCGCTCAGCTTCCATTTGGCTGAGCTTTTCCTTAAGGCACATCTCCGCCTTCTGGAGGGTATCACAGGACATCTGTAGCTCCTTCACCTGAGCTTCCAGACCTAGGGTCTTTCTGCGCAGATCACCATTTTCATCACGGGTGTCCTGCAGAGTGGTCTCAACCACCTGGCGCATTTGCTCTGCATCCATCTTATCCTCTTCTAGTTTTTCTTTGACCCTGAGGAGTTCCACATAATCTCTCTTAATCTGTTGCAGTTCCCTACTGCGTTCACCACACTCCTTCTTGGAGTCACACAGCTCCTGGTTGAGCTGTTCACGCAGTCGTTCTAGGATTTGTTCACTTCCAGAAACTCCATCCTGCAGCGCCTCCTTCTCACGCTTCAACTGCAAAACCTCTTCCTTGATTTTGCGGCGGTCCTCTTTAATTGCGTGGAACATCTCCTTCCACTGGATAACTTCGTTGTTGCTTCCTTCTAGATCTCGCTGGTCTGAGGACACGTCCTCCAGGTTTTCACATAATTGCTGCACGTCACTCTGACACTGCAGCCGAATAGGTTCCAGCTCTTGGCCATGACTGGCCACCTCCTCTTCTACCTCTAAAGGAGGATCCACACTTGAAGCATAGGCACACAGTACTACATTCTCTTTATTTTCATTTTCAGCGAGTACTACCAGAACAACCTTTTTGTGGCCCTTGCGCCGTCGACGACGAGAGGGGGACTCTCTCCCCTCGTCTAGCCTCTCCTGACCGAACTCACTTTTTACTTTCATAGTGTCCCAGTCAGCTACGGGGTCTGTGTCACTCCCCATGGTGTTGTGGACTAACAGGTCACCTCCCACTTTGACGTCACCCCCTTCTACTGGAGCTACCCCGTTATCAACGGTCACATTGTAATGTATGGTGTACAGTTCATATAGCGTCTTGTGCTTGGGTGCGAGGAAAACACATGAGACACAGGTTTGATATAGAAGGACTTGTATTACTTCATACAAGTGGCAAAAAGGGTCACACAGTTTGCAGGTACAGAAGCAGGAGACACAGCAGGCCAGAGTAACTTTAAGTTCAGCAATAACTCTCCACAACAGGTTCAGGATCTCTTCTCTGTTACCGTAATTCCATGCAAACGTGGATTTATCAAATAGCAGGTTTCCAGAGTCCACAAGTGTTCCAAAGTTCCTCAGTAGGAAATAGCTGGAGTACAAAGTCCAAGGTTTCCAGGAGTCAGGTCACAGGCTCACTGCAGGCTTGATTCTGAAGCACTGATTGCTCAGCTGAGGCTGCTTAAGAGGCAAGAGGGAGAGAATCAGGGCGGGAACATGAAAGCTGGAAACTCCATATTGACTGAGGGCAAGATAGCTGCAGCAAGACAGAAAGCAAAATGGGCGACGGAAAAACTGAGTTTCAAGAAACATGTACAAAGAACCTTACATTACTCCCCCCTTAGGGACAACCTCCGGATGACCTCAGACCAGGCTTGTCTGGGTACCTCTGATGAAACTGGCGGAGCAAGCGAGGAGCATTAACGTTATTGACTGGTTCTCATGAGTTGTCCTCCACTGGGTAGCCCTGCCATTTAATCAAATATTGTAACTGATTTCTGTACAACCTGGAATCTAGAATCCTTTCCACCACAAATTCTTCCTGACCATCGACTAGCACTGGGTCAGGGCAAGGAGAAGAACGACCAGGAAACGTATTGGGTGTTGCAGCCTTTAGTAGGGATACATGAAAGACAGGGTGGATTCTCATAGTTCTGGGCAGTTGAAGACGACAAGCAACGGCACTTATAATTTTACTGATTTTATAGGGTCCAATGTACATATGTCCCAATTTAGATGATGGAATCCTTAACTTAAGATTTCTGGTTGACAGCCAGACCAAGTCTCCTACCTTGAAAGCTGGTGCAGGTTTACGAAATTTATCTGCTGCTTTCTTGTACCTTTCCTGAGCCAATTCCAGATTTTCCTTTAGAAGATCCATATTCTTTTGTAAAGACGTGATTCTTTCAGCCACTGCCGGCAAGGGCGTTTCAATGGGAAATCGAGGAAGAATGTTAGGATGATAACCTAAATTGGAGTAAAAAGGAGATTGCTTAGTGGAGGCACTCTGAGAGTTGTTATAAGAGAACTCAGCCAGTGGGAGTAGATCCACCCAATCATCCTGTAGGTGGCAGATAAAGCAGCGGAGATACTGCTCCAGGGTCTGATTGGTTCGTTCTGTCTGTCCATTAGTCTGGGGATGAAAAGCAGAAGAAAGGTTTACTTTAATGTCCAATGCGGCACAGAAATTTTGCCAAAACCTTGAAGTGAATTGCACCCCTCGATCCGAAATGACCTCATCCGGTACTCCATGCAAGCGAAACACATTCTTAATCATCAAATCTGATGTCTGTTTTGCAGTGGGTAAGCCGACACAGGGGATAAAATGAGCTGCCTTTGTTAGACGATCAACCACCACTAGAATGGTGTTCTTCCCTTGAGAGGTTGGTAACTCCACAATGAAGTCCATAGAAATGGATCCCCAAGGGCGGGACGGGGTGGGAAGGGGTTGCAACAGACCAGTTGGTGAGGAGCGAGGTGTTTTGCATCTTGCACAGACTTCACATGAAGTGACATAGTTTAAAACGTCTTTCCTGTAAGTGGGCCACCAAAAGAAACGAGAAAGAAATTCTTGTGTCTTTAGAATTCCTCTATGCCCAGCTATCTTGGAATCGTGGATGAGTTGCAATACTCTCAATCTGACTGTTTCAGGTATATACAGACGTTGTCCCTGAATCCACACACCATTCTTAAAGACAAGACTTACGTCCCTTGGGGGTTGTGCCAACAAAGAATCCGCATGGTATGCTTCCTTGATGTCTTTAAGTAGGTCTTGATTATGAATCACTCCCAGGAATCTAGAGTCAGGAAGAATAGTCTTAGGAGGAGTAAGTGGACGGGTCTTTGCTGAATGAATCCTAGAGAGTGCATCAGCCTTTCCATTGCGCGATCCTGGCCTATAAGAAATTACAAAATTAAATTGGTTTAGGAAAAGATTCCAGCGAGCCTGGCAAGGAGTCAGGCACTTAGCCGACCTGATAAATTCAAGGTTACGATGGTCTGTCAGGACGACTATTTGCTGTGCAGCTCCCTGAAGAAGGTGTCTCCATTCTTTGAAGGCGGCAATAATGGCCAACAATTCTCTATTGCCCACATCGTAGTTCCTCTCAGCCGAAGACAACCGCTGGGAAAAGAAAGCACAGGGATGCAGGACATTCTTCTCACCTGTTCTCTGAGAGAGTATAGCTCCAACGGCAACGTCTGAAGCATCCACCTCTATTATGAAGGGAAGTTCGGGGTTGGATGTACTAAGATAGGTGCGGTGGTAAATTTAGCCTTTAGACGGGAAAATGCTTCCTGGGCTTGCGGGGTCCAGGAGAACCTAGACTCTTTCTGGGTAAGTTGGGTGATAGGTGACACTACCTCAGAGAAATTCCTTATGAAACGTCTATAGAAGTTGGCAAACCCGATGAAGCGCTGCACCTCCTTCACATTCCTAGGAATTGGCCAATCCTTGATGGCTTGGGTCTTGCTTCCATCCATACTAATTCCTTCATAGACAGTACATACCCCAGAAATTGAATCTCGGTCCTATGGAATTCACACTTTTCAAGTTTGATGTAAAGATGGTTCTGTCTTAGGTGTTCTAAGACCATTCTCACATGTCCATGATGTTCCTCTGTGGAGTTAGAAAAAATTAAGATATCATCCAGATAAATCACCACAAATGTATCTAGGAGATCCCTGAAGATGTCATTCACCAAGTGTTGAAAAGTGGCTGGGGCAGTACTCAGACCAAAAGGCATGACTAGATATTCAAAGTGTCCATAGCGTGACCTGAATGCAGTGTTCCATTCATCCCCAGGTCTAATACGGACCAAGTTATAGGCCCCACGGAGATCCAGTTTAGAGAAAATTTTGGCATGCCGCACTCTCTCCAATAACTCAGGGATTAAAGGCAATGGATAACGGTTTCTAATAGTAACCTTATTGAGTTCCCTATAGTCTATGCAGGGTCTCAGAGATCCATCTTTCTTCTTCACAAAGAAGATGGGTGCACCTGCAGGAGATGAAGAGGGCGTATGAAGCCCTTGGCTAGATTTTCATCTATGTAGTCCTTCAAAGCCTTTAGCTCGGGCCCCGCCAGGGGTAGATCTTACCAAAAGGTATCTCTGCTCCAGGCAATAATTCAATTGGACAATCATATGGACGGTGAGGGGAAGCTGGTCAGCGTTCTTCTTGTCACATAAATCCACATAGTCCTGGTATACAGCTTGTAGTTCAGGGACTGACATGGTTCCTTTAGGAACAGAGCAAGCTGAAACTTCTGGACTCATCTGTTTCTCCGGAAAGTGTAATTCCTTGGTCTCCCAGTTAATCGTAGGGTTCTGAGCCTGCAGCCATGGTAGCCCTAGAATGATGGGAAAGTGGGGAGAAGAGATAAGCATAAAGGACAGTTTCTCCTGATGATCTTTACCCATAAGGACCCTCAAAGGCTCCGTTTCCTGATCCACTGGTCCAGAGGTCAGCAGGGAGCCATCCACAGTCTCCATCTGTACTGGAGTAGAATTTTTCACTGAACGTATGTTTCAGAGCAAAGGAGATATCCATAAAATTTCCACTTGCCCCTGAGTCGATCATAGCAGAGCTAGACACCCAGACTGAGTCAACCCAGATTTTGATGGAAAGGAAGCAATGAGAATTGTTTTTCTTACAACTCAGCTGGGACACCGCTGAGGAAACTTGAAAAATCGCAGCGTTTACACAGTCATCGTCCCCAGAACTAACGGAGTTTAAGTCCGAGAAATCAATATCTCTTGCAGCAGATCTCTCTGGAGCCTGAGGCTCAGACATGACAGATCTCCTCTCGCAACACTCACAGTGAATGACTGCCGCAGTAGTCTTACGAGAACGGCTGGGCAGTTTATAATGAAGTGCCCTGACTTACCACAGTAGAAACATAGGTTTTCCTTTAAACGATGTTCTTTGCGTGCATCACTAACCCGTCTTTGTAAAGAGTCCACCTGCATGGGTTCAGGTTCTTATTCCCATGTGATCCTACTCAAAGGTTCCTTAGCTGAGGAGGGAGGTAGGAAAAGGTTAGTGCGATTATTTTCGAACCATCTCTCTTGTCTGCGTTCAGTTAGACGAGCATCAATACGGATACAGTAGTTAATAAAGTCACCTAACGCAGTGGGAGGGTCAGCACGAGCAAGTTCATCCTTAATCAGAGGAGACAACCCTTTCCGAAAAATAGATTTTTTGGCAGAACTGTCCCAAGTGGTATCGAGAGCCCATCTCCTGAAATCCAAGGCATATTCAGCTACTGAGCGCTTACCTTGGCGCAAAGTTAACATGGCTGCTTCAGCTGTTGCACCTCGATTGGGGTCATCAAACACCTGCCCCATGGCTGAAATGAAAGCATCAAGATGATTCAAACATTCATCCCCAGTCTCAATCAGAGGGTTTGCCCACATCAAAGCCTTATTGGTAAGCAACATGATTATAGTAAGCACGTTGGATCGTTCAGTGGGAAATTGTGAAGCATGTGCAGAGAAAAATAGATTGCATTGATTAATAAATCCCCTGAATTTCTCACGTTCACCGCCAAAATGAAAAGGGGGTAACTTAGGGATCCCAGAACTCGGGGTTATGGCAGGAGCCTGGACTCGTTCCTCTAGAGCCTCAATCCTGGCTCGTAAATCCTGGGTAGTTTGTCCAAACACTTGCAAATTGTGATTAGTGAGGTCCTGTAGGCTTGCAAAACGGGTCTTTAAAGTCTGTACATCTGAAAGGATTGTATCAGTCACTCCACACAGCTCCTTTATGCGAGCCTCCATCTTCCAGATCTTTTAAGGCAGAAGTACTGGAAGGAGAAGAAAGAAAAAAAAAAAAAAAACAATAGTGTTTACCTGTGGTAACACTCCAGAGTAAAATTAAGGGAATGCGCTCACCTGGAATGGTTGTGAGAAGTCACAACCACTGTCATCACAGAAGGTATAAACGGACATCTGATATCCACAGTCACAGCAGACACGGCCTTCCCAGACCCAGCAGACACTAACATTGGCTTCAGAATCTTGTAATGTATGGTGTACAGTTCATATAGCGTCTTGTGCTTGGGTGCAAGGAAAACACATGAGACACAGGTTTGATATAGAAGGACTTGTATTACTTCATACAAGTGGCAAAAAGGGTCACACAGTTTGCAGGTACAGAAGCAGGAGACACAGCAGGCCAGAGTAACTTTAAGTTCAGCAATAACTCTCCACAACAGGTTCAGGATCTCTTCTCTGTTACCGTAATTCCATGCAAACGTGGATTTATCAAATAGCAGGTTTCCAGAGTCCACAAGTGTTCCAAAGTTCCTCAGTAGGAAATAGCTGGAGTACAAAGTCCAAGGTTTCCAGGAGTCAGGTCACAGGCTCACTGCAGGCTTGATTCTGAAGCACTGATTGCTCAGCTGAGGCTGCTTAAGAGGCAAGAGGGAGAGAATCAGGGCGGGAACATGAAAGCTGGAAACTCCATATTGACTGAGGGCAAGTTAGCTGCAGCAAGACAGAAAGCAAAATGGCCGACGGAAAAACTGAGTTTCAAGAAACATGTACAAAGAACCTTACACACATTGTCATTTTTAGGAGGTACCAACCCACAACCAGTAACAATTTTCAGTTTTCCACACTCTACACTGTTGTGAAAATCCGCCCCTTTTTAGACTCCGCCCCCTTTTTATCAACCACACCGGCAGGGTAATTTTTACACAAAAAATCAGCAGTAGTCTTAGGACTCAGTTCACAACATCTCTTACCACCTCCCCGGGCACTCTGTGACAACACTGGCACCCCCGGAGAGTCCATAGAATGGTCCATTGCCGCCATTCTATACGGTGCCCACAGCTCCCGCACCATGTCCAGTTTCATGTCCAGTAGACGTTTCTCATATATGCGGTCCGACTCGTCAGACCCATTCGCTGCTCCGTTCACAGCCATCGCGGTGCACTGTTCACACCAGAACTTCACCGCTTTCCCTTGAAAAATTTTCGTGGCCCCGCCGAGCCACAGCAAAACCGGATTTGAGTGCGACGACAATCTTCGCAACCCCGCCGAGTTGCAGCCAAAAACCGGATTTGAGTGTGACGACAATCTTCGCAACCCCGCTGAGTTGCAGTCAAAAACCGGATTTGAGTGCGACGACAATCTTCGCAACCCCGCCGAGTTGCAGCCAGATGCTTTAACCTTCGTGACCCCCACCGAGTCACAACAAGATGCTTGTATCCACACTCGTCGTCCTGTGCCGTTGCCCCTAGCAACCGGGCTTCAGTCGCCCCTAGCAACCGGACTGCAGTTGCCCGCATTCTCCCACCACATGTAAGGCAGCGCTTGTCATCATCCTGGGGAATACTCGCTTCGCTGCGCCAATCAATTCACACTTGCAATGTCTTTTCATTATTTTCACAATGTAGCAGTTTATTACTTCATAAACTCCATGTTTCCGGGTCCACTCCGTGGCCCGCCGACACAAATATAAACAGTATTCGTGAGCCAAGTGGCACACAGGCCCACTTGCTCCAGGTACAGCCTCCCGCAAGGTAACAATTGAACAATGTCCATATAAATGTCCATATGACAACGAGTATTACCTTGTCCGGGGTTTGGCTGCTTCAGTCCATTTAGTCCGCCACCACTGCGGCTTTGCGGCTTCCCAGCTGGGGTCTCTAGCCGTCGTTCCCTCTAAGGATACTGGTATGCCTTCACTCTAACATCCAGCCTTCGCCTTCTAGGGCTCTTCACTATAGTCCATTTGCCTTCCAAGGCCACTAGCATCCACACAGGATCCAGTCTCTGACCTTTCAGGCAGTCAGGCTTCACTCGGCCTCACTAGGCCTCACACAAATGGTGTCCCCCACACCAGGGGAACAGGAACAGGCCTCACGCCTATCACTGACACGGAACTGTCTCCAATTAAGCAGGGTTTATATACCCTTACACACACACACACACACAGGACCTGAGCTGATGTCACAGTCATGTGTTCAGACTTGTGTGTGTAAAAGGACCTGTGTGATATCACAGTCATGTGACTAGTCATCTGGGGGAAAGGAACATGGACAGTCAAAACACACACACTGAGCCATTAAAGGAATGCCAGCCAAGGCCTGCATTACAATATATATATTGTAGCCTTTCCAGGGGGTTTAGCTCTAGGATCGCTGTCTGGGTAGACAGAATGGCATGAAAACAGTTCATTCAGACAGCAGTTCTGGTGCAAAACTGGCCGCAACCAGCTTTATTAAAGTCCACAGCAAACAAATTAAAACAAAGCATAAACAGAAAACCTGGGCTTGTCTAGCCTCTAATTACACTTAGATAGATGGCCCTCTCTATCCGGGACCCAGACTCTACCAGTCTGTGCCCAAAACAACACATATCACATATGTTACCAGTATGGAGCTTCACAGATACTCCTCCTTGTGTCTGAAGGCCCCTTCCATGTCCAGACTTGAGAGAGATCCACTCCTATTCAGCCGCTCTTCACACGGATTCGCACTGAGACTACTCCTATGTCCGGGGTCCTTCCTGCACCCAAACTGAGATAGCTCAAACACTCTGGGAGACTGCTTCCTTGTGCCAGGACACCTCTCTGTGTCCAGGCTAAAGACAGCTCTAACACTCTTGGAGACTGCTTCCTTGTGCCAGGACACCTCTCTGTGTCCAGGCTAAAGACAGCTCTAACACTCTTGGAGACTGTTTCTTGTGCCGAGACACCTTCCTGTGTCCAGGCTAAACTAGCTCTCAGATTGTGTTTGCAGACACCTACTTCTGGTCTCCTAATTAAGACCTGAGTAGTTTCAGGCTTGTGCTGCAAGTGTGTGCTGAATGTGAGGTGTAGTGACCTTTCTCTACCACTAGGTTTACAAAGCCACACATTTCCCTTATACCTAGGTGAAATGTACACCCCATTCATCACATATTCACTCACTGTCTCACATATCCCCTCCCTCTTCTCCAGACCGGAGGGCTGGCCATCCAGACCGGAGGGCTGGTCAACAATCCAACAGAGACAGTGAACTCCGGACCAGTCATGGCCCTCACCAGCTTCATCTCCACCACTGTCATTTGTATCGTCACCTGAGTCATAGCCAACATCAACTTCCTCTTTATCTGAAGCATCCGCACTACCCTGTACCCTCCCAGGCCTATACTCTCTGCGGGCCTCGGGTATCCTGCACGGTTTCATCTTGACCTTAGGGCCGGGCTCATTTTCGATATAGTGCCTGGCCAGAGAAGTACGACCCAACACATCAGAACACTTCTGCTGACTCTTCCTCAGAAACTCACGTACCTCCTGTCCCTGGTGCACTGACCATGTGTCACCAACTATCACAGAAGGTATAGGGGGTTTTTCACTTTTCTCCAGTTCCCCACTTTCAGGCTCTTCTGGCAGGACATGCCCAGAAGCCCCACCGTCAGTCCTAGACTCTACCTCTTCAGCCACGTTCTGCATCCCATCTGGGCTCCCGTGTGTCTGCAGCGGCAACGGAGTGACACATCGCTTTTCCCATTTGTTGGGACGTGGCTCCGATGTAGCCTCCCTGAAAGTGCGCTTGAGCTCACCAATGCCAGCTACTGATCCGGACCGTAACCCGTCCACGCCGCTGTCTTCGGCAGAAACAGATTCCTGGACAGAGTCAGTCCCCATATCTTCAGTCTTGCTCCTCACAGCTTCACTTGAAACCTCAGCTTCTGATGAGGCATCTGGCTTGGTGACCACCACTTCCATGGCTTTTTCCACCTCTGCAGCATCACCTTCAGAGTCCTTGGCATGATGCAGATCCACACCACACACTGACAACTTCTCATCTTCAACAGCATCCACTTGTGCTGTGTTCAGTTTCAGAGTCCTGCCTTTAAAGCTCAGCTCTCCTCCTTTCACCTTAGTCTTCGCCAGGGAACCGGCCAACTGTAAAACATCTTCAGATGCCATCTTCTGTCTGGCTGTAAGGTCAGCATCAGCTTTCTTCTCAGGACTCTCAACCTCCTCTGCTACCATGCCTTCCTCATTTGCACTGGTTGCTTTATGGTCATCAGATAATTCACTATCACTATCTGACCCCTTTTTCTCAGCCACATCTGTCTCACTGTCAGGGCTATACACTTCATTATCATTCACATCCTGCTCACTGTCAGGGTTATACAATTCATTTTCATTCATATCCTGCTTACTGTCAGGGTTATACAATTCATTTTCATTCACATCCTGCTCACTGTCAGGGTTATACAATTCATTTTCATTCACATCTTGATCTGGAACCTTAGTTAACATGTCATCCACAACATTAACTTCACCATCTGGTCCCTCAAGTATGTGACTATGTGACAACCCCAGCACTATGCTTCCATATAGCTCAGGTGCTAGGAGCTGGCTCACTACCTCTCCCTGGACTTCAGTGTTTATGGCAACATGAAGAAACCTCTCCTCAGAGCCAGGCTCTTGGGAAACCTCCTTTAGAACATCCCTATTTTCCTGTGCTGTTTCAAGAATGGGGTCTCGCCACTGCTCACTCTCAAAATTGTCACAGGACACAGGCAAGTCAGGGACACTCGGTTCCCGAGAACCACCATCCTCGTCTCCCAACATCACCTGCAAAGGAATTTCATCACTATCACAGTCATCATTATTATCAATATCATTATCATGACTATGATCAGTATCATCATCACTATCATGATCATCATCACTATCATTATCAGCATCAGCATCATCATCATGGTCATCATCATTATCATGATCATCATCATTATCATCATCATCATCATCATGGTCATCATCATTATCACATAAGTTTAACGGCCCACTAGCATTGTGTTCCGCCCCTCGGGACTGCGCACCCTCAATAGGAGCTTCATCACACTGTCCATCAGAATCACCCTCCCCCAGAGATCCTTAGACCGGGGAAAGTCATTACCCAATATAACGGGTTGCACCAGGGTCTTCACTACCCCCACTTCACATGAAATTCCCCGAGTTTGGGGACCAAGTCCACGGCAGTCTCTGGGTAGACTTTGGTGTCTCCATGGATGCACACCATACTCAAGTGCTTATCAGGGATGAAGTCCCTATCAATCAGGCTGTCACATACGGAAGTCACTGGACTCTCTGAGTCCAAGAGGGCCTGCGCTGAGCAACCATTTGTAACCACCGGGGACACCTGTGGTCCAGTCTCTTCGGTTGCGGTGGTCACACACACAGGTTCTGCGCAGAGAGAGAGGGATCTGCCAACATCACGGCACATAGGCTCCCCCTCTAGTGGACAGTTGGCTGCAATTTCACGACATCTCCAACACTGTCCATCACACTCTTCCACCCACATGTCCCCTCGGGCCTGAACCCGCTTATCAGCATACCCCATGTCCCCAACAGCTGGAACGCTCTTACCGGGAGAGTTCGACGTCCGGGAACTCTGAAGTGACGTCCTCTCAGACGGCTGTACCTCAGGAGAACATGCTCGGGTGTAGCGGTTCACTGTAGGACATGCTCGGGTGTAGCGGTTCACTACCACCTTTTCAACTCCATAATCAGGCCTGCTGACTGCAGACTCCCAACTGTATCTCCAGTCATGAACTCCCCTGGCATGGGCTGTTACCGTAACACCCAGCCGGGTAAGAATCTCCACTTTCATCTTAGCATAGTCTTGGCTGTCCTGCTCGCTCAGGTCAGCATATGCCCTTTGGGGCTCTCCAATCAGATATGGTGCGACCATCATGGCCCATTCAGATAGGGGCAGATTCTCCTTCTCTGCCAGTCTCTCAAACCTAGTGAGATATACCTCCACATCATCACGAGGTGTCATCTTTTCCAAGGACCGTCTTACCGCCCTCTTCACAGCGGACAAGTCAGGTGACTTTGCAACATTACTTTGGGATGATGCACCACAAGTCCCCTGCAGTGCTGCAACCTGCTCAAAAAACAACCGGTTATTCTCCTGCTGCTGCTGCAGGATTTGCTGCTGGTACTGCTGCATTTGCCGCTGGTACTGCAGGCGCTGCTGCTCCATGCTCTGCTGCATGCTTCGCTGGGCCTGTACCAGGTACTCAATGAGCTCCTTCACACGGCCGGACTTATCTGTCTCAACCACGGCAGTTTTATGTTGCACATTAACTTGCGCCATTTGTTCAAACAGCGCCTCCATGCTGTCATCCATGCTGTCAGACTTCTCTGTCTTAACAACGGCAGTCTTCACTCAAGACATACACACTACACAGCTTTTTTTCCACAGAAAATTCAGCCTTGCTGTGCAACCACTTTTTTTTTTTTTTTTTTTTTCCTTTGCAAAGTCTATTAGGGCTACTGTCTCTTTAAGACTGCTCAACAAACTTTTCTTTTGCTGCTGCACATTCCACAGTCATTTTCACAACAAGTTCAGCTTTGCTGTGCATACATTTTCTCTCTGCAGACCCTATCAGGGCCACTGTCTCTCCAAGACTGCTCCAAACAGACGTTTCTGCTGACACACACTTTTTTTTTTTTTTCTGTTGCTATTTCAATAGACTTCACCTTTAATGCTGTCTCTTGCCACTGTGCTGCATGCACACTCCAGCACCAACTGTACCAGGCCCTGCGCTGCCCCAGCATTCTCCACCAATTGTAGCCTTTCCAGGGGGTTTAGCTCTAGGATCGCTGTCTGGGTAGACAGAATGGCATGAAAACAGTTCATTCAGACAGCAGTTCTGGTGCAAAACTGGCCGCAACCAGCTTTATTAAAGTCCACAGCAAACAAATTAAAACAAAGCATAAACAGAAAACCTGGGCTTGTCTAGCCTCTAATTACACTTAGATAGATGGCCCTCTCTATCCGGGACCCAGACTCTACCAGTCTGTGCCCAAAACAACACATATCACATATGTTACCAGTATGGAGCTTCACAGATACTCCTCCTTGTGTCTGAAGGCCCCTTCTATGTCCAGACTTGAGAGAGATCCACTCCTATTCAGCCGCTCTTCACACGGATTCGCACTGAGACTACTCCTATGTCCGGGGTCCTTCCTGCACCCAAACTGAGATAGCTCAAACACTCTGGGAGACTGCTTCCTTGTGCCAGGACACCTCTCTGTGTCCAGGCTAAAGACAGCTCTAACACTCTTGGAGACTGCTTCCTTGTGCCAGGACACCTCTCTGTGTCCAGGCTAAAGACAGCTCTAACACTCTTGGAGACTGTTTCTTGTGCCGAGACACCTTCCTGTGTCCAGGCTAAACTAGCTCTCAGATTGTGTTTGCAGACACCTACTTCTGGTCTCCTAATTAAGACCTGAGTAGTTTCAGGCTTGTGCTGCAAGTGTGTGCTGAATGTGAGGTGTAGTGACCTTTCTCTACCACTAGGTTTACAAAGCCACACATTTCCCTTATACCTAGGTGAAATGTACACCCCATTCATCACATATTCACTCACTGTCTCACAATATATATATATATATATATATATATATAGGTCATACACTTCTACATAGTATAATAGCCGCTAATTCATCCCTGGCTATACTGTAAAATCACACTTGCAGCTTTAATAAAGAATAGAAACAATACATATACACACATAGAATACATATATATATAGATATATATATATATATATATGTCATTGTGACATTATATATACATATATACATATATTTATAGTTCATACACTTCTACATACTGTAATAGCCGCTAATTCAATTGCCGGCTTTTGTGAAATCACAAAAGCCGACATGAAATGATACATTGTTTAGACACAGTTAACCATGTCATTTCATGTATTTTGATATATGGTTTTAACTTACAATTACATAAGTGTATGTGTGCAAAATTTCAGACATGTAGGGGTTAATTAAAGGTGTAAATTCGTTGAAAAAAAATGCGTGGGCTCCCGCTGTATTTTCTCCACCAGACAGACAAAGCAAGCGAGTGGGGGCAGATAATAATAGCCTAGGGAGGGTACATTTTTTTGTGCCCCCCCCGGCTACTAACATCTGCCCCCAGACACCCCAGAAAGGGCAAATCTCTAATTAGATTAGCCCTTTCTAACACTTTGCCCGTCTATTCCCATTGCCCTGTAGCGGTGGCGAATGGGTTAATAAGGGGTTAAAACCACCTTGCAATTGAAAGGTCACTTTAAGCCAGGTTAATAATTGAGAGCTGTCAATTAGACAACTATCAATTATTAATCCTATTGAAGTAAATAAAAAAACACACACACTTTAGGAATAAATAATTTTAATGAAATAAAAACACATTTTTTGACCATCTTTTATTTTACTCTTAATCCGTGCGAAGCCCTTGATCTCCTATAATAAAGAAAAAATAATAAAACAACATTATTCTTACCTATCTGGCGATCTGTCACATCCCACGCTGTAATCTTTCACAAAGGGTTAACTAGCTTTGAGCCAAGCAGTGCAAGTAATGCTGCATGCTCAGCTGAAAGCTCCTGAATGAATGAGCTTAACTCCTGCCGACAGGAGAGGATGTGATTAATGAATGAAGCTTAATTGATTGCGTCCCACTTTCACTTGAGGTCAGGTCACTGAAGTGAAAGTGGCAATAAATCAATTAAGCTTCACTCATTAATCACTTCCTCTCCTTTCGCTGGGAGAGGAAGTTATTCATTCAGGGGGTTACAGCTCAGCAGTCAGCGTTAGCTCTCTGCTAGCTGTAACCTGTTAACCCTTTCTGATGAATTACAGCGTGGGACCTGACTGTGCATCGGATTGGTAAGAATAATTTTGCTTTTTTATTTTATTTTTATTACAGGAAATGGTTTTAGCAGGAGAATAAAATATGGTCAAAAACTGTTTGATTATTTCATTAAACTTTTTTATTAAAGTGTGTGTGTTTGATTTTACTTTCACACAATAGGATTAATAATTGATAGTTGTCTAATTGACAGCTCTCAATTATTAACCTGGCTTAAAGTCACCTTTCAATTGCAAGGTGGTTTTAACCCCTTATTAACCCATTCGCCACCGCTACAGGGCAATGGGAATAGATGGGCAAAGTGCCAGAAAGGGCTAATCTAATTAGAGATTTGCCCTTTCTGGGGTGTCTGGGGGCAGATGTTAGTAGCCAGGGGGGGCACAAAAAAAATGTACCCTCCCTAGGCTATTATTATCTGCCCCCACTCGCTTGCTTTGTCTGTCTGGTGGAGAAAATACAGCGGGAGCCTACGCATTTTTTTTCAACGAATTTACACCTTTAATTAACCCCTACATGTCTGAAATTTTGCACACATACACTTATGTAATTGTAAGTTAAAACCATATATCAAAATACATGAAATGACATGGTTAACTGTGTGGAAACAATGTATCATTTCATGTCGGCTTCTGTGATTTCACAAAAGCCGGCAATTGAATTAGCGGCTATTACAGTATGTAGAAGTGTATGAACTATAAATATATATATATATATGTATGTGTCACAATGACATGTATATATATATATATGTATTCTATGTGTATGTATCTAGTGTTTTGTGAGCTGTCAGTGTGATTTTACAGTAGCCGGGGATGAATTGCCGGCTTTTCAAAGGAGACTGGTGCGTATAAATCGGACAGCACTCGCATGGTGCGAGTGCTGTGCGATGATTTCTCTCACCCATTGACTTGCATTGGCGATTATCATGCCAAAATCGCATCAAATCGCAGCATGCTGCGATTTTTTTCTCACACCAATTTCTGATGAGAAAAAAATCGCAAATGAGAACTCACCTATTGAATAATATTGGTCAGATTTGAATCCGATTTTTTTTCGTCTGATTATCATCCGTTTTCGGCGCCAGTGAGTATGAGCCCTAATGGTCATGTGTTAATATGCATTTACATTTTGCATACACATCAACTTACTTTTTCAGTTCAGATCTAGTTTTCTATGCATGCAAATACATATACAGTGGGGAAAAAAAGCCACCAGTGCAAGTTCTCCCACTTAAAAAGATGAGAGAGGCCTGTAATTGACATCATAGGTAGACCACAACTATGAGTGTCAAAATGAGAAAGCAAATCCAGAAAATCATCTTGTCTAATTTGGCAAGATTTATTTTGTAAATTATGGTGGAAAATTTGTATTTGGTCACCTAAAAACATGCAAGATTTCTGTCTCTCACAGATCTGTAACTTCTTCTTTAAGAGGCTCCTCTGTCCTCCACCTGTGGTAATGGCACCTGTTTGAACTTGTTATCAGTATAAAAGACATCTGTCCACAACCTCAAATAGTCACACTCCAAACTCCACTATGGTGAAGGTGAAGACCAAAGAGCTGTCGAAGGACACCAGAAGCGAAATTGTAGCCCTCACCAGGCACCATCTTTTTAAGCGAGAGAACCTGCACAATTGGTGGCTGACTAAATACTTTTTTTCCCCACTGTAATATGTGTATATAATATCCTCTCTTATGCCCCATGTACCCCCATATAAATATGCCACCACAGCCACCATATTTTTCCCACACATAAATATGAACTTCACGTGTATAAAATAATGTCCCCATGTTTAGGCTGATAAGCTATGCCCAGAACAAGAAAAGTCTGTGCAAATGAAAAGATGTCCATCTGTTGTGTGTGGCCATGTGCTGACATGATTAATTACTATGTCAGGAGATAGCCACAGACTGTCAAGACACAGGATCAAATTGACCCTTCGGCCTGGCAGCAGCCACTGCCTGCATGGGTCCAGATGCTGATACTGATGTAATCCTATCAGTGTAGACTCCTGGCACTTCAAAGCGCCCTGCCACCAGAGGGTGTATGCAGGAATGTGTGTGCCCAGAGCAGTGACGTCATATCCACCATGCTGGCGCTCGCTTCCTGCCTGCACACGTGTACAATGAGAGTTTGGGGAGTGTCTATACTGGAGCACGTACCATCGAATTAAAATATCCAATGATGGCAGAGCTCACTTTCTCATCTCTGCCTGCCCCCTCCTGTTCACCTGACCTGCTGCTGTCTTCCTCCTCTTCAGACCCATGTGTCCTCTTCTTCCCTGCTCCCATCATCAGCCCACCGTCACCGCAAAACTCAGTGTCCTACCCCCACGATCTCTCTCTCCCTACCTCTCTCCCTTCCATCTGTCTGAGTGCAGCATCCCGCAGCCTCCTCTGTCCCATCCTCTTTTCTAGCCCCTTACTGAAGGTTGCAATAAAAGCAACCTGGGTTACCATAACACCTCAGCAGTGCCACAGGCTGATCGTCTCCATGACATGCCGCATTGAAGCAGTAATTGATGCAAAAGGAGCCCCGACCAAATATTGAGTTAATTTACTGAACATACATTTCAGTAGGCCAACATTTTGGATTTAAAAATCATTTTTCCAGCTGGTGTTATAAAGTATTCTAATTTGCTGCAATAATTACTTTTGGGTTTTCACTGGCTGTAAGCCATAATCATCAACATTAACAGAAATAAACATTTGAAATAGATCACTTTGTTTGTAATGACTCTATATAATATACGAGTTTCACTTTTTGTATTGAATAACTGAAATAAATTAACTTTTTGATGGCACTCTAATTTTGTGAGAAGCACCTGTACTTAGCAGCACACCGGGACAGGAACACATCTGGTCTGTAGGATGCCTGAGGGAGTGGGGACTGGAGCTCACCCACAACTACCTCGCTTGGGCATCCTACACCTTCGCCCCTCTGTCTTGCTCTATATTCACCTGCCTGACTGTTCCTCTCCCTCAGAGCTGCTCCTCATCCTGTATGGCTTCCTCAAGAAGTTTCGTTGCTATTAATTTCACATAACAAAAATTACAAGCATGGCTAGGACTTAAAAAAGAAACACACACACACACATATATATATATATATATATATATATATATACACACACACAGTGTATATATATAGAGAGAGAGAGAGAGCATTTAATGGATCAGTCAACACCTCTGAAGGAGGAAAACCAAGGAATGCTGCTCTTCAGTTTTGCTCCAAGATGAATCAAGACGTTGAGAATGAGATCCTCCAGGTACGACTCCTGACATGTTACTTAGATTTGTACCGTGCCATTAATAAACAATGATTTGTGTATTTTGCTGCATAGACATTTTGTGTTTTAGAAAGATGTTGGAATGATTGACAGCATGGCCTCTGTACTGTTTGAGCTGCATTCTTTTCACCACAGGGAGACCAGAAGAAGCAGAGTCCAGTGGCATCTGGGGACTCTACAGTCCAGTACTAGGTGCAATACTATCTTCTTTGGAATGTGTCACTGATTCAAAAGCTCTGAGTAGCACTGCAAATTCCTAAGATCAGCTGCTCAGAGGTCTATTGTGCAACTTTACAAGCCCCCTACAGAACAATTGGACACTTGCCTATCAGTTTGACTTTTACCCTGGTAGTTTGTGCTTGGAATTTCCATGACAAAGAAGCAACAATTTGCCTTGTACTGTAGAAGGAATTTGTACTTTTCACTCTTAAGGGTTAAGCTATGATGGTTTTATAGGGGTCATCTAGGATTTAAAAAAGGGTCTGTTTTTTTTCAGTTTGTTCATAGGTGGTTCAGGAAAAGAAAAAAAAAATTTAAGTACCAGACAACCTTTCAATTAAGTAACAATTATGTTATGACTGGACGATTTTCATTTTTTTTCGTTTTCGTTTTTTCCAAGAGCCATAACTTTTTTACTTTTATATCAATATAGCCGTATGAAGGCTTGTCTTTTTACAAGATGAGTTGTACTTTTGAATGCCATCACTCATTCTACCACATAGTGTACTGGAAAACAGGATAAAAATTCCAAGTGCAATGAAATAGCAAAAAAAGTGCAATTCCACAACTGTTTTTTGTTTTTTTTAATTTACCATATTTATTATATGGTAAAATTGACCTCGGGGTTTGATTCTCCAGGTGAGTAAGAGTATGTAGATACCAATTTTTTTTTTATTTAAGTGGTGAAAAAAAATTTGTGAATTTGCTTTTGTTGCCATTTTCCGAGACCCATGATGTTTTAATTTTTCAAGCTATGGGGCTGTGTGAGGCTTATTTTTGCACCCAGAACTGAATTTTATTTCTTATTACATGGTTTACCGATAGGATTAATTTACTTTATATTTTGATAGATCGGACTTTTCCGAACACAGTGATACCAAAAGTGGGGTGATTAGAACGTTTGTTTTTTTTATTATTTTCATATTTTTAAAAACGTTCTTTTCCCTTTCTATTGCATTTGTTAATCTCCTTAGGGGCCTTGAAGCTGCGATCATCGGATTGCTTATGCTATACATAGCAGCGGATCAGCAGAGCTATGTAAACTGAAAATCGTAATGATGGTAATGATCGTACATGCAGATCGTAAAGACAGGCACGGTGTTGTGTTGTCATGACCGCCAGCTGTCATGACAACACATGACCGCCAGCTGTCATGACAACACAATTACATCACGTGCACACCGATGGAACTGGCGAACCACATGCGCCCCTGCCGGTGAGTGTTAAAAACTGATGTCAGAGATTGAGAGCAGGATTTAAAAGGTTAACAGCCACGTCTGGAGCTTCGCTCCACCTGCAGCTGTTAAAGGTATATAATGGCTGATGAAATTTGAGGGGAAGATGCAGATTCGGAGTGTGAGCACGCATCAAAGTATGAAACACGGCATATGACGTAAATGTACGTCGTATGTCATGAAGGTGTTAAAGACTGTGAACAACATTTGACATGGAAAAATATTTTTTTTTTACGTATGTTGGGGATTCCCTTATTTATTTTATTATTTTACATATAAATTAATTTCCACAGCATTTTACAGACATAACCATCACTTTCTTCACTGGGGCTCTGTCATGGGTGCATCGCCACGAAGATCGTCGCGATTGCACATTCTGACTTCTCACAGCTGAGCTTCTGTTTCTTTGTTTTTTGGTGATGTGAGAGTTAATTTTTCCTAGCTCTTTGCTAAGGCTAGGTGCAGCCTCGCCCGGCTGCTTTTGTTTATGTTCTAATTAGTTTCCTTTATATTTCTGCCAGTCTGGGTGTTAGACGCCGGTGAAAGCATTCATGTAGTTCAGCAGACTGGATCGGTTCTGAGAATATTTAAGCTAAGAGTTCATTAGGTGTTTTTACTCTTATAGCTTATAGTTAAATCTCTGAGACCTTAGGTGTTCCTACTGTGTGTGAGTGTTGTATGTAAGACTTTATTTACTTTATTCCTTCTTTTTCTTGTATGTCTTTCTGTTCATTATCCGTTACCTGTTCATTCCCTTTGGTGGTATTCAGGGTCCTTCTTAGGACTAGAATACAGTTGGCAGGGATTGATAGGAGACAGGGTTTACGCTGGTGGCCTGGACCTCTGTACCTTTAACAGTACCTCCAGGTTGAGGGATTAGTTAGGACCCCAGTTCAGGGTCAGCTTAGACCCCGGTCACCCTCTAGCCGGAGACAGCGTATAACGGATTCCGTTTTGACCCAGTGGACATTCTGTCAGGTAAATCCATGTTATAATATATCTATGCGCATGTTATATAGTATGTTGCCCTTTTTGATATAGATTACAGACATCTCATATATATATCTGCTATACAGCGTGACATTTTCACCGGCCCAAACTAAAGATTCTCCCCAGCTGTCATGGATCCAGTAGCCCAGCTGGCCCGGCAGTTGCAGGGGTTGTCCATGGAATTTGCAGACATTAAGTCCAAGGTTTTGTCCCTCCCAGAGCAAGCCAGATCTGAACCTAAGGTTGCTCTCCCGGACAGGTTCACTGGTGGGCGGGACAAATTTTTTACTTTCCGGGAGGCATGTAAATTGTACTTTCGGCTGCGGCCTCGGTCATCTGGGAGTGAAGAGCAGAGGGTGGGAATTGTTATCTCGCTCTTACAAGGGGACCCTCAATCTTGGGCGTTCTCTATTCCTCCAGGCTCCCCAGATCTCCAGTCAGTGGATCGATTTTTTACTGCCCTGGGTCTGGTATATGATGATCCGGATCGAGTTTCCCTTGCTGAAACAAAGTTACGTAAAATACGGCAAGGAAATCGTCCAGCGGAGGAATATTCTTCTGAGTTCCGTAGATGGGCAACAGATACTCAGTGGAATGACCCAGCTCTTAGGAGCCAGTTTTGTCAAGGGTTGTCTGACAAATTAAAAGATGTGTTGGCTCAGTATGATTCTCCTCCATCACTGGAGGCTGCTATGGCCCTCGCTATTCGCATTGATAGACGACTTCGGGGAAGACGCGAGGTAACTCCGCCCCCCATGATGACTCCACCTACTACTAAAGTCCCTTATACTGAGGTTCCCCTGGTCTGTTCTGAGGAACCCATGCAGTTGGGAGGGACATCATTTTGTAGGAGGGAATCGGCGGTGCGCCGCAAGACTAGAAGGTGTTTCTTTTGCGGGAGAGAGGGACATTTTGTTGGGGGTTGTCCATCCCGGACCTCTTTGACCCAAGGAGTTAACCTGGGAGTCTGTATTTCGTCCCCAAATCCCTCTCAGTTTATCGTGCCTGCGGAGGTGGTGATTGGTACTAGAACTGAGAGGATTTCTGTTTTTCTTGATAGTGGGTCCGGGGCTAATCTTGTGGACGCTCGGTTTGCCCAGGTGCATGGTATGCAACTGAGTGTATTGGCCAAACCGGTCCCTATACTCTCTATTGATTCTAGACCTCTTGGTCAAGGTAGCTTGGTTCAAGCTGTTCATAACATAGATCTTCGAGTAGGGGCAATACATAAAGAGCAATTGTCTTGTTATGTGTTGGAGGGTCTACCTACTCCTATTGTGTTGGGACTTCCTTGGTTGGCTAAACATAACCCAGTGATTGATTGGCAATCCAGAAAGATTAGCCAGTGGGGTGAATTTTGCAAGAATAACTGCATGAGCACGGTCATCGGTGCGGTTGTACCTAGGACTTTGCCTCCTTTTCTGGAGGACTTTGGGGAGATGTTCTCAGAGGAGGGGTGTAAAGAGTTACCTCCTCATCGCGCATATGACTGCTCAATAAAGTTGCTTCCTGATGCCTTATCTCGTACTTTCCCAGGGACCGGGAGGATGGATGATCCGGTTCCTATTCCTCAGGAGGGAGTTGTAGTGTCAGCTGTATGCTCTGAGCTTGAGGGGGAGGTATTGGGGGCTCAGGGGGACGCCCCTGTGGGACTTCCAGGGAGACTGATAGTTCCAGATCAGTTAAGACTGAAGGTTACGGAGAACCGTTACAAACGGATGGCTGATAGGGGAGAGTTTCTGGTCGAGATCTGAAGGTGAATGATCTGGTGTGGTTGTCTACCAGGAATATTAAACTTAAAGTTTCCTCCTGGAGGTTGGGTCCCAGATTCATCGGGCCGTACAGGATCAGCTCCATAATTAATCCTGTGGCATTTCGTCTGGACCTCCCTCCTACGTTTAAAATTCATAATGTGTTTCACAAGTCATTACTTAAAAAGTATGTGGCACCAGTCATACCGTCACCTCTACCTCCTTCAGTGGTGGTCAATGATAACGTGGACGGACCTTTCACACAACTCACCCGGACAGACCTGGTCATGAGGGTCCGGAGGCCCCTCGTAGAAGGGGGGGTACTGTCATGGGTGCATCGCCACGAAGATCGTCGCGATTGCACATTCTGACTTCTCACAGCTGAGCTTCTGTTTCTTTGTTTTTTGGTGATGTGAGAGTTAATTTTTCCTAGCTCTTTGCTAAGGCTAGGTGCAGCCTCGCCCGGCTGCTTTTGTTTATGTTCTAATTAGTTTCCTTTATATTTCTGCCAGTCTGGGTGTTAGACGCCGGTGAAAGCATTCATGTAGTTCAGCAGACTGGATCGGTTCTGAGAATATTTAAGCTAAGAGTTCATTAGGTGTTTTTACTCTTATAGCTTATAGTTAAATCTCTGAGACCTTAGGTGTTCCTACTGTGTGTGAGTGTTGTATGTAAGACTTTATTTACTTTATTCCTTCTCTTTCTTGTATGTCTTTCTGTTCATTATCCGTTACCTGTTCATTCCCTTTGGTGGTATTCAGGGTCCTTCTTAGGACTAGAATACAGTTGGCAGGGATTGATAGGAGACAGGGTTTACGCTGGTGGCCTGGACCTCTGTACCTTTAACAGTACCTCCAGGTTGAGGGATTAGTTAGGACCCCAGTTCAGGGTCAGCTTAGACCCGGTCACCCTCTAGCCGGAGACAGCGTATAACGGATTCCGTTTTGACCCAGTGGACATTCTGTCAGGTAAATCCATGTTATAATATATCTATGCGCATGTTATATAGTATGTTGCCCTTTTTGATATAGATTACAGACATCTCATATATATATCTGCTATACAGCGTGACAGGCTCATAATCTAAATTTCCTATCAGTATGTTTTAGAGGTTGGGAGAAAACCGGAGAACCTGGAGGAAACCCACACAAACACGGGGAGAAAATACAGACTTATTTGGTGAAAAAAATGCACAAGGTCTGCAATCTTCATTTCTTCATACTTCAGTTCCCTTAAAGGGAATCTGTCACCCCAATATTGCCATATCAGATAAAGATATGGCTGAATAGTGCATCCCATAACAAAGCTAATGGTAGGTATCATATATCCTGATACCCCCATTTTCATATCAAAATACATTTGTAAACTTCGGTTTTTTACCTGTCAATCACGGTGGTCAGGTCAGGAGGGCGGCGTTTTCTCTTTCTCTCCCCCCCGCTCCTCGGCATCCATTGCGTATCGCCGTCTGTGAATCCCACAGACGGCATTCGGCTTCCCGCAATTGCGCAATTCAAATTCGGGCCGGCGCATGCGCAGTGTGCTTTGCCTGACAGTGGGCAAAGCATAAAATCAATACAGTGCATGCGCTACTCTTTCCTTGCCCCGGAAATGACTGCTTGTCTTGGACGACTTCCGGGGCAAGGAAAGAGTAGAGCATGCGCTGTACTGATTTTATGCTTTGCCCACTGTTGGGCAAAGCACACTGCGAATGCGCCGGCCCGAATTTGAATTGCGCAATTGCAGGAAGCCGAACGCCGTCTGTGGGATTCACAGACGGCGATACGCAATGGATGCCGAGGAGCAGGGGGGGGAGAGAGAGAGAAAACGCCGCCCTCCTCCCTTTAATGTTCAGTTTGTGGACTGATTCAAATTTCAGATATTTCTCTTGAGGCAGTGTCCCTCCAGTAATACATGCTGAATGTGATATGTGTATCTAGGGTGGTATTGTCTTCATATGCTTCAAAGTAAAATCCATGCTCTATCATTTACTTATTTCCCATGTGTTTTGCTTTTAATTTATAGATTGTTTTCTCTGTCCTCCCTGAATATAGCTTTATGAGTTCTTTAAAGGGTATCTGTCACCCCATTTTTTGTATATCAGCTGCAGCCACCACAATCCGGGGCTTATCTACAGCATTCTGTAATGCTGTAGATAAGCCCCTGATGTAACCTGAAAGATTAGAAAAACGAGTTATATTATTCTCACCCGGGGGGGCAGTCCGCTGCAGTCCGGGTCCGAAGCAGGCGCTGGGAAAGGTCAGAGAGGCCCGGCGCCTACACACTTCAGTAATTTACTCTGCCCTCTACAGGGAAGATAAAGTATGGCTGTGCAGGAGCGTACCAGAAGCAAGGAAGAGGATGTCATCGCTAGAAGATGGGAGGCGTCGGCCCCGAACCGCGACACCCATCTGACCCGGACCGCAGCAGACTGCCCCTGGGTGAGTATAATATAACTCGTTTTTCTTATCTTTCAGGTGACATTGGGGGTTTATCTATAGCATTACAGAATACTGCAGATAAGCCCCTGATGGCGGTGGCTGCAGCTGATATGAAAAATGGGGTGACAGATTCCCTTTAATGAAAGAACAGTTGTACTTTGAATGACAATATACACTTTATCATATAATGTACTGAAAATGAGAAAATATTCTAAATGGGGTGAAATGTTCAAAATAAAGCAATTCCGCAATACTTGCACAGGTTTTGTTTCTACGGCATTCAAAGTGTGAATAAAATTCCCGGTGACTTGATTGTGTAGGTCAGTACATTTATGGCATTAACAAATTTATATAGTATTTAATGGATAGAAATTTTTATACATTTTTAACGTCAAAAGTTTAGAAGAAAAATTGGCTGGTCTTGCTATTTTTTTTAAACGTATACGTGTTTTTACTTTTTGATGGAGTTGTGTAAAAGCTTGTTGTTTGAAGGGCAAGCTATAGTTTTATTTAATATATTTTTGAAAAACATATGACTTTTTAATTGCATTTTAATCATCTTTTTGAGTGAAAGGGGGATGAAAGAGAGGCTTCAATTCTGTGTCTTTTTTTGCATCGTTCAATGCATGGGATCAATCATTTCTATTTCAATAAGTCAGAATTATATAGACATGGCAATACAAAATATGCGATTTTCTTTGTTTCTTAAAAAACTTGTAATATTTTTTAGGAAATCTACTGGACTACAACCTGTGATTCTTTGATCACTCATATAATGGAGTACAACACATTAGTATTGCAGTCTAGTGTGAAACTAACGCTCATTCAAGAAGCCCGGCAACATGCAAGGCTTTCAAAATGGCAATCCTCGATTTTTGCTCTTTTTGACATTTAGTGCATGATTTTAATACATTTGTTTCGATACATCAGACTTCAATAATACCAAATATTTATATTTTTGATTATATTTCTAAATTGTTGAACTTGGTAAAGGGTGATGATTTAAATGTTTTTTTTAAAACTTTTTTTATGTTTACTTTATTTTTAATTCCTGAACAAATTACACTGGAGCAGGATGAGCCAGGACACTCAGAAGCAGCTGGTGATTGGAACAGGTTCTGTGTAAATCCCTGTTTAAAATGATCTAGCAAAATAGTATTTATAGAGAATAATCACTGTGCTAAACTGAAGTGAGGACAGGGTATATCGATGTACTCACAAATGGTATTGAATGTACTTCAGTACTTACTCTCACTAAGGCTAGTTTCACACTAGCGTTTCATCGGTCTGCGCATGGCCGCCGCTAAGCTCCGCTCCCGGCCGCGCCTCCTCCGGCCGCTCCGCCTATGAGCGCATGACGCTGCACGAGACCTGCGTACCCTATCTTTATCATTGGGTACGCAGGCCGTGCACTGGTATGCGTTTGCCGGCGCATGCGTCCTTTTGACGTGCGCCGAGCGTACCAAAATGCAACTCGGTGCGTTGGGCGCAGGTCGGCGCACTGTCAAAAGGGCGCATGCGCCGGCAAGCGCATACCTGCGCACGGCCTGCGTACGGCCTGCGTACCCAATGGTAAAGATAGGGTATGCAGGTCGCATGAAACGTCATGTGCCCATAGGCGGAGCGGCCGGGAGGAGACTCGGCCGGGGGCAGAGCTTAGCAGCAGCCTGCGCAGATCGATGAAACGCTAGTGTGAAACTAGTCTAACATTGGCGACGCAGTGTGCATAGAAAACCAGTAGATTATCAGCTGTAGTGGTCAACTGACCGGTGGTGCTGCTGAAATAGTATGGATGATCTGATCACTGCATTGTATTAAAATTCTAAAAATGCAGCATATATACTTAAAAAATGGACTTTGAGGTCATCAAACACTGCTAATTTGCACTTACTGGTGTTGGTGGTACAGCGTGCTAGCGGGAGAAGTGCGGTATGGAGAATAATAGTCAGTAACCCAGTGATGCTGAGAATTGGGATTACCAGCAGTCAGGAAAGACACCACAAGAAGCAGTGCTTCGGACGGTCTGTTGCTAAGCACAGAGGAACGCCAGCATCTCGCGTGCTCTGGCCTGAAGCGACACTGAGGACGCGGCGTAAGGATGGGGAGGAGCTAGTGTGATGTCACAAAGCTGCAGGGACGGGTGCGCGAGAGGGCCGTTAGCCTACGGGTTTCAAGGGGTCGCTTCCGGCCGGAGCACGCAAGGTGCTGGCGTTCGAGAAATGTTAGGGGTTCTGCTACCTTACTATCTGACTCATTCATTTGCTGGCGGATAGAAGTGGTGCCATTGGCCTCATCTGCCTAGGGCACCAAAAATATCTTGTCCTGGCCTAGGCTCAGCTATGACACCTGACATGTGACGTACATATGTGTCACATGTTGGCAAAGAGTTAAATGGTCAGTGTAATTGTGTAGATAATAATCAAACTGTTAATCACTTCATTAAAAAATGATGTTGCCTTACCCACGAAAAATCACTCCAAAGTGTCGCCTTATTTTTTACTTACTGTTCACTGCCTGCTATAAATTTGTCAAAATGGAGCAGAAATGCATATTGAATGTAGAATATAGAATAAAGGAGGAATATAGAATGTGGGTGTGGGTCATTATGCTTCCGCTCTGTTGTCTGTTGAACTGCATAAAAGCATAATGGAGATTTGAGCTTTTAATTCATGGGGAATAAACCATTGGATAATTCAGGAGAAATACATGCCAGGAAGTAATGGAAAGAAGGTTTCTGCACCTATAGTGCTGGCAGAATACTGATGAAAAGGAACTGCTCATCCAAAAAGAGTAGATTGAAAGTTACAAAAAATGAGAAACAAGACAATTCTTTAATATTAGAATGGCGTGACAGTCTGTCATTATGTATTATCTCATTAGGTTCGTGAAAATAAAATGTATTTTTCTGACAATAGTTGATGTATTTTAAAGCTTAAATTTGTGCAAATTTACAACCCCTACATTAGATTAATTTACACAGCACGATTATCAGGAACAGACATTCCTAGGAACACTTGTTGCCCATTAAATGTGCCTGTAAATAGGGTGCCAACCACCTGACGAGTGAGAAAAAACTCCCGGTGCCATCACCTATATAGTAGAATCGGACAATCAGAACTTATAGCACAAGGTCCTCCCAACATGTTTTCAATCACATGTTTTTCATATGGATGATGCTACACTATCTGCGTGTGAAACATGGTGTGGGTGGATTTGTACTATAAGTTCTGATTGTCCAATTCTGCTATATAGGTGATGGCACCCTGGGGTGTTATCAAATGTTCACATATAAGTGATAACTGTTAGGAATAATTCATTTGAGGCAGTTTTTAAACCCTTAAGTATTTTAATATTATTACTAATAAAAGCTACATTTTGTGATTTGATAGAGAGGGATTTTCATGTGGTGACTCCTTCCCATTTTGTTAACATATAATACAGATCATTAAGTGTGCATCTGAAGTGAGGTCTGCCTATGTAAACAGGCTGTCAAACTACTGTTGATTGCCAAACATAATGCCAATGCAATCATTTAATGCTGTAGGGGGATCTGCAGGTGTAAACCTGGGTTAAGGCCTCATTCTGAGTTAGGTTAGAGTTTCATTATTTTTTTTCACAGTTAAGAAAAAATACAAAAGTTTCTCCACTTTCTTCCTATCTATCAGTTAGTGAAAAATGGAGAGCACTTGGATGGCATCCGAATGCTGTCAGATAATATCATTGAGGCCACCTTCACAAGTTCAGTATTTAGTATTTTACCTCTATATTTGTAAGCCAAAATCAGGATTTCATCACTTGAACAACAAGTTCAGTCCTACTATGTCCTTTCTCAAGCAGATACCTTGCGTCCCGATTCCATGGATTTCTGGCTTAACAAAATGGACAAATAACATACTATCATGCCCAGCCTCCAGTGTAATGTCAGAGAGGGTGTTCAGCATGGATTTGTCACACAAAGTGGGCCAGGTTATTTGCTACAAGTGTGAGGACCCTAATGTTTGCGAAAATGAATCAGGCATGTGTAACAGGTGGCACGGGGTGGTAGTCGTGGGCGAGTCCACTAAGGCACAATCAGTCCACACGCCGGCCCCTTCCACATGAATAAGCAGTTCTGGTCCCAGCCCCAGGTCACAGTGGGTTATCCGGCTCCTCTCCATGCTGGAACGGATAAACCACACGTCACACGTTGTAGAGCCCAACAGTGGCAACTTGTATTTAATAAAGATGATGATGATGTAGAAAAAGAAAAGTACAACTTCTGATCTGTCCCTAGTCACAGCAACGACTGCAGCAGGGGCAATAACTCCCAGCAGGCTCTCCGGGGCTCACGTCTCTGATGTGGCACCTACTAACAGCAATCCCTGAAAGTGTTGCGACTGTCGAACAGCTGCAAGACATGCAGGCTCGTGGACTCGAACATATTAGACCACGCTAAAGACACTGGGTTAGCACCTGAGCATGTTCAGATTACATCTTATCTGAGCACGTTCGCTCATCAGTAATATCTATGCCTGCCCAGTCTTTTTTCTCTACCGTGCTGTCCTGCTGCAGCCTCTGCACAGCCACGCCAGACACAAACCTCCTGGCTTCAAAATGTGTTTCATAGGGTTTAAATTTTAGACAATTTATATAATTTAGGTAGCCTAAAAAGTCTGCTACTGTAGTGAGTCATGAAACACACTGTTAGGTTGGTGTCACACATACATTTTATTCCGGTACTGGAAAAAAACGGTACCAAAGATGTCAGTGTCCATGTATGTAATACTTGCCTCACACGTGCAGCAACTGTGTGCTGCCCCTGTGCCGCATCAGTATAACACGCACCAGCACTTGAGAAGCAGTGGTGCAGCTAGTGCTGGTCCCTGGTGCCCAGTGCTGAATATGGCTCTCATTATTCTCCCCTGCTCTGAAGGCGATCTGCATGAGCAGGAGAGAATGATGAGAGTTATGTTCAACTGATAACTAGTGTTGAGCATTCCGATACTGCAAATATCAGGTTTCGGCCGATATTCGCTGTATCGGAATTCCGATTCTGAGATCCAATTCTTTTTGCATATCGGATACGGAATCGGAGTTTTCCTGTAAAGTCTATAAGGAGTTCCGTGTCACAGAACGAAGTACTTGACACAGGAACTTCCCGAAAGTGTCACTGTCAGTGTCGGTCGGGTCTGTCAGGAGTCAGGACTCAGCACTTACCTTGCAGAAGATCCCCGGTGGTCACGTCCTGGATGGCCGGCCATTACCACCTCCCTGGCGGTTACATGCAGCTTCTCGAGATAACTGCACGTGCTGCCGGGTACTGGGTAATCTCGGCCAGCTTTACTCTCGCGACAGCTGGCCGTAAAGCAGTCCGGATGACGTCACTGCCGGGGAATCTCCACCGGAAAGCAACTCTGCTGTGTCTGGATGTCAGGACTCAGCCTGTCATCCAGATGTAGCAGGGCTGGACTCGTCGTGGGACACTCGTTATTTTGGACTGCGTCGGACAGGGAGTATTTGTGTTGGTTTGTTATTTTTGTTTTTTTACAGGAGATCGATGGCGTCGCAGGATGAGCGTACAATAAAAAATAATGAAAACTGTGTATTTTTTGAAAACTTTACAAACTTTATGATTAATAATGGATCGGTGTCTTATTGACGCCTCTCCATTATTAACCGGGCTAATTGTCACCGTTCAATTAAAGGTGACATTAACCCCTTATTACCCACTTGCCACCGCTACAGGGCAAGTGGGAAGAGCCGGGTAAAGTGCCACAATTGGCGCATCTTTGGATGCGCCAATTGTGGGGCTGCTGCAGGCTGGTATTTTTAGGCTGTTGAGGGCCAAAATCCATGGGCCTTGACAGTCTTTTAATACCAGGCTGCAGCAGTCTGCTTTTTACTTGGCTGGTTAACAAAAATAGGGGGACCCCCACGCCATTTTTTTTCGAGGGGATCCCCTATTTTTGTAACCAGCCAAGCTAAGCAGAATGCTGTAGCCTGGTATTATCAGGCTTGCAAGGTTCATGGATATTGGATCCTTACCAGCCTGAAATACCAGGCCTCAGTAGTCTGCTTCATCTGGCTGGTTAACAAAAATAGGGGGGACCCCACGCCATTTTTTTTTCGAGGGGATCCCCTATTTTTCTTAACCAGCCAAGATAAGCAGACTGCTGTGGCCTGGTATTATCAGGCTTGCAGGTTCATGGATTTTGGATCCTTAACAGCCTAAAATACCAGGCCTCAGTAGTCTGCTTCATCAGGCTGGTTAACAAAAATAGGGGGGACCCACGCAATTTTTTTTTTCGAGGGGATCCCCTATTTTTGTTAATCAGTTCACTTCAGTCAGCCGGGATTCCCTCTGATGTCACTGATGCTGTGCGGTGTCCCTGGCTGACCTGAAGTGAAAGTGGGAAGCAATCAATTATGCTAACCACTTCTTCTCCTGTCAGTCAGGAGAGGAGATGATTCATTCGGGGGTTTACTGCAAGGCTGGCAGCATTAGCTGCGGTCGATGCAGTAAACGTTAACCCTTTCAGAAGGATTACATTGGGAGACCTGACTGCGTCGGATAGGTAAGAATAATGTTGCTTTATTATTTTATTTTTATTACAGGAGAACAAGGGAATCGGATGGAGTGCCTGTACAATAAAACATGGTCAAAAACTGTATTTATTTCATTAAAATGATTTTTCTTTAATGTGTGTGCGTTTTTTTTATTTCATACAATAGGATTAATAATTGATAGTTGTCTAATTGACAGCTCTCAATTATTAACCTGGCTTAAGTCACCTTTCAATAGCAAGGAGGCTTTAACCCATTATTAACCCATTCGCCACCGCTACAGGGCAATGGGAATAGATGGGCTAAGTGCCAGAAAGGGCGAATCTAATTATAGATTTGCCTTTTCTGGGGTGTCTGGGGGCAGATGTTAGTAGCCAGGGGGGGCCCAAAAATAATGGTCCCTCTCTGGGCTATTATTATCTTCCCCCACTCGCTGGCTTTGTTTGTCTGGCTGAGAAAATAGGGCAGGAGCCCACGCATTTTTTTTCAACAATTTTACACCTTCTATATATATATACATGTCATTGTGACACATATATATATTTATAGTACATACACTTCTACATAGTATAATAGCCGCTAATTCAATTGCCGGCTTTTGTGAAATTACAGACCCGACATGAAATGACACATGGTTTACATAGAGTTAACCATGTCATTTCATGTAGTTTGATATATGGTTTTCACTAACAATTACTTGAGTGTATGTGTGCAAAATTTCAGACATGTAGGGGTTGATTAAAGGTGTAAATTCGTAGCAAAAAAATGCGTTTTTTTTACAACAATTTACACCTTTAATTAACCCTACATGTGTGAAATTTTGTACACATACATTCATGTAATTGTTAGTGAAAACCATATATCAAACTACATGAAATGACATGGTTAACTCTATGTAAACCATGTGTCATTTCATGTCGGGTGGTTCTGTAATTTCACAAAAGCCGGCATTGCCCGGGAATTGAATCAGCGGCTATTTTACTATGTAGAAGTGTATGAACTATAAATATATGTATATATATATGTCACAATGACATGTATATATATATGTATTCTATGTGTGTATATCTAGTGTTTACAAGGAAAGAAAGGGTTTATTTTAATTACGATATTTCTGTCCCATTGACTTGCATTGGGTTTCCGGTATCGGAATCGGCGATACCCGATACTTTTTGGGTATCGGTCCGATCCAATCCGATCCGATACTTCTTGATATCGGGAAGTATTGCTCAACACTACTGATAACAGATACAACAGGCTGTGGCTGATGGGACTATTACTCCCATCACCCTACACCTGCTGACGCTAATAACAGTGAGAGCAGTGTTGGCTGATGGGAATATTCATCACTCGCTGCCTGCGCTATAAAAAAAAATAAAAAAATAGCATGGGTTCCCCTGTAGTTTTATAACCAGCCAGGCAAAACTGACAGCTGGGGGCCTGCAACTTTCAGCTGTCAGCTTTAGCAAGACTGGTTATCAAGAATAGAGAGGTCCCCACGCTGTTTCTTTAAATTATTTAAATAAATAATTTAAAAACCGGCATGGACTCCCCCCATTTTTGACAACCGGCCTTGCTAAAGCTGACAGCTGGGGGCTGATATTCTCAGGATGGTAAGGGCCATGGATATTAACCCCCAGCCTAGAAACAGCAGCTTGCAGCTTCCCAGAAAAGGTACATCTATTAGATGTGCCAATTCTGGAGCTTTGCCCAGCTCTTTCCAGTTGCACTGTAGCAAGTGGAAAGTGGGGTTGAAGTCACTTTTGTATTGTCTGGTGACATGAAGCACACAGCTTAGTAATGGAGAGGCGTCTATAACATACTTATCCATTACTAATCCCATAATTACATTGTAAATAAAGATACAGTCAGAATAAGGTCCTTTATTTTAAATAAAACAAAACACACTTTTCCATTTTTATTTAAATATAATAAACACAGTTATATTCACCTAATACTCATTCCATTGAATTCCTCGTCTCCTGTAATATAACAAAAAAAAAAAAAACAATATCCCTCACCTGTCCATCGTTCTGTCCCACTCTGCAATCCATGTCTGGGGCAGGGCTGGCTTCAGGTTTTTATGGGCCCCGGGCGAAAGAGTCTCAATGGGCCTCTTTAACACAGACCATGATTCATGATGCACAGATACTGCAGAGAAATATAGGTATAGTACAATGCCAAAGATTTCACTTCTTACATTAAATGAGTGATATCTATTGTAATTTCTACAATAGCTCAGAAACCGCCGAATTCTCACAGCGCACAGTGCAGACAGGACAGTACAGTCCTCCATACAATATTATGGGCACCACATAGTCTCCCCCTCATTACCCATATAATACCCCATGCAGGATGTCACCCCCCCATCCCCCATATAATGCTCCATACAGAATACTGGACCCAATATAATGCTCCATACAGAATACTGGACCACATAAATTTCTCCATACAGGATACTGGTCCCCATATAATGCTCCATAGAAAATATGGAGCTCCCCTCTGCACTGCGCTGCGCTTTGCACTGTTACGGCTCAGGAGAGGCCGTATCACCTCCCATCACCTCCATCATTGCCTTCTTCCCATCACCTCCATCAATGCCTTCTCCCCATCACCTCCATCAATGCCTTCTCCCCATCACCTCATCAATGCCTTCTCCCCATCACCCCCCATCATTGCCTTCTCCCCATCACCTCCATCAATGCCTTCTCCCCATCACCTCCATCAATGCCTTCTCCCCATCACCTCCATCAATGCCTTCTCCCCTTCACCTCCATCATTGCCTTCTCCCCATCACCTCCATAATGACCTTCTCCCCATCATTGCCCTCTCCTCCACCTACACACTCACACACAGATACACACACACAGCAACATTCACCTGTCTGCACATTCACACACACACACACACGCACACACACACACAGCCTCGCACACACAGCAACATTCACCTGTCTGCACATTCACACACACACCTCACCTGTACGGCGTCCGCACCGCAGGCACTCCCGCAGCATCACCGGCGCCCACGTTTTCTCTCTCTGCCGCAGCCGGCCACTGAATAATGACATCATCCAGCGGTGCTGCTGTGAGAGGAAGAGCGGGTGCCCTGCAGGAGCCCCCTGGAGCCCGGAGCTGCTGAGGCACTGGGAGAGGTAAGTATTGTGCCCGCTGCTGGGGCCCTGAGCTGCGCTGGCACCGCTCTCTTCCACTAACGGGCGCCGGGGTGTCCGACAGCGAGTGGGCCCCCCGCCTGCTCAGGGTCCCGACACTTGCCCGGGTAAGCCTGGTGCTGACGCCGGCCCTGTCTGGGGGATAAATAGTTTTTGACCTGGATGGTGTTAGGGCTGGTGGAACGCACCAAATAAATATAAATAATAGGTGCGTTCGCAGCCCGGGGTCCACAGTGCAGGCAGAGCCTGCTGCTAGTAAGATGGCGGTATAAGCAAACTCTGTTACTTCACAGAGTCGCAAACATAGATGCTGTGGCACTATATGGCGATATAAGCGAACTCTGTTACTTCAAACAGTCGCAAACATAGATGCTGTGGCACTATATGGGCGGTATAAGCGAACTCTGTTACACCACAGAGTCGCTGAGGTAGAGATGCAGAGATAGAGACTGTGTCCTGTTAACACCACAGGGATACACAGATAACTGCTGTGCGGATAGCAGTCCGTGGTCATGCAGTCAGCAACGCAAACAAGCAATGTTATTGAAATTTAATTAGGATAAATTTATCCTTCCGTGTTTGCTGCTTGCCATGTCCAAATCTCTATTTAATGTCTTTTTGAGCGCTCAGAACGAAATGAGACTGTCCACACGAAAGTGTCAGTATAGCAGTTCGTCAAAGACATACATTTATTATTCATTCAAGGTTTTATACGTTTACAAAAAGGGGCTGGTTAGTCAATTAACATACAATTAAAAGCTGCTAGATTATTGGCTGTTCTAGTGTAAATATGATAATTATGATAATCATGGTAAAAGAGCTGAAGTGCAGAATTATTGTTTTATATTCTTTTGACCTAGTTGTCTTGCATGACTATAAGGTAAATAACAGATATCTAATAAGACTCCATGTACTTGTTCCTTATGAAGGCCTTATGAAGGCCAGATTAGTTTAAAATGACTGATTATAGCTGGCATGAGCACAGGATTTTTAGCAAGTGAGATCTATCTAACTGTGAACTGTGAATACATATATGTGAATATACTTTGAATATATGGAATACATATATATTTCCATGACAGTCCCCCTTAGATACCACTTGCCCTAAAAACCTGCTCCTGGCCCAAAGCGCTGCAACTCTTTTGTGCTGCCGGCGAGTTGAGACACCCCTAGTACATGCCTTCTCCACAGAATACAGACTTTTCGCAAATGGGCGGTCAGGATGACTGTCCCTGTCGGGGGTTTATGTGTTTGCAATCATAATCTCATAGTTGATAGGATGTTTCATCAAGGATGTGTATTCTCAGTCTGGAGGTAGTTCGGAGATCTGGTCAAGCCAGGCAGTTCCATCCGGACTGGTGCGAGGTCCAAGATGGTGAGTGGCATCAAATTGGTTGTCTCTTGAACAGTTTTTTCCATTATCCTGCGGATACAAGGAATTACACAGCAATCAGTAATTAATGCAAAAATGAGAACCCCCATAATGGCTGTCCCAACCTGTGCCAACATTTTCTGCCACCCACTCATCCACCCAAAGTATCGATCCCATGGGTCAGTGACACCTGAGTTCTGTTTCAGTTCCTCTGATAACTCAGTAAATTTCTGTATTGCCATTGTGACTTTACCATTTGGGCCAGTGTTGTCTGGGATGTAGGTGCAACAGGTGTCTTTGATCATTTTGCAAACACCTCCTTTCTCAGCTAGAATCATATCCAAAGCCATTCTATTCTGGAATGCCATAATGGAAGTGGGGCCTAACTGTGCTGCCAAACCTTTTACAGCATCTATGGTGAAGTTAACAAATCTCTGCTGGTTATAATAGATGTAATTTATCCAATCAACATTTTTGTTTATAGTTACTAGTGGCAATAGTGACTCAAATCCTGCTTTAACTTGGTCTCTGGCCTTGAACTCATCAAGTAGGTCATCTGTCTGGTCAGTCAGAGCATCCACGACATCCTTCATGGCTTAGGTGTCTCTCCTGGTACGGGAGCTTCCTTGCAATGCGATACGTGGATGCAAACAGGCTTTCCCTCTAGTTACACAGAGGTTGGTGTCATTTGGGGCTCTTGGACAGGATCATCAAATCTGGCAGTGAAGAGAAAACTCGAGAATGGACATTAGTTTTTGACCAATTCAATTACATAAGTGTTATGATTTGGTAGCTGAGGAGAGCAGGCAAAAAAGGCAATACACCAGAGAGGTTGGAATCTATGGGATTGCAGTACCCTGACTAACCACCACAACTAAAGGCAGCCGTGGAGCGTTCCTACGTTGGTCCTAGATGCCTCGTCACAGCCTGAGAAGCTAACTACACCTAAAGATAGAAAAAGGAAAGCTATCTGCCCCGGAGCAGATCCCCAAAGAACATAGAAAGCCCCCAAACATGCAATGGCGGTTAGACAAGAGAAAATACAGACACAGACAGAAAATAGTATGAGCAAACGTTGGGGCCCAAACTTCCTAAATAGAAAAGGATAGGAAAGGCACTTACTGCAACCCCAAAAAACCCTGTAAAGTACCAACTCTACTAATTACAAAAACACCTGAGATCACACGACCTCTACCACCTAAATTAGTTCTCTGGTGTAACAAAAACTAAACAGCAACCACTGAAAAAACTGGAAAAGGCAAATGAACAAACAACAGTGGCTGAACTAAACTGCAAGCACCAAAAAAAACTAAAAGAAGAAAATGTGTTATCTGTTAGCAGAAGATGCAGGCACGAAACAGCTTTTCTGGGTCTCTGGGAGAGTGCCTTACGCTAAACAGTGCAATTAGGAGTGTGTCATGCCATGGTTTGCGTGTCTCTTGGGCAATTTTTCAGCATTCTATTCTTAAGTGTTCCGTTCAGTTTTTCTACCTTCCTGCTGCTCTGGGGGGTGGTAAGGAGTGTGTAGGCCTAGGTCTGACCCTACTGCTAATCGGGTCTCGTGTGTCAGATTTGCTGTGAATGCGGGTCCCTGATCACTTTCTATCATTTCTGGAGCCCCGTATCTGCACACTATTTTCCGAAAGTAGCTTCGTTGCAGTAGTCTTTGCTGACTTGGAAGGCTTCTGTTCATCTTGAAAATACTTCTTTTGACCACAATGGCGTATTTGAATCCTTCACTTGGCGATATCTGGATGTGGTCTAACTGGATCCTTTGAAGCTGGTAGAGTGGTCTTTCCAGATGAGGTGAGGGGGACTTTCTTCCATACGTCCAGGCTTGCAGTTGCCGCAGGTCAGACAGTGTTGGTGAATTTGGCTGTTAGGGTGGAGATCCCTGAAGCGAACCAGTAAGCACCAATCAGATCATTCATCTGTGTCTTTGATATGTGGATGTGGGTCCATGTACCCATTGGACCACCATAGGGTGCATACTTTGTGGTAGGCAGAGTTTGAAGTCTATTATTGATAGCCTTCCTTCTTCACGTTTTGGAGCTTAGTCTTGTAACTTCTTGAGCAGATTCCAGGACGTCTCTTTGTCAGGTTTCTTGTCTTCAGTCGTCATGTAGTAGCCGTCCGGCTCTACGACCTCTCCCACTTCTCCATGTTGTCTTCCTTTGGCTGCTTCTTTGGCTGCCATGTCCGTCATGTTATTGCCTCACGCCTCTTCTTTTCCATGCACTTTGATTTTTCAAATTGCCACCATTTTGGAAGTTGGAGTATACCCAGTAGGTCCCTGAAGGCTCCATGATGCTTCACGGTTGTCCCGTTTGCTGTGATGAAGTCCCTTGTAGCCCAGATGGGTCTAAAGTCGTGTGCTATGCCATTCGAGTACCTGTAGTCCATGTAGATGTTTGCAGTCTTGCCTTCTGCCATCTGGCAGGCCTTCGTCAGCACTATCAGTTCTGCTTCCTGGGCTGACAGGCTAGGTGACAGACTTCTGGACCACAGGATTTCTTGATTGCTGGTCACTGCACTTCCTGTGTTGAAACTTCATCATCTGCAAATCTGGAGCCATCCAAGTATCCCCCCTTGGGAGTGGGAGTAGAGTGGCCGGGCTGAGGACTGTAGGTCTGGAGACGGTGACATTATGAGACAAAGGCAATAGTGGCGCCACAAAGATGCCTGGCGGTGGGGAGGTTACTGTTGGTTGAGCTTGATTGAAGATTGCCAAGATGTCATGTGGAGTGAGAGTTTCCAGTGGCTGTCCAAGAGTGATGTCAGCAACCTTGTCCAGAAGGGTGTGTGCTGCAGATACTGCCATCAGGCAGGAGGGTGCTCTTCTTGCAACTGGATCCAAGCGGGCTGAGAGGCAGCCTAAAAGTCTCTGTTTTCCCCGTGAATCCGTGCCAGGACTCCAGTAGCATGACCTTCTTTCTTCCATCAGGTAGACGGAAAGACTTTTCATAGTCAGGTAGGCCTGGTATTGGCGCTGAGACTGTGGAGTTCTTCCAATCTCCTGAATGGGTTGAAGGCTGCGTCTGATAGAAGGAGCGGGGTTGCGTTTATGCAAGCGTACAGAGGCTGCATTAGGACTGAGGCATCAGGGATCCAGGTTCTGCAATACGACACTAGACCAGGGAAGGCCTGCAGCATTCTTGGAGTTGTTGGGGGAGCCATCTTCTCCACAGTGGTCTTCCAGTCTTTTGACATGTGTTTCGTCTGGTGGGCAATACAGTGTCCCAGGGATGTAACTTGCTTCTGGCATCACTGGACTTTGTTCTTCCAGACCTTACGTTGCTGTTCTTCCAGGTAGAGTGGGAGAGACAAGGAATAGACTGTGCAGGTGTCGATGTCAACCACACAAAAGAGAAGGTCATCCACGTGTTGTAGAAGAGTGACTCTTGCATATTCTGCAATCCAGTTGACGAGGATGGAGGACATTGTCTTGGTGAAACTTGAAGGGCCTGTTTTGAGCACCTTGAGTCAACATTGTCCATATGCACTGCACTGGTGCGTGAAAGCAGGCCTCCAGGTGGAGGGGAAACACTGAAGAAGGTACTGGCCAGGTTGATCACCGTGAATACCGTTGCAGTGACTGGGACTCTTGAGAGCAGAGTGTGATGGTTCAGCACTGTTGGGGTTTCAAATACCGTAGCCTCTTTCACGGCCTCCAGGCCTTGCACCATTCTGAACTCAGTGGGGTTTACAGTCTTTTTCTTCACTGTGGAAAGCTGCGATTGATTCCGATGGGCGAGGCAGCCCAGTTTGGCCTTGTCCTTCAGTATGCGGCAGGGGACTCCCATCTCCCGGCACAGAGCTGGCGAGAAAACAAGCCGTCTACTAGGATCCACATCATGAGAGATGACGACCAGCTGGCTTTCTTGTTCTCCACCAAGACAGTCACTGTGTTAGCACCTGCTCTGGTCACAGGGGGTCTTCTTGTTGGGACGTCTCCTTAAACGGCTGCTTTTCTCTCAGCACGGGCCATCAGTAGTTTCTTTTTCTCCAGCTCGGTCTCAGGTCAGTATTTGTGCACAAGTTTGAAGAGCTGAGTGGCCTTTTTCTGGTCTAGGGCCTGGGTGAACTGGTTGATTGCAGGGGGCACCTCCTGGTGCTTGCAAAAGATGAACCTCTGGCGTTAGAGCTGGATGAGGTGTTGCCATTCCATGAAGCGAGTAGGGTCCTTCTTGAGTTGAATATCCTGGCCAATGTCAAAGTTCTCAGGCCGTCTTCTTAGGCGAGCTCACTTAGACCTTCAGTTGGTCAGAGACATCTTGACTCTGGGTGATGGAGAGGCTTTTCTGGTACTATGTCCAGCACCTCCTGTGATAGGTCTGCAGTGTGGTTGTTTGAGGTTCCTGTTTCTTCTTGGGTCAGGGGTGAAGAAAGTGTCATGGTCCCATCTTCCTGGAACACTCTGGTCGCTTTCAGCTTCTGCAGTAAGTCCATGCCCAATAGGTTGAGGGTGCAGGTCTTTGACACAACAAACCGGGACATGATGGAGTGTTCTGGCTGAGTCCACACGCTCAGGGGCTTCATAATCTGGAAATATCTGACTTGACCATCAATTCCCATGCAGGAAGCAGAAGATTCTGATAGATAGGTGAGGTTGCGGAGTTCCACAAGAAAAGATCTGACTACGCCATCCACTCTCAGGATATTGGTCCCACTGGTGGGGTTCCCTGTGGACTTGGTGTGCTCTTGTCCTATGGACGGGGTTCTTCACTGCTTTCTGTGTTTCTTCTTTTTCTGGGTGAAGTCAGTGTTCTGCACCGGTTCCGGAAATGACCAAACTCGCCACAGTTGTAACACTTGACATCCCTTCTGTCCCGGCGGGACTCAATCCTTTTTGCTACTGTGAGCAGGGTATCCATTGCTATTGACGTGTACTCAGGCCTGGCTGCTACCAGTGGTTTCCTGATTGGTTCTCTCAGTCCATGCACAAAAGCCTGTGCCAACATCCGTCTGTGTGTCTGATCATGGGTAATGAGGCCCAAATCTTGAAACACTTGCATTACTCTGTCATGGAACTTCTCCACAGACTCTGTCTTGTCTTGACTCGTGACATGTAGGCTGAGAGTTTGTCCTGTCAGTCTGCTTTTGGTCCATTCTCTGAGTTGTTCAATTAGCTTTGGTCCTGTCTCCCAGGCATACGCATCTAACTCTGCTGGAAGCTTGAAGTGTTCTCTCATAATTGACCAGAATGCATCACCTGCTTTTATTTCCATTTCGGTCCAGAGATCAATCCAGGCTGCTGTATACGTTTGCTGGATCTGCTGCATTTTTTGGCAAAATAGCATGGGGTGTATCCCTGGGTCTGGCAGCATACTGATCACCTGGCTTGGGATGAAGGGCTCATAGGATGGTGCTTCTACCTGTCCCTGCTCTATTGGTGCGCTTGTGTGTTTTCTTCCCTAGTATTGGGCAGCATGTGTGACGTTGCATCTTCATCTTCATCAGATAAGAAGTGACATGGTGTACTTGGTGTATACACTGGGTGAGATTTGGGCTTTAAAGTTGTCTTGCTGCATGGGGATTTCCCACTTCCTTGCTGAGGCTGCGGTGGATCAGTGTCATGGTTCCATGCTAGCAGCCCTGTAGCTATAGCACCCCCCTTTGAAGCCCTAGCTGTGGGCCGTTGTGTCTGGGGGCTACATGTAGCATTTTGTGTAGGGAGATTTGCACTTTCTTCTCCTGATATAATGACTGGCAATGTTTGTACTGTGCTTGGGATAGACAGGGTGCCCTGTGCTGGAGACACTGAATACAGGGACACCACATTGCTTGGATTGGGCGTTGACCCAGTTGATAACGAAGTAGAAAAAAGAGGAAGAGAAGGGAGGTGTGAGGGAGGAGCGAGAGAAAGAGGAGGGGAGAGAGATGGAGGGGAGGGTGAGGAAGAGATGGAGTGTGCCTGAGAGGAGGAGGAAGGAGAAGAGCAAGCATGAGCAGGTGGGTGTGGTGTGGGAGGAGAAAGGGAGGAAAAGGAAAGAGGGGAGGGAGAGAAGAGTGAAAGGGGGAAAAGAGAGAAAGATGGAGGAGAGAGAGAGGAGAAAGATGGAGGGGGAGAAGTAGAAGAAGATGAAGAAGAAGATTTGAGAGTTGGAGAGGAAGAGATAGAAGAAGAGGAAGATGAAGAAAATAGATGTGTCAGAGATGTGAGGGAGGGGAAAGAAGGAATGAGAGGGATGGCAGCGAGGAAAGAGGAGAAAAGTCTGAAGAAGAAGGAGAAAGGGACTGAGAGAAGAAAAAGGAGAGGGTGTCCCCCTGTGACTCTTGAGAGGGGATGGTTGAAACAAAAATGCCTTCTCCCTGTGGAGAGAGGCGGGGAGCGTTTTTCCCTGTACAAGGCTCCTTACTCAATGAGAGCAGCCTATACCTGTCCTGTGTCTCCACATGATGGACATGTGATGTGTGTGACTCTGAATTCTGCTCTTGTGACATGTCAGTGATCTTTTTCTCACAGAAGATTTAACACCTTTTCAAACTTATTCACATAAAAAATCACTTCCTGGTCCGTTCAAATTAACTTGCTGTACCTTCTACACGATGCACCACTGCTCTTTTATAGCAGATAGTAATCTATTAACAAACTTTCCCGTTACCTTTCAAATAACCAAAAACAAGAAAAAAAAAACATTTCATTATGCAGCGTAAAGGCTGCCTGTCTATTTGCTTCTCACGTACTCTGACCTTCTATTCACATGCCTAGCCCTTCGATTCTCACGTACTGTGTCTATTCCAAAAACCTATTCAACAAAGGTGATTTAAAAATCTGAAAACTGCTGCACTCTGGTTCTTGTGCGTCCTCACCGAATGCCCAACGGGAGGGGCTAGTCAAACCGCTGCGCAGTTTGTGTGTTCGCTCTCCCTCAGCCTGTAATTCTCCTTATCTGTGGAGTGACCTTGGTCTAGAGCAAGATTGTAGAAAAAAAAAAAAATGGTTGGAGAATAAAACTCTAAAATAAATTGATTAACTCTCCAAAATTATTTAAAAATGTACTTAAAAGAAAACTTTAAAAACAAAAGTTAGATTTAGTAAAAACTCTAGAAAAATAAAAGAAATAAAAAATAAATTCACCAAAAAGGGGAGAAAAGAAAAACCGTATTAATCATAAAACTCTGAAAAACAACCCTTGTTACTAAAACAGCTAATTAAAAAAAAAAAAAAAACTGAAAAGAGGTGGAAAAAACTGATTGTAAAATTATAAAAAACAAAGGTTTTGTCTGGTAGCGTAGACTTTTTTCCTACCGCCCTCTGGAATGTCAGCTGGCTGCTGCCAGCACTTCCCCCCTCCCTTATATCTCTGCTTGCTGTCTCTCCAGACACTGAAATCACGTAAAAAAAAAAAAATTATTATTCCTCAGAATAGCAAAAAATGAATATAGTTCAGTCTGAATGTCTGAGAATTTTCACGTTAAAACCTGTACCCCAAAAAAAAATAAAAATCTAGCTTAAAAAAGATCAAAACCAGGAAACAGATGTAACCACGTGATTAGCAGAGGAGGGGGGGGTCAAAGGGGTTTTCTCGCTGCTACAGCCAGCAGTGAATGAGATACTGACAGAGCGCACGGAGATGTGATTTAAAGCGACAGTACCTGATACAGACAGTTGACACGTACAATGAGACAGACACCCGGGAGAATACGAATCCCTCTTTTGATGATCTGTGACCCATACAAGCTGCTCTGGTAACTGATAACTCACCAATTGCACTGAGCGCGGTGAGGCTCGAGGTCTATCGCTCTCTGTACCGTACGCCCTGGCCGGTGCGCCGGTCACAGTAATCTGCAATAGCCTTAATCAAAATTCTCACTATCCACGTCTGATTTGACTGGGATGGCCTCCCGGTGCATGGACGAATCCACGTCTGATTTGACTGGGATGGCCTCCCGGTGCGTGGACGATTATTGTGAGAACTTTTCCAGCAATTTGTCTTTTGCTATACAGCCCCCAGATGACACATTCAAGCTGCTCTGGTAACTGATAACTCACCAATTGCACTGAGCGCCGTGAGGCTCGAGGTCTATCGCTTTCTGCACCGTACGCCCTGGCCGGTGCGCCGGTCACAGTAATCTGCAATAGCCTTAATCAAAATTCTCACTATCCACGTCTGATTTGACTGGGATGGCCTCCCGGTGCATGGACGAATCCACGTCTGATTTGACTGGGATGGCCTCCCGGTGCGTGGACGATTATTGTGAGAACTTTTCCAGCAATTTGTCTTTTGCTATACAGCCCCCAGAAATCAGCAAGCAAAAACACAGTCACCGTTCCAACTTTCTCCCGGTTCACACAAAGCATGAAACATATATACAGCACAGCAGCAAACAACTCGGCTTATATCCCAGGGCTTTTGGATAAGGGTATGGACTTTTTACACTACCTGGGAATGCGGTGATGACCACGTCCGACCGGCTGGAAGTGTAGGCTAGGACTAGGCACAGGGAACATTCAGGTAAGATGACAGAGTTTTCTTACCTTACTTATGGAGCTGCAGTCTCCGTCCCGTGTGCCAAGGCCAGGGCCAACACCCCCGTCTCTCCGGTCGGCCGGGTCCTCGTGCGTTTCGTCCAATGCCCCGCGTGCAGGCGCCAACTGTTATGGAAATTTAATTAGGATAAATTTATCCTTCCGTGTTTGCTGCTTGCCATGTCCAAATCTCTATTTAATGTCTTTTTGAGCGCTCAGAACGAAATGAGACTGTCCACACGAAAGTGTCAGTATAGCAGTTCGTCAAAGACATACATTTATTATTCATTCAAGGTTTTATACATTTACAAAAAGGGGCTGGTTAGTCAATTAACATACAATTAAAAGCTGCTAGATTATTGGCTGTTCTAGTGTAAATATGATAATTATGATAATCATGGTAAAAGAGCTGAAGTTGCAGAATTATTGTTTTATATTCTTTTGACCTAGTTGTCTTGCATGACTATAAGGTAAACAACAGATATCTAATAAGACTCCATGTACTTGTTCCTTATGAAGGCCTTATGAAGGCCAGATTCGTTTAAAATGACTGATTATAGCTGGCATGAACACAGGATTTTTAGCAAGTGAGATCTATCTAACTGTGAACTGTGAATACATATATGTGAATATACTTTGAATATATGGAATACATATATATTTCCATGACAGCAACTCCTCACCGAAGAAGCCGTTATTCTAGGGGCTTATTTCAGCCAGGTCCTGAATACGTGCATACAAATCTCCTCACCGGAGGTGCCGGTATTCTAGGGGCTTATTTCAGCCAAGCCCTAACCACATGCGTGCATGATCACACTGGCGCAAAGCACATAACACAATTGATACTAGCGCATGGCCTAGCGGCCATGCGCACCTTTTATAGCGGCAGCTACAGGACCTTCCAGAAAAGGACCAATGAGAAACTGATCCAGAACACAAGCCATTTCAGGACCTTCCTGGTGGACCAATGGGAGTCGCTGGTGTTACCGAGCATGTGACCCCTGATCTCCAATGGGAGATCTTGCCCTGGGCATGCTCAGATGGAGAAATGCAGGACTTAGTCCCAAAGACGTCTGCTCGCCGCTGACCAGTACTGGCTACAATAGCAGAGCCTGAAGAGGCAGCAGTAATCCTCTGCACAATGCTAGACTGGGCGAGACGCTGGGACCGACGTCTCTGCTAAGCAGAGTCCACTGTGGCTGGAGACAGATGGGAGACCGCAGCAGGGATGGTTCGAGATTCCCCTTGTGCAGAAGCGGGAACTCGACCCCTAACAGACAGTGCCAAGATTTGACCATCCAGCAGGCTGAGAACCACTGGGAGAATGATCTGCTTTGATCGCAGCCTCAGTGACCAGGGGTGACATCATCGAAGTTACCGTATATACTCGTGTATAAGCCGAGATTTTCAGCCCATTTTTTAGGGCTGAAAGTCCCCCTCTCGGCTTATACGCAAGTCATATACCGGGGGGGTGTCAGATCATACTTACCCCTCCGCCGGCGAGTCTCTGTAGCCCCCCTGCTTCTCTGATGATCTCCGGCTCATTCCTGCAGCTGTCACGTGGTACCGCTCATTAAAGTCATGAATATGCACATATTCATGACTTTAATGAGCGGTACCACGTGACCGCTGCAGGAAGGAAGAGCTGCGGAGATAGCAGGAGAAGAGGAGAGGCTGCAGAGACCGCGCCGGCGGAGGGGAGAGTATACCGATATTTACCTGTCCCCGTGCCACTGCTGCTCCCCTCTGTGTCCTCGCATCCTCTTGCTGTTATGATCAGGCAGAGGGCGCGATGACGTCTTTAGTGTACTCCATGCCCTCTGCCTGATCATTCACTGCCGAGGACCCGGAAGGAGGGAGCAGCGCAGCGGTGGACCGGTGATCGGTAAATATTGCAGGTGCCGGGGTCCTGAGCGAGCGGTGACACTGGCACCTGGCCCCCATAGCGCTCCGGTGTCACCGCCTGCTCAGGACACCGGCACCTGGCCCCCAGCGACGAGAGGGGAGTATGTCATTTTTTTTTTTGCAGCAACAGCAGCGCGGCAGCATAAGGAACGTATACTATGAGGCATAATCTGTGGAGCATATGGGGGCATAATCTGTGGAACATGGGGGCATAATCTGTGGAACATATGGGGGCATAATCTGTAGAACATATGGGGGCATAATCTGTGGAACATATGGGGGCATAATCTGTGGAGCATATGGGGGCATAATCTGTGGAACATATGGGGCATAATATGTGGAACATATGGGGCATAATCCATGGAGCATATGGGGCATAATCTGTGGAGCATATGGGGGCATAATCTGTGGAACATATGGGGGCATAATCTGTGGAACATATGGGGCATAATCTGTGCAGCATGTGGGGGCATAATCTGTGGAACATATGGGGCATAATCTGTGGAGCATATGGGGGCATAATCTGTGGAACATATGGGGCATAATATGTGGAACATATGGGGCATAATCCATGGAGCATATGGGGCATAATCTGTGGAGCATATGGGGTCATAATCTGTGGAACATATGGGGGCATAATCTGTGGAACATATGGGGCATAATCTGTGCAGCATGTGGGGGCATAATCTGTGGAATATATGGGGCATAATCTGTGGAGCATATGGGGCATAATCCATGGAGCATATGGGGGCATAATCTGTGGAACATAAGGGGGCATAATCTGTGCAGCATATGGGGGCATAATCTGTGGAGCATATGGGGGCATAATCAGTGGAACATGGGGGCTTAATCTTTGGAGCATATGGGGGCATAATCTGTGGAACATATGGGGCATAATCCGTGTAGCATATGGGGGCATAATCTGTGCAGCATATGGGGGCATAATCTGTGGCGCACCATATGGGGCCCATTCTATGGATTATCTTCTGGGGGCATAACCTTTATGGGGCAGCATATGGGGAGTATTTTGTATGGAGCATTTTATGGGGCTCCTGCTTCAATATGGATATTCAAAAACCTTTACCCTACTGATGTCTCAATTAATTTTACTTTTATTGGTATCTATTTTTATTTTTGTAATTTACCAGTAGCTGCTTCATTTTCCACCCTAGGCTTATATGCGAGTCAATAAGTTTTCCCTGTTTTTTGTGGCAAAATTAGGGGGTCGATTTATACATGGGTCGGCTTATACATGAGTATATACGGTACCTCCGATCAGTGAGGCTGATCTGCGCTGACCTCAGGACCATGGGAAAAAGTCACTGTTCAGCTCTGTGAGTTCACCTCAGATCACAGTAAGAAATTCTCCAAATAGGCGGGACCCCATGCTGTTTTTTTAAATAATTTAAATAATTTAAAAAAACAATGATGGGTCCCATCTTGATAAACAGCCTTGCTAATGTTGACAGCTGAGGGTTGCAGTCCCCAGTTGCCAGTTTTGCCTGGCTGGTTATCAAAAATACAAGTGAACAGGGATGTATGAAAGCAGTCTTAAGTTACCTCTGTTTATCATCCTTTTTTACCCTAGCTAGATAGATTTATTTGAACATTAAAAAGGCATATTCACCTAACTACAAGAAGAACTTACCGTGTTTAAATTATGTGAGCTGTGCCCATTTATTCACTGCAAATCAAATTTTTTTGGTGAAAATTCAGCAAATTCAAATTTCAAAAGATCCCCTCATCGCTGCTCGCTCACAATAATCTTTAAGTGTAAATGTATCTTTATTCACCAATACAATTACAAACAGAGGAAATCAATCACACATACAACATACACTGTCATTCATCATCCTGCCATTCTCTAATCTGACCACTGTTGACCTAGGGAGAATTAGGTTGAAAGCAAAATGAAGATGAAGATAGCATACTTTTCCAGCAAGTTAATGCATTAAACTGATCAGTCAAGATCTTTTCCGTTATATTAAATACAATCTCTTTTCCAAAGAAGTTGAGATGCTGTCATTCTCTGGCATCAGCATTTAAATGGAATGTGGGTTGGTGGCCAAGCGCATCGGCTCCCGACAGTCCCATTGCAGAAAGTTTAAAAAAAATAAAAAAAATAAAAAATATATAAAAGTTCAAATCACTCCTCTAACAATAAAAAACAAAAATTAAAAAGAAATAAACATATTTGGCATCACCATGTTTGTAAACGTCCAATTTATTAAAATGCGGAATTAATCAACCCAATTGGTAAAGGCTGTAAGGAGAAAAAAATTAAAATCCCAGGATTGCATTTTTTTCATCGCCTTACCTGCATTACAAACGTAAAAATAAACAATCAAAGCAATGTACAGTACAGACCAAAAGTTTGGACACACCTTCTCATTCAAAGATTTTTCTGTATTTTCATGACTGAAAATTGTAGAATCACACTGAAGGCATCAAAACTATGAATTAACACATGTGGAATTATACATTACACTTTACAAAAAAGTGTGAAACAACTGAAAATATGTCTTATATTCTAGGTTCTTCAAAGTAGCCACCTTTTGCTTTGATTACTGCTTTGCACGCAGAAAAGGTGAACGGATGGACTCTACATGCCTGGTTCCCACCGTGAAGCATGGAGGAGGTGGTGTGATGGTGTGGGGGTGCTTTGCTGGTTACACTGTTGGGGATTTATTCAAAATTGAAGCGGTGAGCGGTCCAGCTCACCCCAAACCATCTCGATTGGGTTCAGGTCTGGTGACTGTGGAGGCCAGGTCATCTGGTGTAGCACCCCATCACTCTCCTTCTTGGTCAAATAGCCCTTACACAGCCTGGAGGTGTGTTTGGGGTCATTGTCCTGTTGAAAAATAAATGATGGTACAACTAAACGCAAACCGGATGGAATAGCATGCCGCTGCAAGATGCTGTGGTAGCCATGCTGGTTCAGTATGCCTTCAATTTTGAATAAATCCCCAACATATCACCAGCAAAGCACCCCCACATCATCACACCACCTCCTCCATGCTTCACGGTGGGAACCAGGCATGTAAGTGAAATTACAATATAGAATCATATGGAAATGAAAATCCCTGTAACCAAGAAGCCGGACCAAAGTGATAATACGAGGACAGTCGTAAAATTTTTGAAGGAAAAGAAGAGGAAAAAAGCCGACCATACAGTCCAAAATATTATAAAGAAAACAATCAATTTAATAAATTTCTTCAGGTAAAAAATAACAGGACAAACCGCAATGAATAAGGTAAAATATAAAGTAATGAATGAAGTAAAATATAAAATAGAACAAAGGGGACGCACACCCAGGGGTATGATAATGTTAATAAAGCTGGGTGAAGAGTGACAAGATAGTGTATACAGCAACAAAAGTAACATAGACACAAAATTCAAAAAGCAAAGTCATACAAAAATATTTATGTTGCAAATAGTTAAAGTGCTAGTGCGGTGTTACAAAAAGTGTAACCATGGCAGCAGAATCAATAGGTGTAAGTGTATATTGTGTAGTGGCGAAAGCACCAAATAGCAGCACAAAGTACATGTGTGCTGACAGGGACAGAGCGTAATGTGAAGGTGTACACAAGTAATCCAGGGTAGGAAATAACTCACAACGATAGTGCAGATCTCTGGCTCCTGGATGGCATCCACACCATCTCGCGTTTCGGCACGCTGCCTTTGTCAGGGGGTCACAAGAAGGTTTTTTTCTGAGGAAGAGGTCCTCAATGACCTCAAAACGCATTGACTATTTACCTGTTTTGCAATAAAGCTTTGAAGAATATCGTCCGACTTCCATCTTTATCAGCAGCTCAGATTTGGTCACATTAACCCAATTTCACCATTATCCTCCGTCATTGGACCCGTGTCTTGGAGCAGCTGATCCATGCTTTTCATGTGTTGATTAGGTGCAACAAAAAAAGGTGAGCGTACCTCTCCCCGGTGCACCCCATGTTTTTAGCCAGTTAAGACCCTATTTGCGCTTTTTCTTGCTCTCCAGATTTTCTACTGCTATTGACACCTGGATAGCACATAGCTAGATGAGTCACTAGAGTCAGGGACCATCCTGATTGGGTGCACCTTGTCACATTATGCTTTTATTATACTTTATATTTGTTTGTTAATGGTCACAGAGTACATGTGCTCCTGCATATCACACTTATAGGGACAGGAGGCCCTTGTTTTTGGTTATAGTTCTAGAAATGACAAAATCTGGGTGATCTGAAGTTTTGATGAGATGATGCAAAAAAAAGAAATAAGATGAAAAAATAAAGGAAAATAATTTGTGCATACGTTTTCATTTACTTTCACCCTCATTGCTTGACAAATTACTTGTATTCATATATTTTGAAATCATTCTTTACTTTATTATAGAAGCAAACACACAACAAATAATTATGAGCTCAATGGAGTGATTTCCTCTGCAATATCCCCAAAGGAACTTGTTGAAGATAAATTGACTTTTCTCCAGTGTCAAGCTATTCATCATTCTTTTGACATCTGGACAACAAGCCTCACACCAGAATAGACGTGAGTGACCGGCTCAAGCAGGTTACCTGCCCAACATACAGGGGGCTGATTTACAAATGGCTGAGGGCTCTGGCTGTAGTATACAATTGTCAGGTTACATGATAGGCAGACATTGTTTTGTTGTGCATGAATGCCTAACAAATTAATGTGAGGAAATCATTAACAAAGCATTAACATCTGTCCTCTGCACACTGCCTGGGTTATATACATCACTTATTATGTAAATAAAATAGAACAACAATAAAAAAATACAATAAAATTAATCAGAACCTAGTTTGGGAATTATTAAGATGAAAGAAATTTGAGTCAGTATTACATTTTCACAGTTTTTTGTCTATTTTTTGTGGGGGTTTTTTGCCTATTTTTCATTTGCACCTTATTCTTCTTTAAATTATTGTTTTTTATGTATATTTTATGTGCCCACCTGTTTCTTTATGGTCACTGTGTTTCACTGTGGGCAAAGTTTGGGATTACTAGATATTTTTGTTTGAATCAGCAAATGTGACAAATTTTAGGTAAATATACCCCAGTCCACCTTAGAGTAAGCTTATTACTTCTGAAAATTTTGTGCAAATCTTTACGACGTTATAGTCCTTTAGAGTAATTATAATTTTGCACCAAATTCATGAACAACATGCTCCATTTTAAAGAGTTTGGCGCAAAATATTTCACCAAATACTAACAAGACAAAAAAGAAGCAAATGTTGAATCGGGCCTAATATGTTAAATATTATCCATACTAATTACTATATTGAAACAGTAGTGTAATGCATGCTCTATCAAAATAAATGTCTGTGTTATCTCCTGCTAGATAATGCAGGATATAGAAAAAAAAGTATTTATAGAGAATAGAGTGGATTATAAGGAATCTTTTCTAGAGATGAGCAAGAAGATTTGCTCTAGTTTTATCCAACGTCTTGAAACAGGGCAGTTTGAACTTCGTTGGCTAACTGTTATGTTCTGCTACAAGCACTAAGGAAAGAAGGGAGATCTGTCCCTACGATAGAACTAAGCTAGATCCCTACGATGTAACGGGGAACCTGATCCTGTGATCAGACCCGCTAAAGTCCTCAGCTAGTCTGTACGAAGACCTATAGATGCGAGGAAGGGATCCCTACAAGCACTAGGGACTGGGAGAAAGATGGACACCTCCTAACAGAAGTTGTAGCAGTAAAAGACAAAAAAAACAACACAGAACATAGAGGTCCGAAGACCAAGCAAAACTGACTGAGTAAGGTAACAAAGCACCTGGCTAGCTTAAAAGTAGAAATTACAATGAAGTCCAGCACAGCCAGAAGGGCGGAGCAGGATTAAATAGGCAAAAAAGGTCATGTGACCAGCAAGATAGAAAAAACCTAACAGGAGAGTTCTAACAGCATCAGCTTTAACATTCTTAGTACCTGGGATGTAAGTAACGGAAAAATTAAACTGCGAGAAAAACAGTGCCCACCTAGCCTGACGGGCATTCAAGCGTTTGGCAGCATCAAGATAGATCAGATTTTTATGATCAGTGAAAACCTGAACAGCACCTTCCAAGAGATGACGCCAGTGTTCAAATGCGAGTTTAATAGCCAACAATTCCCTATTACCAATATCGTAATTCAGTTCAGTCTCAGAAAATTTTTTTGAAAAAAAGGCACAGGGATGTACTCCATCCCTGTTTTCCTGAGACAACACCGCGCAGGCCCCCACAGAAGAAGCATCAACCTCAACCAAAAACGGTTTAGTCACATCAGGCTGCATAAGGATGGGAGCAGAGCTGAACCTCTCCTTTAAAAACACAAAAGCTTCAATGGCCTCAGTAGTCCACTGAACCGCATTAGCACCTTTCCTGGTGAGATCGGTCAGTGGTTTGACAATAATAGAAAAATTTTTAATGAATTTTCTATAATAATTGGCGAAACCCAAAAACCTCTGCATTGATTTCAAACCAATAGGCCTAGGCCATTCCTGCACAGCTTGAACTTTCACCGGGTCCATCTCAAAACCTTCGCTGGAGATAATGTAGCCCAAAAAACTAATTCTCTGTACAGCGAACTCACATTTCTCTAGCTTAGCAAAAAGCGAATTGTCAATTAATAACTGTAATACCTCACGTACGCTCCGCCAATGAGACTCCAGATCCGGCGAATAAAGCAAAATGTCATCCAAATACACAACCACATTTTTGCCGATCAAAGGACTAAGGATGTCATTAATAAGATTCTGAAAAAATGCAGGAGCATTGGTAAGACCAAAAGGCATAACCAGATTCTCAAAATGACCCACAGGAGTGTTAAAAGCAGTCTTCCATTCGTCACCCTCCTTCATGCGCAACAAATTGTATGCCCCCCGAAGATCAATTTTAGAGAACCACTTGGCCCCCACTAACTGGTTAAACAAATCAGGAATTAATGGCAGTGGGTAAGGATTGCGTACCGTAATTTTATTAATCTCACGAAAGTCCAGACAAGGATGTAAACCGCCGTCCTTTTTTTTAACAAAAAAAAATCAAACAGCCACAGGAGACTTGGAAGGCCTAATGTGACCGGCGGCCAAGCTTGTCTGTATGAATTCCTCCAAAGCCTTTCTCTCAGGAATAGTAAGATTAAATAAACGACTTTTAGGAAGAGTCGCTCCAGGGACAAATTCAATAGCACAATCATAGTCTCTATGGGGAGGCAAAATGTGCGATTCCTTCTCAGAAAAAACTTTCCAAAAATCATGAATAGGTACAGGTAATTCCCCTTTATCCACAGCAGCAATACGCCCGTTACAACACTTGTCATAACACTTAGGGCTCCAGGACTTAATTTCATTGGTAGACCAATCCAGTACAGGATTGTGCAATTTTAACCAGGGTAACCCCAAAACCACCGGAGAAGGCAAATTATTCAATACTACCAAATCCAAATTCTCTTGGTGAACACCATTAATAGTGAGGGGAAATTCACAGACCTCGGTGAGTAACATTCTTCAAAGGAGAGCCATCAACAGAAACCACGGCAATAGAGGATGACAAAAGTTTGGGTTTTAATTTAAGTTTTTCCAAGAATCCCTCATCAATCACATTCAGAGTAGAACCACAATCGACAAATACCCGAAATTCCATTAATTCTTCCTGAGCAGCAGTAGTGGCAGAAAGAAAGACGCCCTTAGTGTTTAACCCCTTTATTCCATCCGACGTACTATTCCGTCCATATGACCCTGGACCTAATTCCCAAGGACGGAATAGTACGTCATGGGCGATCAGCTGCGATCGCGGCCGGGTGTCAGCTGTTTAACACAGCTGACACCCAGCACTATGTGTCAGGAGCGGTCACGGACCGCTCCCGGCACATTAACCCCTGGCACACCGCGATCAAACATGATCGCGGTGTACCGGGAGCACATGGGAGGATCACGCAGGGAGGGGGCTTCCTGCGAGCTCCCCAGAGACCCTCAGAGCAGCGCGATGTGTCGCGCTGTTCCGAGGGTCCGTCCTCCCTCCAGGTCCCGGATCCAAGATGGCGCCGGGGTCCTGCAGGTAGGTGGCTTCCTCAGTGCCTTCTGAGAGCAGGCACTGAGGAAGCCTGCAGCGATGCCAGAGCGATCGCTGGTGTGACAGAGTGCTGTGCACACTGTCACACCAGCGATCTGCTAAAATACTGTGATGTCCCACCATGAGACAAAGTAAAAAAGTAAAAAAAATAAAAATAAAAAGTGGTAAAAAAAATCATAAAAAAAAAAAAAATATTCCCCAATAAATTCATTTCTACCTGTAAATAAAAAAAACAAAACAATAAAAGTACACATATTTGGTATCGCCGCGTCCGTAACGACACCCCCTATAAAACTGCCCCACTAGTTAACCCCTTTAGTGAACACCTTAAAAAAAAAAAAAGCTAAGCAAAAAATCAATGCTTTATCATCATACCGCCGAACAAAAAGTGGAATAACACGCGATCAAAAACACCGATATAAATAAACATTGTACCGCTGAAAACGTCATCTTGTCCCGCAAAAAACGAGCCACAAGACAGCATCATCAGCAAAAAAATAAAAAAGTTATAGCTCGCAGAATAAAGCGATGCAAAAATAATAATTTTTTATATAAAATTGTTTTCATTCTATAAAAGCGCCAAAACATAAAAAAATGATATAAATGAGATATCGCCGTAATCGTACTGACCCGAAGAATAAAACTGCTTTATCAATTTTACCACACGCGGAATGGTATAAACGCCTCCCCAAAAGAAATTCATGAATTGCTGATTTTTGTTCATTCTAACCTCCCAAAAATCGAAATAAAAAGCGATCTAAAAATGTCACGTGGTCATAAATGGTACCAATAAAAACGTCACCTCGTCCCGCAAAAAATAAGACCTCACATGACTCTGTGGGCCAAAATATGCAAAAATTATAGCTCTCAAAATGTGGTGATGCAAAAAACTATTTTTTGCAATAAAAAGCGTCTTTTAGCATGACAGCTGCCAATCATAAAAACCCGCTATAAATAGTAAATCAAACCCCCCTTTATCACCCCCTTAGTTAGGGAAAAATAATAAAATTAAAAAAATGTATTTATTTCCAATTTCCCGTTAGGGTTAGGGTTGCGGCTAAAGTTAGGGTTAGGGTTGGTGCTAACGTTAGGATTAGGGTTAGGGTTGGGATTAGGGTTAAGGGTTAAGGGTGTGTTAGGGTTAGGTTTGTGGTTAGGGTTGGGACTAGGGTTAGGGGTGTGTTGGGGTTAGGGTTGGAGTTAGAATTGGGGGGTTTCTGCTGTTTAGGCACATCAGGGGCTCTGCAAATGTGACATGGCGTCTGATCTCAATTCCAGCCAATTCTGTGTTGAAAAAGTCAAACGGTGCTCCTTCACTTCTGAGCTCTGCCATGCGCCCAAACAGTAGTTTACCCCCGCATATGGGGTATCAGCGTACTCTGGACCACAAGAGTTATTGTGCAATTTGTCCTATTTCTTCTGTTACCCTTGGGAAAATAAAAAACTGGGGGCGACAAAATCATTTTTGTAAAAAAAAAAAAGATTTTTTTGTTTTTACGGCTGTATGTTATAAAACTTCTGTGAAGCACTTGGGGCTTCATAGCGCTCACCACACTTCTAGATAAGTTCCTTGTGGGGTCTATTTTCCAAAATGGGGTCACTTGTGGGGGGTTTCCACTGTTTAGGCGCATCAGGAGCTCTCCAAATGCGACATGACGCCCCCAGACCATTCCATCAAAGTCTGCAATCCAAAACGTCACTACTTCCCTTCCGAGCCCAGACGTGCACCCATACAGTCGTTTTCTCACACATGTTGGGTATCAGCGTACTCAGGACAAATTGGACAACAACTTTTGGGGTCCAATTTCTCCTGTTACCCTTGTGAAAATAAAATATTGGGGGCGAAAAAATCTTTTTTGTAAAAAAAAAAAGATTTTTTATTTTTACAGCTGTACGTTATAAACTTCTGTGAAGCACTTCGGGGTTCAAAGTGCTCAACACACTTCTAGATAAGTTCCTTGTGGGGTCTATTTTCCAAAATGGGGTCACTTGTGGGGGGTTTCCACTGTTTAGGCACATCAGTGCCTAAAAGTTATAAACTTGTGTGAAGCACTTGGGGGTTCAAATTGCTCACCAAAGATCTAGATAAGTTCCTTAGGGGGTCTAGTTTCCCAAATGGGGTCACTTGTGGGGGTTTCCACTGTTTAGGCACATCAGGGGCTCTCCAAATGCAACATGGCGTCCAATCTCAATTCCAGCCAATTTTGGTTGGAAAAAGTCAAATTGTGCTCCTTCCATTCCGAGCTCTGCCATGCGCCCAAACAGTGATTCCCTCCCACATATGGGGTATCAGCGTACTCAGGACAAATTGGACAACAAATTTTGTGGTCCAATTTCTCCTGTTACCTATGAGAAAATAAAAAATTAGTGACTAAGAGATAATTTTTGTGGGAAAAAGTAGGATTTTTTATTTTCATGCCCAGGCATTATAAACTTGTGTGAAGCACTTGGGGATTCAAAGTGCTCACCAAAGATCTAGATAAGTTCCTTAGGGAAGTGAAAAAACCTTATATACCAGACGTGGATAAAAGACAGAAGACCCAGATGGAATAGATCAATATTAATGATATATATAAAAAATATATAAAATAAATGTCAGAAATCAAACATATATGGCAAAAAATAATCTTTATTAAACAATGTTGTACAAAAAGCAAAAAATAATAACATTAAAACATAACTGACAGTAGCAACACCCAAATAATACTGACAGACTAAAATTATATCCCAGTAGCAGTGATTCAAAAGAAAATAACAGACCAAATGAACCAACCACCTATAGACAGCGTGTATAATCTAATTACACTGTGCAACTAGTGCTGAGGGTATGACTGTGTCCTCAGTACATATCAACCACCAATGTGTACACATAATATATTGGATAGGAGACTTATTAAAGTCCAAGGACGTGAATGCATCAATAGAAATTAATAAAAGTGAACGCTACCTGGGAGCCTGGAGGGATGCTGTCAGCCTGCCAGCCTGCAAAGACGCGCCCCAACGCGCATTTCGGTATTACTAACCTTCGTCAGGGGGATGTGCGTAATTAGTGGCATGAGCATATAAATAGTCTCTTGATTGATCAGCTGGTGAATGAGCGGCGCATCTCAGCAAGCGGAGGACCGGAAGCCGCCATGGCGTCTGACGTCACATGAACCGGCGAAACCGGAAGTGACGGGCCGCCAGTTCATGTAAAGACGCCGTCGCCATGCAACCCCATCCCCATCATGCCGACATGCGCACATCACTGCTGCGTATGGCAACTACACACACTTGAAATAGTGCAGTATGTACTGTGAACAATATGGGTAATGTGCCATGTAAGTAAGTGAAACAGACAATCAAATCATAATAACATCAATGTATGATTTGTACCCAGGTCCTAATCTAACAATATGTACATATCATTCATTGCATATTGTAGATGTATTCAAAATACGTAGAACTATACAGAATGCGATACATATAAATCAGATGACAAAATACTAAATAATTTAAGAATAAATAGTCAGTATGTTAGATAGAACACTGAAAAAATATATATACAAATAATATAAACAAAACAGATCATAAACTAATGACACTACACACCTCACCACTATATATTATAAATGTGTAACCCATCAATAATACAAAACTAACCAACAACAGTGTATGCAAATCTAATGACAATTATTATAAATAATAATACTACCAAACTAATAAAACAATACAAATCAAATTGGTAAAAAAATATATATAAATATAACATAATGGTTGTCAGATGCATATTCAAATCCACTCCAGCAGGTCATTCACAGAAGCATGAGAATCTGATGCTGAGATAAATTAATGAAAAAAATAAAATTAGTACAGATGAAACATAAAAAATATATAATATAAATAAAAAATAAAATATAAAAAATAATATATAATGTATGTTATATACTAAATATACTAACCAAGAAAAATAAATAGAAATGCCACATATTAAAAGCAATAATGCATAAATACATAAAATGCAGAACAATGAAATCCATTTAAAAATGTGAATACACAAATTATAAAAAGGGTACAAATGAAAGACACTCATTGAGGCCAAGTGGAGACACCGTGTTCAATGTCCATATCCACTTGGCCTCAAGTTGAGCTAGGCGTTTAGTGATATTGCCTCCTCTATTGTTGACAACCAATAGATCTATCCCCGAGACCTTCAGTTGAGAATAATCACAATTATGATGTAATTTGAAGTGTCTGGGGATAGTTTTTAACATGGACAAATCTTCAATTTCAGCTGCTGCTTTAATGCCCAAAACATGTTCATGTACCCTAGTTTTCAGTTGTCTAGTGGTCAACCCAACATATTTTAAATTACATGGGCATTCAGCCAAATATATTACAGCAGAAGATGTACAAGTAATATTATGTTGTATTCCAAAGCGATGGGAATTATCAAAGTCACTGAAACTATTTGTTTTCATGACATTAGGGCATGCCACACACGACCCACAAGGTTTGCAACCACTATTACAAGAGGATTTCGTAAGTGGAGTCCTCATAAAATGGCTCTTGACCAATCTATCTTTCAAATTTTGTGACCTCCTAAAGGTCATGTGTGGCCTGTCTCCAATGTACTTAGACAAGATTGGGTCCACCATCAGTATTCCCCAATGTTGATTCAAAACTTGTCTCAGCCGATCACTTTGTCCACTATATTGTGCAATGAAACGTACCACGTTTATTTCGTCTTTCAATTGTTTAGTATAAAGGGCATCATGGCGGGTACTGTGTTTTGCCCTATTGAAGGCTCTTTTTATCGACCTCCTACTGTACCCTCGTTCTAAAAACCTATCTTTCAACAAATCTGCCTGCTGAAAAAAATATTCGTCATTGGAACAAATCCTTCTTAAGCGTAAAAATTGGCCTATGGGAACCGAGTTAATCAGGGGCCTCGGATGAGAAGAAGTTGCGTGAACTAGAGCATTCACCGCCGTCTTTTTCCTAAACAGATCTGATTGAAGACAGCCATTTTCATCCTTTACTATACGGACATCCAGAAATTCAATTGTCTTCATGTGATGGGAATATGTAAAATGCATGTTGATGTTGTTGACATTCAAACCCATGATAAATTCAGCCAATGTCTCAATGGACCCTTGCCAAATAAAAAATACATCATCTATGTAGCGTGTCCAAAATGGGACACGCTCCATAGATTCAGTGCAATCAGAAGAAAAAAGGTCTCTCTCCCACAGTCCAAGGAACAGGTTGGCGTACGACGGGGCAAAGGAAACCCCCATCGCTGTTCCCTGGACTTGAAGGAAGAAAGACCCCCAAAAAGAAGAAATTTTTTTGATAAAGCAAATTCCAATAAATTAATAAAGAATATAATAAATGCTCTAGAAAATGAGGAAAATTGCAAAAAATAAGAAACTGCTGCAAGGCCATCGGTATGCTTAATATTTGTATAGAGTGACTCCACATCACAAGTCACCAATACACTATCATGGTCAACATGCATTCCATCAATTTTCTTTAAAAATTCATTAGTGTCCCTCGTATATGAAGGAAGAGTGGATACAAAAGGCTGTAATACTGAGTCTATGTACTTATTCACATTTTCAAGGTAATTTCCCCTTCCAGAAATGATGGGTCTCCCGGGTGGTGTCTTCTGATTTTTATGAATTTTGGGGAGAAGATACAGGGTGGGAATGGTGGGTTCTTTGACCTGCAACGCCAATCTAAGATCATTAGTAATGATTCCCTCATCATTAGCCTCCCGTAGGAGATCATTTAGTTCTATCTGAAATTTAGACAAAGGGTTAAAGGTTAGTTTTTTATAATATTCAGCATTGCTCAACTGTCGAGTAGCTTCTAGTTCATACAGCTCTTTAGGCCATACCACAACATTCCCACCCTTGTCTGCTGGTTTTATCACCACATCCTGTAGACCCATCAATTTTTGTAACCCTTCTTTTTCTAATTCACTCAAATTCTGTGATGGTGGGTACACCGGGATTTTGCTAAATTCCTTACTAACAGTTTTGACAAAGATGTCAACAGCTGGACAGGATGACAATGGTGGAAATTTAACAGATCTTTTCTTAATTATATCAGGTACCTCACCTTCACTGACCATATTATGTTCCCTTGCCAACTGTTCAAGATCGGCTAACGCCTCCTGTTCCGTCTCTGTGGGGAAAGATTCACAAACATTCTCATTATGGAACATACGTTTGAAAATTAATTTTCTGGCAAATAAGTGAAGGTCCTTCACTGCGGTGAAACAATCAAAAGAGGCGGTTGGACAAAAGGTCAAACCTTTAGAAAGCACCTCAATTTCCACCTCAGAGAAAACATGAGTACTCAAATTAATTACCTTCAACTGATTGCCAGAATCTGGAGAATGATCGCGCTTGTTCGACAGAAAATGTTG
>JARQOD010000004.1:55437262-55498316 GCA_033576555.1 Oophaga sylvatica | reverse complement strand
GAGACCTTACCACCCACAGCTCTGGACAGAATTGTAGAGATCCTACCAGGACTTGACAAAGGAAAGATCATTGAAGAACTACAGTCATTTTCTGAGCTATGGCCCCGTTTGTGTAAGAAAACGATAAGCGAAGAGTATGAAGGAGAAGGTCCCAATGAATGTGATTTGCCTACTGCTGATGAAGAAAGGGAGAACTCAATTCAAGAAGAGGATGAGGACTTCAAATTTGAAAATTGCAGCACGAAGGCTTGCAATTCTTGTTTAAAGTGTGCATTCAAAGTATTACTTGATTATAACATGTACTCTCGTCAGTACAATGAACTGTTCAATGTATATAAGCTACTCTTGACGATCCCAATGACTCAAGTGTCTTGTGAACGAGTCTTTTCAAAGCTTAAGATAGTAAAATCTAGATTGAGATCCACCTTGAGCAACGACAATTTGGAAACATTGCTATTGATGCAGACAGAATTAGATTTGATGAACACTTTAGACAGTGACGTTGTCATAAATAAGCTGTGTCAAGCACTGAAATGAGCCGATTACTTACTCTCTAATTTTAGTTATTGGTTATTTCTATACTAAGTCATTAATTTCATTGGCTGTGAGTAAATGTGAAGAGAGCATAAAATACTGTTTCCTGTTATGTTTATTTAATTTAACTAAGGTTCTTTCATTTATGTTTTTCCGACCAATAAACCTCTATTAAAATGAACAGTGTTTCGTTAATATTGCCTTTCTATCTTATGGTTCATTCCCAACTTTAAACCTTTGATTCAATCTTATCACTCATTTTACATTTTTATATCATATTACCAACAGTTTAGTTTTAGGTATAATTGTATGGAGATACTGTGCAAGGGGGGGGGAGATACTGTGCAAGGGGGGAGAGATTACCGCCTCCTCTTCCTCCTCTTCTTCTTTTCCACCTCCTCCTCCTCTTCTCCTTTTCCATAAGTGTGGCACATGTAAATTGTGAGGTCTGAAGAGTGCCTATGTAATGCTGATATCTTCTACTATATGGTCAGTGTATGGGGGTGCATTACTTTTGGATGGGGTGGCGGTAAAAAGGTGTATTACTACTGGGTTGGGGTTAAAAGGGGGTGCATTACTACTGGATGTGGGTGGTGGTTAAGAAAGGGGTACATTACTGATAATTTTTGTCATTTCATTCCCCCCCCTTTGTTGGGGCAGAGAATAGGCGGGGGAAGGGGCGGAGAATGGGTTGGAGCATGGCGCCCTCATGACTATACTATCCACCGCCCTTTTCATAAGCCAGCACGCCCCTGCATGGCGTCCAATCTCAACTCCAGCCAATTTTAGTTTGAAAAAGTCAAACGGCGCTCCTTCCTTACGAGCTCTGCCGTGTACCCAAACAGTGGTTTTCCCCCCACATATGGGGTATTGGCGTACTCAGGAGAAATTGCACAACAACTTTATCTGCCCATTTTCTCCTTTTACCCTTGTGAAAATAAAAAAAAGTTTGTAAAAGATCATTTTTGTGGCTAAAAAGTTAAATATTAATTTTTTCCTTCCACGTTGCATCAGCTCCTGTGAAGCACCTGAAGGGTTATTAAACTTCTTGAATGTGGTTTTGAGTACCTTGAGGGTGAAGTTTTTAGAATGGTGTCACTTTTGGGTATTTTCTGCTATATAGACCCGTCAAAGTGACTTCAAATGTGAGGTGGTCCCTAAAAAAATGGCTTGTAAATTTTGTTGTAAAAATGAGAAATCACTGGTCAACTTTTAACCCTTATAATTTCCTAACAAAAAAAAATTTTGGTTCCAAAATTGTGCTGATGTAAAGTAGACATGTGGGAAATGTTATTTCTTAACTATTTTGTGTGACATACTTCTCTGTTTTAAGGGAAAAAAAATTCAAAGTTTGAAAATTGCAAAATTTTCAAAATTTTCGCCATATTTGCGTTTTTTTCAAAAATAAACGCAAGGTATATCGAAGAAATTTTACCACTGTTGTGAAGTACAATATATCACGAGAAAACATTCTCAGAATCGCGAAGATCCGTTGAAGCGTTCCAGAGTTATAACCTCATAAAGAGACAGTGGTCAGAATTGTAAAAATTGGCCCAGTCATTAATGTGCAAACCACCCTTGGGGGTGAAGGGGTTAAACAGGCTATACGGGCGGAACTGACCTTTTTTTTTTCTTTGTTCATACGAAGCACACAGTTCTTAATGAAATGGTCAGATTTGCCGCAATAAATGCACAAACCTTCAGAAAACCTGCGGTCTTTTTCCTGAGAGCGAGGTGCCATCGCTCCAATTTCCATCGGCTCTCCAATGTCAGTACATACCCTCTCAAAACTTGGAGAGGATTTACTCTCATTAACCCTTGCACGCAGTCTCCTATCCACCCGTATAGCTAATTGCATAGCCTCCTGCAAGTTACCAGGTGTGGGATAAGCAATCAGCAAATCTTTAACCCTTTCACTTAGCCCTGCAAGAAACAAACTTTTCAAAGCTGAATCGTTCCACCCCACCTGAATAGACCGCCGACGGAAGTGAGTACAATATTTTTCCACATTACCTGATCCCTGCCTCAAACGTCTCAATTCTGTCTCAGCTGATGAGACACGATCAGGATCATCATACAATAACCCCAAAGCAGAAAAAAAAACTATCCACTGATCTAAAGCATGGATTACTAGGTTGTAGAGAAAAGGCCCACTCCTGAGGTTCTTTGCGCAAAAGTGACATTATGAACCCTATGCGCTGTGATTCATCACCAGAGGATCTGGGTCTCAAACGAAAATACAACAAGCAAGCATTTTTAAAAGAAAAAAAATCTTGTTGTTCACCAAAAAATAAATCAGGCAAACGTTCCTTTGGCTCCACGAAATGTGCTCCAGAACAGCTACTCACTTGTTGCTGGAGCTCAACCACCTCCAGAGAGAGTCCCTGCAGGCGTTGAGCCAAGTCCTGAACCGACACCATGATGGAAATCTTTCCTTAGAGATATTTTTGGGCTGGACTTACTGTTATGTTCTGCTACAAGCACTAAGGAAAGAAGGGAGATCTGTCCCTAAGATAGAACTAAGCTAGATCCCTACGATGTAACGGGGAACCTGATCCTGTGATCAGACCCACTAAAGTCCTCAGCTAGTCTGTACGAAGACCTATAGATGCGAGGAAGGGATCCCTACATGAACTAGGGACTGGGAGAAAGATGGACACCTCCTAACAGAAGTTGTAGCAGTAAAAGACAGAAAAAACAACATAGAACATAGAGGTCCGAAGACCAAGCAAAACTGACTGAGTAAGGTAACAAAGCACCTGGCTAGCTTAAGAGTAGAAATTACAATGAAGTCCAGCACAGCCAGAAGGGTGGAGCAGGATTAAATAGGCAAAAAAGGTCATGTGACCAGCAAGATAGAAAAAACCTAACAAGAGAGTTCTAACACTAACATTCAAATTCTGACATTCTATGCACCTCTTACGATTACTAAGTTCTGGTTGTGTTGTATAAGGCCCTTGTCACTAGGCCTTATGAGACATCAAGGGCAAGGCATGGTTCACTTTGAGATGTGATGACATCGCAATGGTCTGGTAATCACACTGGATGCCCAGGATGCCAGAATGGACACTGGACCAAGATAGTGTGAATCTTTTTTACTTATTTGCTTGTACACGCATGTAGCAGTAACTGTAACTGAAAATGAAGCTCAATCCAAGCAAGTGAACAGGGCTGAGATGCAGTGCTATAGTAGCATAGAAGAGTGATGCAGCCTCAGCACTACAATGAAGATATCTCTGTTTTCTGCTTATTAGAGGAGGGCCAAGATATGGCATACCAAAGTATAACATATTAATCTGTCCAATGACCTTTCTCCAGCCATGTTGCTTGGCACCTTGATCCATGCAGAACTCTAGGAAGACCCTACGCACATCATTTTCTTGGCACACTGCTACCAACTTTGGCTTCTAAGCCACCAACTTTTTCTCCATAACAAGCAACTCTAGCCTCCAGCCCAACAACCACTCCATAGAGAGCCTAAGTGGCCCAACAGTTACATAGGTCAATAAAAGATTCACAATTAACCACACATGGTCCAACCACAATTTTGTCTTAGATGCCCAGAATTTATTTTCCTTTTTAGTGTGGCCTCACCAACACGATGCACAAACTCATCCAGAGTCTCCTCTTGAGGCAATGCAGACGCTGACACCTCCTTTTGTTGGCAGGCTCCCAACAGTTGCAGCTGCTGCAGCAAATTTGCCAGGATGTGAAAACACCACTGCACATTGTGGCCTGCCAATATCCACGACTTCAAGGTAAACATTCAGTGAATGTACAACAAAACACATGCACACATGCCTAGAGATAAGTCGATCAATTTATGGAGGATCGAGTTTGAACAGAAATTCCCGAAATTCATGGCTTCACGCAAATTCAAACTGTTTTTGAGTTTCAATTCACAGTTCGCAAAGAAAAAAAACATTTGGCAATATTTACCACACTGCTGAAGCATCAGGGAGTAGGCAAAGGTTATTTTGGATTACCGTGTGGGCTTCTCCATAATTCCCTGCAGCTATGACATCTTATCATACCTTGTACCATTATGGTCAGTACCTTGGACCATCACAGATCAGCGGCTCCCAGTGGAGCACAGTTTGCATGGCAGTGTCATTTTTCTTCTCCAGAGTCACTTTGTAAATCTCTCCTGTAGAGTGTAAACTTTTATGATCAGCGGGGTGCTCTCTCTCCTTTCCCCAAGTGTATTTTATGAGCAATTACAAGCTTTCCAGTATTGAAATTTGCACTAATTTATATCCGTGAATCGAGTTTGGGGGGGAAAATTAGGCAAAGCTGACAAATTTGAATTTTAAAAGATTCACTCATGCCACATTATTGGTATACGTACACATGTCAACAAAACAAAGCAACAAATTAATTGGTTAATCTTGTCTTTTCTTAAGGGTATGCCACACTAAACAACATCGCTAACGGGATCGCTAAAAAACGTCACTATTTAGCGATCCCGTTAGCGATGTTGTTGTGTGCGGCATCTGCCAGCGACGAGCTTCCTGCTGTGATCTCGCTCGTCGCTGGAATCGTTCCGGACCCTATTTTCGACGCTGGCGCCCCGCTGGTAAGTATCTAATCGCTGAGTGTGGCACCTTTTTTAGCGATTTAGCGGTACTTTTGACCGCTAAAGTCGTTAAGGAGATCGCTAACCGCGATAGCGTCTAACGACATCGCTAAAATAGTGAGCTACTAGCGATATAGAAACAATCCCGCTAGCGATCTCATTAGTATGCGACGCTAACGAGATCGCTAGCGGGATTGTGTAGTGTGGCAGTACCTTTACAAGACTTTAATCCTACAAGTCATCTGCTGACCCAACGTCAACATTATTAGTCAGTTTTACAAATCTGTTTTTTTCAAGTCACATTTAATCCTGATCAGAAAATCAGAATGGGATCAATGATTCTTGCCTACTTTGTACCTGTGCTCAGCTTTAACTCACAAAGGATGAATTCACAATGGATTTGATCTGTATAGTTTGAATTTGCACACCTGTAGGGGCTATAGATGATTGCTCGGCAGGGTTTATCTGAGTCCTCCGTGTGGGAGGGCTAGCTGCCATCCATGTTTTAATCACTGACAAGCTTTTGTACAGTGAGCCACATGTCATTTACCTCCTGTTGTTAATGGATGTGCTACTGCATAACAATACCATAGGATTCAAAACTTAAAAAAGTGTTGCCTCCAGCTGATAGTATTGAAAACTAATCCACAGTTACATCATTAGTGGGGTTTAAAAGGACACAAGTCTATCAAGTTCAACCTTTTCTAGATCTCCTTTATGTTAATGCACAGCAAAGCAAGCCAAGAAACCACAGGAGATATTTTCAACTCCCATTCTAAACCACCTCTGCTTCAAGTTGTGCATGTAATGTGGTTGTAGCTGAGTATTATATGTAGGAGGCAGATTTGCTGAATACTTCACTTGACTTGGTTGTTTGTGCTGACTCTTGGATATATTCTTTAATTATTACAAGCAGCATACTGAGTGTGCAAATAAAAGCAGAATCTAGAATACCAATAATGAATGCATACGACAAAATTCATAGGACACAAAGTGATTATTGTTAATATGGCCTTCCTTATAAACACACACTTATTTATACCCTCCTCCAGAACAACCTTAATAAATCTTGGGTAAATAGACCCTGTGCTTGATCCTTCAGCTGATAACTATCTCACCCAGCTCCTGCATATACAGGACCCCTCAGCTCGTAGACGAGTGCTCTTGAGTTCTCTATGGAAAAGCCAATGCCATAATCACCTCCTCTATCTCCACATTTAAAAAAAGGATCAGATGTTGAATTCCACAAGCTACATCTTTCTCTCCCCCAACATATTCTGCCGGGTCTGAATTAGAAGGCCCCAATACTCATTAAATGGTCAACCAATCCATCTGAAATCTGTGGGTTCGGACAACTTTCATCTAATGAGCATAATAGCCTTAAGTTGACTCATAAGCACATATGACAATTACAAAGAGTAACCCCTAATTAATGGAGTACTGTGGAATAGGAATAGGTTACTTGAAAATATAAAATCTTTGGGTAATATTATCCTCAGATAATAAGTGAGGTTTCAGTAGCACCAGAAACAATTCACCTAGTTATTTTACCTATTAGGGTGAGACGAGACAATGTGGCTGAATGTGCACTGTTAATCCATGCTCATCCATGGTGACCAATGGGTGCACAATTGAGTGATGCAAGTGGTACAGTAGTGCATGTTCAGCCACTCCATCTGGTCTCATCCTTAGGACCACACATCAAGCAAAATTAGTAAAATAATTCATATACATAGTGTGCACTCTCCACATATGCCAGCACCAAACCATCTTTAAAAATTCCCTGTTTACAGGAGCTGTGACATGGTATAAACCATCAAGTATTAAATATCTTTAAACTAAGAAAAATTATAATATCTGAATAACAATAAATAATGGATTGGACAGGTGGCCTCAGCCTCAACTTAAGATTAATTTAGGACTAGTCTAATTTGTTTTTAACTATTATCTTATTAATAATAAATAATAACTATTATTATTAGTAGTAGCAGTAATGGAGGTGGTAGTTGTAGTAGTATCATTTTTATTCTGAACAACCATTACTTCAAACAAATTTGATCTTTCTTTGGTTTACCTATGCCTTCAATCTTTTCAATTACCCTTGTGAAGGCCAGGCCTTTAGTTAGAGATGAGCGAACCTTTCAAGGTTCAGTTCGGTTCAGTTCAGCTAACGTCCCGATGTTCGCCAAACAGTTTGTCGAACGTACCCAAAGCCCTTTGAATTAAATGGGAGGCAAAAACAAATGTATACACAACATGTTAAGGGAGATAAAAAACTTCTCAAACAGCTCAAATTAGGTGCAGACACCAGGAAAAGTGGCATCAATTGGCACAGAGTATGAATAGTATAATTGCACAGCAGATATGCATGGGACAGGACTTGGAAAGGCATTTCAAGCTTAAACATTGAACAGTAATAGGGGGATGAGTGAGTGTTGTAGGCCTGAAGCTCTGAGAGGTCTGCCAAATACAGGCAACACACATGAAGGAGACCCAATTTTTCCAAACATTTCCAAAAATTAGGGGCAGACACCAGGAAAAGTGGCATCAATTGACCTACAGTAGAAATTACATAAAGGCACAGCAGCAGTCATCCATGGGACATATATGAGGTATCAGGGTCTGGGCCAGCATTCACAGCTTTGAGTTGAAGTTTCAATTAAGATGAGCTAAGTAAGGGTCTGGTGTAAGCCTGCTTTGCTGGGATCCCTGATACCTCATGCAACAGCTCAATTTTTTTTCCCAGCCACTCTTAGATGGCCCAAATATCAGCTTGGTAGACCACTAATATTAGAAAATGTAAGAATAGTAACACAGGTAGTTTACTGATACATTGACCCACAGTAGAACATTTTACTGAAAGTAAGTGCAGGCCTACCGGTCTGGGAGCCCTACTGCTACAGGCAACACAATTGAAGGAGAACCAACTTGAAGTTCCTCCACATTTCAAAAAATTGTTTGTAACATTAGCAGCAGTAGCAACAGCAGGCACAGAAGCCACAACAAAGGTAGCAGAGACAGTAATAAAGCGAGATCAATGCACTACACTTTCTACACTTTTAGAGGATAGCCAGATGCACTTATCCATCAGGACACCACAAGCAGCGCTGAAGACTCATTCTAAGAGAATGCTGGCTGCCGGGCATGACAAAACCTCCAACGCATGACCAGCAAGCTTAGGTGTGAGGACAGTCCGGAACTTAGAGATATTGTTATCCCTTCTGCATCCTCCTTTGCTTCTACCTCTTCCTCTGGGACCACCACCTCCACCATCACACTATTCAAAGTGTGCTCCAACATGTAGATGACCAGAAGAGTGATGCAGATGATGACATTGTCAGCAATAACCATCTTAGTAGCCATTTTGAAATTGTGCAGAATGGTGCAGAAGAGGTCATTCATCTGTGCACACTCGGCAAGCATGATTTACACCACGTCCGTACTGTGTTGGCCCAGGCTATGTAAAAGGACATACTACACCAGGGCTCATCGCTGCTACCACATTCGCTGCAACATGTGCAAAGTGGAATTCCACTGTGTCGACACATCACAAATCAAGCAGTTAACCGGTAAACTGAAAGACCTCTGTAGCAATGCAAGTCTATGACTTGCGGGGTGCGATCAGCAGAAGTGAGCACGCAGCGACCGTGCTTTCTGTAGCAGCGCATACAGGCTGGAATAGTGGTGGAAAAATTGCTGTACCATCAGGTTGAGGATGTAAGCCAAGCAAGGCATGTGTGTGAGGTTGCCCTGGCGTAGGGCCGCCACTAGGTTTGCACTGTTATCACTCGCAGGCTTCCCTGGTTCCAGGTTCAGTAGAAACAGCCATTACTCTAAAATTTGAACTGGATATTCTGAGGGAATGGGAGCCAGTGAAGAGATTTGCAGAGGTGAGAAGTGGAGGAGTAGCGAGGAGAGAGATGAATTAGTCAGGCAGCAGAGTTAAGGATGGACTAGAGAAGTGCGAGGGTGTTAGTAGTGAGGCCACAGAAAAGGATGTTGCAGTAGTCGAGGTGGGAGATGATGAGGGCTTGCACAAGCATTTTAGTAGATTGAGGGTTGAGGAAAACACGGATTCTGGAAATATTTTTGAGCTGGAGGCGACAGGAGGTTGAAAGAGCTTAGATGTGCGGTTTGAAGGAAAGGGCAGAGTCAAGGGTTACTTCGAGGCAGCGGACTTCCGGTACAGGGGAAAGCGTGATGTCGTTAATTGTGATAGATAGGTCAGGTAAGGAAGATCTGGGAGATGGGGGAAAGATGATGAGTTCAGATTTGTCCACATTGACTTTGAGGAAGCGAGAGGAGAAGGAGGATATAGCTGATAGACACTCCTGGATTCTGGACAGCATAGAGGTGACGTCTGGGCCAGAGAGGTATATTTGAGTATCATCAGCATAAAGGTGGTCCTGGAATCCGTGCGACTTTATGAGTTGCCCCAGGCCAAGTGTATAGATTGAGAAGAGTAGGGTCCTAGAACAGAGCCTTGGGGGACTCCAACACAGAGAGGGTGGGATGAGGAGGTAGTGTGGGAGTGAGAGATGCTGAATGTGCGGTTAGAAAGGTATGAGGAGATCCAGGATAGGGTGAGGTCTTTGATGCCAAAGGATGAGAGGATCTGTAGTAGGAGGTAGTGGTCAACTGTGTCAAACGTAGAGGACAGGTCTAGAAGCAGGAGTATAGAGTATTGTTCATTAGCTTTGGCTGTAAGTAGATCGTTAGCAATTTTGGTCAGGGCTGTCTCAGTGGAGTGATGGTGGCGGAAACCAGATTGTAGATTGTCAAAGAGCAAGTAAGATGAGAGGTGGTAGGAAAGTTCAGCGTGGAGTGCTTCTCCAGGAGTTTGGAAGCGAATGGGAGCAGCGATATTGGGTGATAGCTGGACATAGCGGTTGGGTCGAGGGTTGGCTTTTTATGGATAGGCGTGATTGTGACATGTTTGAAGGCAGAAGGGAAGGTACCGGAATTTAGTGATAGGATGAAGAGGTGGGTTAGGGATGGGATAATAGTTGTGATGAGGTTGGAGGTGGGATGGGGTTGAGTGCACAGGTTTTGAGGTGCGATTTGGAGAGGAGACAATTAAGCTCTCCTTCAGTGATGGTGGAGAGTTAGGTTATGGGGTTTGGGCTTTGGTCTGGTATACAAAGGGGTTGTGGTGGTTGAACAATGAAGACTTGCCTTGTTTGGTCAATCTTATTTTTGAAGTGTGTGGCAAAGTCTTCAGCAGAGATGAGGAAGGTTGGAGGGGGCAGTGGTGGGCGGAGGAGGGAGTTAAAAGTTTTGAATAAATGTTTGGGGTTATAGGATAGGGAAGATACGAGGGTTGTGAAGTAGGCCTGTTTAGTGGAGGTGAGGGCAGATTTGAAAGCGAATGTTGGCTATTTGAATGCAGGGACATCATCTTGCAAATTTGTTTTCTTTCAACACCGCTCTGCAATCTTGGGACACTTGCCGGAGCTTTTTAGTGGTGCTATTGTGCCAGGGTTGTCTATTGGTACGTCGCACTCTGCCATGAACGAAAGGAGCAACCGCGTCAAGAGCGGATGCGAGAGTGGCATTGTAGAAAGCAGTGGCACTGTCTGTGTCGTGAAGTGAGGATATGGATGCCAGTGGAAGAATAGAGTCAGACAGCGTGTGGGTGTCTAGGTGTGCAAGGTTTCTGCAGTGGTGCGCATGTTGCTGGACATGGGTGACAGGAGAGGAGGACAGGGATGAGAAAGTGAGCAGATGGTGGTCGGATAGAGGGAGAGGGGAGGTGGTGAAGTTAGATAGAGAGCAGAGGCGGGTGAAGACCAGCTCTAATGTATGTCCGCCTGTGTGGGTGGCTGAGGAGGACCACTGAGTAAGTCCAAAGGATGAAGTAAGGGACAGGAGTTTGGAGGCTGCTCACTGAAGGGTATCAGTGGAGATGTGTAACGCTGGTATTGTCTGTACTTTGTTTTCCAGCGTTACTCTGCATGTCTCTGCTTTAACCCTTTTGCTCCTTTCCCCCTAACCAGCTGGGATACTGTTGTCTGTTACCTGTATGGATGCTGCTCAGTTCCCAGCTCTGCTGCGTAGCCGTACTTGCGTGAGTGTCTCCGCTGCGTTGCATGACCACCCGCATGTGCGGTCCCTGACCTGCTGTAAAAGCCATCCGTAGCTTGAAAAGTCCTCTGCAGTGGTGCATGACTTACTACGTGCGTGGCAGCAGCTTCTGTCAGGTGCCTGGCCTGCTGTAGAGACCATCCGTAGGTTGCAAAGTCCTCTGCAGTGGTGCATGACTTACTACGTGTGTGGCAGCAGCTACTGTCAGGTGCCTGGCCTGCTGTAGAGACCATCCGTAGGTGGCAAAGTCCTCTGCACTGGTGCATGACTTACTACGTGTGTGGCAGCAGCCACTGTCGGGTTCCCTCTGTGTTGAGCTGTCTGGCTCTGCATAGGGGGCGCGGCCCACACCTGTCCTGCTTTTATGAGGATTGGGTGTGTACTAGAATTACTGCTCCAGCCTATCGCTGTGAAGCAGTTCATATATAAAGTTCCCCAGCCCTAGTGGGCGTTGCCAGAGCTTTGCACTGACTTTGCATTGAGTTCCTGAACCTAGCCATGTGTGGTTGTGTGTTCAGCTCCTGCTCTGAGTTCGATCAGCTCTGGAGAGCTGATTCCCCTTGTCCTGTCTTGTGTTTCTGCCTATGCCTATGCCTGGGGCTGAGTACCCAGATCGCCATTCCTGGAGGCTGTATATCCAGGCCTGTTCCTGTTGTATCTTGTTTCCTGAATCCCTGATCCTGGATCTATCCCGGTACCTGAATGTCTGAACTGTGTCTTGTGTTTCCGCCTATGCTGGGGGCTGACTACCCAGATCGCCTTTCCTGGAGGCTGTATATCCAGGCCTGTTCCTGTTGTATCTTGTTCCCTGAATCCCTGACCCTGGATCTATCCTGGTACCTGAATGTCTGAACTGTGTCTTGTGTTTTCACCTATGCTGGGGGCTGACTACCCAGAATGCCCTTCCTGGAGCCTGCATATCCAGGTCTGTTCCTGCTGTGTCTTATTACCCGAATCCCTGATCCTGGATCTGATCCTGTACCTGACTGTCTGAACTGTGTCCTCTGTGTTTTGTTCCTGAAGTCCTTCTGTGTCCTGAACCCTGTACCAGTGACTGTGATTCCTTGCTATATAACTTGAGTTCATCGTGGAAGGAGGAGTCCGGTGTGTGTGCTGAGTTTCTGTTACTCTGTGCTCAGCTTCTGTGCAATCCCCGGCCAGCTCCCGTTGAGCCTGGCGGGGCTTGCACCAGACCGCTGGGGTTCCTTTTCAGATCGATACTAGATGTCCGGACTCCGAGGACCGTGTCCTCCCTGATGACCACTGCCTGATATCCAATGTCCGATGACCACTTCCAGATGTCCAGATCCTATCCTTCTCTGCCTGATGTCCGGAGCCTGCCGATCGTTGCCGGATGTCCGGAGCCTGCAGATCGTTGCCAGATGTCCGGAGCCTGCCGATCGTTGCCAGATGTCCGGAGTCCGATACCAGTGTTCTGATGTTCCTGTGTTCCAATCCGTGTTTCTGTGTTCCTGTCTGTGTTCCTGACTCCCTGAGATCCAATCCGTGTTCCTGATGTTCCAGTCTGTGTTTGTCATGGGTGTATCGCCACGAAGATCGTCGCGATTACACATTCTGACTTCTCGCTGCTGAGTTGCTGTTTCTTTGTGTTTGGCAGTGAGGGAGTTAATTCTACCTAGCTCTGTGCTAAGACTAGGTCCAGCCTCGCCCGGCTGCAGTTTGATTATGCACTAATTAGCTTCCTTTATATACCTGCCAGTCTGCTTGGGAGATGCCGGTGAAAGCATTCATACAGACCAGCAGATAGGATCGGTTCTGAGAAGTCTTAAGCTAAGAGCTCCTTTGTGGTTTCTCCTCTCCTCGCTTATAGTTTATCTCCTAGACCTTTTGTGTTCCCTCTGTGTTTAAGTGTTGCATGCAAGACAGTATTTACTTTATCCCCTGTCTGTCTCGTTTGTCTTTACTGTTTATTAAGCGGTGACCTGCCCATATCCCTGTGGTGGTAATCAGGGTCCTTCTTAGGACTAGATTACAGTGGTCAGGGACTTATAGGAGATAGGGTTACGCTGGCGGCCTGGACCTCTGTACCATTAACAGTACCTCCAGGTAGAGGGACTAGTCAGGACCCCAGTTTAGGGTCAGTATAGACCCCGGTCCACCTCTAGCCTGAGACAGCGTGAAACAGATCCAGTATAGATCCTCAGTACTTCGGATATTATGTCAGGTAATACTATGTTATCAAATACTATATGTTCATGTTGATATAACCTATTTATATGGTATATAGAATGTTGTCCCACTTGATATAGATTACTGACATTATCTATAACTGTTATACAGTGTGATATTTTCACCGGCCCTACTAAAAAGATTCTCCCCAGCTACCATGGATCCAGTAGCCCAGCTTGCCCTGCAGTTGCAGAGTTTGTCCATGGAGCTGACGGACATTAAGTCCAAGGTTTTGTTCCCCCGGAGCAATCCAGATCTGAACCTAAAGTTGCTCTCCCGGACAGGTTCACTGGTGGGCGGGACAAATTTTTTACCTTCCGGGAGGCATGTAAGTTATATTTTCGGCTACGGCCTCGGTCATCGGGGAGTGAAGAGCAGAGGGTGGGAATTGTCATCTCGCTCTTACAAGGGGACCCTCAATCCTGGGCGTTCTCTCTTCCTCCGGGCTCCCCGGCTCTTCAGTCAGTAGATCGATTTTTTACTGCCCTGGGTCTGGTATATGATGACCCGGATCGGGTCTCCCTTGCTGAAACAAAGTTACGTAAGATACAGCAGGGAGATCGTCCGGCGGAGGAGTTTTCTTCTGAGTTCCGTAGATGGGCCACAGATACTCAGTGGAATGACCCAGCTCTTAGGAGCCAGTTTTGTCAAGGGTTATCTGACAAATTAAAAGACGTGTTGGCTCAGTATGATTCTCCCCCGTCTCTGGAGGCCGCTATGGCCCTTGCTATTCGCATTGATAGACGGCTTCGGGAGAGGTGCGAGGTAACTCCGCCCCCTGTTATGACTCCACCCACTACTAAAGTCCCTTATATTGAGGTTCCCCTGGTCTGTTCTGAGGAACCTATGCAGTTGGGAGGGACATCTTTTCGAGGGAGGGGATCGGCGGTGCGCCGCAAGACAAGAAAGTGTTTCTTCTGCGGGAGACAGGGGCATTTTTTTGAGGGGTGTCCATCCCGTGCCTCGCTGAGCAAGAAGTCGCCGGAAAACTGTTAATCCCAGGTTGTGTGGTGGACGACAACCTGGGAGTATGTATTTCGTCCCCAGGTCCGTCTCAGTTTCTCGTACCAGCGGAGGTGGTGGTAGGTACGAGAGCTGAGAGGATTTCTGTTCTTCTTGATAGTGGGTCCGGGGCTAATCTGGTGGACGCTCGGTTTGCCCAGGTGCAAGGTATGCAACTGAGTGTATTGGCCAAACCGATCCCTATTTTCTCTATTGACGCCAGGCCTCTCGGTCAAGGTAGCTTTGTACAAGCTGTTCATAACATAGACCTTCGAGTAGGGGCATTACATAAAGAACGATTGTCTTGTTATGTGTTGGAAGGTCTTCCTACTCCTATTGTGTTGGGACTTCCTTGGTTGGCTAAACATAACCCAGTGATTAATTGGCAATCCAGAGAGATAAGCCAGTGGAGTGAATTTTACAAGAGTAACTGCATGAACACGGTCATCAGTGCGGTCGTGCCTAGAACTTTGCCTCCTTTTCTGGAGGACTTTGAGGATGTGTTCTCTGAGGAGGGGTGTCAAGAATTACCTCCTCATCGCGCGTATGACTGTTCAATAAAATTGCTTCCTGATGCTAAGTTACCTAAATCTAGGTTATATAACCTTTCTGGTCCTGAGAGGCAGGCTATGAAGGATTATATTTCGGAAAGTCTGGCCAAGGGGCATATTAGACCTTCATCTTCCCCAGTGGCCGCGGGGTTCTTCTTTGTGAAGAAAAAAGATGGAGGCCTACGCCCTTGCTTGGATTTCCGTGAGCTTAATCGGATTACTGTCTGAGATCCGTATCCGCTCCCACTTATTCCTGATCTCTTCAATCAGATTGTGGGCGCCAAATGGTTCTCTAAGTTGGATCTCAGGGGGGCGTATAATCTGATTAGGATAAAGGAGGGAGATGAGTGGAAGACGGCGTTTACCACTCCGGAGGGACATTATGAGAACCTTGTCATGCCTTTTGGTCTGACTACTGCCCCGGCGGTGTTTCAACATTTTGTTAATGACATCTTTCGCCACCTTGTGGGGTAGTTTGTGGTCGTTTATTTAGATGACATCTTAATTTACTCGCCAGATCTTGTGTCTCATCAGGAGCATGTGAGACAGGTGTTGCAGATCTTGCGAGACAATAAACTGTACGCCAAATGGGAAAAGTGTGTATTCGCCGTACAGGAACTTCAGTTTTTGGGTTTCCTGGTGTCAGCTTCCGGTTTCCATATGGACCCTGGGAAAGTGAGAGCAGTGCTTGAATGGGATCGGCCAGAGGATCTTAAGGCACTGCAGCATTTCCTGGGGTTTGCTAACTACTACCGTAAATTTATTCGTAATTTCTCATCTGTTGTCAAACCTCTCACTGACATGACAAAAAAAGGGACGGATTTTTCTAGGTGGTCTGACAAAGCTTGTCAAGCATTTTCCTCTTTGAAAAAATGTTTTGCTTCGGCACCCATACTTATTCAACCTGATGCATCACAACTGTTCATTGTGGAGGTAGACGCGTCTGACGTAGGGGTGGGTGCGGTATTATCCCAAGGTCCGTCCCCTGGTAAATGGCATCCGTGCGATTTCTTCTCTAAAAAATTGTCGTCCGCCGAGAGGAATTATGATGTCGGCAATAGGGAACTCTTGGCCATTAAGTTGGCTTTCGAGGAATGGCGTCACTTTTTGGAGGGGGCAGTCCACCCGGTCACCGTCATTACTGATCACAAGAACCTCCTGTATTTAGAATCTGCAAAGCGTCTGAATTCCAGACAAGCTAGATGGTCGTTGTTTTTTACCAGGTTTAATTTTGTCGTCACATATCGTCCTGGGTCAAAAAATGTTAAGGCTGATGCCTTATCTCGTAGTTTCCCAGGGGCCGGGAAGACGGATGACCCGGTTCCTATCCTTCAGGAGGGAGTTGTGGTGTCGGCTGTATGCTCTGAGCTTGAGGAGGAGGTATTGGAGGCTCAGGGGGACGCCCCTGTAGGACCTCCAGGGAAACTGTTTGTTCCAGATCAGTTAAGACAAAAAGTTATCGAGGCACATCATAATTCTGCTTTGGCAGGACACCCAGGGAGTAAAGCAACTGTGGATCTCCTTTCTCGCCGGTTTTGGTGGCCTAACTTAAATAAAGAGGTAGTAACTTTTGTCGCGTCCTGTGGGGTTTGTGCTCGCTCTAAAGGTACTGCCACACTAAGCTATCCCGCTAGCGATCTCGTTAGCGTTGCATACTAATGAGATCGCTAGCGGGATTGTTTCTATATCGCTAAATGCTGCCGCATTTAGCGATATAGTTAACGACGCTATCGCCGTTAGCGATCTTCTTAACGACTTTAGTGGTACAAAAGTACCGCTAAATCGCTAAGAAAAGGTGCCACACAGCGATTAGATACTTACCCAGCGGGAGCGCCAGCGATGAAATAGGGTCCGGAACGATTCCAGTGACGAGCGAGATCACAGCAGGAAGCTCGTCGCTGGAAGCTGCCGCACTGAACAACATCGCTAACGGGATCGCTAAATAGTGACGTTTTTTAGCGATCCCGTTAGCGATATTGTTTAGTGTGGCATACCCTTAAGACCCCACATACCCGTCCGTCTGGGACCCTCTTACCTTTGAAAATTCCGGAGCGTCCATGGACTCATCTGTCTATGGACTTCATTACGGACCTCCCTCCGTCGTCAGGGAAAACTGTCATACTAGTTGTAGTTGACAGGTTCAGTAAGATGGCACATTTCATTGCTCTTCCTGCTCTTCCTAATGCTAAAACTCTGGCGCAGGTGTTCATTGGGGAGATTGTGAGACTTCACGGGTTGCCTTCTGATGTGGTGTCAGATAGGGGGTCTCAGTTTGTGTCCAAATTCTGGAGGGCATTTTGTTCACGTCGGGGGATGCAATTGTAATTTTCCTCGGCTTTTCATCCGCAGACCAATGGTCAGACAGAGCGTCTGAATCAGAGCCTAGAGACATATCTTCGGTGTTTTGTCTCAGAGAACCAGGAGGACTGGTCTTCTTTCTTGCCGCTGGCAGAGTTCGCTCTTAACAATAGGCGGAGCGAGTCCACTGGTAAGTCCCCGTTTTTTGGGGCATATGGTTTTCATCCCCAGTTTTGTACTTTCAATGGGGGGGCCCTTCTGGGGTTCCTGAGGAGGAACGATTCTCGTCGTCACTTGCTTCAGTGTGGAGAGGAGTGCTGAATAATCTGAGTGCTATGGGGAACCGTTACAAACGTATGGCTGATAGGAGGAGAGTGTCTGGTCCGGACCTTAGTGTGAACGATCTGGTATGGTTGTCTACCAAGAATATTAAACTCAAGGTTCCCTCCTGGAAACTGGGTCCCAGGTTCATCGGGCCGTACAGGATCAGTTCTATAATTAATCCTGTGGCATTTCGTCTGGACCTCCCTCCTACGTTTAAAATCCACAATGTGTTCCACAAATAGTTGCTTAAGAGGTACGTGGCGCCAGTTATACCGTCACCTCTACCTCCTCCTCCAGTGGTGGTCAATGGTAACTTGGAATTTCAGGTGTCGAAGATCATTGACTCACGTCTGAATCGCCGGTCCCTTCAGTACTTGGTTCATTGGAAGGGGTATGGTCCTGAGGAGAGGACGTGGGTTCCTGCGTCTGATATTAACGCAGATCGATTGGTTCGGACCTTCCACACAACTCACCCGGGCAAACCTGGCCCTGAGGGTCCGGAGGCCCCTCGTAGAAGGGGGGGTACTGTCATGGGTGTATCGCCACGAAGATCGTCGCGATTACACATTCTGACTTCTCGCAGCTGAGTTGCTGTTTCTTTGTGTTTGGCAGTGAGGGAGTTAATTCTACCTAGCTCTGTGCTAAGACTAGGTCCAGCCTCGCCCGGCTGCAGTTTGATTATGCACTAATTAGCTTCCTTTATATACCTGCCAGTCTGCTTGGGAGATGCCGGTGAAAGCATTCATACAGACCAGCAGATAGGATCGGTTCTGAGAAGTCTTAAGCTAAGAGCTCCTTTGTGGTTTCTCCTCTCCTCGCTTATAGTTTATCTCCTAGACCTTTTGTGTTCCCTCTGTGTTTAAGTGTTGTATGCAAGACAGTATTTACTTTATCTCCTGTCTGTCTCATTTGTCTTTACTGTTTATTAAGCGGTGACCTGCCCATATCCCTGTGGTGGTAATCAGGGTCCTTCTTAGGACTAGATTACAGTGGTCAGGGACTTATAGGAGATAGGGTTACGCTGGCGGCCTGGACCTCTGTACCATTAACAGTACCTCCAGGTAGAGGGACTAGTCAGGACCCCAGTTTAGGGTCAGTATAGACCCCGGTCCACCTCTAGCCTGAGACAGCATGAAACAGATCCAGTATAGATCCTCAGTACTTCAGATATTATGTCAGGTAATACTATGTTATCAAATACTATATGTTCATGTTGATATAACCTATTTATATGGTATATAGAATGTTGTCCCACTTGATATAGATTACTGACATTATCTATAACTGTTATACAGCGTGATAGTGTTCCTGAGATCCAATCCGTGTTCCTGATGTCCTGTCCGTGTTCCTGACTCCCTGAGATCCAATCCGTGTTCCTGATGTCCTGTCCGTGTTCCTGTGTCCCTGAGATCCAGTCCGTGTTCCTGATGTTCTCCTGCTGAGCCTATGCTACGCCTGAGGCCTGAGAGTGAGGCCATACTAGTATGCCCGTGCCAGATGATCCTGGACTGCATCTACCCGTGATGACCCCGCCATCGTCTGAAGTCTGTCTGAGGTCGGTGTCTGATGTTCTCCTGTTGAGCCTGTGCTACGCCTGAGGCCTGAGAGAGAGGCCGCCCAAGTATGCCCGTGCCAGATAACCCTGGACTGCATCTACCCGTGATGTCCTCCTGCACTCGTCTGTGATCCTGAGTCGTGTACCCTTCTCTGATGTGCGGAATCGGGAGCCCGGTCTTATGTTCTGTTTATGTACTGTGTTTCTTTAAGTAAACTTTATGTTTCTTCATACCTGAAGTTGTGCGGTGTTGTCTAGTCCTGCAGGTCGCCATCTCGCCCACATGCTCAGCTGCCATGGATCCTGGTCGCTGCCCTTCCCTAGTCCGGGCAGGCCTGGGTCTCCCTCCGTGGTCCAGTGGGTCCACATTCTCTTACCATCTGGGACGTATGCCTCACGTCGTCGTGGACTGGCGGCGTGGGAGCATTGGCTAGTTAGGCAAGCTATGCCATGTCCCGACGCCCCGCAGCCGTGGGTAAGCGTTTCAGAAAGCTCTGGCCATGGACTCCGCTGAGCATGTGTGGTCTGCAGGACTTTTCTCCAAGCTCCACCTGATGTACAAACTAGACTGCTTGGTCCCCACATGGTAAGTGGACTAGACTGCTCGATTCTCCGCTTGGTCAGCGGTTCGGACTTTTCGAGCTATGAACTCTGCTGCCATATTGTGAACTGTGGGACTTACTGCCAAACCCAAGTGAATTTTCTGGGGAATTTTTTTTTACTTGGGTCTTCAGAAGAGGGGGCCTGAGAAGGGGGATACTGTAACGCTGGTATTGTCTGTACTTTGTTTTCCAGCGTTACTCTGCATGTCTCTGCTTTAACCCTTTTGCTCCTTTCCCCCTAACCAGCTGGGATACTCTTGTCTGTTACCTGTATGGATGCTGCTCAGTTCCCAGCTCTGCTGCGTAGCCGTACTTGCGTGAGTGTCTCCGCTGCATTGCATGACCACCCGCATGTGCGGTCCCTGACCTGCTGTAAAAGCCATCCGTAGCTTGCAAAGTCCTCTGCAGTGGTGCATGACTTACTACGTGTGTGGCAGCAGCTTCTGTCAGGTGCCTGGCCTGCTGTAGAGACCATCCGTAGGTTGCAAAGTCCTCTGCAGTGGTGCATGACTTACTACGTGTGTGGCAGCAGCTACTGTCAGGTGCCTGGCCTGCTGTAGAGACCATCCGTAGGTGGCAAAGTCCTCTGCACTGGTGCATGACTTACTACGTGTGTGGCAGCAGCCACTGTCGGGTTCCCTCTGTGTTGAGCTGTCTGGCTCTGCATAGGGAGCGCGGCCCACACCTGTCCTGCTTTTATGAGGATTGGGTGTGTACTAGAATTACTGCTCCAGCCTATCGCTGTGAAGCAGTTCATATATAAAGTTCCCCAGCCCTAGTGGGCGTTGCCAGAGCTTTGCACTGACTTTGCATTGAGTTCCTGAACCTAGCCATGTGTGGTTGTGTGTTCAGCTCCTGCTCTGAGTTCGATCAGCTCTGGAGAGCTGATTCCCCTTGTCCTGTCTTGTGTTTCTGCCTATGCCTATGCCTGGGGCTGAGTACCCAGATCGCCATTCCTGGAGGCTGTATATCCAGGCCTGTTCCTGTTGTATCTTGTTTCCTGAATCCCTGATCCTGGATCTATCCCGGTACCTGAATGTCTGAACTGTGTCTTGTGTTTCCGCCTATGCTGGGGGTTGACTACCCAGATCGCCTTTCCTGGAGGCTGTATATCCAGGCCTGTTCCTGTTGTATCTTGTTCCCTGAATCCCTGACCCTGGATCTATTCTGGTACCTGAATGTCTGAACTGTGTCTTGTGTTTTTGCCTATGCTGGGGGCTAACTACCCAGAAAGCCCTTCCTGGAGCCTGCATATCCAGGTCTGTTCCTGCTGTGTCTTATTACCCGAATCCCTGATCCTGGATCTGATCCTGTACCTGACTGTCTGAACTGTGTCCTCTGTGTTTTGTTCCTGAAGTCCTTCTGTGTCCTGAACCCTGTACCAGTGACTGTGATTCCTTGCTATATAACTTGAGTTCATCGTGGAAGGAGGAGTCTGGTGTGTGTGCTGAGTTTCTGTTACTCTGTGCTCAGCTTCTGTGCAATCCCGGCCAGCTCCCGTTGAGCCTGGCGGGGCTTGCACCAGACCGCTGGGGTTCCTTTTCAGATCGATACTAGATGTCCGGACTCCGAGGACCGTGTCCTCCCTGATGACCACTGCCTGATATCCGATGTCCGATGACCACTTCCAGATGTCCGGATCCTATCCTTCTCAGCCTGATGTCCGGAGCCTGCCGATCGTAGCCAGATGTCCGGAGCCTGCCGATCGTTGCCAGATGTCCGGAGTCCGATACCAGTGTTCTGATGTTCCTGTGTTCCAATCCGTGTTCCTGTGTTCCTGTCTGTGTTCCTGACTCCCTGAGATCCAATCCGTGTTCCTGATGTTCCAGTCCGTGTTCCTGAGATCCAATCCGTGTTCCTGATGTCCTGTCCGTGTTCCTGTGTCCCTGAGATCCAATCCGTGTTCCTGATGTCCTGTCCGTGTTCCTGTGTCCCTGAGATCCAGTCCGTGTTCCTGATGTTCTCCTGCTGAGCCTATGCTACGCCTGAGGCCTGAGAGTGAGGCCATACTAGTATGCCCGTGCCAGATGATCCTGGACTGCATCTACCCGTGATGACCCCGCCATCGTCTGAAGTCTGTCTGAGGTCGGTGTCTGATGTTCTCCTGTTGAGCCTGTGCTACGCCTGAGGCCTGAGAGAGAGGCCGCCCAAGTATGCCCGTGCCAGATAACCCTGGACTGCATCTACCCGTGATGTCCTCCTGCACTCGTCTGTGATCCTGAGTCGTGTACCCTTCTCTGATGTGCGGAATCGGGAGCCCGGTCTTATGTTCTGTTTATGTACTGTGTTTCTTTAAGTAAACTTTATGTTTCTTCATACCTGAAGTTGTGCGGTGTTGTCTAGTCCTGCAGGTCGCCATCTCGCCCACATGCTCAGCTGCCACGGATCCCGGTCGCTTCCCTTCCCTAGTCCGGGCAGGCCCGGGTCTCCCTCCGTGGTCCAGTGGGTCCACATTCTCTTACCATCTGGGACGTATGCCTCACGTCGTCGTGGACTGGCGGCGTGGGAGCATTGGCTAGTTAGGCAAGCTATGCCATGTCCTGACGCCCCGCAGCCGTGGGAAGCGAGACAGGATGTTGAAGTTACCCATGATGATAGTGGGGATGTCAGTGGAAAGAAAGTGAAGAAGCCAGGTAGAGAATTGGTCAATGACGGCAGTGGTCAGGCCCAGAGGTCGGTATATGACGGCCACTTGGAGGTTGGAGGGAGAGAAGATGCTGACAGAGTGGACTTCAAAAGAGGGGAGGATTAGGGAGGGAAGAGGTAGGATTGGGTTAAAGGTGCAGTTAGAAGAAAGGAGAATACCCACTCCTCCACTGTGTCTGTTACCAGGGCGAGGAGTGTGGGTGAAGTGGAGGCCACCATAACACAGAGCAGCAGGGGAGGTGGTGTCTGAGGGTGTCAGCCATGTTTCTGTGAGGCCGAGGAAGACAAGATTGCGAGAGAGAAAGAGGTCATGAATCAAATGAGCTTACTGCAGATCGAGCAGGCATTCCAGAGAGAGGGAGCGGGGGTGGGTGTCAATGGCACGAGTTTTACGTTGGAAAGATTGCAGTAGTTCTTATTAGATAGGGATTGGAAGGAAGGTGTAGTAATGGGATGTATGAGCTGTGGGGGTCCAGGATTAGGAGATATGTCGCCAGCAGTGAGGAGAAGCAGAGAAAGGGAGAGCAGGTGGGAGGAGAGTGGGCGGCTTGTTTTATGTTTTATTAGGACAGATTTGAGGTTGAGGAGCAGGTCAGCAGAGGAGGTCAGGTGGGGCGGAAAGAGGGTAGGGGAGATGATTATTTGTTTAGAAGTTGCTGGGGTTTGGGGATAGTGAAGGACAGTGTGGATTAACGGAGCAAGCACTGTGAGGGCAAATGTAAACATGGTGAAGGAGTAGGAGGGTTAATAGAAAAGCTACATCCAAGTAATAAGAATTGCTTACTCAGCAGACATACCCAAAAAGAGACAGATACATAGTGTGGGGTCCTGACTGATGCGGTGACTAACTGCCGTTGAAATAACTGCAGCTTCTCGATACTTTAGCTGCAGTGATACTTATGCTGCAGGTAGACGATGCGTGCCAGACCCCACACACGTGCCCCCCTTAGCTGCTACTAAATTTATAGGACTGAGTAGAGGATCAGGTGAGTGGGATTGTGGGAACTGATTTGGGATAAATTAGCAATTGGCTAGAACACCAGGGGGAGGTTAGACAATCAAAGGCACAGGGCCTGGCTACATCAATATGCTGTAACACCTTGCACCTGATAACATCTCTACTGACCCCAACATGAATATACAGCAGTAAGTATTGAGTACAATGCAACAAATGAATTTAGCAAACATTCAACAGGCACTGTTATATACCATTAAAGGAAATGTTGCAGAATGGTAAACATCAGATGACAGCAAGCAGGGATTGTAGCAGAGATTGTACCATTAACCCCTTAGTGACAGAGCCAATTTGCAGCTTAATGACCAGGCCAATTTTTACAATTCTGACCACTGTCACTTTATGAGGTTATAACTCTGGAACGCTTTAACGGATCCTGCTTATTCTGAGAGTGTTTTTTCGTGACATATTTTACTTCATGTTAGTGGTAAAATTTCTTCGATAGGACTTGTTTATTTATGAAAAAAATTGAAAAATGGCAAAAATGTTGAAAAATTTAGCAATTTTCAAACTTTAAATTTTTATGCCCAAAATCAGAGCGATATGTCACACAAATTTTTGAATAAATAACATTTTCCACATGTCTACTTTACATCAGCACAATTTTGGAAACAATTTTTTTTTTGTTAGGAAGCTATAAGGGTTAAAAGTTGATCAGCGATTTCTCATTTTTACAACACCATTTTTTTTAGGGACCAAATCACATATGAAGTCACTTTGAGGGGTCTCTATGATAGAAAATACCCAAAGATGACACCATTCTAAAAACTGCACCCCTCAAGGTTCTCAATACCACATTCAAGAAGTTTATTAACCCTTTATGTGCTTCACAGGAACTGAAGCAATGTGCAAGAAAAAAAATAACATTTAACTTTTTTTGCGAAAAATTTACTTCAGAACTAATTTTTTTTATTTTCACAGGTGTTAAACGAGAAAATAAACCACAAGATTTGTTGTGCAATTTCTCCTGAATACGCCAATACCCCATATGTGGGGGTAAACCACTTTTTGGGCGCACGGCAGACTTTTTCAATGCAGAATTGGCGGGACGCCATGTCGCGTTTGGAGAGCCCCTGATGTGCCTTAACAGTGGAAACCCCAAGTGACCCCATTTGGGAAACTAGACCCCTTAAGGAACTTATCTAAATGTGTGGTGAGCACTTTGAACCTCCAAGTGCTTCACAGAAGTTTTTAACGTAGAGCCGTGAAAATAAAAAATCATTTTTTTCCTCAAAAATTATTTTTAGCCCGCTATTTTTTATTTTCCCAAGGGTAACAGGAGAAATTGGACCACAAAAGTTGTTGTGCAATTTTTCCTGAGTACACTGATACCCCATATGTGGGGGGAAACCACTGTTTGGGCGCATGGAGAGCTTGGAAGGGAAGGAGCGCCATTTTAGAATGCAGATTTTGATGGCGTGTTCTGCGGGCATCTTGTTGTGTTTGCAGAGCCCCTGATGTGCCTAACCAGTTGAAATCCCCCACAAGTGAACCCATTTTGGAAACTAGACCCCCCAAGGAGCTTAACTAGATGTGTGGTGAGCACTTTGAACCCCCAAGAGCTTCACAGAAGTTTATAAACACAGCCGTGAAAATAAAAAATCTTTTTTTTCCTCAAAAATGATTTTTTAGCCCACTATTTTTTATTTTCCCAAGGGTAATAGGAGATATTAGAACCGCAAAATTGGTGTGAAATTCGTCCTGAGTACGCTGATGCCCATATGTTGGGGTAAACCATTGTTTGGGCGCACGGCAGGGCTCGGAAAGGAGGGATCACCATTTGACTTATTGAACGCAAAATCAAAGGCACCTCCATGTCACATTTGGAGACCTCCTGATGTGCCTAAATAATGGAAACCCCTCAATTCTAGCTCCAACCCTAACCCTAATCCCAACCCTAATCCTAATTCTAACCCTAACCTTAACCCTAATGGAATATATTTTCTTTATTTCATTATATTTCTCTAACTAAGGGGGTGATAAAGAGGGGGGTTATTTACTATTTTTTTATTTTGATCACTGTGATAGAGTTTATTACAGTGATCAAAATGTACATTGAATGAATGAATGAATGGAATCTACCGGCCGGCAGATTCGGCGGGCGCACTGCGCATGCACCTGCCATTTTCTTCCTGAACCAAGATGGCGACACCCACCGGAGGAGGCAGGAGGATCCAGGGACACCAGGAGGTACCGGGCAGATCAGGGACCCTATTTCTCTCTTCTCTGATGTGCGATCACTAGAGTTGAGCATTCCGATACCGCAAGTATCGGGTATCGGCCGATATTCGCTGTATCGGAATTCCGATACTTAGTTCCGATATTTTTCATATATCGTATACCGGAATCGGAAGTTCCCATAATTCTTTGATAGGCAATGTGATTTTAGTCAGCCAATGAGGAATCCTAAGAAGTGTGGGCACATCCTGTACTGCTGCGGTCATGTTAACTAATGGCATGGCTGTGATTGGATGCTGAAATGATGTCAGAATGCACTATAAAAGGCGCCGCCGCCATTTTAGCGTCACTGTGCTGTGAATTCAGTAAGGGACAGAACGCTGCTCTGCTGACTCTGAGGGACAGTTAGAGATTGCGATTTTGTGTACTGTGCTCTAGGCAGGCTAGTTTACCAACCGCTGTGTAAAGCTTCCTTTTGCCAGTGTTGTTTTAACAGCTCTGTGCAAGGTGTGTGTGTGAGAGTGCAGGTGACGCTGCAGTTTGCTCTGCATCCAACGCTGTTTGTAGGCATCTGCACGTGTCACTCACAGACTCTTTTTTTTTTCTTTAGTGTAATTCTTGCTGCTCCATTCAATTGAAATTATAGTGTGACGCGCTTCCATCCGTATCCAATACATTGGTTGCAAACACTATAGAATTACAGAAAGGAGCCTTTCAGAGATAGTGAACAGTTGTGTTCAGTGTTCACTCTAGTCTGTGATATTTTTTTTTTTTGAGTGCAGATCACGCTCCAGTTGGTTCTTCAACCACTGCTGGTTGTAGTCTGCTGAACGTGTGTCACTGCCTCATCCTTGTCATTTTTCTCAAATTGGTGCTGCTCCATACCATTTCAAATAACTCAAATCTATTAGTGTGACGCGTTTTCATCCGTATCCAATACATTGGTTGCAAACACTATAGAATTACAGAAAGGAGCCTTTCAGAGATAGTGAACAGTTGTGTTCAGTGTTCACTCTAGTCTGTGAGTTTTTTTTTTTTTTTGAGTACAGATCACGCTCCAGTTAGTTCTTCAACCACTGCTGGTTGTAGTCTGCTGAACGTGTGTCACTGCCTCATCCTTGTCATTTTTCTCTAATTGGTGCTGCTCCATACCATTTCAAATAACTCAAATCTATTAGTGTGACGCGCTTCCATCCGTATCCAATACATTGGTTGCAAACACTATAGAATTACAGAAAGGAGCCTTTCAGAGATAGTGAACAGTTGTGTTCAGTGTTCACTCTAGTCTGTGAGGTTTTTTTTTTTTTGAGTGCAGATTACGCTCCAGTTAGTTCTTCAACCACTGCTGGTTGTAGTCTGCTGAACGTGTGTCACTGCCTCATCCTTGTCATTTTTCTCAAATTGGTGCTGCTCCATACCATTTCAAATAACTCAAATCTATTAGTGTGACGCGCTTCCATCCGTATCCAATACATTGGTTGCAAACACTATAGAATTACAGAAAGGAGCCTTTCAGAGATAGTGAACAGTTGTGTTCAGTGTTCACTCTAGTCTGTGAGTTTTTTTTTTTTTTGAGTGCAGATCACGCTCCAGTTAGTTCTTCAACCACTGCTGGTTGTAGTCTGCTGAACGTGTGTCACTGCCTCATCCTTGTCATTTTTCTCTAATTGGTGCTGCTCCATACCATTTCAAATAACTCAAATCTATTAGTGTGACGCGCTTCCATCCGTATCCAATACATTGGTTGCAAACACTATAGAATTACAGAAAGGAGCCTTTCAGAGATAGTGAACAGTTGTGTGCAGTGTTCACTGCAGTCTCTGCGTAATAACCACACTTAGGCCTTCTAACTTTTCTGACTTTCTTTATCAATCTACCAAGATGAAGAAGGCAGGGAGTAAGGCACGTGGTCGTGGCCGTGGAGTTTCAGCAGGGAGAGGACGTGGGGATTCTGTGGCTGCTGCCGCCCCCAGTGACACAGCATCCACCAGTTTTCCCCATGAGCGTTCCTTTATGTGCAGTTTTGTAGGAGCTCGGCGTACCCCCCTGCTGCGGGAAGAACAAATTGAAGCCGTTGTTGTTTGGATGGCAGCCAATGCATCGACTTCAATTGCTTGCACCTCCTCTCAGGACCACAACACTGTTGATCAACCATCTGTCTGTTCACCGCCTGTCAAATTGCCCAGGCAGTCAGAGAGTTCTGAACTGGAGCCAGCTGAGTCTCTGCTCCTGTTCTCAGAATCTGTTGGCTTGCAAACAGGGGCCAAGCCAAGCAGCATTCTGGAATTTGAAGAAGAGGGAGTATGCAGTGATGCGCAACAGCTGTGTCTCTCTGAATCTGAAGAGGCGGGTGAGCCAGTGCCGATGGTCAGCACACCGCAGAACACATCTGATGATGATGAGACTCAGTTGCCAGTTTCTGTTGAGCATGGTGCTGTCCAGACCACCCAACAGCAGCAGGTGTTGGAAGAGGGTAGTGGAGATGATGAGGTCCAAGACCCAACATGGCGTGAGGAACAGGAAGGTGGTGGGAGCAGCTCTGAGGAAGAGATTGGCCCAACGGTACAAACAGGAGGGAGAGGTAGGCTGCAGACTCGGTTGCCTGTAGCCTCCAGTTTGGCACCTGTTGGGAGCAGTTCTCTTCCAAAAGTCAAAACGGGCGCTCCCAGGACTTGCACTGCGTGGTCCTTTTTTGACACACTTGCAGATGATATTTGCTATGTCAAATGCAAGCTGTGTAAGCAAAAAGTAAAAAAGAGGTAAAAGTGTCAGTAACCTCAATACCACTAATATGTGGAAACATGTGCGGACAAAGCACGTAGTTGAGTTACAAAGACACACTGGAGATGAAGGCCAACCTACAGCAGCACCTACATCTTCAGGTCGTGTTGGAGCCTCTTCCTCCAGCTCACACACAGCTGGTTCGGCTTCCTCACACGATCGCCATGGAAGAACCTCGGTCACTGTTGTCCAGAGACAAAGTGTTATTCCACCCACAGCTGCAAGTTCCCTGTCATCCTCACACTCCCAGGCCACAAAACAGCCATCGGTAGCACAGGCATGGGATAAAAGACGGCCATACTCGGCAAACCATCCACGAGCACAGGCTCTGAATGCTGGCATTGCAAAACTCCTGTCCCTTGAAATGCTGTCATTCAGGCTGGTGGAGACTGACAGTTTCTGGAACTTAATGGCATTGGCAGTCCCACAATACAATGTGCCAAGCCGATTTTATTTCAGCAGGCAAGCCGTCCCTGCTCTGCAAAAGCATGTTGAGGGAAAAATTAAACATGCGCTACTAAACGCCGTCAGTAGCAAGGTCCACCTGACCACTGATGCGTGGACCAGTACCCATGGCCAGGGACGATACCTTTCCCTCACTGCCCATTGGGTCAATGTTGTGGAGCCGGGTACAGATGTTGCGAGTGGCGCTGTACGTGTTCTGCCAACTCCAAGGATTGCTGGAATCCAGTCTGTACACATTGACTCCTCCTCCTACTCCAGTTCCTCAGAATCATCGCTGCAGGAGCCGTCACGGTCTACCTCCACATGGACCCGTGAACGCTTACCTGTTGCGACCGATATGAGCACAGCCGTGGCCAAACGTCAACAGGCCGTCCTGAAATTAATTTCCATGGGGAATCTAAGCCACACAGCGCAGGAGGTCTGGAATGCCATCAAGCAGGAGAGCGACGTGTGGTTTTTACCAGCGAATCTCCAGCCAGGCTTGGTAGTGTGTGACAATGGCCGAAATCTGGTGGCAGCTCTGGCCCTTGGCAACCTCACTCACATACCATGTCTGGCACATGTGCTCAACTTGGTCGTGCAGAGTTTTTTGAGGGACTATCCGGATCTTGATGCACTGCTGCACAAGGTCCGCCTAGAGTGCGCTCACTTGCGACGTTCCAGCATGGCCAGATCGCGCATTGCAGCTCTGCAACGCAGATTGCGCCTTCCTGAACATCGCATCATATGTGACGTACCCACCAGGTGGAATTCCACGTTACATATGTTGGAGCGGTTGTGTGAGCAGCAGACAGCAGTAATGGAGTATCAGCTGCAACAGGCGCAATCAACACGCAATTTGCGCCGTTCACACTTCACCACTACTAAGTGGGCCTCTATGAAGGACATCTGCCACGTTTTGCGTGCGTTTGATGAGTCAACGCGGATGGCGAGTGCAGATGATGCACTAGTCAGCCTGACTGTCCCCCTTATCTGCCTGCTTCAAAAAACACTGCAAGCACTAAGGGATGAGGTTTTGGAAGAGGTGGAGAATGAGGAGACACAAATTCCATCACCTTTTGGACAGTCAGCGCAACGTGGTTCCTCCCAAAGGGCTTTGCAGGGCTCACTTTGTGAGGAGAATGAGGAGGAGTCAATGGAGGAGGAAGAAATCGCTACAGAGGGAGGTACACAACGCTCTAGTCAGTATGTAGAGCGAGGGTGGGGTGATGCAGAGCAGGTACAGATGACGCCTCTTACAGAGGACAGCGTTTCTTGGCCAGTTGGGAGTCTGCAGCACATGGTTGATTTCATGCTGCAGTGCCTGAGAAAAGACCGCCGCATCGCCCACATTCTCACCACGTCTGATTATTGGGTGTACACCCTCCTAGACCCTCGCTACCGGGACAACTTACAAAGCCTCATCACACCGTTGAACCGGGAGCGTAAAATGCGAGAGTACAAAGACACACTGGTGCAATCCATAATGTTCTCCATTCCAGCCGAGAACGCTGCTGCTACTGCTTTACAAAGCAGCTCTGTGCGTGGAGGCAATGGAGACAGCTCTGCAACAAGAGGGAGCACAAGCAGCGCCTCTACACAGGGGGGCAAGACCAGTATGTTCCAAATGTGGCGAAGTTTTGTGTCAGCGCCACCAATGTCTACACCATCCGAGACGCCTCCAGTCACCAGGAGGCAACGTTTCCGTAAGATGGTGACAGACTACTTGTCTTGCCCTCTCAGTGTACTCCCAGATGGCTCTTCCCCTTTCAAGTTTTGGGTCTCTAAGCTGGATACATGGCCAGAGCTTAGCCAGTATGCATTGGAGGTGCTGGCTTGCCCTGCTGCCAGTGTATTATCGGAGCGCGTCTTTAGTGCTGCAGGTGGTGTACTAACAGACCGTCGCATGCGACTATCCTCCGATAATGTAGACGGGCTTACTTTTCTGAAAATGAACAAGGCATGGATCTCGCCAGAATTTGCCTGTCTGTTTTCCGATTAAATAACTGGTTGGCAACGTTATCAATTTCTCCTGTTATGTTCATCTATCTACCACCTGAACTCTACTCCCTGGGATACAACACTGCCAGTCTGAGGGGAATGATCAGTTAACAACTAAAATGTTATCCCCAACAGATAGTAGCGCAACGACTCCAGTGCCCACTTGATCGACAGGCACTCTCTCTCTCTACAATGCTGTATCTGGTTTCAGCTGGAGTTAGCTTTCGACTCAGGAAAGTAATGTGATGCTTCTCCCCGTTAACCTCCTGAGACAAAACGGCCCCCACACCTACCTCTGATGCATCAGTCTGGACAATGAATTCTCTTTTGAAGTCGGGTGTGATCAAAAATGGTGACACACACACAGTGCCCCTTTTAGTTTTACAAACGCTTCTTCAAGCTGATCATTCCATCGCACCATTACTAAATTCCTGCCTTTTAGGCAGTCATTTAACGGCGCCGACAGTGTTGCAAAATTGTGAATAAACCGCCGGTAGTATCACACTAACCCCAAAAACCCTTTCACTTGTTTAGTGGTGAGGGGACGGGGCCAGTTTTGGATTGCCTCCACTTTGTTTATTTGGCCTTTGATAACTCCTCTCACAATCACATACCCCAGGTAGCGATCTTCCTCCAACCCTATGGAACACTTCTTTGGGTTGGCAGTTAGCTCTGCTTGTCTCAGCGAATCTATCACCGCCTGTACCTTGGCTAAGTGACTTTCCCAGTCTGTACTGTACACCACAATATCGTCCAGATTGGCAGTGGCATATCGGCGATGAGGACGAAGAACAACGTCCATTAACCTCTGGAATGTCGCTGGAGCGCCATGCAACCCGAAGGGTAGGACTATATACTGGAACAGTCCCTCGGGTGTTAAAAAAGCCGTTTTCTCTCTCGCTGCTTTTGTTAGTGGCACCTGCCAATACCCTTTTGTGAGGTCAATGAGTGAAAAATAACGTGCCTGCCCAAACCGCTCTATTAACTCATCGACCCGGGGCATGGGGTAGGCGTCAAAGTTAGAAATTTCATTCAGTTTTCTGAAGTCATTACAGAACCTTAGTGTCCCATCTGGCTTTGGTATTAGGACTATTGGGCTGGCCCACTCACTCTGGGACTCTTCAATGACCCTAACTGCAGCATCTTCTTGACCTCTTCCAAGATGGCTTGTCGCCGGGCCTCAGGCACCCGATATGGCTTTAATCGTACTTTGCCCTGCGGCTCAGTGACAATGTCATGTTGTATTAGGGAGGTACGACTGTTATGATTCGGTAGCTGAGGAGTGCAGGCAAAAAGGCAATACACCAGAGCAGTTGGAATCTATGAGATTGCAGTACCCTGACTAACCACCACAACTAGAGGCAGCCGTGGAGCGTTCCTACGTTGGTCCTAGACGCCTCGTCACAGCCTGAGAAACTACACCTAAAGATAGAAATAGGAAAGCTATCTGCCCCGGAGCAGAACCCCAAAGATAATAGCAAGCCCCCCAAACATGTAATGGCGGTTAGACAAGACGAAATACTGACACAGACAGAAAATAGTATGAGCAAACGTTGGGGCCCAAACTAACTAAATAGAAAAGGATAGGAAGGGTACTTACTGCAATCCCAAAAAAAACCCTGAAAGCACCAACTCTACTAATTTCAAAAACACCTGAGATCACACGACCTCTACCACCTAAATTAGTTCTCTGGTGTAACAAAATCAAAACAGCAGCCACTGAAAAAACTGGAAAAAGCAAAAGTACAAACATCAGTGGCTGAACTAAACTGAGAGGGCAAAAGCCCCCTGAGGGGACCCAGAAGGCCCCCACAGAAGTTCAGGACAAAATGCAAAAATTAAGCACAGAAACAAAAAGAAGAAAATGTCTTATCTGTTAGCAGGAGATGCAGACACGACACAGCAGGCTACAAGGGAAACAGGAATCAAGGATTGAGACCCGAACAATTGATCACCGGCAACCCTGATGGGAAGGTGACTCCCTTATATAAGACCAGTCAGTAACACCTGATTCCCAGTCCTCACAATCTTCACTGAACAGACCAGTACCGCTTGTAACCACCAGAGGGAGCCTCTGCTCAGAACTCATCTCAAGCCCATTCACAACATACGACCAGGAAGTTCAAAAAAAACATCTGTATTTCGGCTAACAAACTCTCTGACTTCCTGAACTTGTCTGTGCGACAAAGTGTCTGATTTTTTGACGGCGGAGAGGACTTCTCTTGCCTTCTCCTGAGGCAAGGAAGCCATCTGTACTGGAAATGCAGGCCGTGGACAATCCTGACCAAGCGGGTCTCTGTCTTTCCATGGTTTGAGCAGATTCACATAGTATACGTGTTCTGGCTTTCTCCGCCCTGGTTGGTGTATTTTTTAGTTTACTGGTCCCACCTTCTCTATAGTGTCGTAGGGTCCCTGCCACCTTGAAAGGAACTTACTATCCACTGTAGGCACAAGTACCAACACCCGATCCCCAGGGTTAAAGGACCTTACCCGTGCCTCCCGGTTATAGACCTGCCTCTGTGACCTTTGTGCTGATTCCATATGTTCTCGGACTAATGGTAGGACTGTCTCCATTCTCTCTTGCATTTTGGCCACATGTTCTATCACACTTTTGTGGGGAGTTGTATGGTTTTCCCAGGCTTTTTAGCTATATCGAGTAAGCCACGGGGATGTCTGCCATATAATAGTTCAAAGGGCGAGAAGCCCGTAGATGCCTGGGGCACCTCCCGCACTGCAAACATCAGGTATGGCAACAAGAGATCCCAGTCCTTAGCATCTTTAGAGACTTTTTTTTTCAACATATTGTTCAGGGTTTTATTGAACCTTTCTACTAAACCATCTGTTTGGGCATGATAGACCGATGTGCGCAACTGTTTAACACGTGGCAGAGTTCCTTCATGATTTTTGACATAAAGGGGGTCCCCTGATCTGTTAAGATTTCTTGAGGGATTCCCACCCGAGAGAACATACCCATGAGTTATTTTGCAATCAGTTTTGACGAGGTGTGTCGCAGGGGAATAGCCTCAGGATACCTGGTAGCGTAATCTAGAACTACGAGGATGTGTTGATGACCCCTTGCTGATTTATTAACCGTCCACACCAGATCCATTGGCTATTCTCTCAAACGGTACCTCTATAATTTGTAATGGCACCAAGGGACTCTGAAAATGAGGCTGCGGACTGGTTACCTAGCACACGGGACAAGAGTAACAATACCGTTTAACTTATTCATAGACCCATAGCCAGTAAAACCGTTGTAGAATTCTGTCTAGGGTTTTCTTTGGTCCCAAATGTCCCCCTAGTACATGCGCATGCGCTAAGTCCATTACCAACCTCCGATATGACTGCGGTACCAGCAATTGCTCGACAATTTCCCCATGTATTTTTTAAACCCCATACAGCAAATCTTGGTTCAGCTGAAATCGGGTAAATACTTTAGCTGTCCTGGGGTGTTGGGGTTCCCCATTGACAACCAGTACATTTTCCCTGGCTCGAGTCAACGTAGGGTCCCGTATTTGCGCCGTACCAAAATTGTCACCTGCCACATTTAAGTATGACAATTCTGGTGCCGGTGGCAAATCTTCCATCTCCCTGAGTCGCACATGGTACCAGGGCTATGGGGTACTCGGCACCGAGCCCATGGAAGTCTATGGGGGATGTCACTGGCAGCAGAGCTCGGTCCGTGGCCCTGGGCGCTCATACAATGGGGGGAATATTTACAGGGGATTTCAGTAATAGTTCTTGATGCCACCTGTGGTTTCTGATCAGATTTACCAGCGCTGCAAGATGGATCTTCTGAGGGGATGTTATGGGCAGCTGGATGTTAAGTCCCCCACAGGTGGGACTGTTCCCTCGAAGTCTATGGTGGTGCAGGGTGCGGGCAAATAAGCAGTCACACACAGTTCAGTCTCTTTCCATACCTTTACTGGTAGATGTTGCAGGTATGTCCCGGGAAGCTGGTCAGGTTGGAGAATGCACATTCAGGGAATTGCTGAGCAGGTTTAAGGCCCCCTTTCTCCTTGAAATGTATGTGAGTCCTAACTTGCATAAAGTCAAGTTTAACTCTTACTATAGCAGCTACGCCCGGCTGACATTGTGGTAGAGTCTTCTCTGTCTCTGATGCTCAGATGTTGGCAAGAACGAAGTCCTTCTAAGCTTGGCCTTGCTAAAAGTCCTTGTTCTCCCTGACTCCAGTTACGTATCAACTCTTAGGGCTACCCTCTGCGACTTGAAGTCCAGCAGGGCCTCCGGATTTTCTATCACTAGCCGTGAAGTACTAGCAATGCTTCGGACCCGGTGTCCGGTCAATATAGTGAAGGTGATCTGTCACCTAAGTCACTTGTCCTTCTTCACCACTCGCCTGTCGCCCTGCTCTTACCCTTAACATAAGCACGGGTAGCAGTAGGTGTAGTTGTCAGCTTTCTTTTCAATGCTCGCTGACCTGCTGTCAGTTGACTCGATGTTATAACTGCTGTAGTCCCCTTCCTTCTTTCCTTTCTAAACTCTGTCCAGAGCAGCTCACAGGACGTTCCGTCAGACTGTATACACGCTGTAGCTCCGAGAGTCACTTTCCACGTTCTTAGGGAACACAGGCAGCTTGTTCTGAGATAACGGCTTCAGATGTAGCTCTGACTAGGCTAGAGTGATTTCCTCCACTCGTACTAGCCTCCACTTCGGCTCAAGATGAACTACCTGAGCTCTGTCAGGAATCAGTCTTCTCTCCACTACCTCCAAGACTGAACACTTGAACTCTCCTCACTCCTCAACCAACTCCTCTCTCAACTCACCACTCTGCTATGTCACACTAACTTAAATAGTCTAAGATGCCTCTAGAGGTAGTGTTGGGTAGTGTGCGTGAATGAATATCAGGTTTTTACAATTACATTCCTGTGCACTCTCCAGGAAACATGTGTACCAAGCGCAGCTGGGCCACACATCCCCCCTGGTTAAACACAGCACTCCCGGGCTGTAATAGAAGAGAAAAACATTTTTGTTTTGCATATAACATAAACATTTTAACTCATCCCTTGCGGGAGGTAAGGACTTCTTTAACGTTACAATGTATAGAATGGACATTAGAAAAATATCAAAATACTTTTCACATAAATATATATAAGACAAGATTCTTATGGAGGACCCGCACCAAAAACCTCCCACGTGGGTCCTGGGTGGGCTGCAGGACTTCATTGCTGCAGACCTCACTCTAGGCCACACCATATGGGTTTTTCTTCAGAGGTAGTTAAGGCTTTGTGTAAAACCAAGATGGGGCACCGAAGTGCGAACTATTTACAAATAAAGTTTTTGGGCTGGCACAGTCCTCAGCCACGCAGTCCTTGCATAGAAACATTTCACAAGAAAATCACATTTGAAACTTCACATTAATACTATATCTTTTTACCTATTACCCAACTGGGGTATTCTACTTAGATTTATGCAACTAACATTATCAAAATATTAATAAAGTGCAAATCTTCTTCATCAACTTCTTCAAACTTTATACAGGTGCAGTAAACCCTGTCTGGGTCCTACTGTTCTTCTTCTTTCTTGCAGATATTAAGGACGTCTTCCATACCTATGGCTGGAACGACGCAGTGCGCCTTTGAATGCATAACGAACAAGTCATGGCCTGCAATCTGCGTTTGCGTTGCCACAGTTCTTGTGCGTTCCACTAGGGGCCCAACGGGTGCCTCTCCAGAATATAGATTCGGCTCATGTTGAGACGCACTTTCTTGCTGCGTTTTTAAATAAGACTCTGGTTGCGTTGTAGAAGGAGCCGCAGTATACAATGCCGGTTGCGATGCAGAATGGGTCGCAGAATATGAGGCTGGATAGGATCTTGGTGCAGAGGAGGATGCAGGTTGCGATGCTGGTGCACGGCCGGGTGCTATTGGAGCTGGGACTCGGGACGCTGTGGCATGATGTAGATTACCGGCGTCGGGGACGGGGTCACTGACAAGGGAAACATTTAAGGCATACCATCCTTTTAGACCCAGTGACGCGTATAGCTGACGATGTCCCCGTTTATGAGATCCCCTCCCGGGTGGCCAATGGGCAGATGAGACTCCACATCTCTGCGGCTGACAAATACCCCTTGGTACAGGCCTGGCTCATGGATGAACCCCCAGCCTTTGCGGAGTTTAAAATCACTAACGCACCCCTGGCGCCGCGGTTCCCGGAGCGTACCTTTATCCCTCCGGACATTCTCCTTGTCGGCGAGGAACTCCTCATGGTACCGCTGACGGGACTGTTGCGCCTCTCTCTCCTCCTGCTGTCGTCGCTTCTCCTGCTCACTGCGTCGCATTTCGTTCTCCACCTGGGCGGCATAGGTCACATCGTCCAGGTATTCCATTTCCTCCCAGTCGACCTCCATCACGGACGGCTGGGTCCCCTCCGGTGTCCCTACCGGGGATCGGCATTCCGCTGCGGCCTCCAGGCCTGGCTGGTACTCCGGAACGGGCAGGGCCTCCTCAGCCTCCGTCCCTCCGACCGCTTCATCGGTGGAGTCGGGATCAGCTCTTTCGGGGCCGGCCTCCGGTTTCTCTTCAGCCGCTGGCTGTGGTGGCACAGGGAGCACAGGTAATGGCTTCGTTCCTGGGGGATAGAGTATTGCGTCCCACAGCAGCCGCTGTTTCCGGGCACGCCAGCTTCTCTCCGTCTCGTCCATTTCTTCACAGTGTCGGGCCAGGTCCTTTAACACCGCATCCACCTCCTCCAGTTCCTTCATGGTTTGGTCGGTCTCCCGACCTGGGGACGGCTCAGGCACAGGCAGTAGCTCTTCAGGGGAACGGGGTCTGCGCACCGCCGTTCCTCCACACAGCGTCTCCTGTCCTTCCGCCATCTCTCTCCAGGCCAGACTGTGTTTTCCTTCTGGAACAATCTGGTCTCCTCCGTGGGGGCGGGATTTGCGCTTCCTCTTTTTGGCATAGAGGATGAAAAGGAGGCAGACTTCCCTTGCTGTTGGGCAGGCTCTTGTATTGTAATAACATTTAGAGGGGGCGCCCATTGCTTTCGCGCCACAAGGGGGGGTACGCCCTCGAAGGCACACCCTTCTTCACCAGCGCCTCAGGGCGCGAATATGGCGGCAAAATGGCGGAAAATGGCGCCAAAAATTACAAAAATTGCACACAGTCTTTTCTGCACAAAACAGTCCATTTAAGCACACAGGACTCACAAATTGTAAGCTTCGGATCCTGTTCGTGACGCCAAAGATGATGCGTCGCACATGGTACCAGGGCTATGGGGTACTCGGCACCGAGCCCATGGAAGTCTATGGGGGATGTCACTGGCAGCAGAGCTCGGTCCGTGGCCCTGGGCGCTCATACAATGGGGGGAATATTTGCAGGGGATTTCAGTAATAGTTTGTGACGCCACCTGTGGTTTCTGATCAGATTGACCAGCGCTGCAAGATGGATCTTCTGAGGGGATGTTATGGGCAGCTGGATGTTAAGTCCCCACAGGTGGGACTGTTCCCTCGAAGCTATGGTGGTGCAGGGTGCGGGCAAATAAGCAGTCACACACAGTTCAGTCTCTTTCCATACCTTTACTGGTAGATGTTGCAGGTATGTCCCGGGAAGCTGGTCAGGTTGGAGAATGCACATTCAGAGAATTGCTGAGCAGGTTTAAGGCCCCCTTTCTCCTTGAAATGTATGTGAGTCCTAACTTGCATAAAGTCAAGTTTAACTCTTACTATAGCAGCTACGCCCGGCTGACATTGTGGTAGAGTCTTCTCTGTCTCTGATGCTCAGATGTTGGCAAGAACGAAGTCCTTCTAAGCTTGGCCTTGCTAAAAGTCCTTGTTCTCCCTGACTCCAGTTACGTATCAACACTTAGGGCTACCCTCTGCGACTTGAAGTCCAGCAGGGCCTCCGGATTTTCTATCACTAGCCGTGAAGTACTAGCAATGCTTCGGACCCGGTGTCCGGTCAATTTAGTGAAGGTGATCTGTCACCTAAGTCACTTGTCCTTCTTCACCACTCGCCTGTCGCCTTGCTCTTACCCTTAACATAAGCACGGGTAGCAGTAGGTGTAGTTGTCAGCTTTCCTTCCAATGCTCGCTGACCTGATCTCAGTTGACTCGATGTTATAACTGCTGTAGTCCCTTCCTTCTTTCCTTTCTAAACTCTGTCCAGAGCAGCTCACAGGACGTTCCGTCAGACTGTATACACGCTGTAGCTCCGAGAGTCACTTTCCACGTTCTTAGGGAACACAGGCAGCTTGTTCTGAGATAACGGCTTCAGATGTAGCTCTGACTAGGCTAGAGTGATTTCCTCCACTCGTACTAGCCTCCACTTCGGCTCAAGATGAACTACCTGAGCTCTGTCAGGAATCAGTCTTCTCTCCACTCCCTCCAAGACTGAACACTTGAACTCTCCTCACTCCTCAACCAACTCCTCTCTCAACTCACCACTCTGCTATGTCACACTAATTTAAATAGTCTAAGATGCCTCTAGAGGTAGTGTTGGGTAGTGTGCGTGAATGAATATCAGGTTTTTACAATTACCTTCCTGTGCACTCTCCAGGAAACGTGTACCAAGCGCAGCTGGGCCACACATCCCCACCTAACACTTCTATAGGATAGGGGTTTTCCTCCTCCACCGAAGGCTAAGGTACTCCTACCGCCAGTACATCTTCCTCTGGGCCACCAGGTTCATGCCCGATTTCTGGAGAATGCAACCTGTTTGCCACTGGTGCCGATGACTGTTCTGTGGGAGGGGTAATTACAGGCCAAAGCACATAAAATAACGCAAAATCTCTCCCCATTATTAATGCTAATTAACCACCACCCCCACCTCGTGTCACCTCCTCCCCGCTGGCGTGTTTATCATCACCAGGGTGGTAGGATAATGTTTGAAGTCACCATGTATACACAACACACCCATTTTCCCAGCAGTATACTCGCTGATTTTGACGTGGCTGGCTCGTATTAGGGTCACTCACGAGACTCCCTGAGTCCACTAGAGCCACAGCAGGGTTACCCTCCACCTGCACTTTGCACAAATGGTTCATATTGGGTCCCTCTGCTTTGACCACTGCACACATGTGTTCTGCATAGTGAGACTGATAGTAGCCAAAGTTGTTGTCCATGGGCTCTGTCAGGTGGGGGCAAACAGCTCTCACATGTCCTGGTTGTTGGCACCGCCAACAGATTATGGGGCCCATTTCGTTCCCCGACCCGTCCTGGGCGGCCCTCCGAGTCTCTGCTCGCCGAGCTGTGGGTGAAGGTTTGTGGAATTTACTTGGTACATTCCGGGTAGTCTCTCCCTGTATCTCCTTGGTAGCCCCATATCTTTCAATGAGGTCTACCATATGGAGACCATCAGTAGGTGCTGCCTGTCCAAGCCATGTTTGAAGGGTGTGTGGCAAATTTCTCAAGAATTTATCAGTCACTATACGATCCAGCATAGCGCGGGGTGACAACACCTCCGGCTGCAACCACTTTTCTATCAGGTGTATCAAGTCATAATACTGTGACCGAGCTGGCTCGGAAGGGCAAAAGTTCCACTGGTGTACCCGCTGTGCCCGGACCAAAACATTTACCCCAAGACGTGCAAGTATCTCACCCTTGACGCTCTCATAGTCCTCCTGTTGCTCGGGGGGGTAGGTCCCTAGAGGCTTTTGCGGGTCCTGAATTAAAAAAACGGAGCCACGATCTCGGCCCACTGGTACCGGGGCAGTCTCTCCCTTTTAGCCACGCCTTCCAACATCTCCAGGTACACCTCGACGTCATCTGATTGCTCCATCTTTCGGATCGCTGTACGCACCGCTTTCCGGACATCCTGCCATCCCCGGGCAGCTCCTGCTGTCTGCGGCGCTGTGATGTGCTGCATCACTAGACTATTGGTTTCCTGTTGCTGTTGATTAAATATCTGCTGCTGCTCCATAGCCTCCTGCTGTATAGCCTGCTGCTGCTCCATAGCCTGCTGCTGTATAGCCTGCTGCTGCTCCATAGCCTGCTGCTGTATAGCCTGCTGCTGCTGCATAGCCTGCTGTTGCTGCCGCATGGCCTCCTCCAGCATTTTTACTGTGTTCTCCATCTTGGGACAGTTATCCACCGGGTTTTGCGTCACTTTCTTTACCTAGGACATTTACTGTCATGCAGGAAAAAACAGCCTGACCTCACTGCGTTGCCCGCATTGAAGCCACCAATTGTAGGGATCCGCTCTGGTAGGCAGGGCTGGGCCGCAGTAATGAGGCAAACACACCGCCTTTTACTTTAAATTTCAGTGGTTTTAATCATGAGTTCAAGAAAAAGTCCAGATAACAAAATAAAAACAGAACATAAATCACCACAGTTTGGAGAACCACTGGTGCCAGACTCACCCTTGCTTGGGACGGGCTTAACTAAGCGGCTGCAGGTCAGCAGAGACCGCCAGGTCCCATTCCGGGTGGTCTGGTACTCGCTTCCTGGTGCACACTGGCACACAGTAACAAAACAATCTTCCAGGCTGACTCCAGCCAAAATCCTTCCTTCCACACACCAACTACAACAGATCCTTGTTTTATAGGCCTACTCCACACCCTCAGGTGAGGTACACATCAGATGACCAGATCACGTGACTATGACCTTATCACAGGTCCTTGTGATCATGGAAAATCCGGAGCAAACTTCAGTCTGCTAGAAGAAATATACTCACATCCAGCAAGATCCCCTTTGGTGTACCACAGCGTCAAGAAGTCTCCTGTTCCCTACACATGCACAGAAAAACCCATGTCGAACATACTCCAAATAGGGAAGAGCCGTCACCCTGATTGTTATGCTTAAAACAGGAAAGATTGAAGTTTTCAAGGGCTAAAATTAAAAATTTTTATAAGAAATATGGACAAATATTAATTTGTCATCACAGCGCATATCTGCACATGGCTAGTAGAAATGGTAACAAAAAATAAAACATAGTGTTTACTTTTTTAAATTAATGCATAAAAATACATTTCATAATTATCAATTAATGCTTCTTAAGGAACGTTATCTGTACCTGTAAGATAATGCAGTCAATGGATGTACGAATCATAAACATCATCATCATCATCATCCTCACGAGTTTTATTAATGACAGACATAATAAAATACACAGAGTGAGGACAACTGTAACTTCACACACCATATATGAAATGGCCATCATGTAAACCTGGTAATAATGCGCAATAATAAATAATTACACCAAGAAAGTGCATCATGCATACAAACAATAGGTAGTTAGACCTGCAAGTGCTGTTGAAACAACCACAACAGATTTAAATTAATAATGCTATATAGCTATCACAGTGCATAGTTACTCATGGACAATGTCGATCTAATACTGTAACTCAATAAAGGCAGCGTCACCCATCATGCTTGTTTGTCTTGTAGATTGTTGAAGAGGGTTTTTTTTTTTTTTTTTTGAAAGTTCCTTTTTATTTAGATTTTCAAAAAAAAAAAGGTGCTATGTACGGCTTCCACCGGCGGAGGTACCTCAGAATCTTTGTGCGCTTCTCCGGCGCACGCAAGCCTTTGACATTCCAGGAGATGATCTTCATGTTGAATGGGCGGCAGAAAAATTAAGAGTGTGCTGGAGGAGACGGTGTACCCTCTTATGGCCGTCGTTGGCACCAACCTGCGAGGAAAGGAGGAAGCAGCACCACAATATCAAATACCTAATCAAGATATATTGACAATTCCAGGATTAATTATTGGAGAGAGGTCCCTTGCTACCCTTTTCTAGTAACTCTTGTTTACCAATAAACCGCTGTAAGCGGTCGTAGTCCCTCCACCACTACCTGTGTTTATGTGCCTTCCTTTTTTCTAACCTGTGAGGAGATTACCCCCATCCTCCCAGGCTATTCAGTGTACCCCCCCATGTGTCCAAAGCATGAAACCCCAATAGCCTGCTTCACTTATTGTCCCTCCATATGTAATGTTTAACTCATTTGTCCCACGTTTATCAAGACCCCCACTCTCATGAGAGATCTTCAACATCTAATATCAATTAACTAATTTAACCATCTAAAATTGCAGCAAAACTATCATGCTTTAGCATAGGTATGAAGGAACTCCAATAGAAACGGCTCAAACAGCAAATATATCTCATATGTCATTTAACGTGGAGAGAATCTCTTTCATCTTTCCTGATCTCCTTCATGAACTGCCATCTTGTCGTCGTCTGCGTGGGAGAGAACCTGGAACTGCGTCGCTGTACTTCCCTATCACTTTGTTGATTTAGTTCAAAGGCTGCTTCGGCTTGTTCTGGTGTGTCATTAATGACATATGTCCCGTCAGATCTTTGGAACCGCTAACGCGCTGGGAACAGTAGTTGAAAGCGAACATCTCGCTCAAACAACGTTGTGCAAATTAAACTGAACGCCCTCCTCTTCTTGGACACCGATACTGAGAAGTCATCAAAGAGCAGAATCTCATAGCCATGGAGTAGCACTGGGCGCCTCGCTTCTCTGAATGGCCGTAACAATGAAACTTTGTCGTTATAATGTAACAGCTTAATTATTACTTGCCGTGGTCTGTACATCGTTGGTTTCGATGCCTCCCCTCGCCTGTTGTTGTTTTGCGGCGGTCCCACACGATGTGCACGTTACACACGACAGTAGTAGTTAAGTCACAATATTTTCGGTAGATCATTCTCACAGATGGATTGTAAGTCTGCTGATTTAAACGATTCAGGCAGTCCGACGAGACGTAAATTGCTTTGTCTCGAGCGATTTTCCAAGTCCTCTGTTTTGTCTATCAAATTTTGTAACTTCTGCTGAAGGTTCTGTTCCCTGTCTTGGCCAAGTTGCTTCTCCTGTTGTAGCAGCGCCACATCCTGTTGCAGCTTGGTAATTGCAATGGTATTCAGGTGTACAGACTTTTGTATGGAAGACAATGACGATTGCAATGCCGACTCCAGCAGCTTCTGAATGTCTGGTAAGAGAAGGGCTTTGACCTCTCTTCAGTCATTTTCTGCGAATCAAATTCCTGAGGAACTCTCAGGTCACATGGTGCTTCTGATAATAGCTCTTGCTGCATGTCTATGGCAGCGCTCAGCATCGCGCCTCTTTCCTCTTTGTCTCCTCCATGCGCCATCTTGTCCTTCTGCTTCAGTTGGATAGGTAAACCGTTCGGGGGTCTGTTGTGAACTCCGTAGCAAGTAGCGCTCCATAAATTATGTCCCCACGAATGTAAAAGGTGTCAGTGTTCCCGGGGTGGTTTTACTGCTCTCCTATGGGCCCGATATGCTTGGATACCTGGGAGGAATTCAGGAGCATCTCCAAACTCCCTCCTCACATGTCAGCGCAGGAAACAGAAGAGGGAACGTGCTTGTTTTGTTGCTCATAGGTGGAGTTTTATACAGTAAATGATTACTGCTGTCGTATTTTTGGCATCCCTAGGGCAGAATAAGGCTGCGTAACGTCACATTTTAGAGAGAGTCATATAATAGACACACGCTACCCTACCCGTGACACAAGGAAGGTAGTGTTGCCGGATAAAGCCTTGCGCAACCAGACATGCCCCTGGAAAATGACTGCTGCTGCAGGCTAAACTCAACACGGACAAATACTGTTGTAATTTAAAACTTTTGTGACAGCAAGAACGCAAGGATTAAAAATTCATACTTTTACAGATTACAAGTACAGGAATCTCTGTCCAAAATAAGAATATGATGAAGAAGATGAAGATGAAGTAGAATATGAAGAAGAATAATAGTTGAATAAGAACAATATGAGTAATGTTAACAAAAAGATGAATAGCAAGAAGTTTAAGAAGAAGATAAAGAAGGTGAAGATGAAGAATAATTTGATGAAAAAGATGATGCTGCTGAAGATTATGAAGGAGAAAGTGTGTCAAAAGTTAAAAAGGTGAAGAGCATGGAAGTTGTGAAACATACATATTTGCCAAAATAGAAAAAAGGTTAACAACATTGTCAATTTCTTCATCAATCCGAACATCTTTAAAAAAAAAAATATTAATGCTATTCCATTTGATTGGGTTAAACATTTATGCCTTTAATGTCTCCTCAACCTCCCCCAATACATTCTACATTACTCTTTGTTGTTTTCCTTCATGTACAATTAACCAACAAGGCAAGAATGGGCTTTTTTTAATTCCGATATTTTGTTCCCATAGACTTACATTGGATTTCCGGTATCGGTATCGGGTATCGCCGATATTTTTGGGGTATCGGCGATACCATTCCGATTCCGATACTTTTGGATATCGGAAAGTATCGCTCAACTCTAGCGATCACATCAGAGGAGAGAGAAAGTGAAAGCAGAATCGCGGCTTTTTTTGCGGTCGCCGTTATAACGGTTAATAACGGTGATCACAAAAACAAGGTCGGTAAAAACCGACCCGAATCATGTTCTCTGGGGTCTCGGCTAACTCCCGGCAGCCAAGACCCCAGTGAAAATCCAACTCTGGGGGGCGCTATACACTTTTTTTTTAGTTAACGGCGCTGTGGTTTAAGTACCCTTAACTACCGCCGTTAAAAGGCGTATCAGCGGTCGTTGAGGGGTTACAGGAAATGTTGCAGAATGGTAAACATCAGATGACAGCAAGCAGGGATTGTAGCAGAGATTGTACCTGTGTGAAGAGAGGAGATGGCTGTTAATTCTCAGCCGTTGAAATAACTGCAGCTTCTCGATACTTTAGCTGCAGTGATGCTAATGCTGCAGGGACACGATGTGTGCCAGATCCCAAACGCGAGATATGCTCAGGAAACCGAAACCGAATCCAAATGTGCTACGGTATGTTCATGCCGAATTTGAGATTGGAAAATGTTTTCCGAACAAGTTCTCTCATCTCTAATCATCAATCACATTAGAGCAATCATAACTGTAGATGAACAATTTGATTTAAGCTGCCCTGGTCTGGTGTCCAATCCGGTCAACCATAGCAGCCGGTCTTCACTTTTCCACCAGACATTCTCAGCCCAATGGTGCTGACTAGGCTCAGCAACGTTGGCAGCGTAAATTAAATTTTTCAACTCTAATCATCTCTAAATATAATTCAATTTTTTTTCAGATTCTGGATGTCACATCAATACTTGAGTTTTACCCAATTTTCCAAATGCCTCAATATGAATGTACAAAATGAAGATTCGATACTCAAAGTTCACACATCTGATATCAAAAGAATTTTAAAAAAAAAAACAGTATTCATGTAGATTTACTGCTGAATTTCTAAATAATTTAGCCAAATAACCTGCTATATTATTATTATTATTATTATAGATGGGCGAACACGAAAAAAGTCTGGTTCGGGTACCAGAAAGGTACCCGGACCCCATTCAGATGAATGGGGGACCCGAACATCCTTTGTTTCTCACGCAATCATCTGCAAACACGAGTTCTGATCGGCACTAAGATAAGAGCTGCAGTTCCCAGCAGCTGTTACCTCCGGTCACAGGCGTCGGCTGATGAGAGTATACTACGGACCCCAAACTTTACTGTTCGGTTCGCCCATTGCTAGTACACATAACTGTAAAACAAAACAGATGAATTTAGTAGATGAAATGATTCTAGAATAACATACTGGATCATTTTAGGTGAACAATGATACATGTCAATAACCTTACACAATTTTTAATGACTTACCATAATTCCACGGCTTAAATAAAACCTTCTTAACCTACACTTAAAGTGACTGTCAAGGATGAGGATTAGTATTATATTATGTACTTGGTGATGTTGTCCAATATGAAACCTTTATGAATATATGATTTAAAATTGAGGTCCTCCTATACACTCTGGGGGTCTTCTCTGTACATGCCCCTCTGCCCCTTACTTCCTATACATGTACAAACGACTCCATGCGGGTATATACAGTATATGTGTGTGTATGTGTGTGTATATAGTGGCTGGTATAGTGTAATGGTTAAGTGCTCTGCCTACGATATGGGAGACTAGGGTTCAAATAATAAATTAAAAATAAATTATACACTAAGGCTCTTAAATTATATACTAAGGCTCCTAACACTAGGTGCTGTAGGTCCTGTTATAACAGTTAAAAAGTGCACAACCACCAATGTGGGAGACTGGGATTCAAGCCCCAACTCAGCCCTGTTGGAAATGATTTACCAGTAGTAGTCCTTGGGCAAGACTACTAACACTATAGACACAATATCATGAGAGTGTCACAACGTAAGATAGATCAACTGCACTGCAGATACACCCCACATGAAGACCTGGAAGAACAACATGTGCAACCCCCTGAAGATCCTGATCCAACCCTGCAACTAGAGAGCTCTGCAGCTTGTCTGAAACAGAAGATCTTAGATAAACTAAATACCATCAATACCAGAGACCGACTGCCAAGGCTCAGCAAAGAAACACCACCAGACAGTATGCTAGAAGATGCCAATAGAGCATCAACACCTACCACCACCATAACTTAAACTAATAAGCTGATCTATGCTACTGCCCCAGAAATCATGGAAATGCTTGGTTATACAACCAGCAAGAAGAACAGAAGTATGTGCCCCTTTGGAAACGAAGACTGGAGACTAAAATCAAGGTGACAAGAAGTGAAGTCAGCCAACTAACAGAAATACAGAATGGAGTAAAGATCAAGAATAAGACCAAGCTGGACAAGTATAAAGGCCTGACCCCAAATGAAGCCCTAGAGACTGCTAAACAAAGGCCCACAGCACTTGCTGATAGACTAGGGAGATAAACTAGAGAAGCTGAGGCCAAGAAGATAAATTAACTGTTCTCCAGAGAACCATCCAAGGAGTACTCCCAACTAAAGAGTAACAGCACAAAGGCAGCAACTCCACCAATAGCAGAGACTGAACAATACTGGAGAAACATATGGGAGAAGGAAAAAACACACAACAGCAGTGCAATGAGGCTCCAAGATCTGAGAATGAAATACAGCAACCACATAGAGCAAGAACCAGTCACCATTACAGAAGCAGACATCCAACAACGAGTCAAGAACATGAAGAGCTGGACAGCACCTGGCTCAGGCATGATCCACACATACTGGCTAAAGAAATTAACAGTGGTACATGAAAGAATGGCAAAGCAGATAAACCAACTGCTAGAGGTAGGCCACCACCCAGCTTGGCTAACACAAGGTAGAACAGTGCTGATCATGAAGGATCCTCACAAAGGAACAGGTCCATCCAACTACCGCCCAATAACCTGCTTTGCAACAACATGGAAACTCCTGTCAGGCATCATAGCCACCAAGCTACAGAACCATATGAACCAGTACATGAATCCAGCTCAGAAAGGCATTGGGACCAACACCAGAGCAGTCACGCAAGACTCAAGATCCAGACAGATCAATCTCAGTACAGCCTGGATTGACTACAGGAAAGCCTATGACTCAATGCCACACACATGGATCTGTGAATACGTACCAGATCCATAGAAGCAGGAATCTACCACACAAGACAAGACCCAAGGTGCAGACTATGCAAAGAAACCTCAGAAACCATCCAACACATAGTGGTAGGATGCAAAATGCAATCAGGAACAGCGTATACCGAATGCCACAACCAAGTAGCGGGAATTGTATACAAGAACATCTGCACATCATATGGGCTAAGTCCCCCTAAGTCAAGGTGGAAGACCTCAGAAAAAGTGGTGGAGAATGAAAGGGCTAAAATCCTGTGGGACTTCAAAATCCAGACGGATAAGCCGGTGTTGGCTAACCAACCAGACATTGTCATAGTGTTAGGGGAGGACATGACTTTAGTCGTGACCTGAATTACTGCAACATCTATGTTCAATCCTTCCCCTAAAGAAAACTGTACTCTTCTCTTCAGCGTACCCTCATCTCCGAGTTCAGCTTCCCCCGGGCACTTCCCAGGCAATGACAGTCCCTCTTTCAGGCAACCCCCAGTAATGGAGACACAGTCCAGGGTAACTTGAACATTCATCCACAGTTGGCACATCATGGGATTCATTTGTTTCCTTATCTTTCCCTGCTTTGCTGTCACTTCTGTGCAGTACATGCCTGGACCAGACTGTCCTAGACTGCTCCCCAGTACCTTCCTGGCCTGACCTCGCCATGATGACATTTCCTAGTGCCTGTTTCGCCCCAGACTCGAAATCATCAGTCACCAGGTTTGGCTGCCTCTGGTAAAGCATCCGGCCCATCTGTACTGATCTCATCGAAGCTTCAACTTCCTTCATCTCCTCAGTCCAACCGACTCCTGCCCTAAAAGCATTTGCCCAGGCTATGAGTCACCACATCTTCCTTCTCTGTACTGGCCCACTGATATTATGCACAGTGGTCGTGGATAACGTGGGCTGCAGCACTTCAATGTTACGTGGCTGCCGAGCTGTCTGGGCCTATAGCCCATGTGGACACTTGGGCACTCTGGCCCTGTCTCCACTAACTTCCTAGAAACATCTCTCTTACTACCTGGCAGCCCTTCCTACACTTAACCTTCTATAGACATCCTGTCAACTATACCTAACAGTGCACACTAGTATGCCCCTATCTAGTGGCCCATAAAGGAACTACATCTACCCTTATCTATAGGAACTATATACTAAAGTGCCTTCCTCTAAAGTCCCAAAAGGATGCACTTCACTTTCCCTAAACTGTACATCAGCATTAGTAAACTTTATATATAATGAAGAGCATGACAACACGTTATAATATTACATTAGAAGGAGCACAACATAATATAATACAGTTCTACAGAGAATGGTAACACATGTATGAACGTGGCAGTACCATAAAAGTGAGCGATAATACATATGACTATGAAATACAGGAGAACAAACTAGAGCATACGGTCAAATGCGTATAAAAATATCAAAAAACTTTATTAAAAATTACTTCAAAACACATGTAATCATGCAGTAATAGAGTGCCAATCAGAAAATGCAGATAACATACACCCAAACATCTTACAGCATAGTGACGCCTAACAATGTAATGTCCAAAAGATATATCAGGGGGCTTACCAGAGGAAAGTGGGGGAGAGGAAAAGCCCGGCAGTAGCGCCCTCGATGCGCGTTTGGCAGCACACCAGGCCGCTTTGTCAAGAGTATAAACGGACACCCAAGTGCAAAAGAAACAGGGGGAAAGGAAGAAACTTCAACCCAGGCAGTAGAGATAACAATGTAAAAGATTTTATTGTCAATACAAATATATAGAAATAGCACAAGCATCAAATACAAGGTTAAAAAGGGAGCATAAACACCACCAAAATAATATCCAATGCCCAGGTATTTTTTCAAAGGAATAAAAACAGGTAAGTATACAGAGTGCACAAATTATAATATTAATGTGCAACTATAAAAATGAATGAAAGAAACAACCAAAGTGTATCCAGTGCACAGACAATTATAAAGAATAATAAAAATAATATAAAACAATATATATATGTGCAGGAAACAACAATTATAAACATGCAATATAATGCCAACGGTTTTTTCAGGTAATATATTTTTAATTTGGTCGCACTTGGTTTCTATTGGGACTATTTAACACAAGCATACATTGGCTTTCATTCTATCAGTGTTAATTGTCCCCCTTTTTTTGGCACTATTTTTTCATATAGTCTTATCAGGTGTATTTAGCTTTGTAGTCACAATACATTGGGATTTATATATTATGTGTATTGGGCAACATAGTTTTTTTCAGCATTTATGTTGGCATTATATTGCATGTTTATAATTTCCTGCACATATATATATTGTTTTATATTTTTTTTATTATTCTTTATAATTGTCTGTGCACTGGATACACTTTGGTTGTTTCTTTCATTCATTTTTATAGTTGCACATTTATATTTTCTTTATACCTCAGTGTATTATTATTAATATTATAATTTGTGCACTTGGGTGTCCGTTTATACTTTAGGCTGGTTTAGCCATCCACACTATGAAGTGAGTTCAAGTTTTTAGGTGTAAATAATTCTTCAGAACAATTTTATTTATAATTTTTTCATTATTCCTATATGTTTTTAAACCGTGCTGTATCTCATTTCTGTTGAGTTTATCATTTGTCAAGAGGAATCAGATTCCTTTGGGACATTGCATTGTTAGGCGTCACTATGCTGTTAGAATGTTCCCTTATTTTACTTTACAGTTCCTGAGCTTTCCATAAGGCCTTAGGGCTTTATGCACTATATGGGATTAATGCTCCTGAGACAAGTTATATATTGGGGTTGCTTTCCGGGAGGTGTTCCATCATTGTGGGTGGAGTTGGTGATGTTTGGGTGTATGTTATCAGCATTTTCTGATTGGCACTCTATTACTGCATGATTACATGTGTTTTGAAGTATTTTTGAATAAAGTTTTTTGATATTTTAATACGCATTTGACCGTATGCTCTAGTTTGTTTTCCTGTATTTCATAGTTTATCTGAGCTTATGCATTTGGTACTGGAGTTTGGCCTTTACTTCCATCTCCATGGTACCCTAATATGTTCATGGGGCTTTTGTTGCCATACATATGACCATGTAGCAGTACCGCAAATATTAATCATAGACATTAATACATGAAAAACAATTAAAGGAAGGGAAACAAGTAGGTAATTCTATCTCACCCCCTTACACTAGCAGACAAGGACCAGAAGACAGCAATGATAATAGATGTGGCAGTGCCAAGTGACAGCAACATCAGAAAGAAGGAATATGAGAAGCTGGAGAAATACCGGGGCCTCAAAGAAGAACTGGAGAAGATGTGGACGGTGAAGGCAACAGTGACTCCAGTGGTGATAGGAGCACTTGAAGCAGTGACCTCTAAGTTGGAATAATGGCTGCAACAGATCGCAGGAGCAACATCTGAGCTCTCTGTCCAGAAAAGAGCAATGCTGAGAACAACTAAGATCCTGCGCAGAACCCTCAAACTCCCAGGCCTCTGGAAGAGGACCCGAGAAAGAGAAAGGACAACAAAGACCACCCCCAGCGGGGGTGAGAAGGAAGTTTTTTTCCTTTGTATATACATATATATATACATATACAGTGGCTTGCGAAAGTATTCACCGCCTCCCTTGGCATTTTTCATGTCTTGCTACCTCACAAACCTGGAATTTCACTGGGTTTTTTTTGTTTTTTTTGAGGGTTTGTATCAGTTCATGTAAAGAACGTGCCTACGACTGTGAACATTTGGTTTTCTTTTTATTGTTATGTTTTATTCAGTTTTCATAACTATTCAGCCCCCTAAAGTCAGTACTCTGTACAGCCTCCTTTTGCAGCAATTACAGCTGCAAGCCGCTTTGGATAAGTCTCTATGAGCTTTCCACATCTTGCCACTGGAATTTTTGTGAAATCCTCAAGGTAAAACTGCTCCAGCCCCTTCAAGTTAGATGGTTTCCTCTGGTGAACAGCAATCTTCAAATCTGACCACAGATTCTTCATTGGCTTAAGGTCTGTGCTTTGTAGCAGCCATTTCTTTCCATTTGATTAAAATGGATTTGATGGTGCTCCATGGGATCATCAGAGATAGGGATTTTTTTATTACCCAACCCTAATTTGTACTTCTCAACTGACTTGTTTGAAGACCTCCTTCATGGTGTTTTTTCATTTGTGGTGCTTTTTACTTTATTGTGCTGCAGCCTCTGTGGCCTTTCAGAAAAGGTGTGTATATACTGACAGGCCATTTGACTCTTGGATTGCAGACAGGTGGACTTCCTTTCACTAAACATATGACTTATGAAGGTAATTGCACCAGAAATTTTTAGTGACTTCATAGCAAAAGGGGTGAATGCATATTCACATGTCAATATTTAGTCGTTTGATCCCCTAAATTTAATTTATGCCCATATATTTCTCACTTCATTTTACTTCACCAACATAGGCTATTTAGTGCTGATTAGAGATGAGCGACTTTCCCGTTTTTCGGGTCAAGTCGGGTTTTGTAAAACCCAACTTTCTCAAAAGTCGAGTCGAACGAAGTCGGCCGACTAACGGAAATGGTCGGGTCGGAGTCGAAAATCCGACCCCAATGCAAGTCAATGGGGAATAAAAGTCGGCAGGGAGTGAAGGACAGTAAACACACCTACAGTGCCCATTTCAATGCCAACTACATCAATTCTTATTACTGAAGCTTGGCAACCTTAATTAACTTTGTAATAATAGTAACGCATTGAAAACTGGGGGTTATTTGGCTAAAGTTGTGGGGGGGGCAGTGCTCACTCCAGGTTTTCGTGTGCCCCGGGCCAAAGAGTCTCAGCGGGTCCTTTTAACACAAACCACAATTCATGATGCTCCGATACGGCAGAGAAATATAGGTATAGTACAATGCCAAATACTTCACTTCTTACATTACATGACTGATATCTATTTTAAATTCTACAATAGCTCAAAAAACGGACAGTATATTCCTCCATACAGTATTATGGGCACCACATAGTGCGCCATACAGAATAATGAGTCCCATATATTGCTCTATACAGAATAATGAGGCCCATATATTGCTCCATACAGAATGGGCTCCATATAATGCTCCATACAGAATAGGCCCTATATGTGCTCCATATGATGCTCCATACCCTATATGATGCCCCATAAATAATGAACCCCATATGATGCTCTAGTATATTATGAGCTCTCTGCACTGTGACTGTTCAGGCAGAGGGCACACAGACGTGACGTTATCGCGCTCTCTGACCTGAATGTCACTGTCAGGAAATGTGGAAGACGTCACAGCGGTGGAGTAGGGAGAGGTAAGTATTGCAAGTGCTGGGGCCCTGAGCTAGCAGGGGGGGCACACCTGTGGGCGGTGGGAACTGGCACAGGGCCCCTCATAGTACGCCGGTGTCTCTGATGGCGAGTGGGCCCCTTCACCTGCTCAGGGCACCAGCACTTGCCTGGGTGCACCAGGTGCTGACCCCGGCACTGGGGGGTACAGCCCAGTTAGGGAGGTGGAAAAACTGGCATATGTTGAGGTGTAGGCTGGACGTTCAGCAGCTGCAAATGGAGGTGTGTAGCCCTGGTGTTAGGCACACGCAGTACCCTGGAGAATGTGTGGAGAGATAGCAGTTCAATGCTCAATACCCATTCACTCAACATACACTAGACACACCCTTAGGGTAGTGTAGTCACTTGTGAGGGAGTGGTCAGGGTGTATTCGTTGAGTGATTAGAGGAGTCAGTTTCCTGTCTTCGGACAGAGCAGACGTGTGGAGTCTAGCTGGGACCTGGAGGGAGGAAGCAGTCCAGCCTGGTTCTATCAGCAGTTCAGCAAGTGGAGGCCAGTAAGGGCGAGATATAGATCACCTCAGCCTGGTCAGAGCTGTACCTCACTTGAAGACATTGATAAAGAAAGAAGAGCTTAGTGCAGATATACTTCAGTCTCCTGTCCCAAGGACAGTGAAAGGTTCAGAGACGTGCTCCTGCCTAGTGGATAACTGAGAGTCTGTCAACTAACTCTGAAGGAAGAGAAGAAGGGAGTGATTATATGACTTTTTGCAAGTGTGAGTGTTTATGCTACAAGCGCGGACAAGGCGAAAGGCACAGTGGAAAGGAATATTTGAAAAGTGCTTTTGGATTGAAGAAGTCCTGCACATTGTTACCGGTCACTGGGGACCGAAGGATCACTAAAGCTTCACGCTTAGTGGTAAGAAAACCAGAGGCTTATCGGACCTTAGGTCGCGGAAAGCAGCCCCTAAATAGTCGGTACGTAACTGGGGTCAGGGGGAGTGAAGACTTTGAGCCTGATCAGCAAGATAGGAATTCAGCTCTCTCACAGGAAGGCTCCGACCACAAAACTGACTGGGCAGTACAGCTGGAATAGCTGGAGTTATAGAGGGAACTACGCTTCATGCTGGTTGTACTCATTGTTGTGAAAGTAAAGGAGGCCCCTAACTTGTCCAGCTGCTATCTCGAAATACATTCTCCTTGGATCAGCCTCCCTGGGACCTGCCTTACCATCTTACAAGTAAAGGTATGGAAAGACGCTGACCGTGTGAGACTGAGTTATTTACTTGCATGCCTGCACAACCCTGCTTTAACTACCGACCTGAGGGAAGAGTCCCACCTGTAGGGGACCCGACATCTAGCTGCATCACCATCCCCTCAGAGATCTACAGCAGCGCTGGTACAAATTACCAGAGACTACAGGTGGCGTCACGAACTGTAAATATATCTATCCCCTGTAAATATTCCCCCAACATACGCCAGACCGCCAGGGCCACAGACCGAGCCACCGCTACCTGTGACAAACCCCATAGACTTCCATGGGCTCGGCTCTGAGTACCCCATTGCCCTGGTAATCCACAATTGTGGTGGCAGGTCGACACAAAACTTTGGCGTCACGAACAGGATGCGAAACTCGCAAAATTGCGAGCCCTGTGTGCCTATGGAATTGTTTTTGTGAAAAAGGACTGTTTGCACTTTTGGCGCCAAAAATCGCCATCTTTGTCGCCATATTCGCGCCCTCAGGCGCTGGAGAAGAAGGTGGGCGTACCTTCGTGGGCGTGTACCCCCCTGTGGCGCGAAGAAGATGCCTGTCCTCTCAAAGTGCTATTACAATATGCGATCCTGCCCTACAGCAAAGGAGGTCCGCCTTCTCTTCACCTTTCCTGCAAAGAGGAGGAGACGCAAACCCCGCCTCCACGGAAGAGACCGGACGTCTCTGGAGGAGGAAGAAGAAAGAATCTTCTGGAACATCATGGAAGCAGGACGTGTGCAGCCGAGCAGGGAAGCGGAGGAAGGCAGGCCCCGTGCCCCAGCCAAGCTGCCACCAGCACCGGAGTCATCCGTGGTCCTGCACCTGCAGCAAGCATTGCTGGAAATAAAAGAAGAAAATGCACGCCTGAAAAAGATGATTTTGCCACAACCTGGATTTGAAGAGATCGAGAGACGCCGGCGTACCCTGGAGCAGCGGCGGCTGTGGGACGCGGTGTTCTCCCCCTTCGATGATCCCCTACGTCTGGAGTTACCAAAACTTCTGCTGCCCAAGGCAAAGGAGCAACCGGAGGCTGCCCCCGAAAGTACCGATCCTGATCCCACCGGTGAAGCGGTGGAGGCGAAGGAGGTTGAGGAGGTACCGCCAGTTCCGGAACGCCCGCCCGGCCAGGAGGCCGCAGCAGATGATCGATCCCCGACACCGGAGGGGTCCTGTCCGTCATTACCAGACGTGGATTGGGACGAGATGGCGCGCCTGGATGACGTCGCCTACACCGCCCAGTGGGAACGTGAGTGGCAGAGTCGTGAGGAGAAGCAGAAACGCCAGCAGGAGGAAGAGCGGGAAGCTCAGCGGAACCGTCAGCGGCAGCATGCAGAGCTGATCGCGGACAAGGAGAGTGTCCGGAGAGAGAAAGGTACCCTGAGGGAACCGCGGCGGCAGGGGTGTGTGACTGAGTTCCAGCTCCGGAAGGGCTGGGGCTTCATCCGTGAACCGGGCCTCTACCCAGGGGTCTTTGTCAGCAGACGTGATGTAGAATCCCACCTACCGCAAGGTCATCCCGGGAGGGACTTAGTTAATGGAGACATTGTCACGTATACACGGCACTGGGGAATGAAGGGATGGTATGCCCTTAACGTCACCATCGTCCGTGACCCCGTCCCCGACGCAGGTAACGTCACCATTACCGCAGCGTCCCCGTCTCCAGCTCAAGCAGTATCCGGCCGTGCCCCAGCATCGCCCCCTGCAGGTACTTCCAAGTGGAAGCGACACCTGTATACCGTTATCCTTCTACATCGCAACATGCGACCCAGTTTCCATCGCAATCCATGACACGATCCATATCGTTAACTGTGACCCAGATTGAAACGCAATCGGTGTCTCGCAAGGAGAAAGTACCCGTTGCGCCCCTAGAGGTTCACACAAGAACTGTGGCAACTCAGACCCCAATAGCAGGTCACGACTTGTTAGTCCTGGGATCTAGGGCCCATTGCATTGTTCCAGCCCCCGGGGTGGAAAATGTATTTGAAATAAATGAATAGTAAAGAGAACCGGTGAGATCCATATAGGGGTCTACCATAAGTAATGTTGTAAAAAGTTTAAGAATGTTTGCCAATTTTTTGCACAAGTTAAATGAGTATATAATATATTTATATATTGCCAACAGTAGAATGCCCGGCTGGGTAAACAGATAAAAAGTTTTGCACTTTATTATTATTATAATGTGATATAATATGTGTCGTTTTGCTAACAATGGACTCAGAGGCTGAGGACTGTGCCAGCCCAGAACTTATTTGTATATAGTTGCGCTTCGGTGCTTTATCTTGGTTTTACATAAAACCATCACAACTACCTCTGAATACAAAAACCCGTGTGGTGTGGCACTGAGTGAGGTCTGCATTCGGATGTCCTGCAGCCCACCCAGGACCCACGTTGAAGGTTTGGTGCGGGTCCTTCACAAGAATACTGTGTATTTATTGAATGTTTTGATGCCTTAATACTTTTGTATTTTTCTATATTCAATGTGTTGTTTGCAACGTTCAAGACATCCTTACCTCCCGGATGGGACGAATTACTGTTTAATGTTGATGTTTTCATGCATAAACAAAACTGTCTCTTTGTATTTTACAGCCCGGGAGTGCTGTCTTTTACCATGGGGAATGTGTAGCCCTGGTGTTAGGCACACGCAGTACCCTGGAGAATTGTGGAGAGATAGCAGTTCAATGCTCAATACCCATTCACTCAACATACACTAGACACACCCTTAGGGTAGTGTAGTCACTTGTGAGGGAGTGGTCAGGGTGTATTCGTTGAGTGATTAGAGGAGTCAGTTTCCTGTCTTCGGACAGAGCAGACGTGTGGAGTCTAGCTGGGACCTGGAGGGAGGAAGCAGTCCAGCCTGGTTCTATCAGCAGTTCAGCAAGTGGAGGCCAGTAAGGGCGAGATATAGATCACCTCAGCCTGGTCAGAGCTGTACCTCACTTGAAGACATTGATAAAGAAAGAAGAGCTTAGTGCAGATATACTTCAGTCTCCTGTCCCAAGGACAGTGAAAGGTTCAGAGACGTGCTCCTGCCTAGTGGATAACTGAGAGTCTGTCAACTAACTCTGAAGGAAGAGAAGAAGGGAGTGATTATATGACTTTTTGCAAGTGTGAGTGTTTATGCTACAAGCGCGGACAAGGCGAAAGGCACAGTGGAAAGGAATATTTGAAAAGTGCTTTTGGATTGAAGAAGTCCTGCACATTGTTACCGGTCACTGGGGACCGAAGGATCACTAAAGCTTCACGCTTAGTGGTAAGAAAACCAGAGGCTTATCGGACCTTAGGTCGCGGAAAGCAGCCCCTAAATAGTCGGTACGTAACTGGGGTCAGGGGGAGTGAAGACTTTGAGCCTGATCAGCAAGATAGGAATTCAGCTCTCTCACAGGAAGGCTCCGACCACAAAACTGACTGGGCAGTACAGCTATGGAATAGCTGGAGTTATAGAGGGAACTACGCTTCATGCTGGTTGTACTCATTGTTGTGAAAGTAAAGGAGGCCCCTAACTTGTCCAGCTGCTATCTCGAAATACATTCTCCTTGGATCAGCCTCCCTGGGACCTGCCTTACCATCTTACAAGTAAAGGTATGGAAAGACGCTGACCGTGTGAGACTGAGTTATTTACTTGCATGCCTGCACAACCCTGCTTTAACTACCGACCTGAGGGAAGAGTCCCACCTGTAGGGGACCCGACATCTAGCTGCATCACCATCCCCTCAGAGATCTACAGCAGCGCTGGTACAAATTACCAGAGACTACAGGTGGCGTCACGAACTGTAAATATATCTATCCCCTGTAAATATTCCCCAACATACGCCAGACCGCCAGGGCCACAGACCGAGCCACCGCTACCTGTGACAAACCCCATAGACTTCCATGGGCTCGGCTCTGAGTACCCCATTGCCCTGGTAATCCACAATTGTGGTGGCAGGTCGACACAAAACTTTGGCGTCACGAACAGGATGCGAAACTCGCAAAATTGCGAGCCCTGTGTGCCTATGGAATTGTTTTTGTGAAAAAGGACTGTTTGCACTTTTGGCGCCAAAAATCGCCATCTTTGTCGCCATATTCGCGCCCTCAGGCGCTGGAGAAGAAGGTGGGCGTACCTTCGTGGGCGTGTACCCCCCTGTGGCGCGAAGAAGATGCCTGTCCTCTCAAAGTGCTATTACAATATGCGATCCTGCCCTACAGCAAAGGAGGTCCGCCTTCTCTTCACCTTTCCTGCAAAGAGGAGGAGACGCAAACCCCGCCTCCACGGAAGAGACCGGACGTCTCTGGAGGAGGAAGAAGAAAGAATCTTCTGGAACATCATGGAAGCAGGACGTGTGCAGCCGAGCAGGGAAGCGGAGGAAGGCAGGCCCCGTGCCCCAGCCAGGCTGCCACCAGCACCGGAGTCATCCGTGGTCCTGCACCTGCAGCAAGCATTGCTGGAAATAAAAGAAGAAAATGCACGCCTGAAAAAGATGATTTTGCCACAACCTGGATTTGAAGAGATCGAGAGACGCCGGCGTACCCTGGAGCAGCGGCGGCTGTGGGACGCGGTGTTCTCCCCCTTCGATGATCCCTACGTCTGGAGTTACCAAAACTTCTGCTGCCCAAGGCAAAGGAGCAACCGGAGGCTGCCCCCGAAAGTACCGATCCTGATCCCACCGGTGAAGCGGTGGAGGCGAAGGAGGTTGAGGAGGTACCGCCAGTTCCGGAACGCCCGGCCAGGAGGCCGCAGCAGATGATCGATCCCCGACACCGGAGGGGTCCTGTCCGTCATTACCAGACGTGGATTGGGACGAGATGGCGCGCCTGGATGACGTCGCCTACACCGCCCAGTGGGAACGTGAGTGGCAGAGTCGTGAGGAGAAGCAGAAAGCCAGCAGGAGGAAGAGCGGGAAGCTCAGCGGAACCGTCAGCGGCAGCATGCAGAGCTGATCGCGGACAAGGAGAGTGTCCGGAGAGAGAAGGTACCCTGAGGGAACCGCGGCGGCAGGGGTGTGTGACTGAGTTCCAGCTCCGGAAGGGCTGGGGCTTCATCCGTGAACCGGGCCTCTACCCAGGGGTCTTTGTCAGCAGACGTGATGTAGAATCCCACCTACCGCAAGGTCATCCCGGGAGGGACTTAGTTAATGGAGACATTGTCACGTATACACGGCACTGGGGAATGAAGGGATGGTATGCCCTTAACGTCACCATCGTCCGTGACCCCGTCCCCGACGCAGGTAACGTCACCATTACCGCAGCGTCCCCGTCTCCAGCTCAAGCAGTATCCGGCCGTGCCCCAGCATCGCCCCCTGCAGGTACTTCGCAAGTGGAAGCGACACCTGTATACCGTTATCCTTCTACATCGCAACATGCGACCCAGTTTCCATCGCAATCCATGACACGATCCATATCGTTAACTGTGACCCAGATTGAAACGCAATCGGTGTCTCGCAAGGAGAAAGTACCCGTTGCGCCCCTAGAGGTTCACACAAGAACTGTGGCAACTCAGACCCCAATAGCAGGTCACGACTTGTTAGTCCTGGGATCTAGGGCCCATTGCATTGTTCCAGCCCCCGGGGTGGAAAATGTATTTGAAATAAATGAATAGTAAAGAGAACCGGTGAGATCCATATAGGGGTCTACCATAAGTAATGTTGTAAAAAGTTTAAGAATGTTTGCCAATTTTTTGCACAAGTTAAATGAGTATATAATATATTTATATATTGCCAACAGTAGAATGCCCGGCTGGGTAAACAGATAAAAAGTTTTGCACTTTATTATTATTATAATGTGATATAATATGTGTCGTTTTGCTAACAATGGACTCAGAGGCTGAGGACTGTGCCAGCCCAGAACTTATTTGTATATAGTTGCGCTTCGGTGCTTTATCTTGGTTTTACATAAAACCATCACAACTACCTCTGAATACAAAAACCCGTGTGGTGTGGCACTGAGTGAGGTCTGCATTCGGATGTCCTGCAGCCCACCCAGGACCCACGTTGAAGGTTTGGTGCGGGTCCTTCACAAGAATACTGTGTATTTATTGAATGTTTTGATGCCTTAATACTTTTGTATTTTTCTATATTCAATGTGTTGTTTGCAACGTTCAAGACATCCTTACCTCCCGGATGGGACGAATTACTGTTTAATGTTGATGTTTTCATGCATAAACAAAACTGTCTCTTTGTATTTTACAGCCCGGGAGTGCTGTCTTTTACCATGGGGGAATGTGTAGCCCTGGTGTTAGGCACACGCAGTACCCTGGAGAATGTGTGGAGAGATAGCAGTTCAATGCTCAATACCCATTCACTCAACATACACTAGACACACCCTTAGGGTAGTGTAGTCACTTGTGAGGGAGTGGTCAGGGTGTATTCGTTGAGTGATTAGAGGAGTCAGTTTCCTGTCTTCGGACAGAGCAGACGTGTGGAGTCTAGCTGGGACCTGGAGGGAGGAAGCAGTCCAGCCTGGTTCTATC
>JARQOD010000004.1:55334607-55437162 GCA_033576555.1 Oophaga sylvatica | reverse complement strand
CGCATCCGACGCCGCATAGGGTCAGAAAATGAAACTGGAGGGACTGGGAGAAGGGGGCAGGCACAGCTAAAAATGGAGACTGCGCAGGCACCAGATTGCAAGCCCCGCAGTGTGAATACATGATAACACACTGCGGGGAGGGAGCTGGGGAAACACAAAGACGCAGGAGCAATAGTGTTGTGACAGTTCCCGGGTGGCACGCACTGCGCATGCCCGAGAACTGTTCCTACAGCGCAGGCGCACCACAGAACAAAAATGAAAGTGAAAAAATGCTGTTGGAGGCACGGCGACGCTGAAGGGTCTTGATGGACAGCTAGGGGGAGGATGAGTCCCGGGCAGAAGCCACACCTCAGGGACACATGAAGCCACACCTCAGGGACACATCTAAGGTATGGGGACCGATTTTTAAAACTGAATATTTCAGCATTGCAGGGGTACAAAAAAAAAGAGCCACCTTCACAGACTGCTGCCTTAGTGCTCCTGAAGGTGGCTCTTTTACTTCAAAACGGCCGGGGGGGTGACAAGTTCCCTTTAAAAAAATAACTTTTGTAAAATTTGTGGAAAAATTGCAACTAAAAATGTAAGCTTTCTATTATTATAACAAAATAAGAGGACATTTAAAAATTATGCTGATGTAAACTAGCCATATGGTAAACGTTATCTATTAGCTATTTTGTGCATGACTTTAAATGGCATAAAAATTCTGATTTTAAAAATTACTATTTTGTTTAGATTTTCATGCAGGTACATATTTTTTTCATACATAAACTCAAATAATGTCAACTTAAATTTACCACTAAAAAAGTAAAACACATATCACTGTGATATGTAGAAGCATTCCTATAACGTGGCTCTGTCAGTGGTTGCCTAGCAGCTCTAAAAATGGCTAGCACGGACAGGCTTAGCGCAATGTACTCAGTTTACCATATTCCATCACTTGCCTGGGCCTTCACCCTTTAGCCCATATGCAGAGATATGAACTTGCACAAGGGCCCCTGGTCTGAGGCCATGGAGTCACCTGCTGGCCGACGGTGAAGGCTGGCAGGAGAAGTCAAGTGAAAGGCTCAGATCCAGGAGGGCCATAGAGTACAAAATTAGTACAAAATTAGCAAGCAAATGAATGGTCAGGAAACAGGCTACAGTCAGACAACAGGGATATGACAAAACAAGAGACAGGAGAAGAAACCACATGACTGACCCCGAGAAGAAAAACTATATCTGGCAACTACAAGCAGTAATCTTGGAGTATTTATTGGGTGTTGTGCTGTCCAATTGGTGAGGGAGCTGATAACTTCAGCTGGGCATCACACTCACCCATACTGCCTGACTGGATGACACAATGGGTCCCAACTAGCCTAGTCTCAGTGGCTCCACAGAGCTTGCACCTCCCAGAGTTTCTGGTCCTGACATCTCACCCATTACGCCAGATTTGAAAAATCTGGTCTGGACTAGAAGGTGAAGGAGTTAATAATAAAACATCAAAATACAATATAAAATTGGTAATCTTACTTACCCACAGAATAAAATTAACATGTACTTCTATCAGATGGTGAACATTTTAAAATCTCAACACAAAAAGCTAGTCATAAAGGTAAATTAAATGTGGCGATTAAAGAGGCCCTGTCACTAGGTCAAAAATGGCCAATTGTTCGCTTTTATTTTATTACTTCTGCTCCCCTCATTATTCCGTTATTTTTTTTCTTTAAAATCAGCCATACAGTTCTAGAGATATGAGCCTTTTCATTAAGTGCTAATTTATGTAGTATGTACAAGGGGGCGTTGCTCACAGAATCATTATGCAGAGAAGCCTAAAGACACACCTCCAGAGAATCCTATGAGCTACACCCACTTGTAAAAACCATAAAAAATGTCTCAAATTTTTCTCCACATCTCTGGAGCCGTGTGGTAAATTTAAAAAATAAAATAATCAAGCACTAAGAGGAACAACAGGAATAAAATAGGAGCAAAAATGGGCCACTTTTGACCTCACAACAGATCATCTTTAAAGAAAATGCCGCTTGTCCTTCAAAGACCCTAGCACTAATTTAGCTATGTCAATGGAAAATAAAGTGCAAAAAGAAAGAAATTGAAAAAAAAGTCACTGTTTTGTCATCTTATTATTTTCACAGGCAGGATTATAATAAAGGCAATACCTCTATTATAAAACTTGAGGCAGATAACTAAAGATCACACCTTTAACCCCTTTATCCCATCTGACGTACTATTCCGTCCATGTGATCATGGACCTAATTCCCAAGGACGGAATAGTATGTCATATGCGATCAGCTGCGCTCACGGGGGGAGCGCAGCTAATCGCGGCCGGGTGTCAGCTGATTATCAAAGCTGACACCCGGCACTATGTACCAGGAGCGGTCACGGACCACTCCCGGCACATTAACCCCTGGCACACTGTGATTAAAGATGATCACAGTGTTCAGGCGGTACAGGGAAGCATCGCCAGGGAGGGGGCTCCCTGCGTGCTTCCCTGAGACCCTCAGAACAGCGCGATGCATCGCGCTGTTCCGAGGGACCCTCCTCCCTGCAGAACCCCGGATCCAAGATGGCCACAGGGTCCTTCCGGGTCCTGCAGGGAGGCGACTTCCTCAGTACCTGCTGAGAGCAGGCGCTGAGAAAGCCTGCAGCAGTGCCAGTGAGATCGCTGATCTGACAGTGCTGTGCACACTTTCAGACCAGCGATCTGATATAATACAGTGATGTCCCACCCTGGGACAAAGTAAAAAAGTCAAAAAAATAAAAATAACGTGCAAAAAAAATTCATGAAGAAAAAAAAATATTCCCCAATAAATTCCTTTCTTCATGTAAATAAAAAAAAAACAATAAAAGTACACATATTTGTTATCACCGCGTCCGTAACGACCCGCCCTATAAAACTGTCCCATTAGTTAACCCCTTTAGTGAACCCCTTAAAAAAAAAAAAAACAAGGCTAAAAAACAATGATTTATCATCATACCGCCAAACAAAAAGTGGAATAACACGCGATCAAAAGACGGATATAAATAAACATGGTACCGCTGAAAACGTCATCTTGTCCCGCAAAAACACGAGCCACTATACAGCATCATCAGCAACACAATAAAAAAGTTATAGCTCGCGGAATAAAGCGATGCAAAAATAATTATTTTTTATATATAATCGTTTTTATTGTATAAAAGCGCCAAAACATAAAAAAATGATACAAATGAGGTATCACTGTAATTGCACTGGCCCGAAGAATAAAACTACGTTATCAATTTTACCACACGCGGAACGGTATAAACGCCTCCCCAAAAGAAATTTCTGAATTGTTGGTTTTTGTTCATTCTGCCTCCCAAAAATTGTAATAAAAAGCGATCAAAAAATGTCATGTGCCCAAAAATGGTACCAATAAAAACATCACCGCGTCCCGCAAAAAATAAGGCCTCACATAACTCTGTGGGCCAAAATAAGAAAAAATTATAGCTCTCAAAATGTGGTGATACAAAAACTATTTTTTGCAATAAAAAGCGTCTATTAGCGTGTGACAGCTGCCAATCATAAAAACCCGCTATAAATAGTAAATCAAACCCCCCTTTATCACCCCCTTAGTTAGGGAAAAATAATAAAATTAAAAAAATGTATTTATTTCCATTTTCCCATTAGGGTTGGGGCTAAAGTTAGGGTTAGGATTGTGACTATGGTTACGGGTGTGTTAGGCTTAGGTTTGTGGTTAGGGTTATGATTAGGGTTGGGATTAGGGTTATAGGTGTGTTGGGGTTAGGGTTGGAGTTGGAATTTGGGGGTTTCTACTGTTTGCACATCACAGGCTCCAAATGTGACATGGCGTCTGATCTCAATTCCAGCCAATTCGGCGTTGAAAAAGTCAAACAGTGCTCCTTCCTTTCTGAGTTCTGTCATGCGCCCAAACAGTAGTTTACCCCCACATATGGGGTATCAGCATACTCAGGACAAATTGCACAATAACTCATGGGTCCAATTTCTTCTGTTACCCTTGGGAAAATAAAAAATTGGGGGCGAAAATATAATTTTTGTGGAAAAAAATATGATTTTTTATTTTTATGGCTCTACATTATAAACTTCTGTGTAGTTCTTGGGGGTTCAAAGTTCTCACCACACATCTAGATAAATTCCTTTGGGTCTAGTTTCCAAAATGGGGTCACTTGTGGGGGGTTTCCACTGTTTAGGCACATCAGGGGCTCTCCAAACGCGACATAACACCTGCAGACCATTCCATCAAAGTCTGCAATGCAAAACGTCACTACTTCACTTCCGAGCCCAAATGTGTGCCCATACAGTAGTTTTCTCCCACATATAGGGTATCAGCGTTCTCAGGATAAATTGGACAACAACTTTTTGGGTCCAATTTCTCCTGTTACCCTTGGGAACATAAAAAACTGTTGACTAAAAGATCATGTTTGTGGAAAAAATATGATTTTTTTATTTTCACACCCGGGCGTTATAAACTTCTGTGAAGCACTTGGGGGTTCAAAGTGCTCATCACACATCTAGATAAGTTCCTTTGGGGGTCTAGTTTCCAAAATGTGGTCATTTGTGGGGGTTTCCACTGTTTAGGCACATCAGGGGCTCTCCAAACGCGACATGACACCCGCAGACCATTCCATCAAAGTCTGCATTACTAAACGTCACTACTTCTATTCCGAGCCCCGACGTGTGCCCACACAGTAGTTTTCTCCCACATATAGGGTATCAGCGTACTCAGGACAAATTGGAAAACAACTTTTGTGGTCCAATTTCTCCTGTTACCGTTGGGAAAATAAAAAATTGGTGACTAAAAGATAATTTTTCTGGGAAAAAATAGGATTTTTTATTTTCATGCCCGGGTATTATAAACTTGTGTGAAGCACTTGGGGCTTCAAAGTGCTCACCACAGATCTAGATAAGTTCCTTAGGGGGTCTAGTTTCCAAAATGGGGTCACTTGTGGGGGGTTTCCACTGCTTAGGCACATCAGGGGCTCTGCAAACTGAACATGACACCCATCAAAGTCTGCATTCCAAAATGTCATTACTTTCTTTCCAAGCCCTGCCGTGCGCCCAAACAGTATTTCCCCCACATATGGGATATCAGCGTACTCAGGACAAATTGGACAACAACTTTTGGGGTCCAATTTCCTTGGGAAAAATCAAAAATTGGGGACTAAAAAATCATTTTTGTGGAATTTTTTTTTCACACCCGCATTATAAACTTTAGTGAAACACTTGGGGGTTCAAAGTGCTCACAACAGATCTAGATAAGTTCCTTAGGAGGTCTAATTTCCAAAATGGTGTCACTTGTGGGGGGTTTCCACTGTTTAGGCACATCAGGGGCTCTCCAAACGCAACATGGCGTACAATCTCAATTCCAGACAATTTTGCTTTGAAAAAGTCAAACGGCGCTCCTTCCCTTCCAAGCCCTGCCATGCACCCAGACAGTGGTTTTCCCCTACATATGGGATATCGGTTGTACTCAGGAGAAATTGCATAACAACTTTTTCTGTCCATTTTCTCCTTTAACCCTTGTTAAAATAAAAAAAATTGTTTGTAAAAGATCATTTTTGTGACTAAAAAGTTAAATGTTCATTTTTTCCTTCCAAGTTGCTTCAGCTCCTGTGAAACACCTGAAGGGTTAATAAACTTCTTGAATGTGGTATTGAGTACCTTGAGGGGTGCAGTTTTTAGAATGGTGTCACTTTTGGGTATTTTCTCCTATATAGACCCCTCAAAGTGAATTCAAATGTGATGTTCTCTCTAAAAAAAATGTTTTTGTACAATTTTTTGTAAAAATGAGAAATCATTGGTCAACTTTTAACCCTTATAACTTCGTAACAAAAAAAAACACTTTTCAAAATTGTGCTGATGTAAAGTAGACATGTGGGAAATGTTATTTAGTAACTATTTGTGTGACATATTTCTCTGTTTTAAGGGAATAAAATTCAAAGTTTGAAAATTTAAAAATTTTCAAAATTTTTGCCATATTTCCATTTTTTTCATAAATAAACGCAAGTTTTATCGAAGAAATTTTACCACTATCATGAAATACAATATGTCACGAGAAAACAGTCTCAGAATCATGAAGATCCGTTGAAGCGTTCCAGAGTTATAACCTCATAAAGAGACAGTGGTCAGAATTGTAAAAATTGGCCCGGTCATTAACGTGCAAACCACCCTCTGGGGTAAAGGGGTTAAGGATATATTCGCACTGTGTTTAGTGATGTGGATTTTGAAGCAAGTCTGTTCCTAAATCCACATCAAAAACTGCTTCAAAGACTGCATTTGCTTTCTGTTAATTTTAAGAAAAAGAGAAAAGGCGCTCCAAGTAGGTTACCCTCAATATAGAACAGAGTGAGCAAAGGATTGTATATGCTCACCTGCATGGATTGTGACCTGGCACAACTCCGTACTTGTAAGATTGAAGGGCTGCTGCTCCTACTGCTAATCCTGTTTGGTTTTAATATTAATATTAAATATTAATATTAATTTCCATAGGAAATTTAGATTGCTGCTCATAAAACAAGTTTCTCTCCAACAAGACATTGAAAACTCTGCCAATAAAAAAATAGAAGTTACACTTCACTTCTTTGTTGCAGATTCGTCATGGAATTTGTTCTACTATTGATACTGGTCAAGCGAAAAGGCTGTAAAAAAAAGCATTGTAAAAAAAAAAATTCAAAAAGTGCAGAAAATCTGAAAACCACGTCAAAAGCCACACTGATCTCTGACACTCATTTTACTTGGAAACCATGTTGGATGTTTCTGCCTCAAGCTCAATGTGAACAAAACCTAACAATTAGCTCCTCCTTACCTCCCAGCATAGAGCACTCTTCACGGCAGATCCAGACGACCGTATTTTTGGCCCCAATTGGATCCAAAAAAACATCTGATCGCGCTTAGACCATTGTTCAATTTTGAACCAATATTCTTACTGCACTCATCCGTGCAAGTCAATGAGTCCATGGAAACCATCGGACTGCACTTGGTTGACATCTGAGTGCAGTTTGATTTTTACAGACTAACAGAATGGAGAAGACGGAGAAATGTTTTTTATTTTCTCTCTTCATCTTAGAGAATCGGATCACACTGTCATCACACTCTGATCAAACTTTGGTCAGCGTGCATTTGGATAATCTCACAGGTGAAACAATACACAGATGCACCTGCCCTTATAGTGCATGCTCACTTTATTCATCCATGAATCATTTCCTAGCTTTGTTTTCTTATTTCTAAGTGCTGACTGTGACGACACAGCATTTAATCTTAATTATCCAAACACATATTTTCAGTGAGCCAGGAGGCATAGATTTTTATCTTTATGTTAACTGTTCTCGTAGGTTGCATTGATATTTGTAAGTTGATAAATGGTTGTTATTTACCTCTAATATCAATGCCTACAGTTTATTGTACTGAAATCTTTGCAAAACAGGGATGCAGGTTCACTGAACAATGATGTTTGCTGATATGTTGATTACACTTTATGCCAGGCCATGCAGTTTGTTGACTTGCAAACATTGAATGATAACCTCAATAGTCAAACAGTGAGAGTTAAGCGCATCACCCCTTCCCCTTGACCTATTAATAATGGCTTGAAGAACAGTTGTGAACTATAAAAAGGATATGCCCCTGTAACAATATACATCCAGAAATCCAAGAGATACAGAAACTCTGTAAAAAACCACAGCCAGGAACACTCTACAACAGTGGTCTCCAACCTTTTTTGCACCAGGGACCGGCTTCAAGCAAGACCATTCTTCCATGGCCTGGCAGGGCGGGGATGGAGGTGTGGCAGGGGTGGGGCTTTGGTCATAAGGGGGTGGGGCTATGGACGGGGTTGTAGTTTAGTAGTAGTGCATTCTTATCTTATATACAAGGATCTGCTCCCACCCTCTTATACATGGCTCCGCTCCCAACCTATATACATGGCTCCTCTCCCACCCTAAAATACAAGGCTCTGCTCCCACCCTCTTATACATGGCTCCGCTCCGACTATGGCTCTGCTCCCACCCTCGTATACATGGCTCCGCTCCCACCCTCTTATACATGGCTCTGCACCCTCCCTGTATACAAGGCTCCTCTCCCACCCTATATACATGGCTCTGCACCCACTATGGCTCCGCTCCCACCCTATATACATGGCTCCGCTCACCCTATACAGGCTCCGCTCCCACCTAGACATGCTTCCGCTCCCACTATGGCTGTCGGCCCTATATAATGGGCGCTCACTATGGACGTGCTCCCCTATATACTGTCGCATCCTATCCTATATACATGGTCGCTCCCACCCTATAACATGGCTCCCTCCCACCCTATATACATGGCTCCGCTCCCACCCTATATACAGTCTCCGCTCCCACCCTTATACATGGCTCCCTCCCACCTATGGCTCTCTCCCACCCTCGATATACATGGCTCCGCTCCCACCTCTATTACATGGCTCCTCCCCATCCCTGTATACAAGGCTCCTCTCCCACCCTATATACATGGCTCCTCCCCACCCTAAACTGGCTCCGCTCCCACTATGGCTCCGCTCCCACCCTATATACATGGCTCCGCTCCCACCCTATATACATGGCTCCGCTCCCACTACTGCTACATATCATGGCTCCGCTCCCACTTATAGGCTCCTGCTCCCACCCTATATACATGGCTCCCTCCCACCCTATATACATGGCTCCCTCCCACCCTATATACATGGCTCCTCTCCCACCCTATATACATGGCTCCTCTCCCACCCTGTATACAAGGCTCCGCTCCCACTATGGCTCCGCACCCTCCCTTGGATACAAGGCTCCTCGCCCACCCTCTCCTGGGCTCCCCCGTCATCCCTGTTATACTTACCCTCCTCGCTCCGTCGCTGAACTTCCAAGCGTCCCTGTCGGCGCCGGCAGCTTCCTCCTTTGCGGTGCTGTCACGTAGTACCGCTCATTAAGGGCGATATGATCAGCCATGGAGTGCGTCGTCCAATCAGCCTAATGGGATTGCCAGCTGGATGAGCGGCGGACAGGGATCGCAGCGGCGGAAGATGAGTATCGATGATGGAGCCGGCGACTGTAGCTGTCACTACAGCGCTACAGCCGCTGGCTCCATGTGGGTCCAGCGTTCTGTGCCGTGGCTTCGCGGCCCGGCATCAGAACTGCTACGGCCCGGTGGTGGGCCGGGACCGGCGGTTGGGGACCCCTGCTCTACAAGACATCTGCCAGAACATCATGGCTTCATCATGAGGGACACAGATTTGACATTCTACAGGATGCCAGCATAGGGGACCATGGCACCGACTGAATAATACAGATCTGCTCCATTGACTATCACTGAACACATGGATACATTTGGGGAAGTCAGGATTTGCACCCACTGGTCACCTGAGCCCCATGGATACGTTTCGGAAAGCCAGGATTTGGACCCATCAGTCACCTGGCTCCATACAGATGTTCGAAGAAGCCATGTTGTGACCCTATGGTCATCTGGCCTTGTACCTCAATGGACTGTAAGCTTCATAAGCTGGTTGTTACCTCCTCTCTGTGCATGCCACTGGTGGAGGTAGTTGGCCCTGGAAGCTCTGAATGACAGTCTGTAATTTTGCACCATCTTGGGTATTTTGCTGGGACTGTTTTATGTGTTATTTTCCTGTTTTGTTGTTCAACAAAGTTTTGCCAAACTGTTTTATCCTTACCCTGTGTTGTCTGATTAGTATTATGCCCACGGTAAAAGTAGAGTGGGTGTTCAGTGGGATGAGCCCTTGTCCATGCGGTTTTGGCTTGCTGGCTAAAGCATTTGCTGACCCCCCGTGACTCCACACTGACATTAATAAGTTTTTTTTAGAAATACTGTTTATACCCTGAGTGGCAGCCCGGGTCAGATGGATGCCCCAATAAACATACATGAAATAAGGATATGCACAAAACAAAATCATATTACAAAATTGAGAGTATGTTTTAGTATATGTATTTTATTAGGTAGATAATTAGATGATACCTTCACTTTAAGATCAATAATTTTCTCTAGCCCTGATGCAGCCTTAGAATTGTTTCACTAATGAAACTGTTACAAATCATCCCAAACAGACAATATCTATGGTTCTTACAAATATAATTCATAGTGAGCCATCAGGTGGGAATTAAAATTTAATTTAAAGCGTAGTATCAGTGTAATGGTGGCAAAAGTGGTGAGTTCTGTGATTAACGGCTGTTTTCTTTCACCTTTAAAAGCTTTAGGTTTTTACTGTTGGAGGAAATTAAGGCAGAATTGTAGCAGGAAATTCCTTGTATCCAGGTGTTTCTGGTTATCAGATGAATAATGTGTCCAGAAGTCATGAGGGAGACTTTAATATTATGACGGGAAGATTTGCAATCTCCATGAATATGCAGCCTAGAGTATCCTTCGGACAGCTGTGACATAACTTTATGGCTGAGGAGTAAAGAATTCATGTTGAACTAAGAAACAGGTATAGCCAGCAGAGATAATTTTATTGCTATATTTTAAAACTGACTGAAAGCTAAAATGTGTATTTTATTGGATTTTTATGAATTGAAGAAACCAATTTCATAAAATTGTGAAGTTCCATATGGCTAATACAAATATGTCACTCTTAATTTACAGTAATTAATTTTATTATTTTTTTTTACTTTTTGAATAGCTCTGGTTTCATGGTAAGATTTTAGATATTCTACTAGAAAAATATTTAGAGTTGAGAGTCCTCAGTGGTTGATACCTTTTAATGGCTAACTGAAAAGATGGTAACAAATTGCAAGCTTTCGAGACTACTCAGGTCTCTTCATCAGGCTGAACTAATACAAAATCTGAAGAATCACATATTTATACACAAAAACACAGAAAAAATGCAATAGGTAAGACAAGTGACGTGAAGCAGAATAGTCATTATGGCAGAGGAATGAGCATAAATATTGGAACAATTCATAGATAAGGAGAGAAAGTTTTATTACCCTCTGATTGGGGTCTGGTAATGTTTTGTGATGTTTTCACAGGGTATTTGGAGTAAATTCCTTAATTGATGTAATAGGCCATAAAACCATGTGACAGGTTCATTCCAGCATTAAGAGTGTCAAAGGTCACCATCAATTTGTATTCGCAAATTCTTCTCTGCCTTTGAGATGTGAATCTGCTTCTTAATACCAGTATTTTCATATCTGACATGCTATGATCAGGGGAGCAAAAATGTTTTGCCACAGGTAGATCCATTCTTTTTCTCTTATTGCGTGGCGATGAGAATTCATCCTTGTTCTCAGTTTTTGCCCGGTCTCCCCCACATACAGACCCCCAGTTGGACATTTAGTACATATAATTAGGTACACAACATTAGATGTGATGCAGCTGAAAGTACCTGGGATCTTGTAGTCCTGATGTGAGTTGGGGATCTTTATCTTGTCCGTGGTCATTATAAATGGACAGGTTTTGCATTTCTTCTGATTGCAAGGCAAGGTTCCTGCAGCTGTTGGGGAGGACAGGGAACTTCTGACAATGATGCTTCTTAGATTTGGGGGCTGCCTAAAACACAGTAGTGGGGGGTCTGGAAATATGGATTGTAACCGGGCATCTTTTTGTAGTAAATGTTGTAGTTTCCGTGCAGCTCCCCTTAGCAGCTCCAGATTTGGATTGTAGGTGACCACTAAAGGCACCCGGTTATTTTCTTCTTTAGCTTTGTAATGTAGCAGGTGATCCCTTGATATTCTGGTGGCTCTTGTAATTTGGTTTTCAATTGTTCTTGGATGGTAGCCCTGATTTAAAAAGGTCTTTCTAAGGCGACCAAGGTGTTCATCTCTATCCATGGGGTTGGAACATATACGGTTGTATCTGATGGCTTGGCTGTAGACAATAGAGTTTTTTATGTGTTTTGGATGGAAACTGTCCCATTTAAGGTATGTTGGACGGTCGATTGGCTTCTGATACAGGGATGTCTCTATTTCATTGTCCTTCAGTTTAATGATGGTGTCCAAAAAGTTAATTTCAGGACTACAAGATCCCAGGTACTTTCAGCTGCATCACATCTAATGTTGTGTACCTAATTATATGTACTAAATGTCCAACTGGGGGTCTGTATGTGGGGGAGACCGGGCAAAAACTGAGAACAAGGATGAATTCTCATCGCCTCGCAATAAGAGAAAAAAGAATGGATCTACCTGTGGCAAAACATTTTTGCTCCCCTGATCATAGCATGTCAGATATGAAAATACTGGTACTAAGAAGCAGATTCACATCTCAAAGGCAGAGAAGAATTTGCGAATACAAATTGATGGTGACCTTTGACACTCTTAATGCTGGAATGAACCTGTCACATGGTTTTATGGCCTATTACATCAATTAAGGAATTTACTCCAAATACCCTGTGAAAACATCACAAAACATTACCAGACCCCAATCAGAGGGTAATAAAACTTTCTCTCCTTATCTATGAATTGTTCCAATATTTATGCTCATTCCTCTGCCATAATGACTATTCTGCTTCACGTCACTTGTCTTACCTATTGCATTTTTTCTGTGTTTTTGTGTATAAATATGTGATTCTTCAGATTTTGTATTAGTTCAGCCTGATGAAGAGACCTGAGTAGTCTCGAAAGCTTGCAATTTGTTACCATCTTTTCAGTTAGCCATTAAAAGGTATCAACCACTGAGGACTCTCAACTCTAAATATTTTTCTATCTACTGGCTAACACGGTACGAAGATATACATCTTTACAGATATTCTACTAAAAACTCAATATTAAATGAACGGGGGGAAAAGCATTTCTTAAGTTTTGTGGAAAATTTATAATATATTTTTCTTTCATGATGAATCTTTACTTTTTGTTTAGGCCATTTGGTTTATGGATCTACCTAATGTTGATAAAAACAGGGTTTATCAATTGATGTCAGTAGTAAGTAATTAACATGTACATCCTAAAACCATACACTGCATTTTGTTTTGTGATATTTTAGTGTTTTGTGTGTGGGGAGGGGGGTTGTAGAGGTTGTTTTAATTACAAAAGATGCAAAACATAACTATTTTCAGTCTTTTTTGCATAGGTTTCTCAATAGAGCTTTAACCCCTCTCTGACATTAGACGTACTATCCCGTCCATAAAACCCGTGCCATTCTGCCCATGGACGGGATAGTACGTCATAGGCGATCAGCTGCGCTCCTGAGGGAGCGCAGCTAATCGCCGCCGGGTGTCAGCTGATTATCACAGCTGACACCCGTGACTGTGTGTCAGGAGCGGTCACGGACCGCTCCCGGCACATTAACCCCTAGCACACCGCGATCAAACATGATCGCGGTGTACTGGGGGCACAGGGAAGGATCGCGCAGGGTGGGGGCTCCCTGACCGCCCCCCTGAGACCCTCAGACCAGCGCGATGTGATCGCGCTGTTCTGAAGGCTTCCTCCCTCCCAGGACCCGGATCCAAGATGGCGCCGGGGTCCTGGAGGGAGGCGGCTTCCTCAGTGCCTGCTGAGAAGCCTGCAGCTATGCCTGAGCGATCGCTGGTGTGACAGAGTGCTGTGCACACTGTCACACCAGCGATTTGATAAAATACAGTGATGTCCCACCCTGGGACAAAGTAAAAAGGTTAAAAAAATAAAAATAAACATGTTATAAAAAAAAAATCCAAAATAAATAAAAAAAAAAAAAAATATTCCCCAATAAATTCATTTCTTCCTGTAAATAAAAAAACAAAACAATAAAAGTACACATATTTGGTATCGCCGCGTCTGTAACGACCCCCCCTATAAAACTGTCCCACTAGTTAACCCCTTTAGTGAACCCCTTAAAAAAAAAAAAAAAACGAAGCAAAAAATCAATGCTTTATCATCATACCGCCGAACAAAAAGTGGAATAACGCGCGATCAAAAAGACCGATATAAATAAAATGGTACCGCTGAAAACGTCATCTTGTCCCGCAAAAAACGAGCCGCCATACAGCATCATCAGCGAAAAAATAAAAAAGTTATAGCTCGCAGAATAAAGCGATGCAAAAATAATTATTTTTTATATAAAATTGTTTTTATTCTATAAAAGCGCCAAAACATAAAAAAATGATATAAATGAGGTATCGCCATAATCGTACTGACCCGAAGAATAAAACTGCTTTATCAATTTTACCACACGCGGAACAATAAAAACGCCTCCCCCAAAAGAAATTCATGAATTGCTGATTTTTGTTCATTCTAACCTCCCAAAAATCGAAATAAAAAGCGATCAAAAAATGTCACCTGCTCAAAAATGGTACAAATAAAAACGTCAACTCGTACCGCAAAAAATAAGACCTCACATGACTCTGTCGGCCAAAATATGCAAAAATTATAGCTCTCAAAATGTGGCGATGCAAAAAACTATTTTTGCATAAAAAAGCGTCTTTTAGCGTGACAGCTGCCAATCTAAAAACCCGCTATAAATAGTAAATCAAACCCCCTTTATCACCCCCTTAGTTAGGGAAAAATAATAAAATTAAAAAAATGTATTTATTTCCATTTTCCCATTAGGGGTTAGGGTTGCGGCTAAAGTTAGGGTTAGGGTTGGCGCTAAAGTTAGGATTAGGGTTAGGGTTGGGATTAGGGGTGTGTTAGGGTTAAGTTTGTGGTTAGGGTTGGGACTAGGGTTAGGGGTGTGTTGGGGTTAGGGTTGGAGTTAGAATTGGGGGGTTTCCGCTGTTTAGGCACATCAGGGGCTCTCCAAATGTGACATGGCGTCTGATCTCAATTCCAGCCAATTCTGCGTTGAAAAAGTCAAACGGTGCTCCTTCACTTCTAAGCTCTGCCATGCGTCCAAACAGTAGTTTATCCCCACATATGGGGTATCAGCGTACTCTGGACCCCAAGAGTTATTGTGCAATTTGTCCTATTTCTTCTGTTACCCTTGGGAAAATAAAAAACTGGGGGCGAAAATATCATTTTTGTACAAAAAATTATTTTTTTTGTTTTTACGGCTGTACATTATAAACTTCTGTGAAGCACTTGGGGCTTCATAGCGCTCACCACACACCTAGATAAGTTCCTTGTGGGGTCTATTTTCCAAAATGGGGTCACTTGTTGGGGATTTCCACTGTTTAGGGCGCATCAGGGGCTCTCCAAATGCGACATGACGCCCCCAGACCATTCCATCAAAGTCTGCAATCCAAAACGTCACTACTTCCCTTCCGAGCCCCAACGTGTACCCATACAGTAGTTTTCTCCCACATATTGGGTATCAGCGTACTCAGGACAAATTGGGCAACAACTTTTGGGGTCCAATTTCTCCTGTTACCCTTGTAAAAATAAAATATTGGGGCAAAAAAATCATTTTTGCAAAAAAAAAAAAAAGATTTTTTATTTTTACGGCTGTGTGTTATAAACTTCTGTGAAGCACTTCGGGGTTCAAAGTGCTCACCACACATCTAGATAAGTTCCTTGTGGGGTCTATTTTCCAAAATGGGGTCACTTGTGGGGGTTTTCACTGTTTAGGCGCAACAGGGGCTCTCCAAATGCGACATGACGCACCCAGACCATTCCATCAAAGTCTGCAATCCAAAACGTCACTACTTCCCTTCCGAGCCCTGACATGCGCCCATACAGTAGTTTTCTCCCACATATTGGGTATCAGCGTACTCAGGACAAATTGGACAACAACTTTTGGGGTCCAATTTCTCCTGTTACCCTTGTGAAAATAAAATATTGGGGGCGAAAAAATCAGTTTTGTAAAAAAAAAAGATTTTTTTTTTTACGGCTGTGCGTTATAAACTTCTGTGAAGCACTTCGGGGTTCAAAGTGCTCACCACACATCTAGATAAGTTCCTTGTGGGGTCTATTTGCCAAAATGCGGTCACTTGTGGGGGGTTTCCACTGTTTAGGTGCATCAGGGGCTCTCCAAATGTGACATGACGCCCCCAGACCATTCCATCAAAGTCTGCAATCCAAAACGTCACTACTTCCCTTCCGAGCCCCGACGTGTGCCCATACAGTAGTTTTCGCCCACATATTGGGTATCAGTGTACTCAGGACAAATTGGACAACAACTTTTGCGTTCCAATTTCTTCTGTTACCCTTGTGAAAATAAAATATTGGGGGCGAAAAAATCATTTTTGTAAAAAAAAAAAAAGATTTTTTATTTTACGGCTGTACGTTATAAACTTTAGTGAAACACCTGGGGGTTCAAAGTTCTCACCACACATCTAGATAAGTTCCTTGAGGGGTCTAGTTTCCAAAATGGTGTCATTTATGGGGGTTTCCACTGTTTAGGCAGATCAGGAGCTCTCCAAACACGACATGGCGTCCAGCCAATTCTGCGTTGAAAAAGTCAGACGGCGCTCCTTCCCTTCCAAACTCTGCCATGCACCCAAACAGTGGTTTACCCCCACATATGGTATCAGCGCACTCAGGACAAATTGCACAATAACTTTTGGAGTCTTGTTACCCTTGGAAAAATAAAAATTGGGGTAAAAAGATCATTTTTGTGGAAAAAATATGATTTTTAAATTTTACGGCTCTACGTTATAAACTTGTGTGAAGCACTTGGGGGTTCAAATTGCTCATCAAAAATCTAGATAAGTTCCTTAGGGGGTCTAGTTTCCCAAATGGGGTCATTTGTGGGGGGTTTCCACTGTTTAGGCACATCAGGGGCTCTCCAAATGCAACATGGCATCCAAGCTCAATTCCAGCCAATTTTGGTTGGAAAAAGTCAAATGGTGCTCCTTCCATTCCGAGCTCTGCCGTGCGCCCAAACAGTGGTTCCCCCCCACATATGGGGTATCAGCGTACTCAGGACAAATTGTACAACAACTTATGTGGTCCAATTTCTCCTGTTACCCTTGGGAAAATAAAAAATTAGTGACTAAAAGATAATTTTTGTGGGAAAAAAATAGGATTTTTTATTTTCATGCCCGGGCATTATAAACTTGTGTGAAGCACTTGGGGGTTCGAAGTGCTCACCAAAGATCTAGATAAGTTCCTTAGGGGGTCTAGTTTCCAAAATGGGGTCACTTGTGGGGGGTTTCCACTGTTTAGGCTCATCTGGGGCACTGCAAACGGAACATGACCCCCATTAACGTCTGCATTCCAAAACGTTACTACTTCCTTTCCAAGCCCTGCCGTGCGCCCAAACAGTTTCCCCCCCCCCACATATGGGGTATCAGCGTACTCAGGACAAATTGGACAACAACTTTTGGGGTCCAATTTCCTTGGGAAAATTCAAAAATTTGGGACTAAAAAATCATTTTTGTGGAAAATTGATTTTTTTTTTTTTCACACCCAGGCTTTATAAACTTTTGTGAAACACTTGAGGTTTCAAAGTGCTCACAACAGATCTAGATAAGTACCTTAGGGGGTCTAGTTTCCAAAATGGTGTCACTTGTGGGGGGTTTCCACTGTTTAGGCGCATCAGGGGCTCTCCAAACGCGACATGGCATCCAATCTAAATTCCAGCCAATTTTAGTTTGAAAAAGTCAAACGTCGCTCCTTCCCTTACGAGCTCTGCCGTGTGCCAAAACAGTGGTTTTCCCCCACATATGGGGTATTGGCGTACTCAGGAGAAATTGCATAACAACCTTATCTGTCCATTTTCTCCTTTTACCCTTGTGAAAATAAAAAAAAGTTTGTAAAAGATCATTTTTGTGGCTAAAAAGTAAAATATTCATTTTTTCCTTCCACGTTGCTTTAGTTACTGTGAAGCACCTGAAGGGTTAATAAACTTCTTGAATGTGGTTTTGAGTACCTTGAGGGGTGCAGTTTTTAGAATGGTGTCACTTTTGGGTATTTTCTGCCATATAGACCCCTCAAAGTGACTTCAAATGTGAGGTGGTCCCTAAAAAAATGGCTTTGTAAATTTTGTTGTAAAAATGAGAAATCGCTGGTCAACTTTTAACCCTTATAACTTCCTAACAAAAAAAAATTTTGGTTCCAAAATTGTGCTGATGTAAAGTAGACATGTAAGAAATGTTATTTCTTAACTATTTGTGTGATATATTTCTCTGTTTTAAGGGAATAAAAATTCAAAATTTGAAAATTGCAAAATTTTAAAAATTTTCGCCATATTTGCATTTTTTTCAAAAATAAACACAATTTTATATCGAAGAAATTTTACCACTAACATGAAGTGCAATATGTCACGAGAAAACAATCTCAGAATCGCGAAGATCCGTTGAAGCGTTCCAGAGTTATAACCTCATAAAGAGACAGTGGTCAGAATTGTAAAAATTGGCCCGGTCATTAACGTGCAAACCACCCTTGGGGGTGAAGGGGTTAAAATGCCTAAAAAAGCAACTAAAAATCTACAAAAACACTTTGTAAAGATTTCTCTTCTCTTCATTGGTGCTCATATTGGAATGGTATTGCACTACTGATTGGAGGAAAGTCGATCACTGACCTAACAATCCTTAATATAGCTTAATCATTAAAAAAAATTCAATGGATTATACATAATTTTAGTTCTCTAGATGGTTAATAGTATGCAAAACTTTTTTAAAAACATTTCTGTAATAGTTTTTTTTTCATTTTTCCATAATAAAAAATATAGATAGTATGTTAAACTGTACATAATACACTCCTCAAAATTGAACCAGGGCCGGACTGGCCATCTGGCAATTCTGGCAAATGCCAGAAGGGCCTGTCTGGTTTTGGACTGCCTTGTCTACTAAGTTGTTAACTGAATCAGTGTTCCCAAGACACCCATACTGTTAACAGTTGTGACTGAGCACAAAGTCGCTGACTGTCACTTACCTCAGCAGGCCACAGTTATCATTAGAAATATTGGTCTTGTAGCAATTCTTGTTTTCTTCCATCCAGGGTAATATTAGTACCGTATATACTCTTGTATAAGCCGAGATTTTCAGCACCTTTTCTTGTGCTGAAAATGCCCCCTCGGCTTCTACATGAGTCATAGGGCAGAAACCAGCGGGGGAGGGGATTTGGCGGCAGGAGCCGGTGGCTGGGAAATCATACTCACCCTCCCCGTGCCATCGCTGAACGTCCCTGCAATCCTGCGTTCTCCCCGGCTTCCTGCAGCTCTCCCCGGCTTCCTGCAGCTCTCCAGCGCTGAGCGGTGACGTAATACCCGCTCATTAAGGTCATGTAATATGGACGCGACGCCACTCCCATGGGCGTGGCCTCCATATTCATGGCCTTAATGAGCGGTTTTACGTCACCGCTCAGCGCTGGAGAGCTGCAGGAAGCCGGGGAGAACGCAGGATTGCCGGCCGGGACGTTCAGCGATGGCACGGGGAGGGTGAGTATGATGGAGGAGGATGGGGGAGCATGGAGGAGGACAAGGAGCATGGAGCAGGATGGGGGGGAGGACGGAGAGCACGGAGCAAGGGAGGACGGAGAGCACCGAGCAGAACTGGGGAGGACGGAGAGCACGGAACAGGACGGGGGGGAGGACGGAGAGCACGGAGCAGGACGGGGGGGAGAACGGAGAGCACGGAACAGAACGGGGGGAGGACGGAGAGCACGGAGCAGGACGGGGGTGGGCACAGAGGAGAATGGGGGAGTGCAGAGCAGGACGGGGAGGATGGAAAGCACGAGCAGGACAGGATAATGGAGCAGGAGGAGGGGAGTACAGAGAATGGGGGTGCACAGAGCTGGATGGGGGAGCACAGAGCAGGACGGCAACTTATACACCCGGCTTATACGCGAGTCAATAAGTTTTCCAAGTTTTTTGTGGCAAAATTAGGGGGGTCGGCTTATACGCGGGTCGGCTTATACATGAGTATATACGGTAATATATCAATATCTGGTGCTTGGAGATGGGGACAACATGGGCCTGTGTGATTGCAAATGCCAGGGCTGAATTTCAGTCCCAGTCCGTACCTGAATGTCACCATCACTGAAGGAAACATTGTGAAATTATGGAAATCACAGGATGGATAGGCATGTTCATGATATGCAAATTATGGAAAATGGAAACAAAATTTTCAAAACATCTCAATTTAATCAGTACAGAGTATGAGAATCATGTGTAGAAATACATGCACATTCATGCATTGGCTCCTATCAGTGAGATTATTAATTATTGACTGAGGAATGTTCTGCCTCACTAAATGCACTTTGGCAAATCATCAAGATCTGCTGCTGGCAGCTCTCTTTGCAATTGAAGACCAATGACATCTCAGATGTGATCTATGAGAGAAGGTTTTAAAGATTCAACTCTTTCTGGATGTAATAAAACTGTGTTTTAACAATAAAAATTGTTTCCTAGTATTGTCTGTGATGCAGGAAATGGAAATATGCAGACCTTAGTATATGGCCGCTCACCAGGATGTAGAAAAGGCAATGGTCATCAATGTGTTTGTCTTGTTTATACAGATCAATAGGGATTTGTTTTGCGGTGCCAAATCTGTTCTTCATACACATTGATTTATGTGGCTGAGAATGAGGTTTAGGCCGGTGTCACACTGGCGACAGAATCGGAAGACTGCAATGCGATGAAATATCGTATTGCAGTCTGCCCTATGTTAATCTATGGAGCAGCTCCCAGTATCAGATTTTTTGTGGTCCGTTTTAAACGTCCGTGTGCAATCGCAGCATGCTGCGATTGTCACCGATTGTGGGTCGACTATCGCCAATGCAAGTCAATGGGAGCGCTGAAAAATCTGATTACAAACGGACCGCATGTGTGACTTGCGATTAAATCGCATCGGTGTCCTTTAGAAAAGCCGGCAATTCATCCCCGGCTATACTGTAAAATCACACTGACAGCTTTAATAAAGAATAGAAAGAATAGATATACACACATAGAATACATATATGTAATTGTGACATGTATATATATATATATTATATATATATATATTTATAGTTCCTAGACTTCTACATACTGTAATAGCCGCTAATTCAATTGCCGGCTTTTGTGAAATCACATAAGCCGACATGAAATGATACATTGTTTCCACACAGTTAACCATGTCATTTCCTGTATTTTGATATTTGTTTAGAACTTACAATTACATGAGTGTATTTGTGCAAAATTTCAGACATGTAGGGGTTAATTAAAGGTGTAAATTCGTTGAAAAAAAATGCGTGGGCTCCCGCTGTATTTTCTCCACCAGACAGACAAAGCAAGCGAGTGGGGAAGATAATAATAGCCTAGGGAGGGTACATTTTTTTTGTGCCCCCCCTGGCTACTAACATCTGCCCCCAGACACCCCAGAAAGGGCAAATCTATAATTAGATTCGCCCTTTCTGGCACTTTGCCCGTCTATTCCCATTGCCCTGTAGCGGTGGCGAATGGGTTAATAATGACACCTTAATGTCACCTTAGTATTGAAAGGTGACCTTAAGGCAGGTTAATAATTGAGAGCTGTCAATTAGACAACTATCAATTATTAATCCTATTGAAGTAAATAAAAAAACACACACACACTTTAAGAATAAATAATTTTATTGAAATAAAAACACATATTTTTGACCATCTTTTATTTCACTCTTAATCCGTTCGAAGCCCTTGTTCTTCTAAAATAAATATAAAATAATAAAACAACATTATTCTTACCTATCTGGCAATCTGTCACGTCCCACAATGTAATCCTTCACAAAGGGTTAACTACTAGCAATCAGATAAGCAGCGCAAGTAATCCTGCGTGCTCATCTGATAGCTCCTGAATGAATGAGCTTATCTCCTGCCGACAGGAGAGGATGTGATTCATGAATGAAGCTTAATTGATTGTATCCACTTTCACCTTAGGTCAGGTCACTCAAGTGAAAGTTGTAATAAATCAATTAAGCTCCATTCATGAATCTATTCCTCTCCTTTCGCTGGGAGAGTAACTTATTCATTCAGGGGAATACAGGTCTGAGACAGCATTATTAGCTCTCTGCGACCTGTAACCTGTTAACCCTTTCTGATGGATTACACCGTGGGACCTGACTGTACATCGGATTGGTAAGAATCATTTTGCTTTTTTATTTTATTTTTATTACAGGAAATGGTTTTAGCAGGAAAATAAAATATGGTTAAAAACTGTGTGATTATTTCATTAAACTTCTTTTTTATTAAAGTGTGTGTGTTTGATTTTTCTATCATACAATAGGATTAATAATTGATAGTTGTCTAATTGACAGCTCTCAATTATTAACCTGCCTTAAGGTCACCTTTCAATACTAAGGTGACATTAAGGTGTCATTATTAACCCATTCGCCACCGCTACAGGGCAATGGGAATAGACGGGCAAAGTGCCAGAAAGGGCGAATCTAATTATAGATTTGCCCTTTCTGGGGTGTCTGGGGGCAGATGTTAGTAGCCAGGGGGGCACAAAAAAAAGTACCCTCCCTAGGCTGTTATTATCTGCCCTCACTCGCTTGCTTTGTCTGTCTGGTGGAGAAAATACAGCGGGAGCCCACGCATTTTTTTTCAACAAATTTACACCTTTAATTAACCCCTACATGTCTGAAATTTTGCACAAATACACTCATGTAATTGTAAGTTCTAAACAAATATCAAAATACAGGAAATGACATGGTTAACTGTGTGGAAACAATGTATCATTTCATGTCGGCTTCTGTGATTTCACAAAAGCCGGCAATTGAATTAGCGGCTATTACAGTATGTAGAAGTCTAGGAACTATAAATATATATATATATATATATACATGTCACAATGACATGTATATATATATATATATATATATATATATATGTGTGTTCTATGTGTATATATCTATTCTTTCTTTTGTGATTGAAATACTATTGTTTTGGATCCATTATATGTCAGTTTTGCAAGCCTGCGAGAAATTCTCGCAAGTCGGATGAAAATCGGATGTTACAAGGTACACACACATGCGACTAAATCGCATCTTTGAAGGAAAATCGGATGACAGAAGGATGTGTGATGTTTGCATTTTGATCCGACAATCGACCGTCTAAAACGGACCGATTTTTTGTCGTTGTGTGTGACGCCGGCCTTATACTTCAAATCGCTTCTCAATTGATGTGAGTAAGATTTATTGTTGACCATTGTTTTTTCTACATTCTGGTTCACGGCCTTTCATAAAGATCTCTACTTTTCCCTATTCTGCACCACTTAACCTCGTTTGTCATTCAGATATTGTGAATAGATGACCAAAAGGAAGTTTGTCCTTAAAACTGCACCCTTTTAAAACCAAACGTGTTTCCAACTGTTGTGCCTTTGCACAACCAGACCAGGTGAGAACTATAGTTATTGTACGCTCTAAAATTAAAAAATGTTCTAATGAAAGGATTCATCAACCAATTTAAGTCAGTTTCTATTCTATACCGGTGGCCTATATTCAAAAAAACATTGTGGTTTTAGGTGCTTTTACTCCAGGTCTGCCACTAAAAAGTAGGTCATGCTAAGTACTGGAAGGAGTGGCAAAACTACATTCCTACAGATTCACTATAATTGTCACATACGCGTGTGGTACACGTGGATTGTGGACCCACTGTGCCATGGAGTCGGGCTTTCCTAGGAGGGGCATGGCTACGTGGCCACCTTGCCTTCGCTAGAGCTTCTGATGGTGGAGTTAGTCTTGAACTCCAGGTATCCACCAGGAACCACTCATAGTCAGTCCCCAGTAATGCAGCTGCTGACCCCAGGTGTCAGGATCACAGACACAGACTGGACTCAGAGTAACTGGCAGGGCAAGATACGGCCCTATTCAGACTGCACAAGTTGACTCCATGGGTGTTTTCCAGTTTCTGAAAAACACCCATGGAGTCAAAATCGTCACTTACACCTGTAGATAAATTCCCAAAGGGTTATAATTTCTAAAATGGAGTCACTAGAGGGGGGATTCTGCTTTTCTAGCACTTAGGGGCTCTGTATATGGAGTCTGCAAACTATTTTAGGAAAATCTGCTTTCCAGGAGGCAAATTGTGCTCTGTCCCTCCCGAGTCTCCGTATGGCTGAGCAGTATTGTACAGCCACATATGGGGTATTTCTACATTCAGCACAAATTGTGGTACAGACTTTGGTGCCATTTTTACCATTTTCCCAGTAAGAAAATGTAAAATTTGGGGCTAACACAATTTTGGTGTTAAAAAAGGGAATTTTTTCTTCACTGCCCAATGGTATAAAATTCTGTGACACACCTGTGGTGTCAATATAATCACTGCACCCCTAGATGAATTAATTGAGAGGTTTCGTTTGTAAAATGGGGTCACTTATGGGGAGTTCTGCTGTTATAGCACCTCAGGGGCTCTGCCAATGTGACATGGTACTCTCAAACCAGTGCCGCAAAATCTGCACTGTAATATGGCGCGACTTCCCTTCTGAGCTTTGCACTGTGCCTCAAAAGTAGTTTTCAACCACGTATGGGTATCGCTGAACTCAGGAGAAATAGCAAACAATTTTTGGGGTCCATTTTATCCAGTTACTCTTATAAACTTCTGTGAAGCACCTGGAGGTTCAAAGTGTTCAATACATATCTAGTTCCCAAAATGGTGTAACTTTTTGGGGGTTTACACTGTTTAGGCAAATCAGGGGCTCTCCAAACACGAAATGGCACCCGCTAATTATTCCAGTTAATTTTACATTCAAAATGTCAAATGGCGCACCTTCCCTTCCAAGCCCTGCCGTGTGCCCAAACAGTTGTTTTCCTCCACATAATGGGTATCTGTGTACTCAGGATAAACTGCCCAACAAATTGTATGGAGCAATTTCTCCTTTTACCCTTATGAAATTGCTAAAGATTTTTGCGGGAAAAATTTGATTTTTTTTTTATTTTCACTGCTCTACGTTATAAACTTCTGTGAAGCACCTGGGGGTTCAAGGTGTTCAATACACATCTTGGTAAGTTCCTAAAGGAGTCTAGTTTCCAAATTGGTGTCACTTGTTGAGGGTTTCCACTGTTTAGGCAGATCAGGGGCTCTCCAAACGTGACATGGCATCTGCTAATTATTCCAGTAAATTTTATATTCAAAAAGTCAAATGGCGCTCCTTCCCTTCCAAGCCCTGCTTAGTGCCCAAACAGTAGATTTCTCCAAAATATGGGGTATCAGCATGCTCATGATAAATTGCACAACAAACTGTATGGTCTATTTTCTCCTGTTACCCTTGCGAAAGTAAAAAAAACATTGGTCTAAAGGAAAATTTTTGTGAAAAAAAGTTTATTTTTTTCCTTCCACATATCAAAAATTCCTGTGACACACCTGAAGGATTGATAAACATCTTGAATGTGGTTTTGAGCACCTTGAGGGGTACAGTTTTTAGAATTGTGTCACATTTGGGTATTTTCTGTCATATAGGCCCCTCAAAGTCACTTCAAATGTGAGGTGTTCCCTAAAAAAAATGGTTTTGCAAATATTGTTGTAAAAATGAGAAATCGCTGGTCAACTTTTAACCCTTTTAAATTTCTAACAAAAAAAATGTTTCAAAAAGTGTACTGATGTAGACAAGTGGGAAATGTTATTTATTAACTATTTTGTGCGTTATGACTCTGATTTAAAGGCACAAAATTTAAAAAGTTTGAAAATTGCGAAATATTTGAAATTTTCGCCAAATTTCAGTTTTTTTTCACAAATAAACACAGTGTGCCTGAGACAACCAGAGCTTGCACGCAGCTGCTGCCGGCCTGGAAGGAGCTCCTCCATGAGACAGCAGCTCCATACACTGCACAGACTGAGGCTGTGCAACCTGCCACTGTGCAGAGTCTGCCAGACAGGGGAGCCGGCATTGTGCTGCTCTCTCCCTGACACCTCAGATACTGGCCATGTCTCCCAGTGGGCCCCTGCATGTGACTGGGCCCGGGGCAAAGGCCCCCTCTGCCCCCCCAGTAGCTACGCTACTGCTCCATACAGTATAACGAGTCGCACATAAAGCTCCATACACAGTATATGATGGGCCCCATATATTGCTCCATACAGAATGAGCTCCATATGATGCTCCATACACTATATGATGCTCCATAAATAATGAACCCCATATGATGCTCTAGTATATTATAGGCCCCATGGATGATACTCCAGTGTATGATGGGCCTATACAATGCTCCATATATAATGGGCCCCATATGATGCTCCAGTATATGATGGGCCCCATGGATGAAGCTCCAGTGTATGATGGGCCTATATAATGCTCCATATATAATGGGCCCTATATGATGCTCCAGTATATGATGGGCCCCGTATATGATACTCCAGTGTATGATGGGCCTATATAATGCTCCATATATAATGGGCCCCATATGATGCTCCAGTTTATAATGGGCCCTGTATATGATGCTCCAGTGTATGATGGGCCCCATTTATAATGCTCCAGTGTATGATGGGCCCCATATATAATGCTCCAGTTTATAATGCTCCCCATATATTGCTCCAAACATTAAAAAATGAAATTCCTCTCCTCGCTGGGCACTGCTCTACTCTGGACTCCTCAGCGTCGCAATCTTCCAGCTCTCTGCACTGTGACTGTTCAGGCAGAGGGCGCACAGATGTGACTCATCGCGCTCTCTGACCTTAATGTCACTGTCAGGAAATGCAGAAGACGACACAGCGGTGGAGCAGGGAGAGGTAAGTATTGCAAGTGCTGGGGCCCTGAGCAAGCAAGGGGGGCCACTCGTGGGTGCGGGCACTGGCACAGGGCCCCTCATAGTACGCCGGTGTCTCTGACGGTGAGTGGGCCCCGCCACCTGCTCAGGGCCCGGCACTTGAGCACGGGCATATCATTAACTCAAAACTGAAAATAAATATTAAACAACAATCACAAGATGGATTTCATCAACCAAGGTATCATTTTAATCAGTATAACGGTGTCGACTTGACACTGTGTGTAGGTTACTGTGAACAATCCTGCTGACAGGTTCCCTTTAAAATGTTCTCTCTCTCATTATTCTGGCATTTGGCAAATATTAATAATCATAGTAATCCTAACTGACCTAAAACAGGAAAGGTTTATTCTGATAACATGTCATGCATATGTGTATTTTTATATAGTGTATGTAATCTTTTGGTTTCAACTGTAGCTATTAAGATATAAAACATGACAGGAAAAAAAAACAGTCATGTTTAAAGTCAATATTTAGAAAATCGCAGTAAAAAATATATAAAATAGAGCAAATAATGACTGTTTATTTCATCAGTAAAAACAACAATAGTTATAAGCTGGCATCGCACTGGGACTATGTGCCTTAGTGGTATCAAACAATTGTGATCTGCACTAACCACATTGCTATGGAGTTAATTATTGTCTATTAGCTAGTTATTGTCACTGTGAAATGGTAGTCTGTAATAGATAATTATATGTAATGGATAGTAAGTAACAATAATATAATTAAATAAAAATAACATTACGTTTCGTTTAAGACTCAAAATTAAAACAAGTAAATAAACAAATCTTTATACAAAGAAAAGAAAAAACTATAAGACAATTATATTATTGATTATACACTGCTCAAAAAAAGGGAACACTCAAATAACACATCCTAGATCTGAATGAATGAAATATTCTCATTGAATACTTTGTTCTGTACAAAGTTGGATGTGCTGACAACAAAATCACACAAAAATCATCAATGGAAATTAAATTTATTAACCAATGGAGGCCTGGATTTGGAGTCACCCACAAAATTAAAGTGGAATGTAATGTCCTTAAACAAGTCAAAATGATGCTCAGCAGTGTGTGTGGCCTCCACGTGCCTGTATGACCTCCCTGTGCCTGTATGACCTCCATACAATGCCTGGGCATGCTCCTGATGAGGCGGCGGATGGTCTCCTGAGGGATCTCCTACCAGACCTGGACTAAAGCATCCTCCAACTCCTAGACAGTCTGTGGTGCAATGTGACGTTGGTGGATGGAGCGAGACATGATGTCCCAGATGTGCTCAATCGGATTCAGGTCTGGGGAACGGGCGGGACAGTCCATAGCTTCAATGACTTCATCTTGCAGGAACTGCTGACACACTCCAGCCACATCAGGTCTGGAATTGTCCTGTATTAGGAGGAACCCAGGGCCAACCGCACCAGCATATGGTCTCACGAGCAGTCTGAGGATCTCATCTCGGTACCTAATGGCAGTTAGGCAACTCTGGTGAGCACACGGAGGGTTGTGCGGCCCTCCAAAGAAATGCCACCCCACACCATTACTGACCCACTGCCAAACCGGTCATGCTAAAGGATGTTGCAGGCGGCAGATCGCTCTCCACGGCGTCTCCAGACTCTGTCACGTCTGTCACATGTGCTGAGTGTGAACCTGCTTTCATCTGTGAAGAGCACAGGGCACCAGTGGCAAATTTGCCAATCCTTGTGTTCTGTGGCAAATACCAAGCGTCCTGCACGGTGTTGGGCTGTGAGCACAACCCCCATCTGTGGACGTTGGGCATTCAGGCCATCCTCATGGAGTCGGTTTCTAACTGTTTGTGCAGACACATGCACATTTTTGGCCTGCTGGAGGTAATTTTGCAGGGCTCTTGCAGTGCTCCTCCTGTTCTTCCTTGCACAAAGGAGGAGGAAGCGGTCCTGCTATTGGGTTGTTGCCTTCCTACGGCCCCCTCCATGTCTCTTGGTGTACTGGCCTGTCTCCTGGTAGCACCTCCAGCCTCTGGACACTACGCTGACGGACACAGCAAACCTTCTTGCCACAGCTCGCATTGATGTGCCATTCTGGATGAGCTGCACTACCTGAGCCACTTGTGTGGGTTGTAGAGTCCATCTCACGCTACCACGAGTGTGAAAGCACAACCAACATTCAAAAGTGACCAAAACATCAGCCAGGAAGCATTGGTGCTGAGATGTGGTCTGTGGTCCCCAGCTGCAGAACCACTCCTTTATTGAGTGTGTCTTGATAATTGCCAATAATTTCCATCTGTTGTCTATTTCATGCAAACAGCATGTGAAATTGATTGTCAATCAGTGTTGCTTCCTAAGTGGACAGTTTGATTGCACAGAAGTTTGATTTACTTGGAGTTATATTCTGTTGTTTAAGTGTTCCCTTTATTTTTTTGAGCAGTGTATATTTTTGTGTCATCAATGTCTGTTAAGAACAAGGCATTAGCAAAAAGATGCAATAGAAAGACAAACTGATAAATAACCTCAACAGATAAAAACACATGTAGATGGCAGCAGCCATACAGGTGCGCATGATTCAAGATTCCAGGGGTAAGCACCATAATCCAACTGAAAAACTCTAGATTTTCCATGCCAGGGGATTGAGCCCTGTTTTCTTTAAAGGGAATCTGTCATCCCATTTTTGGAGTATGAGATAGGGCCACCGCCATCAAGGGCTTATCTACAGCATTCTGTAATGCTGTAGATAAGCCCCCGATGTCACCTGAAAGTGAAGAAAAACGAGTTATATTATACTCACCCAGGGGCGGTCCGCTGTCCGGTCGGGTCCGATCGGCGTCGCGTTCCGTCCAGGGCCTCCCATCTTGTAGCGAAGCCGGCCTCTTCTTTCCATCCCGTCACGGCTCCTGCGCAGGTGCACTGCTCTGACCTGGTGAGGGCAGAGCAGAGTACTACAGTGCGCAGGCGCTGGACCTCTCTGACCTTTCCCGGCGCCTGCGCACTGCAGTACTCTGCTCTGCCCTCACCAGGGCAGAACAGTGCGCCTGTGCAGGAGCCGCGATGGGACGGAAAGAAGAGACCGGCTTCGCTACAAGATGGGAGGCCCCGGACCGGACCGCTACGCCCTTCGGACCCGTCCGGACGGCGGAACGCCCCTGGGTGAGTATATTATAACTCGTTTTTCTTCCCTTTCAGGTGACATCGGGGGCTTATCTACAGCATTCCAGAATGCTGTAGATAAGCCCCTGATGGCGGTGGCCCTATCTCATAGGGCAAAAATGGGGTGACAGATTCCCTTTAATTAATTTATAGCAACATATTGCCTTAATTTTATTTGCAATAAATGGAGGGGGGGAGAATATTGCATCCAAAAATATTACAACACCTTAATTGGTGGTGTGCATTTAGGGATCAATTGAGAATGTCACCCTTATCAAAGATTATCGAGATATATTAACAGTACCCATTAATATTACATAACTTATCAATTGCATGTAATGATACAGTTACATGATACAGATATAGGCTAATTAATGTTTCTGAGCAGAGAAAAGGAAAAAAAATAGACAAAAAATACATATAAGAAAACTATATATATATATACTGTATATATATAACACTAAAAATTAAAAAAAAAACATTTTTTATAAAGATATTATTGTTGTGGATGTACTCATATTAACATTACATGATATAGAAATTAAACTAAAAATAACCAGAATTTACTGAAGTATGAAGATTCTGGGTTCATGATAAAATTTTTCCTTTTTTGGCCTCCTCTGCAGGATTTGTTGAAAGTTTTCTTTTATAAGGATTTAGTTGTGAAATAGTAGTGTTAGTACTGTATATGGGGAATTTAGTGAAGTGAGATTCGATTTCTCATTCGGTAGGAAAGCGACCAACGCATTGCCTCCTGTTAGAGAATTGTCTACTAAAATGCTAAGGGGTTCCTCTTGGGGTATATAGAGTGGTCTATTAACTGGTGGGGGTGATTGAAACGAAAATGTAAAAGGTCTAAAGGGGACCGGGGATATATATATTGGAAAGTTTCATGTTATTTCATTTCACTTTTAATTTTATTAATTTGTTCCCTGATCTCACATATGTGAGCATCCAGGTGAGGTGAAGAGGGTGAACTCAATTCAGGAGCCGGTAATTGTGGGTCAAATGTTGGAATTTCCTTTGAGGCCAGAGAATTTGGTTGCAGTATTACGGGAATCACCTTTTTTTCTGATAGTGACAGTATCCCCTTTTTATGGGAATAGTTACTGTTAATGAATAATTTGCCATTCCCATGTTCTAAATCATATACCTTTTTGGAAATAGCTCTGTTCTTATTATTTTCAATCTGTTCATAGATAACATGGGTTTTCATTGTGGTTAGGATATTATTATTTATATTTTTGGATTCATTCCTGACCCTATTAATTTTTTTAGATTTTTTTGGCAATAGTATTATGTTCAATTTCTAGTATTCTAGAAGTGATGCTGATATTGCATAGTTACCTAGGTTGAAAAAAGACCTGTGTCCATCAAGTTCAACCTTTCTCCACTAATTGTTCATTTTGTCACTAAATTAACTATAACCCACAATGTTATATGTACTGAGAAAATCATCCGGCCCTTTTTTTAAAAGCTGTTATTGTGTCTGCCATTACTACCTCTTGTGGTCGGCATCCCACAGTCTGACTGCTCTAACTGTAAAGAACCCTTTCCTATTTAGCTGTTGTTTTTATTGTAGTCATGATGGCATTCAAATAGGGATAGCTGTTCTATTAAACCTAACATTTTAGTGGCTGCCTGATCAGCCATATCCATGGGTTTCTGATGCAAACAATGAAGTCCCGAGGTGTAATTAATATTATTTTAGAGTGTTCCAGTTCTGTGAGAAAACAGTGTCCCTGTGAAATTTCAGTCAAATCAATGGTTTTGATCGCTTTCTATTTTGATTATAGGGCGGCAGAATTAACAAAAACAATCCATTCATTAATTTTTTTGATGTCGTTCCTCATGTGGTAAAATTGATATGGCAGCTTTATTCTTCGGGTCAGTACAATTACAGCCGTACCACAGTTATATAGTTTTTTATGTTTTGGCGCTTTTACTAAATAAAAACTATTTAACAAAAAAAATTATTATTATTGCATCGCTTTATTCTGAGCGCTATAACTTTTAGTTTTCTGCTGATGGAGCTGTATGGCATCTTGTTTCTTTGCAGAACAAGATGATGTTTTCAGTGATACCACGTTTATTTACATTCATCTTTTTGATCGTGTTTTATTCCACTTTTTGTTTTGCGAAATTATGAAAAAACCTAGCTGTTTGCCTCATTTTGTTTTGTTTACAGTGTTGACTGACGGGGTTTACTAGTGAGACAGATTTATAGGCTGGGTCATTTCGGACACAGCTATGCCACAGATCTAGATAGGTTCCTTAAGGGGTCTCGTTTCCAAAATGGGGTCACTTGTTGGGGGTTTCCACTGTTTAGGCACATCAGGGGCTCTCTAAATGCGACATGGCGTCCAGCCAATTCTGCGTTGAAAAAGTCAAAAGATGCTCCTTCCCTTGCGACCTCTGCCGTGCACCCAAAAAGTGGTTTACCTCCACATATGGGGTATCAGCGTATTCAGGAGAAATTGCACAACAAATTTTGTGGTTCATTTTTCTTTTAACACTTGTGAAAATAAAAAAAATTGGTTCTGAAGTAAAGTTTTTGCAAAAAAAGTTAAATGTCAATTTTTTCCTTCCACATTGCTTCAGTTCCTGTGAAGCACGTAAAGGGTTAATAAACTTCTTGAATGTGGTTTTGAGCACCTTGAGGGGTGCAGTTTTTAGAATGGTGTCACTTTTGGGTATTTTCTATCATATAGACCCCTCAAAGTGACTTCAAATGTGATGTGGTCCCTAAAAAAAAATGGTGTTGTAAAAATGAGAAATCGCTGGTCAACTTTTAACCCTTATAACTTCGTAACAAAAAAAATTTTGTTCCCAAAATTGTGCTGATGTAAAGTAGACATGTGGAAAATGTTATTTATTAAGAAATTTGTGTGACATATCTCTCTGATTTAAGGGCATAAAAATTTAAAGTTTGAAAATTGCTAAATTTTCAACATTTTCGCCATATTTCTGTTTTTTTTTCATAAATAAAAGCAAGTCATATAAAAATTTTTTTTACCACTAACGTGAAGTATAATATGTCACGAAAAAAACAGTCTCAGAATCAGCGGGATTTGTTAAAGCGTTCCAGAGTTATAACCTCATAAAGTGACAGTGGTCAGAATTGTAAAAATTGGCCCGGTCATTAAGCTGCAAAATGGCTCTGTCACAAAGGGGGTTAAGGTCAGTGCATTTGCAGCAATACCAAATTTTTATTGGATTTTTAATATTTGACTGCTGTCACACTAAAATATGCTTTTTTTGCAAAAACTAGTTTTTGTTTTGAAATATTTTGAGAGGTCTAATTTTTCCATATTTCGGCTGACAGAGTCATGTAAGGCTTGTTTTTTGCGGCACAAGTTGACATTTTTATTAGTATTATTTTTGGCCACATGACATTTTATGATATTTTTCTATTCTGAATTTTGGGAGGCTGAGTGAACAAAAACAGCAATTCAGGAATATTTTGGGGGTTTATGTTGTTCTGTATGTGGTAAAATTGTAAAGGCACCTTTATTCTTTTCAGTACGATTACAGCGATGACACATTTATACTTTTTTATGTTTTAACGCTTTTACACAACAAAAACTTTTATGGAAAAAATAATTATTTTTCATTGCTTTATTCTGCTATAACTTTTTTATTTTTGTGCGGATGGAGCTTTATTGTGGCTTGTTTTTTGTGGGACAAGATGACATTTTCAGTGATACCATGTTTATTTACAATCTTTTTTTATCGTGTCTTATTCCACTTTTTGTTCAGCGGTATGATCATAAAGCAACTTTTCTGCCTACAGTACAGACCTAAAGTTTGGAAACACCTTCTCATTTAAAGATTTTTCTGTATTTTCATGACTATGAAAATGGTAAATTCACACTGAAGGCATCAAAACTATGAATTAACACATGTGGAATTATACATTACACTTTACAAAAAAGTGTGAAACAACTGAAAATATGTCTTATATTCTAGATTCTTCAAAGTAGCCACCTTTTGCTTTAATTACTGCTTTGCACACTCTTGGCATTCTCTTGATGAGCTTCAAGAGGTAGTCACCGGGAATGGTTTTCACTTCACAGGTGTGCCCTGTCAGGTTAAATAAGTGGGATTTCTGGCCTTATAAATGGGGTTGGGACCATCAGTTGTGTTGTGCAGAAGTCTGGTGGATACACAGCTGATAGTCCTACTGAATAGACTGTTACAATTTGTATTATGGCAAGAAAAAAGCAGCTAAGTAAAGAAAAACGAGTGGCCATCATTACTTTAAGAAATGAAGGTCAGTCAGTCCGAAAAATTGGAAAAACTTTGAAAGTGTCGCCAAGTGCAGTTGCAAAAACCATCAAGCGCTACAAAGAAACTATCTCACATGAGGACCGCCCCAGGAAAGGAAGACCAAGAGTCATCTCTGCTTCTGAGGATAAGTTTTTTCCGAGTCACCAGCCTCAGAAAATCGCAGGTTTACAGCAGCTAAGGACAGGCAACAAGCAGAAGAGACTTGTTTGGGCTAAAGAACACAAGGAATGGACATTAGACCAGTGGAAATCTGTGCTTTGGTCTGATGAGTCCAAATTTGAGATCTTTAGTTCCAACCACCGTGTCTTTGTGCGATGCAGAAAAGGTGAACGGATGGACTCTACATGCCTGGTTCCCACCGTGAAGCATGGAGGAGGAGGAGGTATGATGGTGTGGGGGTGCTTTGCTGGTGACACTGTTGGGGATTTATTCAAAATTGAAGGCATACTGAAACAGCATGGCTACCACAGCATCTTGCAGCAGCATGCTATTCAATCCGGTTTGCATTTAGCTGGACCATCATTTATTTTTCAACAGGACAATGACCCCAAACACACCTCCAGACTGTGTAAGGGCTATTTGCCCAAGGAGGAGAGTGATGGGGTGCTACGCCAAATGACCTGGCCTCCACAGTCACCAGACCTGAACCCAATCGAGATGGTTTGGGGTGAGCTGGACCGCAGAGTGAAGGCAAAAGGGCCAACAAGTGCTAAGCATCTCTGGGAACTCCTTAAAGACTGTTGGAAGACCATTTCCGGTGACTACCTCTTGAAGCTCATCAAGAGAATGCCAAGAGTGTGCAAAGCAGTCATCAATCAAAAGGTGGCTACTTTGAAGAACCTAGAATATAAGACATATTTTCAGTTGTTTCACACTTTTTTGTAAAGTGTAATGTATAATTCCACATGTGTTAATTCATAGTTTTGATGCCTTCAGTGTGATTCTACAATTTTCATAGTCATGAAAATACAGAAAAATCTTTAAATGAGAAGGTGTGTCCAAACTTTTGGTCTGTACTGTATATATATATATATATATATATATATATACATATATTATTTAGTGATTGAAAAAAAACTATTTTTTTCACTTTTGTTTCCTACAATTATGTATTTTTCATTTTGAATTTATATGTGTTAATCTTTTTCTTTCCAAACAATTTGCCTCTTCTATTTTTAAATTCTGTAGATAAGAACTAGAATCTAGCACAAAACCTTTTAATTTACATTATATATTTCATTAGTCCTTTGTTTTCCTCATATCATCTTCAGATGGACATGGTTCATTGCCACGCAGTTATGACAATTTAGCGTTTATCCAGGAGATGGCGCCAAATCCTTTAGCTTTATTATTGCTTCAGCCAAAGTTATTCAAAAGACTCCAGATTTTGTACTTTTTTATTTCCTTGTCTTTAGGGGAAAATTATTTGATGGAACTCTAAAAGCAAGCAGCAGACACACAGAGATGACAAACATTTATGCATTTTTTTTAATTGTTGACTGATTCACTCCAACTATTGTTATATTGTTTTAAATTTAAAGCAATTTTTAAGCGTCTAATTGGGATGTGTTTAGCCTCAAATTTGAAGCAACTGTAAAAAATATATCAGAAAATTGCTGAAATTTTCAATTATTGTCATTATACGTTTATTAGAAAGCTTCTCTTTCTGTGCAGCTCTTTATAGCTGCAGAATTTTATTGACTATCCTCTTTGCCTTACACATATTTAAACAGCTTATATTCCACAGATTTTTGGCTGCCACAAATGAAAGCTTCCATAATTTGCAGGACAACAGCAGGAACAGTCACATATTTATTAGCTATGGATTATTGCTAGAGATTAGCGAATAAATTTCAGTGGAATTGAGCTATGCTCGAATTTGACAAAAATCTGCGTTTGACAATAGTCAGATTTTTTGTAATTCCCTTCTGCACGGATTCAGCGAATGGAAAAAAAGGCCATTAAAATGTTGGAAAAAAATCCTTCTACTCATCTCTCCAGCCTCTCTGCATCACCTGTCTTCAGATTTCCTACATTCGTGTTGAAATCCCTTGGCTGTTCATGCTAAGCCGGGATGTCCGTCTTTGATGAGGGCCTGATATGTGTCACGGGTGTACAAAAAACAAAAAATAGCTGACAGCACTACAGATATGTGAATGAACATTCTAATTTCACTGGATTCAATGGAAAAATACGTACCAAAAGAGAGAGAAGCATAGCATCCGATCCGGGTGAAAAATAGGAAAGATTCTTTATTTTGCCAGATGCAACGTTTCAACCATTACAGGTCTTTTTCATTGTCCAAGAAATATCGTCACTCCTTGAGGAGATCAACATGCTAAGCATGCAGATGAGGAGACTTAAAGCCGCAATGCTCCTCTGGGAAATATGCTAATTATGCAAATTGTCTCTTCAGAGAGGAAGAGAGCTAGAACTCTAGTGCCACCTTTTGGAAGGTAGCAATCCTACAAGTCAATGTCGACCCTTTAACGAGCCTTATCACATGACCTAGGATAATAGCCAAACCAGAATCTCAATTTGCAGACACTGTGTTTCGGGGTTCAGCCCCTCGTCAGTGCAAAGCGGAGATCTGGTTTGGCTGTGTGAGAGGCGTCAGAACCATTTCTTTTTCAAGCATGCTTAATACTTGCAGGCATGTAAAATTACAAAGTCAAATGGTATCAATCTTCTCCTGCTCCTGCATCGGCGGTGACATCACTGGTGCAGCCAATCACTGAGCGCAGTGACTCTGCTGATGGAGAAGGTACAAGATACTAATTGCAGAAGCGATGCACAAAGTCAAAGTAATGTCACTGATGCAACCAAAAGAGACTGGAGCAGCGGCGTAGAGCTGATGGAAATAGAAACACTCCTTAATTGGAACCCACCATCAGATTTTTACTATGTAATCTGAGAGCAGCATAATATAAGGGTTGAGACTCGATTTCCAGTGATTTGATACTTACTGGTGCTCATGCTGTCATTATGATGCACTGATCATTTTGGGGGGGGAGCAGCACACCTTGCAGAGCTCAGAATGCTGAGCCGTGTATAACTTCTTCCAAACCACTGATTTTCAATGTTTTGTGTACACTATATATTGACAGAAAGTTTCTTATTTTTGATGGCGGTGGGGTTACAGAGAAGGAGGACTACATGGCACAAGACACCTACCTAGCCCTCTAGTGATAACCTCCTGCTGCTTTATTGAACTTCAGCAATCAATCTAGTAAGTGATACTTCACTGCAATCAGTCTCTCTGTCTCTATATCATACTTCTCCCGGTTTACATAGCAAAAACCTGCTGACAGATTCTCTTTAATTTTGTGGGATTTTTAAACACATATTCCATTTAGTTCTCTTTTAAATTTGCAATAAATAAATTAACATAGTTTTCACATATTTGGTTCATTACATTTATACAACCGACTCTGAATTCCCACATTTATTAATAGAATTATCATTTAAAAGATTTCATTCTGTATTCTCACAAATTGCATGGACTTGAAGGCCAACCCGTATCACTTACATCCTAATGACCCTTTAATACAATTACAAGGAAGTGAGAGGATCGGAGCACAGACACTGACGCTCGGATCACGCTCGCAGCAGAGCAGGAGCCGAGGATCATTAGTATATGTCATCGTATGCTCTCGCACCAGACGTGATACACTAGTGGGACCCCAGCCGAAGAGAGGAGAGCACAGCTTATGATATGATAAAAAGGTCTAGCCACAATAATGTCCAGCAGCAGACTATGCAATCTGGAGCAGAACCCCTTTTGCTTTTGGAGTTTATTGTGTGGTGTCTTTGGCATGTAACCTAGTTGTCCATATTGCAATTTTGACCTGATTGAACGTTGTGGATAGATGTGTTCTGTGTCACTGCATAAAGAGACTTCCGAGTCAACTAGTTTGGGAGGCAATGTTACCCTGGTCTGACATTATTGGTCAGATAGCGCTGTGCCATGCTGAGACCTTTCCTGGGTATATACTCACAGTGTCCATACAGTCCCTTAACTCAGTCCACCAGCTCATCTCCTAACAGGCCTATTGTTCTGTGGTACGTGCAACAAGACCTTCCGTAGAAATGTGGTGGAATATCTGCTCTGCTAGTGAAGATGATCAGCTGGGATACATGCTTTTATATTGTTCCAGGTTACCATAACCTTATTTATATATTCTTTATTTTCTCAGCTAAAACCCTAGTCTCTCTGTCACAAGACCTTACAGCACTACACACAGTCTCCATCACACTACAAGTCACTTTCTACACTTCTTATCCCTTTTTCTTGGTTCATCTGTCTGCAGCAATGCTACAACAGGGCAGTAAGTGCTGTAATAATGACACCATATGGGATGACATGAAGTTCCTCTTCCTGCAAGCAGGCTGGAGTGCAAGAATCAGCACCACAACCATACACAGACGCTTACCAAACAAGAACAACAAAAAGTGCAAGACAGGTGCACAACACAAAAATGGACAAACAAAAAGGAACTGAGTGACAAGAAAAAAATCTGTTAAAAAGTGATTGTGGTTACACTACTTTCTAGTGACTTGACAAGATACTTTGACTATGCATATATCATTCCCACAATGCCAGTTTTCTCAAATTTTGGTGCAGGCCATTTTCCGTTGCTCTCGATACTTCTAAAATGTGGACATAGGGCAGAGCTTAGCAAACTAGAGAGAAGCAGGCCACACACAATCTGAAAAGTGTACTATACACTGACGAGCAAAAGGGTAACAATGTTTTGTACTTTTGACTTTCAGGCTCCATGTCTCATCATTCACAACTGCTTCGAACGTGAGATTACCATCATTTTATAGACAATCATCTTGGCTATCTCATACATAAATTTGCCTTGCAACTATATAGCATATAATTACTTATGCACATTCTTGTCATTTCACTGCATTGTCACTGATTTGCTCCTAAAAATCTAATTATTAATTTTTATTTCTTGGTTAGTACTTTGTTAATCCACCTTTGGCTTTCAACACTGCCTGAACCCACTGCCTGAATCCTTGTTGGCATGCTCTCAATCAAATACAAAGATGTCTCAACAAAAATCTGATCTCATGTTCTCTTCTCCTCGATGATGTCACTGCTAGTCACAGAGGCTGAGCTTGCAGCAGGTCATTCTGCAGAGGTTTTCAGCCTGGATGGTTGCATCTTGGCACCGTCCAGGCTGAAAACTGTTTATCCCAGGCATGGATTACGGCATGGGACAGAATGACGGACAGGTGAGGGATATGGTTGTTTTTTATTCTTGTTTTTTTACAGGAGACCATGGCTTAAGTGTAATGGGTGTTTGGTGATTATAACTTTGTTATTTTTAAATAAAAAAGTATGTGTGTTTTTTATTTTAAATAAACGACTTTATTCTGGCTTTGTGTTTATTTACAATATAACTATAGGATTAGTAATGGATAGGTGTCTTGCAGACTCCTATCCATTACTAAGCCGTGGGCTTGATGTCACCTGACAATACAAAGGTGATATCAACCCCACAAATATGAACCCCACTTGCCACCGCTACAGGGCAAGTGGGAAGAGCTGGGCAAAGCACCAGAATTGGAGCATTTAATAGAAGGTGACATCCCCACAAATAGATGTGCCTTTTCTGGAGCGGTTGCAGGCTGCTATTTTAGGCTGGGGGGGCCAGTATCCAAGGCCCTGTACCAGCCTGAGAATACCAGCCCCCAGCTGTCTGCTTTTTTTTGGCTGGTTGTTAAAAATGAGGGGGCCCAACTATTAAAGAAAACGGCATGGGGACCCCTCTATTCTTGATAACCAGCCTTGCTGACAGCTGAGGGTTGCAGCTTGCAACTGTCAGTTTTGCCTGACTGGATACCAAAAATACAGGGGAACCCACGCCATTTTTTAAATTATTTATTTACAGAGCAGGCACCAGCTGATGAATACTCCCATTAGCCACTGCTTGCTCTTGCTGTTATTAGAGGCAGCAGACATAGACTGATGGCAGCAGTAGTCCCATCTGCCGATGCCAGTGACCGGAGGTAAACTTTTTACCTTGACAGAGTGGGAACTGTAGATCTCTGACCAGAGGTAATGATTTTACTGCTGATCAGAGGCAGTGTTTGCCATGCTGTCATGCACATGACAGCATGGCAAACACTGCATGTTCAGGCCCCCCATTCAAGTGAATGGGGCCCGGGTTCGGGTTTGTGTACTGTTCTGGTACTCAAACCAAACCTTTTTTTAACTGTACGGTCGAACCTGCCGGACCCCAACATCAAGTGGTCCGCCCATCACTAATTGTTACCCATTTTCTTGTCAGTGTAATTATGACAGAAATTTGCTGGTATATATTTTATGTCATGGCATATACACAGCAAGAGATGAACTAAACTTATAATAAAACATAAGGGGTATCTTATTCCGGTGGCTTTTTATTAAGACTTGCAAAAAGATTCCAGCTTTAATAAATTCTCCACCAGTATATTTTGAAAAATGTCACTGCAATTTTTATGCGGATTTTAAGCTAAATCCAGATGTAGATGCAATAGGAGAAATTGAAAATATAAAAGAAGACTTATACAAATGGATATAAAAAGTCTCCTACCCCTGTTAAAATGCCAGGTTTTTGTCATGTAATAAAACACACCCTGAAGAATAATTTCAGAACATTTTTCACTTTTAATGTCACCTGTAAACTGTACAATTCAAACTGAAATCTTTTTGGGTAGAAAAATAAAGAATTCAAATAGTGTGTTTACATAAATATTCCCACCCATTGAATTTATTACGCCATTCAATCTTTTTGTGTAGGAGTCTATCAGCAAAGCATATTAGAATTGGCAATATTTGCCCACCCTTCCTTGCTGCAACCCTCCAAATCTGTCAGATTGCTAGGCAATCTCCTGTGTACAGCCCTCTTCAGGTCCACACAAAGATTTACAGTTGGATTAAGATCTGAGCTTTGGCTGGGCCATTCCAAAACTTTGATCTTCTTTTGGTAAAGCCATTCTTTTTTTTAATTTGGAGGTTTTTGTCATATTAAAAGGTGAAATTCCTCTATATCTTCAGCTTTTCACCCCTTCACGACCTGTGACGTACCCATACGTCATAAAAGGGGAAAAGAGTTTCCATCCTTTGACATTTGGGGTACGTCGTGACAAACTTGTGAGCACAGGAACTGTTCCTGCTCGATCACCACCTGTTTAGGCACATCAGGGGCTCTCCAAATGTGACATGGCGTCTGATCTCAATTCCAGCCAATTCTGCGTTGAAACAGTCAAACGGTGCTCCTTCCCTTCTGAGCTCTGCCATGCGCCCAAACAGTAGTTTACTCCCACATATGAGGTATCAGCGTACTCAGGACAAATTGCACAATAACTATTGGGGTCCAATTTCTTCAGTTACCCTTGGGAAAATAAAAAATTGGGGGCGAAAATATCATTTTTGTAAAAAAAAAAAGATTTTTCTATTTTTACGGCTGTACGTTATGAACTTCTGTGAAGCACTTGGGGCTTCATAGCACTCACCACACATCTAGATAAGTTCCTTGTGGGGTCTATTTTCCTAAATGGGGTCACTTGTGGGGGGTTTCCACTGTTTAGGCACATCAGGGGCTCTCCAAATGCGACATGACGCCCGCAGACCATTCCATCGAAATCTGCAATCCAAAACGTCACTACTTCCCTTCCGAGCCCCGACGTGTGCTCATACAGTAGTTTTCTCCCACATATAGGATATCAGCGTACTCAGGACAAATTGGAAAACAATGTTTGGGGTCCAATTTCTCCTATTACCCTTGCGAAAATAAAAAATTGGGGCCGAAAATATCATTTTTGTGGAAAAAAATTATGATTTTTTAATTTTATGGCTCTACGTTATAAACTTCTGTGAAGCACTTGGGGTTCAAAGTTCTCCCCACACATCTAGATATATTCCTTGGGGGGTCAATTTTCCAAGATGGAGTCACTTGTTTGGAGTTTTCACTGTTTAGACACATCAGGGGCTCTCCAAATGCGACATGACGCCCGCAAACCATTCCATCAAAGTCTGCAATCCAAAACGTCACTGCTTCCCTTCTAAGCCCCGACTTGTGCCCATACAGTAGTTTTCTCTCACATATAGGGTATCAGCGTACTCAGGACAAATTGGACAACAACTTTTGGGGTCCAATTTCTCCTGTTACCCTTGTGAAAATAAAATATTGGGGTGAAAAAAAATCATTTTTGTAAAAAAAAAAAAGATTTTTTATTTTTACAGCTGTACGTTATAAACTTCTATGAAGCACTTCGGGGTTCAAAGTGCTCACTACACATCTAGATAAGTTCCTTGGGGAGTCTATTTTCCAAAATGGGGTCTCTTGTGGGGATTTCCACTGTTTAGGCACATCAGGGGCTCTCCAAACGCGACATGACGCCTGCAGACCATTCCATCAAAGTCTGAAATCCAAAACGTCACTACTTCTTTCTGAGCCCCGACGTGTGCCCATACAGTAGTTTTCTCCCACATATGGGGTATCAGCATACTCAGGACAAATTGGACAACAACTTTTGTGGTCCAATTTCTCCTGTTACCCTTGGGAAAATAAAAAGTTGGTGACTAAAAGATCATGTTTGTGGAAAAAATATGATTTTTTTATTTTCATGCTCGGGCGTTATAAACTTTAGTGAAACACCTGGGGGTTCAAAGTTCTCACCACACATCTAGATAAGTTCCTTGAGGGGTCTAGTTTCCAAAATGGTGTCATTTGTGGGGGGTTTCCACTGTTTAGGCACATCAGGGGCTCTCCAAACACAACATGGCGTCCAGCCAATTCTGTGTTGAAAAAGTCAAGCGGTGCTTCTTCCCTTCCGAGCTCTGCCATGCACCCAAACAGTGGTTTACCACCACATATGGGGTATCAGCGTACTCAGGACAAATTGCACAATAACTTTTGGGGTCTTGTTACCCTTGGGAAAATAAAAACTGGGGTGAAAAGATAATTTTTGTGGAAAAAATATGATTTTTTAATTTTAAGGCTCTACGTTATAAACTTGTGTGAAACACTTGGGGGTTCAAATTGCTCACCACAGATCTAGATAAATTCCTTAGGGGGTCTAGTTTCCAAAATGGGGTCACTTGTGGGGGGTTTCCACTGTTTAGGCACATCAGGGGCTCTGCAAAGGCGACATGGCGTCCAATCTCAATTCCAGCCAATTTTGGTTGGAAAAAGTCAAATGGCGCTCCTTCCATTCCGAGCTCTGCCGTGTACCCGAACAGTGGTTCCCCCCCACATATCAGGGTATCAGCGTAACTCAGGACAAATTGGACAACAACTTTTGGGGTCCAATTTCTCCTGATACCCTTGGGAAAATAAAAAATTGGTGACTAAAAATAATTTTTGTGGGAAAAAAATAGGATTTTTTATTTTCATGCCCGGGCATTATAAACTTGTGTGAAGCACTTTGGGGTTTAAAGTGCTCACCACAGATCTAGATAAGTTCCTTAGGGGGTCTAGTTTCCAAAATAGGGTCACTTGTGGGGGGTTTCCACTGTTTATGCACATCTGGGGCACTGCAAACGGAACATGACAGCCATCAACGTCTGCATTCCAAAACGTTATTACTTCCTTTCCGTGCCCTGCCGTGCACCCAAACAGTTTTCCCTCCCACATATGGGGTATCAGCGTACTCAGGACAAATTGGATAACAACTTTTGGGGTCCAATTTCCTTGGGAAAAATCAAAAACTTAGGACTAAAAAAATCATTTTTGTGGAAAATTGTTTTTTTTTTCACACCAAGGCATTATAAACTTTTGTGAAACACTTGGGAGTTCAAAGTGCTCACAACAGATCTAGATAAGTTCCATAGGGGGTCTAGTTTCCAAAATGGTGTCACTTGTTGGGGATTCCCACTGTTTAGGCGCATCAGTGGCTCTCCAAACGTGACATGGCATCCAATCTCAATTCCAGCCAGTTTTGGTTTGAAAAAGTCAAACGGCGCTCCTTCCCTTACAAACTCTGCTGTGTGCCCAAACAGTGGTTTTCCCCCACATATGGGGTATTGGTTTACTCAGGAGAAATTGCACAACAACTTTATCTGTCCATTTTCTCCTCTTACCCTTGTGAAAATAAAACAAAGTTTGTAAAAGATCATTTTTGTGACTAAAAAGTTAAATGTTCATTTTTTCCTTCCACGTTGCTTCAGCTCCTGTGAAGCACCTGAAGGGTTAATAAACTTCTTGAATGTGGTTTTGAGTACCTTGAGGGGTGCAGTTTTTGAATGGTGTCACTTTTGGGTATTTTCTGCCATATAGACCCCTCAAAGTGACTTCAAATGTGAGGTGGTCCCTAAAAAAAATATCTTTGTATATTTTGTTGTAAAAATGAGAAATAGCTGGTCAACTTTTAACCCTTATAATTTCCTAACCCAAAAAAATTTTGGTTCCAAAATTGTGCTGATGTAAAGTAGACATGTGGGAAATGTTATTTATTAACTATTTTGTGTGACATATTTCTCTGTTTTAAGGGAATAAAAATTCAAAGTTTGAAAATTGCAAAATTTTCCCAAATTTTCGCCATATTTGCATCTTTTTCAAAAATAAACGCAAGTTATATCGAAGAACTTTTACCACTAACGTGAAGTACAATATGCACGAGATAACATTCTCAGAATCCGAAGATCCGTTGAAGCGTTCCAGAGTTATAACCTATAAAAGACAGTGGGCAGAATTGTAAAAATTGGCCTGGTCATTAACGTGCAAACCACCCTTGGGGGTAAAGGGGTTAAGCAGATAGTGGCAATGTGAGCACATCTGGCCTATGATTCAGTGCTGCCTGTTTTTTTAGCGCATGCATAAAAGTGCGGTTGGCCATGTTTTGTGCACTTCTGAAAAGAACAGAGGAAGATGGAGTCAAAGTAACTGCTGCATCATTATAGTGATTGAAGCCATCAGGGCTTTCATCTGAATCACGTCATTCTGATATTTAGATGGAAACCCTCATGTAAGTACTCAACGTAGAGCACAGGAAAAATATGATCCACAATGTTATATAAAATGTTCCCAATAAAAGCTTCAACTCAATCCAAAATAAAAGCAGTTCCATTTACATCCATCATCTGTTAACAGAAATATAGGGGGTTTAAGGCAGCGGCTTTCACGATAGTGCCGTAATGAGGCAGCAACTCGAGATAGTTCAACTCAAATGTCTTTATTTTGTCAACTTACAAAAATAAACTCAAACTTATCCTTCATTTTGCAGCCAAACTATTTGTATCAGTCCGAAAAGTTCCAAAAATAAAAGCCCATGTCAGGTTTTCCTAAATCTGTCTTAGTCAAATAGCTTTTTGAATTTTCCACTCTTTTATTTTGCATTGCAACCACAGCTGTGGCTGTAATTACAATGCTCTCCAGTGGGCTCAGTGTGTTTCTATGCACATCCTGGGGGTCGCATAATGACCCTAGTATATGATCTCCCTTACTGCCTCACAGTGGCTTCCATGTTACTGATAACACAAAGGCTCTGTAAAAGTGAAATGGCTCCTCACAAAAGAAATTCAGAAAATTTGTGCTCACAAATCCAAATGCTCCCCTTGCTTCTGAGCCCCAGTTTGCCAAACCATATTTAGCATTTACATGTTTGGCTTATCTGTAGGGATGAGAATGAGTTGGGTATAATGTACTGAGCACTACAACATACTGGGCACTACAACGTACTGAGCACTACAATAACAGATTTGTAATTTTCACTCGGAAACATCCACTGCTTCTTGTTTATGGAAAACGCCCATGGAGTTAAATCATCACTATACCAGTAGATAAATTCCCAAAGGGGTAAAATTTCCAAAATGTTGTCATTTTAAGGGGATTCTGCTCTTCTAGCACTTAGTATCTTTGTATATGGAGTCTGCAAACTATTCTAGGAAAATCTGTGCTCAAGGAGGCAAATAGCACTCCTTCCCTCCCTAATCTCACCATGTGGCTAAATAGTACACACCCACATATGTGGTATGTCCACATTCAGCAGATATTGTGTGACAAATTTTGGTGCATTTTTTATCCATTTCCCTGTGTGAAAATGTCAAATTTGGGCCTAAAAGATTTTTTTGTGGTAAAAATGTAATTATTTTTTCTTTACTACCGAATGGTACAAAATTCTGTGACACCTTTTTCTTGTCAATATGATCCACCATTAGATGAATTTGTTGAGGTGTAGTTTGTAAAACGGGGCCCCTTAAGGGTGGGTTCTGCTGTTCTAGCACCACAGGCTCTTCCAGGAGCTCTTCCAATGGGTCATCGCACCCGCAAATCAAAGCAGCAAAATCTGCACTACAATATGGCCCTTCTTCTTTTCTGGGCTTTGCTGTGTGCATGAAAAGTGGTCCCTCATTACATGTAAGGTATTGGCACACTCAGTAGAGATTGCACAGCAAACTGCTAATCTGATATGGCACCCTCAAACCATTCCACCAAAATTTGAACTTCAATATGGCACTTTTCCCTGCTGAGCTTTGCAGTGTGCCTAAAAAGTATTGGCGTACTCAGGAGAAATTGCGTATCAAATTGTAACATTCATTTCCTCCTATTACTCCTTTAGAAAATTAAAAACTTGGGGCCAAAGCAACTTTTCAGTGGAAAAAAATGGTAATTTTCCATTGACTCAGCCCAATGTCATACAATTCTGTGAATTGTCTGAAGGTTAAAAATGATTACTACATCCCTTTGTGAATTTTTCAGAGGTGTAGTTTCCGAAATGAGGTCACTTTTGGGGGTTTCTGCTGTTTACACAATCTATTGCAGCCAAAATTGAGCTGCAGAATTCATTATTTTCCTTCCAAGCCATACTGTGGGACTAAACAGTAGATTTATACCACATATGGGGTGCCAGTATACTCAGGAGGAATGCACAGCAAATTATATAATAATTTGGGGCAAAACCAACATTTTTGTTGAAAATTTTTTTTTTTAAATTTTTACGGCTAAATGTCTTAAAATTCTAGTGAAGCACATGTGGGTTGAAGGTTCTCACCACACATCTAGATAAGTTCCTTGAGGGTGTAGTTTCAAAAATGGGGTCACTTGTGGGAGTTTTACTCTGTTTAGGCACATTAGGGGCTCTGCAAATGTGACATGGCATCTTCTTTCTATTCCAGCCAACTTTGCTCTCCAAAAGTCAAATGGTGCTCCATCCCTTTCAAGCCCTGCTGTGCACCCAAACAGTAGTCTTCCACTACATATGGGGGGATATTGGCATACTCAGGAAAAATTGCACAGTAGATTTTACAGTTCATTTTTCCTGTTACTCTTGTGAAAATGAAACATTTGGGGCAAAAGCAACAGTTTTGTGGGAAAAAAATGCAGTGCTCGTTCCCTCCCGAGCCCTTTTGCGTGCCCAAACAGTAGTTTTCCACCACATATGAGGTATTGGTGTACTCAGGAGAAATTGCAAAACAAAGTGTAATGTCAATTTTCTCCTGTTGCTCTTGTGAAAATGCAAAATGTGGCGCAAAATCAACGTTTTTGAGTGAAAACGTAAAATATAAATTTTTTACTTCCAAAGGGTTCTGAAGGGTTAATAAACTTCTTGAATGTGGTTTTGAACACTTTGAGGGGTGCAGTTTTTAAAATTGTGTCATTTTGTGGTATTTTCTGTCATGTAGACCCCTCAAAGTCAGTTCAAATGTGAAGTGGTCCTTACAAAAATTGGTTTTGTGAATTTTGTTGGAAAATTGAGAAATTGCTGATGAACTTTTAACCCTTCTAACTTCCTAACAATAAAAAATTATGTTTTAAAAATGATGCTGATGTGAATTAGACATGTGGTAAATACTATTTATTAACTATTTTGTGTGATGTAACTATCTCGTTAAAGGGAATAAAAATAACATTTTGAAAACTGCAAAATTGTCGCCAAACGTAAAAAATATTGGCCTAAATTTACCACTGCCATGAAGTACAATTTGTTGCAAAAAACAGTTTCAGAATTACTGGGATCCATTGAAAAATATTTAGAGTTGAGAGTCCTCAGTGGTTGATACCTTTTAATGGCTAACTGAAAAGATGCTAACAAATTGCAAGCTTTCGAGACTACTCAGGTCTCTTCATCAGGCAAAGACTAATACAAATCTGAAGAATCACATATTTATACACAACACAGCACAGAAATAATGCAATAGGTAAGACAAGTGACGTGAAGCAGAATAGTCATTATGGCAGAGGGATGAACATAAATATTGGAACAGTTCATAGATAAGGAGTGTGAAAGTTTTATTGCCCTCTGATTGGGGTCTGGTAATGTTTTGTGATGTTCTCACAGGGTCTTTGGAGTAAATTCCTTAATTGATGTAAAACGTCATAAATCCATGTGACAGGTTCATTCCAGCATTAAGAGTGTCAAAGGTCACCATCAATTTGTATTCGCAAACTCTTCTGTGTCTCTGAGATGTGAAACTACCTTTCAGTACAAGTAATTTCATGTCCAACATGCTATGACCAGGGGAACAAAAATGTTTAGCCACAGGTAGATCCATTCTTTTTCTCTTATTGTGTGACGAATTCATCCTTGTTCTCAGTTTTTGCCCGGTCTCTCCCACATACAGACCCCCAGTTGGACATTTAGTACATATAATTAGGTACACCACATTAGTTGTGATGCAGCTGAAAGTACCTGGTATCTTGTAGTCCTGGTGGGAGTTGGGGATCTTTATCTTGTCCGTGGTCATTATAAATGGACAGGTTTTGCATTTCTTCTGGTTGCAAGGAAAGGTTCCTGCAGCTGTTGGAAGGACAGGGAACTTCTGACAATGATGCTTCTTAGATTTGGGGCTGCCTAAAACACAGTAGTGGGGGGTCTGGAAATATGGATTGTAATCGTGCATCTTTTTGTAGTAAAGGTTGTAGTTTCTGTGCAGCTCCCCTTAGCACCTCCAGATTTGGATTGTAGGTGACCACTAGAGGCACCCGGTTATTTTCTTCTTTAGTTTTGTAATGTAGCAGATGATTCCTTGATATTCTGGTGGCTCTTGTAATTTGGTTTTCAATTGTTCTTGGATGGTAGCCCTGATTTAAAAAGGTCTTTCTAAGGCGACCAAGGTGTTCATCTCTATCCGTGGGGTTGGAACATATACGGTTGTATCTGATGGCTTTGCTGTAGACAATAGAGTTTTTTATGTGTTTTGGATGGAAACTGTCCCATTTAAGGTATGTTGGACGGTCGATTGGCTTCTGATACAGGGATGTCTCTATTTCATTGTTCTTTAGCTTAATGATGGTGTCCAAAAAGTTAATTTCAGTGCTGCAGTAGTTGAGTGTTAAATTGATGGTGGGATGAAATTGATTGAACTGTTCATGGAACGTCTTTAGCTGTTGCTCAGACTCCGTCCAGATGATTAAAATGTCATCAATGTAGCGGTAGTAGGCCAGAGGCCTGATGAGACATGAGGACAGAAAGTCGCTTTCAAGCTTGGCCATGAAAAGATTTGCATACTGTGGAGCCATTTTACTTCCCATCGCTGTGCCAGTCTCCTGTAAATAGATCTTGTTGTCAAATTCAAAGTAATTGTGGGTGAGGATGAATTTTGTAAGTTTCACCACAGAATCAGCATCATTCTCGGTGTTTTCCATGAAGACTTTGCAGGCATTTAATCCATTGAAGCATTCCAGAGTTATTGCCACATGAAGTGACACTGGTCAGAATTTTTCTGCAAAAATTGCATGAAGGTGGTAATAATTATAAGGGTATTTAGTAAACATAATTTTGATCAAAAGAATGTACAAGCCATCCCGCCACGTCAAGGCAACCCTTTGTGGGACAGTCCTACTCTAATATTAAAATTATGTTTACTAAATACCCTTATAATTATTACTACCTTCATGCAATTTTTGCAAAAATTTTTTTTATTTTTGGACATTTGTTTTTTGTGCCTGTTTTCTGTGTAATGGTCATGTATTAATATGCATTTACATTTTGCATACACATCAACTTACTTTTTCAGTTCAGATCTAGTTTTCTATGTAGTTCAGAGTGCATTCTGTGCAATAAGGGTGGGACCGCCCTGTTTCTGAATTGAGAAATCCATCCTGTCTGGCCTATGCTTCAACTGGTGGGTTCAGTCCCGCTGCCTTGTTCACATTTACGTCACTTGACAAGTGGAAAGGTTTTTAATATTAGAGTAGGACTGTCCCACAAAGGGTTATTACTACCTTCATGCAATTTTTGCAAAAAAATTTTTTATTTTTGGACATTTGTTTTTTGTGCCTGTTGGCTGCTGTCTTGTAGAGCGCTCAAAAAACAGTGTCACTTTTTGATATTTTCTGCCACATAGGCCCCTCAAAGTCACTTCAAATGTGATGTGGTCACTAAATCTGATAAACTTTTTACCATGCTAACTTTGTAACAAAAAAATGATGCTCACGTAAAGTAGACATGTGGTAAATGTTATTTATTTTCTATTTTGTGTGATATAACTATCTTGTTTAAGGGTACAAAATTCAGAGTTTAAAAATTGCAAAATTTTCACTTTTTTTGTAAAATTTTCAATATTTTCTTAAATAAACACAAATCAAAGCTACCAAAATTTGCCACTAAAATGAAGTGTAATATGTCATGAAAAAACATTTTCAGAATCACTGATATACATTGAAACATTCCCGAGTTGAAACCTCATAAAGTGACATGTGTCAGAATTGTAAAATTTGGCCTGGTCGGGAAGGTGAAAACAGGCTGGGGAGAAGGGGTGAAACAGACATGATGCATCAAAAATGTAACAATCCATGATTACAATAGATCACAATAAACATGAAAACATGACACAACAATTTTCTTACAAATCCTTCATTATACTATAGACAGATGAATTCCTTAAATCGAGGCACTAAACAATAGTAAAAAATTGACTCAATAATAAGACGCTGCCCCAAAAGGAGTCAAACATTATAGTAGCAAAATTACCCCAAATACCTCAAAAAGGACCATTATAACACCTATCGCATGCCACAATTAGCGGACCACATCAATCACACTGGTCTGATATTATTAAAGTTGAATAAGTTGAACCTTTTTGGGTTGAATATGGACTCAAAATCAACTTCCAAGTTTACTTCCAGTTTTTAGAAGACACCTTCTTCACTCAGGGCTAGTGTTGAGCGATACTGCTCGATATCTAAAAATATCGGATCGGAATGGTATCGCCGATATCACTAAATATCGTCGATATCCGATTCCGATACCGGAAGTCCAATGTAAGTCTATGGGAACCAAATATCGACATTAAAAAAAACCATTCTTGCCTTGTTGGTTAATTGTACATGAAGGAAAACAACAAAGACTAATGTAGAATGTATTGGGGGAGGTTGAGGAGACATTAAAGGCATAGATGTTTAACCCAATGCATTGGAATAGCATTAATATATATTTTTTGGAAATACGTTTGGATTGACTAACAAATTGACAATGTTGTTAACCTTTTTTCTATTTTGGCAAATATGTATGTTTCACAACTTCCATGCTCTTCACCTTTTTAACTTTTGCCAGTGCCACACTTTCTCCTTCCTCCTGTAGATTGTGCGCCCTTGCGGACAGTGTCCTCTCTCCTTCTGTACTTGTGTGTGCCTTGTATTGCTCACGTTTACTGTACTTGTCTATATTTGCCCCTTTACACATGTAAAGCGCCATGGAATAAATGGCGCTATAAAAATGTATAATAATAATAATAATAATAATAATAATCTTCAGCAGCAGCATCATCTTTCTCATCAAATTATTCATCTTCACCTTCTTAATCTTCTTCTTAAACTTCTTGCTATTCATGTTTTTGTTTACATTACTCATATTGTTATTATTAAACTAATTAATCTTCTTCATATTCAAATTCTTCATCTTCTTCCTCTTCATCTTCTTCATCATATTCTTATTTGTGACAGAGATTCCTGTACTTGTAATCTGTAAAAGTATGAATTGTTCATCCTTCCGTTCTTGCTGTCACAAAAGATTTAAATTACAACAGTATTTGTCCGTGTTCAGTTTAGCCTGCAGCAGCAGGCATTTTCCAGGGGCACCACGAGGAGGAACGGACTCACCCCCATACACTGCTTAGTCTTCTTCTGCTTAGAATTTAGAGCATATATTTTGCTCTTCATTTTGGTCTTATACTTCATGTTCTTCTGCTTTTTGATGTTCTGCTTATTGTTCTTCTGTCTCTTGTTCTGTATCTTGTAGTTTGTCTTAACCTTCTTTGTCCTGTTGGTGATCTTCTTCTGGGTAATCTTTTATTTTTTCTTTGTGATGGTGTTCAGGCTGGTTGGCTTCATGCTCGTCGTCCTTGTTGTCGTCATCTTCTTCTGGGTGGTCTTTAAGGTCGTCTAATTTCCGAGAAACAGCTGACGTTACTGGAACCCTGACGGGTATCAGATGGAGCAAGAGACAATGGAAGTAACGAGGACCAGCTGACTGTGCTGGAACCCGGACGGGTAGCAGAAGGAAAAGAGGCAATGTCACAACCGAGTACCAGCTGACGTTACTGTGACACGGTTACTAAGCAGGAGGTACCTGTGCTCCAAAGCACTACCAAGGACCAGCAGACGTTGGTGGAACTCGGATACGGAGATGGAGGCACCTAGGCCAAAGGCACTGGGAGGACCAGTTGACGGTACTGGACCCCGGACGGGTAGCAGAAGGAAAAGAGGCAATGTCACAACCGAGTACCAGCTGACGTTACTGTGACACGGTTACTAAGCAGGAGGTACCTGTGCTCCAAAGCACTACCAAGGACCAGCAGACGTTGGTGGAACTCGGATACGGAGATGGAGGCACCTAGGCCAAAGGCACTGGGGAGAACCAGTTGACGGTACTGGACCCCGGACGGGTAGAAGAACGCACCCATGAAAATGTAAGTTGACAGGACGCAAGCCGTCCGCAGTTACCGAATCACACAGTCCTACAGTGGGTGCTTGTCCTATTGTCACAATGGAAACCGCCTTTATTTACATATCCCACAGCACACATAGGAATCACCTAAACTGCAGGCACCATAGAGTCGGCTAACCCGAATGCAACACGACAGCACAACTTATTGGAGGATAATTGACGTTCACACTGCCAGGAAACAGCTGCCGTGCAGTAACCAGGCTGGCCAGGAGTCAGTACCCTGCCAATTACTTACGAGCAACAAATGGCGGTGTTGTAGCCCAGGGAGTAGAGTTCAGGTGGTAGAAAGATGAACATAACAGGAGACATGGAAAACGTTGCCAAACAGTTATTTAATCTGAAAAAGGACAGGCAAATTCAGGTGAAATCCATGCCTTGTTCATTTTCAGAAAAGTAAGCCGGTCTACATTCTCTCAGGATAGTCGCATGCGACGGTCTGTTACTACACCACCTGCAGCACTAAAGACACGCTCAGATAATACACTGGCAGCAGGGCAAGCCAGCACCTCCAATGCATACTGGCTAAGCTCTGGCCATGTATCCAACTTAGAGACCCAAAATTTGAAAGAGGAAGAGGCATCTGGGAGTACACTTAGAGGGAAAGCCAAGTAGTCTGTCACCATCTTACGGAAACGTTTCTTCCTGGTGACTGGAGTCGTCTCGGATGGTGTAGACCTTGCTGGCGCTGTCACAAAACTTTGCCACATTTGTAACATACAGCTCTTGCCCTGTGCAGAGGCGCTGCTTCTGCTCCCTCTTGTTGTAGAGGTGTCTACACTGCCTCGACGCACAGAGCTGCTTTGTAAAGCAGTAGCAGCAGCAGCAGCTCTCTCGGCTGGAATGTACAACAGTATGGATTGCACCAGTGTGTCTTGGTACTCCTGAGAGTCCTCAGTGGTTGATACCTTTTAATGGCTAACTGAAAGATGGTAACAAATTGCAAGCTTTCGAGACAACTCAGGTCTCTTCATCAGGCATAGACTAATACAACATCTGAAGAATCACATATTTATACACAAAATAGCACAGAAAAAATGCAATAGGTAGGACAAGTGACATGAAGCAGAACTGTCATTATGGCAGAGGGATTAACATAAATATGACTAGTTCATAGATAAGGAGTGAAGGTTTTATTACCCTCTGATTGGGGTCTGGTATTGTGTTGTGATGACCCTAAAAGGTCAGGGAGGCAGATTCCTTAATTGTTGTAGAACGACATAAAACTCTGGGATATATTCATCCCAGCACTAAGAGTGTCAAAGGTCATCATAAGTTTATATTCCCAGACTTTTCTATCCTTCTCAGATTTGAAGTTAGATTTTAATACAAGTAATTCCATATCTGTCATGCTATGACCGGGCATACAAAAGTGTTTGGCCACAGGTAAATCCATTCTTTTTTCTCTTATCGTGTGGCGATGAGAATTGGTACTCCTGCATTTTACGGTGATGAGGGTTTGTAAGTTGTCCCGGTAGCGAGGGTCTAGGAGGGTGTACACCCAATAATCTGACGTGGTGAGAATGTGGGCGATGCGGCGGTCGTTTCTCAGGCACTGAAGCATGAAATCAACCATGTGCTGCAGACTCCCAACTGGCCAACAAAGGCTGTCCTCTGGAAGAGGCGTCATCTCTGCCTCCTCTGCATCACCCCACCCTCGCTCTACATACTGACTAGAGCGTTGTGTACCTCCCTCTGTAGGGATTTCTTCCTCCTCCATTGACTCCTCCTCCTCCTCATCCTCCTCACAAATTGAGCCCTGCCCAGCCCTTTGTGAGGAACCACGTTGCGCTGACTGTCCTGAAGGTAATTGAATTTGTGACTCCTCATCCTCCACCTCTTCCAAAACCTCTTCCTTTAGTGCTTTCAGTGATTTCTGAAGCAGGCAGATAAGGGGGACAGTCATGCTGACTAGTGCATCATCTGCACTCGCCATCCGCGTTGAGACATCAAACGCACGCAAAACGTCGCAGATGTCCTTCATAGAGGCCCACTCAGTAGTGGTGAAGTGTGAACGGCGCAAATTGCGAGTTGATTGCGCCTGTTGCAGCTGATACTCCATTACTGCTGGCTGCTGCTCACACAACCGCTCCAACATATGTAACGTGGAATTCCACCTGGTGGGTACGTCACATATGATGCGATGTTCAGGAAGGCGAAATCTGACTTGCAGAGCTGCAATGCGCGATCTGGCCATGCTGGAACGTCGCAAGTGAGCGCACTCTAGGCGGACCTTGTGCAGCAGTGCATCAAGATCCGGATAGTCCCTCAAAAAACTCTGCACGACCAAGTTGAGCACATGTGCCAGACATGGTATGTGAGTGAGGTTGCCAAGGCCCAGAGCTGCCACCAGATTTCGGCCATTGTCACACACTACCAAGCCTGGCTGGAGATTAGCTGATAAAAACCACACGTCGCTCTCCTGCTTGATGGCATCCCAGAGCTCCTGCGCTGTGTGGCTTCGATTCCCCATGGAAATTAATTTCAGGACGGCCTGTTGACGTTTGGCCACGGCTGTGCTCATATCGGTCGCAACAGGTAAGCGTTCACGGGTCCATGTGGAGGTATACCGTGACGGCTCGTGCAGCGATGATTCTGAGGAACTGGAGTAGGAGGAGGAATCAATGTGTACAGACTGGATTCCTGCAATCCTTGGAGTTGGCAGAACACGTACAGCGCCACTGGCAAGATCTGTACCCGGCTCCACAACATTGACCCAATGGGCAGTAAGGGAAAGGTATCGTCCCTGGCCATGGGTACTGGTCCACGCATCGGTGGTCAGGTTGACCCTGCTACTGATGGCGTTTAGTAGCGCATGTTTAATGTTTCCCTCGACATGTTTTTGCAGAGCAGGGACAGCTTGCCTGCTGAAATAAAATCGGCTTGGCACATTATATTGTGGGACTGCCAATGCCATAAAGTTCCTGAAACTGTCAGTCTCCACCAGCCTGAATGACAGCATTTCAAGGGACAGGAGTTTTGCAATGCCAGCATTCAGAGCCTGTGCTCGTGGATGGTTTGCCGAGTATGGCCGTCTTTTATCCCATGCCTGTGGTACCGATGGCTGTTTTTTGTTCTGGGAGTGTGACGATGACTGTGAACTTGCTGCTGTGGGTGGAATAACAGTTTGTCTATGGACAACAGTGACCGAGGTTCTTCCATGGAGATCCTGTGAGGAAGCCGAACCAGGTGTGTGTGAGCTGGAGGTAGAGGCTCGAACACGACCTGAAGATGTAGGTGCTGCTGTAGGTTGGCCTACATCTCCAGTGTGTCTTTGTAACTCAGCTACGTGCTTTGTCCGTACATGTTCCCACATATTTGTGGTATTCAGGTTACTGATATTTTTACCTCTTTTAACTTTTTGCTTACACAGCTTGCATTGAACATAGCAAATATCATCTACAAGTCTGTCAAAAAAGGACCACGCAGTGCAAGTCATGGGAGCGCCAATTTTGACATTTCTAAGAGAACTGCTCCCAACAGGTGCCAAACTGGAGGCTACAGGCAAGCGAGTCTGCAGCCTACCTCTCCCTCCTCTTTGTACCGTTGGGACAATCTCTTCCTCAGAGCTGCTCCCACCACCTTCCTGTTGCTCACGCCATGTTGGGTCTCGGACTTCATCATCTCCACTACCCTCTTCCAACACCTGCTGCTGTTGGATAGTCTGGGCAGCACCATGCTCCACAAAACCTGGCACCTGAGTCTCATCATCATCATAAGATGCGTTCTGCGGTGTGCTGTCCATCGGCACTGGCTCACCCGCCTCTTCAGATTGAGAGAGACACAGCTGTTGCGCATCACTGCATACTCCCTCTTCTTCAAATTGCAGAATGCTGCTTGCCTGTGCCCGTGTTTGCGAGCCAACAGATTCTGAGAACAGAAGCAGAGACTCAGCTGGCTCCTGTACAGAACTCTCTGACTGCCTGGGCAATTTGACAGGCGGTGAACAGACAGATGGTTGCTCAACATGTTGTGTTCCTGAGAGGAGGTGGAAGGAATTGAAGTCGATGCATTGGCTGCCATCCAACCAACAACGGCTTCAATTTGTTCTTCCCGCAGCAGGGGGGCACGCCGAGCTCCTACCAAAGGAACGCTCACGGGGATAAATGGTGGATGCTGTGTCACTGAGGGCGGCAGCAGCCACAGAATCACCACGTCCTCTCCCTGCTGAAACTCCACGGCCACGACCATGTGCCTTACTCACTGCCTTCTTCATCTTGGTAGATTGATAAAGAAAGTCAGAAAAGTTATAAGGCCTAAATGTGGTTATTACGCAGAGACTGAAGTGAACACTGAAACACAACTGTTCACAATCTGTGAAAGGCTACTCCTTTGTCTACTTCTATAGTGTTTGCAACCAATGTATTGGATACGAATGGAAGCGCGTCACACTAATAGATTATATTTTAAATGGAATGGAGCTGAACCAATTGGAGATAAATGAAAAGGATGAGGCACTGAGACACGCTCAGCAGAGTACAAGCAGCAGTGCTTGAACAAGTAACTGGAGCGTGATGTGCACTCAAAAAATAAAAAACACAGACTGAAGTGAACACTGAAACACAACTGTTCACAATCTGTGAAAGGCTACTCCTTTGTCTACTTCTATAGTGTTTGCAACCAATGTATTGGATACGGATGGAAGCGCGTCACACTAATAGATTATATTTTAAATGGAATGGAGCAGAACCAATTGGAGATAAATGAAAAGGATGAGGCACTGAGACACGCTCAGCAGAGTACAAGCAGCAGTGCTTGAACAAGTAACTGGAGCGTGATGTGCCCAAAAAAACCAACTGAATGAAAAACACACTGAAAACACAAACAATGTTCACAATCTGTGAAAGGCTACTCCTTTGTCTACTTCTATAGTGTTTGCAACCAATGTATTGGATACGGATGGAAGCGCGTCACACTAATAGATTATATTTTAAATGGAATGGAGCAGAACCAATTGGAGATAAATGAAAAGGATGAGGCACTGAGACACGCTCAGCAGAGTACAAGCAGCAGTGCTTGAACAAGTAACTGGAGCGTGATGTGCACTCAAAAAATAAAAAACACAGACTGAAGTGAACACTGAAACACAACTGTTCACAATCTGTGAAAGGCTACTCCTTTGTCTACTTCTATAGTGTTTGCAACCAATGTATTGGATACGGATGGAAGCGCGTCACACTAATAGATTATATTTTAAATGGAATGGAGCAGAACCAATTGGAGATAAATGAAAAGGATGAGGCACTGAGACACGCTCAGCAGAGTACAAGCAGCAGTGCTTGAACAAGTAACTGGAGCGTGATGTGCACTCAAAAAATAAAAAACACAGACTGAAGTGAACACTGAAACACAACTGTTCACAATCTGTGAAAGGCTACTCCTTTGTCTACTTCTATAGTGTTTGCAACCAATGTATTGGATACGGATGGAAGCGCGTCACACTAATAGTTAAATTGCATGGAGCTGCAAGAATTACACTGAAGAAAAAAAAACAGTCTGTGAGTGACACGTGCAGATGCCTACAGACAGCGTTGCATGCAGAGCAAACTGCAGCGTCACCTGCACTCACACACACCTTGCAGAGCTGTTAAAACAACACTGCAGGCAAAAGGAAGCTTTACACAGCGGTTGGTGCTAGCCTGCCTACAGCACAGTACACTAAATCGCAATCTCTAACTGTCCCTCAGAGTCAGCACAGCAGCGTTCTGTCCCTTACTGAATTCACAGCACAGTGACGCTAAAATGGCGGCGGCGCCTTTTATAGTGCATTCTGACATCATTTCAGCATCCAATCACAGCCATGCCATTAGTTAACATGACCGCAGCAGTACAGGATGTGCCCACACTTCTTAGGATTCCTCATTGGCTGACTAAAATCACATTGCCTCTCAAAGAATTATGGGAACTTTCGATTCCGGTATATGATATATGGAAAATATCGAAACTAAGTATCGAAAGGCCGATAGAGCTAATATCGGCCGATACCCGATACTTGCGGTATCTTATCGCTCAACAGTACTCAGGGCACAGGAAAAAAACATGATTTTTATGCAGGTCAATGCTCCATCGTATACATGAAGGCTCCACTGCTTGGCTGCAAGTAAAGGCCTTTACAATGATAGAATAATGACATTGCCCTTTCTTCACCTGACCCTATTATAAACTTGTGTGCTCTTCTTAAATGGGAGAATTTACGAAGAAAAACGGTACACCTCTCTAAACAGTGTCTGGGGGACTGTGGTTGTTGCTACCCAAAAGGTTTATCATCAACAGATTAAGAAACAAACTAACTCAATGGATGGAAGGTTTATGACTGTTATTAAAAAGAAGAATGACTATATTTGTCACTGATTGTTTATTATTATAATTATTATGCTTCTCGTAGATGGTGTAATGCAGGTGTCTGGATGCAACGCACCGAGACGAGGCAGAAACAGTCAGGGATGATTATAGTTCTATTTATATATAGTGACTTCAAGTAACTCTGAACAACTAGTGTTAGTAACTAGGCAGATTAACATTGAAACTAAGATAACAATAAACTTGGAAAAGCAAAGTCTCTATCTAATGTTCTGTTCACAATAGTGGTACACCCAGTTGTGAGAGCCACCATGTAAGTTCTCTCTCTGGAAATCTGGCTCTAGCAGGGGTCACCAGATTTTCCTGCAACGCCGCAAGTCTCTCTGATGTAGTCTTTCAAAGCCTGTTGAGCTTCCCACGCACCAACTGGCCCCTTCCCAACCTGAAACCCTAATCCTTGCCAATCCCAGTGCTGTAGATGATAGCTGGGAGTGATGGCCTGCTGAAGCTCGCTGTCACTGCGCAGTTGCAGGTGGGCCTCATCTGTTGCAGTCTCCTCACGGATCTTCTCGGTTTGACCACCAATGGAAGGATTGGAGCAGAGTGGACGAGGTATCGGCTCTTGACAAGCAAAGTCTGGTCTCTGTTGTGGGGCGAGGAACCCGGTCCTGACTAATGCAGACAAAACTCGTAGTCCTCCTGAGCGGGATCCGGACCTTGTCAGGTGTTGACCGACACTTTGATGGCATTAACTTTCCTCTGAAGCTGGCCTCAACAACATCCCTGGAGCACGTCTGCTCCACTCTCTTCTCTGGTGCCAAATCTGCTCCTGGTTTGGTGCGCAGGGCTTTTATATTAAGAAAGTCCTTCCTGTGTGTCACCTGATCAGATTCAGCAGGTGAAGTTATTCCTCCTGCAGATCTTCCAGCACAATTTGGTTCCACTTGTTTTCATCTGTCCAGCAGATGGCAATCTCTCCTCATGAATGTTACATCCTGCAAGGGCTCTTCAGGAATATCATAGCTTCTTATTATATTCCTCCCCCCTATTTTGTCTGCCAGTCCTTTGGCAAGTGGAATTTCTAGTTTGAAGTTTCCCCACAGGTAGCCCAAGTTGAGGCAACAGTTGAGCGCACTCCTTGGTTTTCTATTGTGTAAGGGATCAGACAAATTCACCCTGAGCATGTCAGTGAGGGACAATCACACTCAGTCCGGCGAAGCTCTTCCTATAAAGGTTTTGCTGAGGTACTTGGAGATTCAACCACCGGAGATCGTAAGTTGACTCCTGGTTCGTTCTCTTTCCCATTTGAGAGCCACAACAGCATCTCCGTTGAACTCATCAACCCTGTAAGTCATTCTTCCTCTTAAACTTGCCTTTGTGGGATCTTGGACACTTTGATTGGGTGCCTGGCTTTGACACAGTCTTTAGCTTCAGAAGAGCAGGGTCACAGCATATTTCGGTGTAACACCCGAGGTACCTTGGCGTCATCTCCCTCAGGCCTAACCTCATAGACCGAGTTAATCTGGTTGATCTTCCTCCCTACTCAGTAAGGTACTGCCTCCCAACGGTGATCCAGCTTGTTTCTGGGTCGCTTGGCCCGCACTAACACATGGTCCCCTGGTTGAAGTTGTCCACCTGACATTGGGGATTGACTTGAATGTTCCATTTCTCAAAACTTCTGTTTAACCAACCTCCTTACTGTCTGCAGTCGGTGGCGGTGTTCTCGGATCCCGTCACTGGGACTACCACCCCGGCAGGGGTCCTTCGAATCTAGTTCCAGTTCAGTGATTTCTCACCTGCTTCGATCAAACAGTAGCATGTAAGTGTAATGGAGTGTAGCCGGTAGTCTCATGGACTCGATAGTTGTAAACTCACACCAACTTGGATAGCCTGAATAGCTTTCTATTCCAGGGGTTTGCTCAGCTCCCACCGACGGCATCTTCGGCAAACACTTTCTACCTCTTGTCGCAGTTGACGCCAGTATACCAGTCGTTGCAACTACCAAAAATTCTCCTACACATCAAAGTTTGCATCCCACTCATGAGCTTCTTTAGCCAGCTGTATGACCAGGGCTTTTGTGGCCACTACCTTCCAAGTGACATCAAACTCTCGAGGAAGTTGAATCCTTCAACACAGCAGGTCATCTTTCAGGAAGGGCCTTTTCCGCTGGCCCTTGAACTTTAAGGTACTTGGGGGTGAAGCGGTCTTAGCCTCCTAATCTGGCCTTTGCCCCTGAATGACCCATTTACTCAGGATTGAACTGTTGCAAGTGCATCCATTCATCCCTGGAACGACCGAAGATCTGGGTGGATCCGGACTCTTCTCTAGACTCCTGGGTGATTACTACAGTAGCGGCGAACTGCCGAGTATCCGGGATCTCGTCACCTTCGAGCTCTTCATGTATGTCTTTCTTCTGTCTGGCCTGTGTGACTTGGGACAGGGCATCTGCATAAGTGTTTTAGGCCTTAAATCGATAGGCGATCCTATACTGATATTTGGACATCCTCGCAAACCACTGCTGTTCTAGCGCACCGAGATTTGCATTCTCTAGGTGGGTCAGGGGATTGTTATCCATCAGCGTATGTATTTCTGACCGTGACAAGTACTCTACAAATTTCTTTGTCATGGACCACACAAGTGCCAGCAACAACAGTTTGAATGAACTATAATTGTCTGAATTCTTTTCTATGTCTCTCAGTGACCTAATGGCATACGTAATCACTCTCTCTCCCTTCTTGCACCTGGGCCAATACTGCCCCCAGTCCATACAGGCTCCCATTGTTGTACAGTATGAAGGGCGGTGAGAAGTCAGCGTAGGCCAGGACTGGGGCATCAGTCAGCGTCATCTTCAGTGCTTGAATCACCTCCTCTTGTCGTGGGCCCCGCTGGATTGGTTGACATTTCAATTCTATGGCCATCCCCCACAACAGATTGTTGAGTTGTACTGCAATCTTGGCAAAGTTTTTTATAAACCTGCGGTAGTATCTGCTAACCTTACTAATGCTCTCAGGTTGGTCAGGGTGTGCCACTTTTGCACTGCAGCCACCTTCTTCTTGGAGTATCACAAGGCTCTGTCATGGCCCCAGTGTTGTTCAACATTTTTATGAATGATCTAGATAAGGGAACTGAAAGTAAACTAATCAAATTTGCAGGTGATGTAAAGCTAGGAGGGATTGCTGACACTAGAGAAGACAAAGAAAGGATTCATAAGGATCTAGATAAGCTTGAACAATGGGCAGCAACGAAACAAATGTTATTTAACTGGGAAAAATACAAGATTCTACATCTGGGCAAGAAAAATTAAAGTTACATCTACAGAATGTGAGGAATTAGAATTAAGCAACAGCACACGTGAAAAAGACTTGGGTATATTAGTAGATCAGACTACACATGAGTCAACAGTGTTATGCAGCAGCAAAAAAGGATGTATTAAGGGAAGCATAGAGTCTAGATCACATAAAGTAATAATTTCTCTCTACTCCTCCTTGGTCATACCTCATCTGGAATGCTGTGTCTAGTTCTGGGCACCACATTTTAAAAAAAAAAGACATTGAAAAACTGGAGCAAGTTTAGAGAAAAGCTACCTGGATGGTGAGCAGACTGCAAAGTATGTCCTACAAGGAACAGATAAAGGATCTGAAAATATTTAGCTTGCATAAAAGAAGGCTAAAGGTACTGCCACACTAAACAATCCCGCTAGCGATCACGATAACGACGCATACTAATGCGATCGCTAGCGGGATTGTTTCTATATCGCTAAGTGCTGCCACATTTAGCGATATAGTTAACGACGCTATCGCCGTTAGCGATCTTCTTAACGACTTTAGCGGTACAAAAGTACCGCTAAATCGCTAAGAAAAGGTGCCACACTAGCGATATATACTTACCTAGCGTGAGCACCGACGAGAAAATAGGGTCCGGAACGATTCCAGCGACGAGCGAGATCACAGCAGGAAGCTCGTCGCTGGCAGATGCCGCACTGAACAACATCGCTAACGGGATCGCTAAATAGTGACGTTTTTTAGCGATCCCGTTAGCGATATTGTTCAGTGTGGCATACCCTTAAGAGGTGAATAAATAGATGTATACAAATATCTGAAGGGATGTCATACAGGGATCATCCTTGTTTTCATTTGTACATGGAAACAAGAGAAGCAATCGAAAGAAAATGAAAGGGAGAAGATGCAGATTAGATATTAGAAAAAAAATTTTGACAGTGAGAGTGATCAATGAGTGGATCAGGCTGCCACTAGAGATTGTAAGTTCTACTTCAATGGAAGTTTTCAAACAGAGGCTGAACAGACATCTGTCTGAGATGCATTAGTGATTCAGAGATGAGCGAATTTGTTCTGATTTTGGCCCCAAATCTAATTTTGATATATTAGATCCATATTCAAACACTATTCATGCCGAATGTTTGTCTTATGATCGGTTCCGAACATATTCAGTAATTTCTACTCCCATTGACTCTAATGACATTCGGCTGTGTTCGATGAATATTGCAAAACTAATATTCGCTCATCTCTATTAGTGAATCCTGCATTGAGCAGTGAATCCTGCATTGAGTTGGACATGATGACCCTGGAGGTCCCTTCCAACTTTAACATTCTATGAGTCTATGATTCTCTGCAGTGGGGTAAACTCCCACACTAGACAGAGTGTGTCCCAGGTACTCAATTTCCCACTTGAATAGGTGACACTGCCAGGGATTAATTTTTAATCCGTGTCTTTGAAGCCAATACTGCTACAGCCAGTTAAGGTGATCTTCAAACGTGTCGGAATAAATGATTATGTCTTCTAGTTATATCTTCCAAGCATCTTTTCATCAAATGCTAGAACGTTTCTGGTGCATTCGTCAGGCCGAAAGGCATCCAGTTGGATTCCAACCTACCCATAAGGAGAATAAATGCTGTCTTCGGGTGATCCTTCGCAGCCACTAAAACTTGCCCATAGCCACTGGCTAAGTTGAGGCAGGAAAAATATTTAGCTTTTCCAAATGCGGATAGGGACTCCTCGTTTCTGGACAAGGGGTAAGAGTCCTGTACAGTGCATGCGTTCTGTCATCCGTAATCTACATAGAACCTCAGGGTGCCATCCTTTTTCCGAACTAACACATTGAGGGCCACCCAGGGACTCTAGCTTAGGCTCCAGCCTCATGGAAGCCAAAATCAGGATCAGGCTCCTTTAAAACCAGCCTCAGGGAGGAATCTCTTAGTCCAGCAACAAGTTGATCTCGCAGCACTTCTTCCAATGGACCTGGTCCCTGATGCCAATCTTGGGTCTTCTTGGTGATGAGCCATCATTTCCTGCAATGCAATAACATAATGAGCTATGGTCTCAATTTCTTCTTGGACCCACTGGAACAATTGTATATGAAGGCGCTAGGTCCATGGTGTCGCCATGCATGTCCTCTAGGATTTTTATAACATTATCCACAGTGTCACAGTCCCTAGTTGGGCAATACAAAACCATCTGCCGGGCCTCCCCATCAAGGGTCAGGATGGCCAACTCCGCCTCAGAGGAAGGGGTCAGGGGATACATGCGCAGCATGCTTTTTAGCCTCTCTACCCACTCCCACAGCAACATGCTGCTCCCCATGGACTTGGGAAGGTTGCTGAGCAAAGCCCCCAAGGGTATATGTACCCTGCCGAGCTCAGTCACAAACTGGTCTGCCATCTTTGTGATTGAATGTTGCATCCTGCCTACTTCGCCAAATGTAATGTAGGTGTCTGGATGCAACACACAGAGGCACGAGGTGAAAGTTGTGGATGATTATAGTTCTGTTTATATATGGTGACTTCAAGTAATGCAGAACAATTAGTGTTAGTAACTAGCCAGATTAACATTCAAACTAAGATAACAATAAACCTGGAAAATCAACACTCAGGGATTTTATATTAAGGAAGTCCTTCCTGTGTGTCACCTGATTAGGTTCAACAGGTGAAGTTGCTCCCCCTGCAAATCTTCCAGCACAATTTGGTTCCACTTGATTTCATCTCGCCAGCAGATTGCAATCTCTCCTCATTAATGACACATAGTTTATATACTCTTTATTTACCCCTAGCACCGTGGGCTTTGCCATAATTTGTATGCTGTATTTTGTATGTTAATTAGAGAACAACATTGCGTGTTTGCTGTGCTGATATAGTGCAGAACTGGGCAAAGTGCAGCCATGGACGAGTGCAGCCAAATGGCTAGAAACAGTGTTCTGCACCTTAATAATAACAATCACAATAATTTTATTTCTATAACGCCAACATATTCCGCAGCACTTTACATTAGAGGGCACTTGTACAGACAATAGACTTTACAGCATAACAATAAACACATAGATCAAAACAGATACAAGAGAATGAGGGCCCTGCTCGCAAGCTTACAATCTATGAGGAAAAAGGGGAGACACGAAAGGCGGATGGTAACAATTGCTTTCGTTGTTCGGACCAGCATAGTGTAAGAATCGGGTGTACTTGTTGCTGCATGAACCAGTTAACAGTCTAAATATGTAACAATACAGACACAGAGGGCTATTAAATGCATAAAGCGGGTGAGAACATGATACGAGGAACCTGATTATGGTAAAAATTTTGAATGGGCCACTCAGGGATATTTAGGTTAATGCGTTGAGGCGGTAGACCAGTCTGAACAAATGCTTTTTTAGGGCACTCTTAAAACTGTGGGTATTGGGGATTAATCGTATTAACCTGGGTAGTGCATTCCAAAGAATTGGCACAGCACGTGAGAAGACTTGGAGACGGGAGTGGGAGGTTCTGATTAATGAGCATGATAACCTCAGGTCATTAGAAGAATGGAGGGCACGGGTGGGGTGATAGGCTGAAATGAGGGAGGAGATGTAGGGTGGTGCTGAGCCATGGAGTGCTTTGTGGGTGAGGGTAATAAGTTTATACTGAATTCTGGAGTGGATGATCAAATGTACTTTGATTAAATGTACATAAATGCACCCCTGCACCTTGTGACTGATCTCTGCCTAGCTTCTCAATGTCACTTGTATCTGCATCACTAGGATCACTAATTACTATTATATAAAAATATAACACACCCTCCAAAGTAGCAAGGTGAAACGTGTGCGTCGGGGCCCGGAGGCAGTATCTCACCTGCACACTCTCCTAAACAGCGTCTGTAACAATTGGAGGTATATCACTCTATCACAGGGGGTCTTCTTTATAATGTGCTTACTTTTCTGGTTACCACAGTAGGTCTTAGGCCGTGGTCACACACAACGTCTAAAAAATCGGACCGTTTTAGTGGGACGATTATCGCACAAAAGTTTCCTGAACATTGATCCGTCTGTCATCCGATTATCCAGGGATGATGCGATTTAGTCGCATCTGAGCGTACGTTTCACATCCGATTGACATCCGACTAGCGAGATTTTGTCGGTGGCTAGCAAAACCGACATATAATGGATCCAAATGAATAGTTTTTAAATCACAAAAGAAAGAATAGATATATACACATAGAATACATATATATATGTCATTGAGACATATATATATATATATATATAATATATATATATACATATATTTATAGTTCATGCACTTCTACATGGTATAATAGCCGCTAATTCAATTGCCGGCTTTTGTGAAATTACAGACCCGACATGAAATGACACATGGTTTACATATACTGTAGTTAACCTGACATTTCATGTAGTTTTATATATGGTTTTCACTAACAATTACATGAGTGTATGTGTGCAAAGTTTAATACATGTAGGGGTTAATTAAAGGTGTAAATTCATTGAAAAACATGTGTGGGCTCCCGGCTATTTTCTCAACCAAATAGACAAAGCCAGCGAGTGGGGGCAGATAATAATAGCCTAGGGAGGGTGCATTTATTTTGTGCCCCCCCTGGCTACTAACATCTGCCCCCAGCCACCCCAGAAAAGGCAAATCTATAATTAGATGCGCCCTTTCTGGCACTTAGCCAGTCTATTCCCATTGCCCTGTAGCGGTGGCTAATGGGTTAATAATGGGTTAAAGCCACCTTGCTATTGAAAGGTGACAGCCAGGTTAATAATAGTTGTCAATTAGACAATTAGACAAATCTCAATTATTAATCCTATTGTATGAAATAAAAATAAAACACACACTTTAATAAAAAATCATTTTAATGAAATAATCACATAGTTTTTGACCATCTTTTATTTTACAGGTAATCCGTGCGAAGCCCTTGTTCTCCTGTAATAAAAATAAAATAATAAAGCAACATTATTCTTACCTATCCGGTGCTCTGTCAGGTCCCATGCTGTAATCCTTTACAAAGGGTTAACTGGTTTACAGCTAGCAGCACAGCTAATGCTGGCAGCTCAGCTGTAAGCCCCGAAATGAATGAGTTCCTCTCCCGGCAGACAGGAGAGGAAGTGATTAGTGTGGGAAGCTTAATTGATTGCTTCCCAGGCTAATTAGTTCACTTCAGGTCAGCCAGGACTCCCTCTGACGTCACTGATGCTGTGCGGTGTCCCCGGCTGACCTGAACTGATTAGCCTGGGAAGCAATCAATTTTTTTTCAACGAATTTACACTTTTAATTAACCTCTACATATATTAAATTTTGCACACATACACTCATGTAATTGTTAGTGAAAACCATATATCAAACTACATGAAATGACATGGTTAAATGTATGTAAACCATGTGTCATTTCATGTCGAGTTCTGTAATTTCACAAAAGCCGGCAATTGAAGTAGCGGCTATTATACTATGTAGAAGTGTATGAACTATAAATATGTATATATACATGTCACAATGACATGTATATATATATGTATTCTATGTGTGTATATGTATTGTTTCTATTCTTTATTAAACCTGTCAGTGTGCTTTTACAGTATAGCCGGGGATGAATTGCCGGCTTTTCTAAAGGACACCGGTGCGATTTTCTCGCAAGTCACACTTGCGGTCCGTTTGTAATCCGATTTTTCGTCGCACCCATAGACTTGCATTGGCGATTGTCAACCCACAATCGGTGACAATCGCAGCATGCTGCGATTGCATTTGCACGTATGAAACGGACCACAAAAAATCTGATGCTGGGAGCTGCTCTATAGATTAACATTGGTACGACTGCAATGCGATATTTCATCGCTTTGCAGTCGTCCGATTTTGTTGCCAGTGTGGTCCCGGCCTTAGACACTTATCTGACCACAATATGCACAATATAATTTAGTGACCTCTCACCTTTAAGCAGCAGCACTTTACCACCCACCACCTAGTGGGCCATTTCAAACAGCACACTTATATACCATTCCTTAGTTGCCATTGAGTTTTGAGATTCCTGGGTTACTATTTAGATACGATAGACTTGATGTTTGTAATGGATTACTTTTATGCCTGATTTTTGGAGCGATTAGTAGCAAAGGTATCTTTCTGATATAATTAAGTTGTAAGCAACTGACATATACTTTTAAGCATCTCTCTTTAGTTTTGGATATTAAGTACTATTTGCTGGCTGTGTATTAATTGATATCCTCGCTGCTATATTTATATATACATCCCATGAGAGTTTTTTCCCTGCTCCCTTTTTTCCTAGCACCTTTTTCCTAAATTTTACTTATGTTATTGTTTTAATCATGTATAAATAAAATGTATTAATTTTTATCCAATCTAATCTGTCACTTCTATTTTTTTGCACATGGGCATATTTGATTGGGGTCACCATGGCAAATAAATTTTCTTGATTCAATTTTGACCACTTAGAAGTGCCACTCATCAATATGAGTATTTTGTGACTAAGGACAAATACCGTAATTTATTTCTAATTATTATATAAAAATGTTTAAAACATCTTCCTGTGTATTGTCTAACATGTACTGTAATTATAAATACGCTCAAGAAAGTTATTTCTCAAGTGAATACTTCATCACAGCATTAGGGTGCATAGTGCTGTTTGTGTGTAGGGTGCATCAAGTAAGTTTATAGGCGTAAGGAAGGGTGTCAAGATGAAAGCGTGCACCAGGACATCAGTGCCTGCCTGTAGAGATGGCCACATGTGCAATAATGCTTGAATGAATAGGAATATGAGGCGTACAAAATGCATGTTTTCTTAGACAATGGTTCCTGCAGGCTATAATAGCACGGTAATGCATACTGTAGGCCGGAGCATCCATGCTGAGACCCTACAATGGCGGGGCCATGCATGGTTAATTTCTAATCCTTTTAGTGTTGACTTTTACAAATTGCTACTTTAGACAGTAAAGGGTATGCCACACTAAACAATATCGCTAACGGGATCGCTAAAAAACGTCACTATTTAGCGATCCCGTTAGCGATATTGTTCAGTGCGGCAGCTTCCAGCGACGAGCTTCCTGCTGTGATCTCGCTCGTCGCTGGAATCGTTCCGGACCCTATTTCTCGCTGGCGCTCCCGCTGGGTAAGTATCTTATCGCTGTGTGGCACCTTTTCTTAGCGATTTAGCGGTACTTTTGTACCGCTAAAGTCGTTAAGAAGATCGCTAACGGCGATAGCGTCGTTAACTATATCGCTAAATGTGGCCGCATTTAGCGATATAGAAACAATCCCGCTAGCGATCTCATTAGTATGCAACGCTAACGAGATCGCTAGCGGGATAGCTTAGTGTGGCAGTACCTTTAGACTTCACTTTGAAGGGGTTGAAAATGATTTCTGAATAAAACCAGAAGTAGACTTTGACAGCTTAGTATACAGACAGAAACAAAATGAAAATATACCCTGCTGTAAGTAAGTAGAATAGTGCAGATAAATAACCCCACCAGTGACAAGGTGTACCCAAATTCGGGATGGTCCTAACCTCTAGTATTAAAAACCTTACTATAAGTCACAGTGACGTCAATGTAAATATGAGCCGAACAGGACCGGGTCCCGAATATGGATACCCAGCAAATGGGAAGCTATTTAAATGGAATGTCCAGCTCAAAGAGTGGGAGGCCACGTCCTTTCCTGCACTAAGTGCAAAAACCTGATAACCAAAAAAATGAACTAGAGAATAAGTTGGTATTTATACAAAATAGGAGCATGTTCACACTGGCCATAAAACAGACAAAAATTAGCCTCTTTCATGAACATGATACTATTTGGCATAAATACCAACTTATGCTGGTAAGCACAGTATTGGTGAAGTTACCGCAATGATGACATTCCTTGGGTTTCTTTGCATCATTAATTTGATGGTTCTGGGTCAGGCCTTATATTAGGCAATGAAATGTTGGTAAGTATGTTGTCTTCCAAAGGTCCAGCGATTTTCAGGTTAGGTTACTGTAGTGTTTTTCAACTTATCAGTCACTTCTCTCTTCCCATTTTACATTGAAATACTGATAAAATCCCTCTTGATAGTAAAATGTACTTTTAGCTCACTGAGAAATCAGGTTACAAGCTGATCATAGAAGTTTTGAGAGGGTGAAGAAGGAAGCATCTGTAGAGAGACGCAGAGACAATTTTGAAGGTTCTTGTGAGTGTTTTATCTCATCTCATTGTTAGATTCACAACTACACTGCTCTGTACTGCTGTATATTGCATTCCATGCTGCTGCTGCTGTTTCTTAGGAGGATGTGCTACAAAAAAGACAGGTGACTGGGATATGAGACATTGTAGCAGCTAGTCTCCATCAACTAGTTCAGGGATAACTAACAATTAGGGGTGGAGCATGCAAACAGGAAAATGGGTGAAAATGCCATATAGAAGTCATGTAATGGACAGAAGTTGTGCTAAATCTCAAGGACATGTGACGGCTCTTTCTGAAGTGTGACTTGAACCTATTTACATTGGTGTAAAGTTTACAATGAGTTGCTATTAGAAATATCAAAGTATTCTGACCAAAAATTCAGGGGCTTTATGTCTAAGGGCTCGATGCAACACTCCAATTAAGAATAGGTAAATGACTCATGAAGGCACATGAAAGGCTGTGTTGGGGACAGGGTTTGTGGAAGTTACTTATACATAAATATTCCCTGTTTTCCTCCTGCTCTTATTTTCGCCGTCTTCCTTACAGATGACACAGAGCATGTGATCAGACCAATCTTCTGACCCGACCAGACGAGACCAAAACTGTCCATCAGCCTTCTTGAAGTGAAAAAGAGTTTTCCCGTGTGAACTGTTTTCAGTTGGAGGGGATTTATAGGTTTGGTCACATGTGCCTCCATCAGCATGTATTTTTAGGAGAACTGTGCAGTGTGTGATGAAGAAGGAGAACATGTAATACTTAATATTAACGTAAAATGGAAAAACCTTCAACAGGACTTGTAGAATTCCATTGGCCTCATGCCTAAATACCCCATTCATTTTTTGGCAACAAATCTGCTGTGTGTGAATCTATCCTGAAACTCTATCATACAACCTCAAGTTGAACTCTCACACTAATGGTTGTTCTACCACATTGAAAGATGGCAAACGGCCAATTACCAGGTAGAAAAATGTATAATTCCATTTTTACTTATATTTGTAAAGCCAAGAGAGTGCTAGAAGAAAATGGCCCCCATTTTAATCCAGATTCAGTTGAGCATGTGTAAAACCAGCTGTTTTGTCTAGGAAAAAAATGGATGACTTTTCATCCAGCATGTCCTTCGTAGATCAACAGTATTTCCAGTTTTTGCTTCAGCGAGGCATCCATTTTTATATATTATCAATGAAAAATGTATACAAAACCAAATACAGTTTTCTAAATTAGTGAGGGGGAGTAGGGAATAGTCTTTTTTGCCAGTGCTGCTGTTCTGGTGCTTTGTACATTATTTCTATTCCCTGAAGTGTCCCTGCGAGGAGATGGTGCTGGGGCTGTGTGTAACTCTGGGGAAGAAGTGGAAGGGGTTTAGGTGGAATTACGGGGGTGTGCATAGAAATGATGGAAAATGTAGTATAGAAGGGAGAAAAAGATTCTAAAGAGGAAGTAATCACTGTAACAACAGAGATGGTGCCACGGCACAGGAAGCGAACAAGAAAGACATAAAAAAAACATGAGACTTGAATCGTGTATACTTGAATCTTTAGCGGCATCAACCAGTAACTGAGTTAGTGTAGTGGACAACCTCTTTAATGTTCAAGCAGAGCTCATAGATCAATAATAGAATTGTGCAAGAGAAGGGATGTTGACTGTTTTATTCTGTTCCTGCCCCTGAAGACCATTACCATTGTGCGGTTTTATATGCAATTTTATATGTTACTAGCTGAAGAGCCCGGCGTTGCCCGGGCATAGTAACTAACTATGGTTAGTTAAAACAAATTGTAATAATTATACCTATATATATATAAAGCTGAGTGTAGAGCCCCGCCCACTTCGCATAGCCACATTCACTATAATATCCCACACAATCCCGTCAGCCAGAGCTACCGGACTACTACTCCTAATATCCCACACAATCCCGTCAGCCAGAGCTACCGGACTACTACCCCTTATATCCCACATCATCCCGTCAGCCAGAGCCACCGGACTACTACCACTAATATCCCACATCATCCTGTCAGAGCCACCGGACTACTACCCCTAACATCCCACATCATCTCATCAGTCAGAGCCACCGGACTACTACCCCTAATATCCCACATCATCTCATCAGCCAGAGCCACAGGACAACTATCCCTAATATCCCACATCATCCTATCAGTGCCACCGGACTACTACCCCTAATATCCCATATCATCCTGTCAGAGCCACCATACTAGTACCCCTAATATCCCACATCATCTTGTCACCAGAGCCACCGGACAACTACCAATAATATCCCACATCATCCTATCAGTGCCACCGGACTACTACCCCTAATATCCCATATCATCCCGTCAGAGCCACCGGACTCCTGCCATTAATATCCCACATCATCCCGTCAGAGCCACCAGACTACAACCCCTAATATCCCACATCATACCATCAGCCAGAGCCACCAGACCACTACCTCTAATATCCCACATCATCCCATCAGCCAGAGCCACCAGCCTACTACCCCTAATATCCCACATCATCCCATTAGAGCCACCAGACTACTACCCCTAAAATTCCACATCATCCCATCAGTCAGAGCAACCTGACTACTACCCCTAATATCCCAATCATCCCGTCAGAGCCACCAGATTACCACTAATATCTCACATCATCCCGTCAGAGCCACAGACTACTACCCCTAATATCTCACATCATCCCATCAGAGCCACAGACTACTACCCCTAATATCCCACATCATCCCATCAGAGTCACCGGACTACTACCTCTAATATCCCACATCATCCCATCAGCCAGAGACACCAGACTACTACCCCTAATATCCCAATCATCCCATCACCCAGAGCCACCGGACTAGTACCACTAATATCCCACATCATCCCGTCAGAGCCACTGGACTACTATCACTAATATCCAACATCATCCCGTCAGAGCCACCGGACTACTATCCCTTATATCCTACATCATACCGTCAGCCAGAGCCACTGCACTACTACCATTAATATCCCACATCATTCCGTCAGAGCCACTGGACTACTACCCCTAATATCCCAATCATCCCATCACCCAGAGCCACCGGACTACTGTCTCTAATATCCACATCATCCAGTCAGCCAGAGCAACCGGACTACTACCACTAGAATCCTACGTCATCCCGTCAGAGCCACCGGACTATTACCCCTAATATCCCAATCATCCCATCACCCAGAGCTACTGGACTACTTCCTCTAATACCACATATGAGTAACCTGACGCTCAAAAATCTTGAAACGTATTTTATTGTGCATTCACTATTAGTCATACAGACACTTAGTTTCTGACGTTTTGGCCGATATGGCCTTTGTCAAAGAAAATTATCTGTATGGCTTCCAATGTGCAAGGAAGTACTGGAAGAATGGAGGAACACATGGGGACTTGCCGTGTCTTCCTCCATTCTTCCAGTACATGGCATCAGCACCCGGTGCACCTGGGCATGTACCGGGGCCCTGGGCAGGCGGGGGGGCCCACTCACAGTCGGGGACACCAGCATGCTATGGGAGCCCAGTGCCTGTGCCAGTATTGGGGGCCGGTGCCTCGAGCAGAGCAGCGGCCAGTGAGGAGAGGTGAGTATTTCATTTTTTATTTTTTTTTATGTTTGGCGCAATATATGGAGACCATCATATGGGGCCCATCATACACTGATGTATCATATATGGGGCCATCATACACTGAAGCATCATATATGGGGACCATCATACACTGGAGCATCATATTGTAGCGCCGGGTCCCTGCCCTCTGGCAGGCAGGGACGCTGTTCCCCTGCGCCAGCGTCCTCTGCCAGGCAGGGACGTCGCCCCCCTTACCCACGCTCGGCGTCCTCCTTCCGCCCTGCTGGGCTCGCGCGCTCCTTCCCTGCTGCTGGGACTTAGGGCGGCGCCCGCGCGCTCCCCCGCTCTTAAAGGGGCCGCGCGCATCTTTCAAAAAAGGTCCCCGGCCAATGCCGGAGGACTCCACCCTATATAAAGTACTGCCTCCTTAATGGAGGTGCCCGAGCAATGTTGTTGCACTGTTTACTCTGCTTCAGCCCTCAGGTTCCGTTACCAGTTACCTGCCTGTCTCCTGCCAGTTTGCTGTCTGCTACCTGTCCGCAAGCCTACCTGGAGGTTCGGCCGTCACCGGTGGTGACCATCGGCTATTCCAGAGAATCTCGCCTGCTCACTTGGGGGCGCTCATCTGCCATCTGCCTGCAGACCTACCCGGAGGTTCGGACGTCACATGCGGTGACCATCGCCTATTCCAGAGACTCTCGCCTGCTCACTTGGGGGCGTTCATCTGCCATCTGCCTGCAGACCTACCCGGAGGTTCGGACGTCACGTGCGGTGACCATCGTCTATTCCAGAGACTCTCGCCTGCTCACTTGGGGGCGTTCATCTGTCATCTGCCTGCTAGCCTACCGGGAGGCTCCACCATCTCAGGTCGTATATACCTGTCCATCCAGAGACTGCCCCGGTCACTTGCCGTGACTACCTGCCTGTCTATCCAGAGACTGCCCCGGTCACTTGCCGTGACTACCTGCCTGTCTATCCAGAGACTGCCCCGGTCACTTGCCGTGACTACCTGCCTGTCTATCCAGAGACTGCCCCGGTCACTTGCCGTGACTACCTGTCTGTATATCCAGAGACTGCCCCGGTTACTTGCCGTGACCTTCTTCCCGTCTGTCCAAAGACTGTCCCTGTCACTTGCCGTGACTTCCTGTCCGTCTCCCAGGGCGCCACCCGCTCCTTTACAAGGAAAGCCTCCTTGTATAATAAAGCTCAGAGGTTCCGCCTCCCTGACCCGTTACAGTTTGCTCGGGCCATGGAACCCGGTGGCACCCAAACCCCTTCGCTCTCTGACCTGTGTCATGAACTGTCTCGTCAGAGGTCTCAACAGGAGTCCATCCTGGGTCATCTGCGGTATGTTAATTCCCGCCTGGACACCCTGACTACTTCACCAGCAACCACCACTGGCGCCATGACTCGCAATCCGGCAGTCCCGTTGCTTACCAATTCCGTGGTTTCCGTTCCTGGACCTCGACTTTCTGCTCCTCCACGGTTTGGAGGCGATCCTACTCTGGCTCGGGGTTTCATTAACCAGTGTACCCTGCATTTCGAACTCCTGGCTCACCAGTTTAACTCCTGACCGGGCCAAAATTGCCTTCATTATGTCCCATCTCACCGGAGAGGCTCTGGCCTGGCTTAATCCTCTCTGGGAGAGAGAAGATCCTCTGGTGTCTGACCTGCCTGCTTTTCTCTCGGCCTTCCGGAAGGTATTCGACGAACCCGGACGGAAGACCTCCTCTGCATCATCTCTGTTGCGTCTCCGTCAGGGAAGTCTCACCGTGGGGCAATATGCCATACGGTTCCGTACCCTTGCCTCGGAGCTGGCCTGGGATAATGATGCTCTGATATCTGTCTTCTGGGAGGGTCTGTCCGGCCGTATTAAAGATGAACTTGCCGGTCGAGACATTCCAACCTCTCTCGATGACCTAATAACTCTGGCTAATCGAATTGATCTACGGTTCCAGGAACGCGCCAAAGAGGTCACCCGTGAGAGAAGGTTTCCTCGTCTAGCTCCGTCTTTTCAGAGACCTGTAACTCCTTCTGCTTCTCCCCAGGTACACACTTCTGAGCCTATGCAGGTCGACCAGACCAAGATGGTCAAAGCCCGTCAGGACTTACGCCGTGCCGAGGGAGTTGCTTCTACTGTGGCAGTAAGGAGCACCGGATCCGTACCTGTCCGGAGAGGTCGGGAAACGCCTGTGTCTAGGTTCGCTCGGAGAGGTCAACCTAGACAAGAATAAATCCTCTTCATCTCTGCTGCTGTCAGTCTCAATTCTCCTCGGTGAGAACCGTTATTTCGAACAAGCCCAACTTGATTCTGGAGCAGCCGGGAATCTTGTTTCACAGGCTCTAGTAGAGAAATATCGCATTCCTACCAAACATCTGGTTGAACCAGTATCTGTTGCTGCTGTGGACGGGGGTCTCCTACCACGTCCCATCCAACTTATCACTGAAGCCATAACCCTGCAGGTGGGAATGTTGCATTCTGAGAGCATCTCGTTTCATGTCCTGCCTGGACTCTCTCATGCTTTCTTATTAGGTCTACCTTGGCTCCAAAAGCATGCACCCGTGCTCGACTGGCAGACTGGAGAGATCCTTCGCTGGGGACAGGACTGTCATAAAACGTGTTTGGTTCCTGTTCATCCCGTCCGTCCTTCTCCTACACCAACTAATCTACCAGGGCTCCCGATTCCATATTGGTCGTTCGCTGATGTCTTTAATAAAAAGGAGGCAGAGACATTACCCCCTCACAGACCTTATGATTGCCCGATCGACCTGCTACCCGGTACTACGCCTCCCCGTGGGCGTATTTACCCATTGTCTGCTGCTGAGACCAGGTCGATGTCCGAATATATCGAGGAGAATTTGGCCAAGGGATTCATCCGGAAATCTACCTCCCCAGCGGGAGCAGGTTTCTTCTTCGTAAAAAAGAAAGACGGCTCTCTCCGTCCCTGTATTGACTACAGAGGCCTAAACCTGATCACGGTGAAGAATAAGTACCCTCTTCCGCTCATTCCCGAATTGTTTGATCGTCTGAGGGGGGCTAGAATCTTCACCAAACTGGATCTTCGTGGAGCATATAACCTAGTCCGTATCCGTCGGGGAGATGAATGGAAGACGCATTCAACACCCGGGACTGGCCACTATGAGTATTTGGTGATGCCCTTTGGTCTCTGTAATGCTCCTGCAGTCTTTCAGGAGTTGGTCAATGACATCTTCCGGGACCTGCTCTACTCCTGCGTTGTGGTGTACCTAGACGACATCTTGGTCTTCTCTCCGGATCTCCAGTCTCACCGGAGGGATGTTCGTCAGGTTCTGCTCAGACTTAGGCAGAATCACCTTTTCGCCAAATATGAGAAGTGTCTCTTTGAGCAGACCTCGCTTCCGTTTTTGGGTTACATCATTTCTCAGACAGGCCTAAGAATGGATCCGGAGAAACTATCTGCCATCGAGAAATGGCCCCGACCGGAGGGATTGAAGGCCATTCAGAGGTTCCTGGGATTCGCCAATTATTACCGCCTCTTCATACCGCACTTCTCTTCCCGGACTGCTCCAATCTCCGCGCTCACCCGCAAGAATGCTAACCCCAAACAGTGGACGCCCGAAGCAGAGGAGGCCTTTCTTTCCTTAAAACAGGCCTTCTCTTCCGCTCCAGTGCTGCATCGCCCGGACGGCAACAAGCAGTTCTTCCTGGAGGTGGACGCTTCCTCTTCTGGAGCCGGAGCGGTACTGACTCAAAAGTCTTCTTCCGGAAGGATGGTATCTTGCGGCTTCTTCTCAAAACTCTTCTCCTCTTCTGAGCGCAATTATTCCATAGGAGACCGAGAGTTATTGGCCATCAAGCTGGCATTGGAGGAGTGGCGTTACCTACTCGAGGGGGCTCTTCATCCGGTAATCATTTACACTGACCACAAGAATCTGGCTTACCTCCAGCATGCCCAGAGACTTAACCCTCGCCAAGCCCGGTGGTCCTTGTTTTTTGCCCGCTTCGACTTTCTTTTACACTTTCGCCCGGCCGACAAGAACATCAAGGCGGATGCCTTGTCCGGTCTTTCCTGGTGTCGGATCTCGAGGAGGAACCTAAACATATCATCGATCCCGCCCGAGTGATGCAGGTGGCTCCCGTGAGTCTAAATTGTCTCCCTCCTGGTAAGACGTTCGTATCGGTACCTGATCGGGAAAGGATCCTCCACTGGGGTCATTCGTCTAAACTAGCTGGCCACGCTGGTCAGAAAAAGACCCTCCAGCTCATTACCCGGCATTACTGGTGGCCTACCCTGCACAAGGATGTAATAGACTTTGTTTCTGCCTGTGCCTCCTGTGCCCGCAACAAAGTTCCGAGACACCTGCCTGCCGGCCGTCTTCTCCCGCTTCCTGTACCCGCTGCCCCCTGGCAGCATATAGCCATGGACTTCATAACGGATCTTCCCGTCTCTGCTGGTTGTACGGTCATTTGGGTGGTCGTTGACCGATTTTCCAAGATGGCTCACTTCATTCCCCTGCCAGGGCTTCCGTCTGCACCCGAGTTGGCTAAAGACTTTATCCGCCACATCTTCCGTCTTCATGGTCTGCCTCGTCACATTGTGTCGGATCGTGGGGTACAGTTCACCTCACGTTTCTGGAGAGCCACTTGTAAGTTGCTAGACGTCACCCTGGATTTCTCCTCCGCTTACCACCCACAGTCCAATGGTCAAGTCGAGCGAATCAATCAGATTCTGACCAGTTATCTCCGGCACTTCGTTAATGCCCACCATTCTGACTGGGTGATCTCCTGCCTTGGGCCGAATTTTCGTACAACAATCACGAGAGCGAATCTTCCTCCAAATCTCCATTCCGTTTCTTGTAGTCTTCGGTCAACATCCTCGGATCCCTGTACCTATTTCCATCTCTGTGGACAATCCAGCTGCGGAATCCCTGGTTAACGAATTCTCCTCCATATGGGAGAGTACCCGGTCTGCACTCATTCTGTCATCCGAGCGCATGAAGAGACATGCTGACAAGAAACGTCTGGATCCCCTCAATTCCGTCCTGGGGATAAGGTCTGGCTCTCGTCCAAGTATGTTCGGCTCAAGATTCCTTCCTACAAGTTAGGTCCTCGGTTCATCGGTCCTCTGGAGATCATTAGTCAGATCAACCCAGTGTCCTATAAATTGAAACTCCCGGCCAATTTGCGGATTCCTAACTCCTTCCATGTATCTCTCCTCAAACCGGTGGTACTTAACTCTTTTGTCAAGTCTACAGGTACACCTCCTGCTCCACTGTCTGCTGAAGAACGAATTTGAGGTAGAGAACTTTTGGCCAGCAAAAGGGTAGGAAGAAAGACCTATTTTCTGGTGGATTGGAAGGGTTTGGTCCTGAGAGAGAACGTGGGAGCCTCGGGAGAACTTTCCATGCCCCTCTCATCCTAGCTAAATTTCTTTCTGCCTAAAAAAGGGGGGCCTAAAGGGGGTACTGTAGCGCCGGCGTCCCTGCCCCTGCCAGGCAGGGACGTCGCCCCCCTTACCCACGCTCGGCGTCCTCCTTCCGCCCTGCTGGGCTCGCGCGCTCCTTCCCTGCTGCTGGACTTAGGGCGCGCGCCCGCGCGCTCCCCCGCTCTTAAAGGGGCCGCGCGCATCTTTCAAAAAAGGTCCCCGGCCAATGCCGGAGGACTCCACCCTATATAAAGTACTCCCTCCTTAATGGAGGTGCCCGAGCAATGTTGTTGCACTGTTTACTCTGCTTCAGCCCTCAGGTTCCGTTACCAGTTACCTGCCTGTCTCCTGCCAGTTTGCTGTCTGCTACCTGTCCGCAAGCCTACCTGGAGGTTCGGCCGTCACCGGTGGTGACCATCGGCTATTCCAGAGAATCTCACCTGCTCACTTGGGGGCGCTCATCTGCCATCTGCCTGCAGACCTACCCGGAGGTTCGGACGTCACATGCGGTGACCATCGCCTATTCCAGAGACTCTCGCCTGCTCACTTGGGGGCGTTCATCTGCCATCTGCCTGCAGACCTACCCGGAGGTTCGGACGTCACATGCGGTGACCATCGTCTATTCCAGAGACTCTCGCCTGCTCACTTGGGGGCGTTCATCTGTCATCTGCCTGCTAGCCTACCGGGAGGCTCCACCATCTCAGGTCGTATATACCTGTCCATCCAGAGACTGCCCCGGTCACTTGCCGTGACTACCTGCCTGTCTATCCAGAGACTGCCCCGGTCACTTGCCGTGACTACCTGCCTGTCTATCCAGAGACTGCCCCGGTCACTTGCCGTGACTACCTGCCTGTCTATCCAGAGACTGCCCCGGTCACTTGCCGTGACTACCTGTCTGTATATCCAGAGACTGCCCCGGTCACTTGCCGTGACCTTCTTCCCGTCTGTCCAAATACTGTCCCTGTCACTTGCCGTGACTTCCTGTCCGTCTCCCCGGGCGCCACCCGCTCCTTTACAAGGAAAGCCTCCTTGTATAATAAAGCTCAGAGGTTCCTCCTCCCTGACCCGTTACACATATATGGGGCCCATTATATATGGAGCATTATATGGACCCAATCATTCACTGAAGCATCATATATGGGGCCCATCTTATACTGGAGCATCATATGGGGCCCATTATATATGGAACATCATATGGGACGCATTATATATGGAACATCATATGGGGCCCATTATATATGGAGCATCATTTGGAGCCTATTATATATGGAGCATCTTATAAGGTCCATTATATATGGAGCATTATATGGGGCCCATTATATATGGAGCATTATATGAGGCTCATTATTCTGTATGGAGCTCTATGTTGTGACCATAATACTGAATGGAGCAATATATGGAGCTCATTATTCTATATAGAGCACTATGTGGTTCCCACAATACTGTATGGATGACTATACTGTTTGTGTTTTGAGCTATTGTTGAATTTACAATAGATATCACTCATGTAATGTATGAAGTAAGTGAAATGTTTGGCATTGTACTGCACCTATATTTCTCTGCCGTATCTGTGCATCATGAATTGTGGTATGTGTTAAAGGGGCCCATTGAGACTCTTTCGCCTGGGGCCCATGAAAACCTTGAGCCGACCCTGTATGACCCACAGCGTGAACGGGAGGGCCTGATGTGAGGTGTCTGTAAGTGAAAATGTGGCCCAAAAGGCTTAGTTGTGCCCGTTGCAAATGAAATAGCCACTAAAAGAAACTATTGAATGATCCAGAGAGCAGGAGGCCCAGAATTAACCTGGAACCCACAATGTTGGCCAGGATGGCTGAAGAGTTTTAGTATTTTCTTCCCCACTCCCAGTTTGTTTTACGAACGATGCATACCCCCCTGCTGGATTGTGGGACTGTAAACCACTAAGGGTCTCAAAACCTTTCTGCCTTACGGACTATGTAACTTAAAAGGACTCTTGTTCACAAAAGGGAGGTGAGGAATCGGCACCCTTGTCTTAACAGACTGATGAAGGACTGTATGGATTGTGCTCCAAAACTTCTGGAGCTGTTGCTGTGCTGACCAAAGGCCCTGTGATTAAACGGAACTTAGACAAATGGTGTGAGGGTCTCCAAACTGGCGAGACCAGAGTCATGCAGACTCATCAATGAACTGAATTATGCCTATGGACTGTAGGGGAACTGTTTATGTGTGGGCCTAAGAGCCATTGTTTTTCTGTAAGTTGGATGGACTTGGGTGGACATTGATCTATGGTTCTGACCGAGAGGACTGCCCGCTTAAAGTTTCGTTCAGGAGAAGGATATGCCCAATGCCCGTTGGGCAGTTGCTAAGTTGGCCTATGGGCCCAGAAATTTGTGCTCTTTGACTTTGGGTTCAGTGCACTCACCGGCAGGGGACACTCTCTACCACAGAAGATAGGACACTACCTGTTCAAATGTTTTATGTGATTGTTCCATGCTATGTGTTGCCTTCCAGGTCCAAAAATGGTTGAGGATGACTATGTTTAAAGAGGGTAGGAATATAGGGATGTGGACTGTCTTATCCTGTTTCTGCCTCTGAAGACAAAAGATGCACTATGTGAATATCGTGCGGTTTTATATGTAAAAGTAACGTATGTCTAATGTAATGTAATGTACTATGGTGATGTACAAATATATAAGATGCTAATGGATAATGTGAATGTAGCATATGGATAAGCTTAGGACAGCATAGGATATACTGTAAATAAGGATAATAGATTTAGCATGAAAGATAGGAAATAGTTAAGAATAAGATTAGCCCAGCTGGAGGAAACTAGTGTGATAATAAGGGGCACTTCCTGGTTAGAGACAGTTCAGAGTCAGCCAGTGAAGTGTGGAGGATAGTTCAGGTTCAAGTGGGGTGGGTTGCTAGGGGCAACATGGGCCAAACGTTCAGGGCAGTGGGCTCCCAAATTTAGATCTTTGATGAACATTCCAACATCTGGAGTCTAGGGCTCTGGCCAGGTACCAGGGAGTGGTTCTAGTCTTCCGACATTATGAGTTTGGTGGACATGGAGTTACATGGGGGGCAGGTGGCCAGTTCCAGGTGTACTGCCAGAGTGGACAGTCAGGGGGCTTGGGGTAGTTCAGAATGAACGTGTGGCAGAAGAGGAGTTGTGCTAAGGAGGAAGGAAGTGTGAATTGCTGTGCCCTATAATCACCTTTATCCATCTGATGAACTTGGATTGTTTAATAAAAGTTTGACTGTTGCAAAGAACTTAGTGTCACATGCATTGCGTGTGGCGGCTCCTCAGGACGGAAGCCTGGAGGCAGCGGAGGCCTGTGACCTACAAGTAAGTGTGATGCACCCCACATCCTACAGCACACTGGAACTGGGACACATATTGTCTATAAAGTGCCAGAGCGCATGCGGACACCAGCTCAGTCACGATTACCGCTCTCAAGCACTTCCCACAAGGCAGTCACTACTTACTCGAGACTGCCAACTTGGGCACTGCAGTGGTTTGCACTCTGATATCTCCTTCTATCATCCTGGATAATGGTCAGAATTGGATTGCATCTCCCTATGCCAGAAGAGCCAATGATCAATTGATGAAGCTGGTAGCAGCGAGCACATTCCATCTTGACCTGTGCTGGAAATGTGAACTGACACACTACATGCAGACTAAGAATCCGGAGGCAACCACCAGATCAAGGTAGTGATTTTGCCATTAATTGCTTCTCTCCTCGCATCTTGGGCCATATGTGTACAGTACAGACCAAAAGTTTGGACACACCATCTCATTAAAAGATTTTTCTGTATTTTCATGGCTATGAAAATTGTAGAATCACACTGAAGGCATCAAAACTATGAATTAACACATGTGGAATTATACATTACACTTTACAAAAAAGTGTGAAACAACTGAAAATATGTCTTATATTCTAGGTTCTTCAAAGTAGTCACCTTTTGCTTTGATTACTGCTTTGCACGCAGAAAAGGTGAATGGCTGGACTCTACATGCCTAGTTCCCACCGTGAAGCATGGAGGAGGTGGTGTGATGGTGTGGGGGTGCTTTGCTGATGACACTGTTGGGGATTTATTCAAAATTGAAGCGGTGAGCGGTCCAGCTCACCCCAAACCATCTCGATTGGGTTCAGGTCTGGTGACTGTGGAGGCCAGGTCATCTGGTGTAGCACCACTCTCCTTCTTGGTCAAATAGCCCTGTAGTAGCCATTCTGGTTCACTATGCCTTCAATTTTGAATAAATCCCCAACAGTGTCACCAGCAAAGCACTCCCACACCAACACACCTCCTCCTCCATGCTTCACGGTGGGAACCAGGCATGTAGAATCTATCCGTTCACCTTTTCTGCGTGCAAAGCAGTAATCAAAGCAAAAGGTGGCTACTTTGAAGAACCTAGAATATAAGACATATTTTCAGCTGTTTCACACTTTTTTGTAAAGTGTAATATATAATTCCACATGTGTTAATTCATAGTTTTGATGCCTTCAGTGTGATTCTGCAATTTTCATAGCCATGAAAATACAGAAAAATCTTTGAATGAGAAGGTGTGTCCAAACTTTTGGTCTGTACTGTACTTCAGAAAACCAGAGTAGGAATCCAGCGCTTCCTGAAAATGCAAGCAGATCAAAGGGGTTAATGCAAAGTGAGGCATTATTTTCTTGACATGGATGCAAATAGTTATTTTTTTTTAAATTTTGTCACAAAACTTGAAGGCATTCCTAATACCAGCCCACTGAATGAGATTCCTGAAGTTTTATTCACACATTGCTTATTTTGTCCTTACAGATTTGCAGCAGACTTAAATCTGCAGTGTGTCAATTCTTTTAACATTTTTGCAGCAGATTTCACCTATGCTAATGAATGGTAAAAATGCATAAAAATAAATGCAAAAAACATAGAAAACGCACCAAAAATGCGTAAAAAATGCTTGTATTTTTTGCTGCGTATTACCTCCCAACATATCAGTATTTGCATCAGTGGAAACACTGTATGTGAGCACATACCCTTATAAAGAAAATTCAATAAAATAGTGCTTATTAGATATGACTGACTCTTTTGAAATTTTAATTCACTGGCTTCACCAAATTTTCACCAGACATTTTATTCAAATTTTTATTGAATCACATTACTGCTAAGGGCAGAGACACACTAGTGATTTAAAAATCGGTCCGATTTTGATGCAGGAGAGTCGGACGACTGCAATGCAAGTGTCATGCGTTTTTTATGCGAGTACAATCCGATTTTCCATACCTAGCATCCGATTTACATCCCAATGCAGTGCGATTGCAATCAGATTGCAATGCGATTTTAACGTGAACTTTTACATACAGCAGTTCTCTCTATATAAAAGCTCATGTAAAAATTGCATTGTAAAAGACAACTGCAAACATCGTTTTAAAACTAAATAATCTTCAAAACATAAATATATATAAATAGATAGGTAGAAAGGATAGAATAGATTAGAATAGGTTAGAATAGAATAGATAGAATAGATACAGTATATACATATAGAATAGGTATATATATATTGTAAGGTTTCACTCACTCGGCTGCTTCAGAGGTAATCAGGAGACTCGATCTTATGCAAAAAAGTCCTTAGGTTTATTACATCATAAACCATATGGTAACATATAATACAGCTCTTCAATGCTTCAGCTCCTGCCTGGAGCCTCACTCTTCAGTCACAGAGACCTCTCTGTAATGTCCTGCCTTGGACACATGGAAGTCTGTTCACACTCACAGACTCCCACACACTCCCCTCAGGTGCAAAGCACACTCAGTTACATAGCCGTAACCCCGCCTACAGGTGAGGTCAGGATCACATGGTTAGGTCACCTGATCATGACCTCATCACAGGTCCTTTACCACAACATCACATACAGGTTTTATTCCAGGTATTTAGACACAAGCCCCTTGGGTGGGTTTGTAGGTGACTGGACCCGCCCAGCTCTCCTTGTCACCTGGAAGCCTCCCAATATATAGTACAACTCAGCAGTAGATCTGCTGAACCAAAACATATCCAGGCTTCCATCACAGGGCCACCCACCTCTGTGATACATAACGTCCATCCATCACATGCCTCCATGCATATCCCGAGGAGCCTACACAGTGCCCCCTAGCTGCATCAGGGGTCACTACACCACATACCTCCCCCCTCTGTTCAAACTTGTGGGGTTGAACACTTTTTACCCGACCAGAGATCCTTCTCGGTCGTCTCTGCCAGTCAAACCGTCTCTCTAAGTTGGACCCTGCTATAAATCTCTTTGGTAGGTGTCTGTCCTCCGGCTCTGTCACATCTGTTGCTGACGAGGCCCCCCTGTCAGACCACCCGCCTCCCCAGCGGTCAGTACGGCGTCGCAATTCACTTGCACCCATACGTCCTGTCTGGTCTGAGTCATTTTCATTTCGTTCACTACAGGTTCTCCTGCTTAGGTCACTCATCACTGAGCTAACTGAGGCATCACTATTTCTACCTCTTCCATCAGGCGCTCTTCGCCTCTCAACACTACGGATTGAAGGTGGCGGCCATCTTCTTTCCATTTCTTGCAGCTCTCTGTTGACCTGCTCCCTCTCCAGTCGTAGCTGCTCTACTTCTCTCAAGTATGACACACGATACTCCAGGAGCATCCGGATATTCCCAAGGCTCTCCCTGGATCCGACAACGAGGAATGGAACCATCCCATTTTCACCCCTGACCTGGACTTCGTCATCAGCCGGAATCCTGACTCTTGTCACACCGAACGTATTCACCATCTGCTGCATCACTTTCCCAAGTCTTCCGATGACTTTCTTCACCAGACCTCTGGGCACTTGAACGATGTCTTCCATCAAGCCAAGCTGATTTTGAGTTTTTCTTACTTTCTCCAGACGTCGAGTGGCTTCGTGATTTCTCCACAGGATCATTTGCTTTGTGCGGAGACAATGTAGGTGCATGTCCCTCAGGATAGCCACCCACTTCATTGTGACTTCCCTAGTCGACAGTATGACCAACTGTTTCATCTCTGGCACCCAGTTCACACTGCATGCTTCTACTGCTTTTCTAAAGGCCTCATGCACCTCCTCACTGGCACATACTTCTCGCAGGTCTTCGGGTACCTCTATTATACATTTGAAAAGCGATGTCTCCTTTTCCTGAACATTAGTACAGTTCTCCAAGACCTCAGCATTTCTTATGTGGCCATCTGCGTGGCACTTCGCTTGCTGTACTTCGTCTCCCGTGGATTTCTGGAGCTGGGCATTAGTCTCTTTCTCCTATCTTGAGCTTACGGAGAACTTTATCTCGCTCCTCTGCCAAGCCGCGACACTCATCCTCCCTCCGGATAAGCTCCTGCTGGTGCTTCACTTGGGCCTCTCTGAGCTTAGAGACTTCCTTCTCCAGCTCCTCCATTCTGTGCTCAATTATTCGTCTCAGGACCCTTTCCTGCTCGACTGCCTCTTTCACTGTTTCTTTACACAGCTCTATCTCCCGGTCCTGCTCTCTTTTAGCCAGCACATGTCGCACCATCACTTCTTTAATCACAATTTCAGATGGGCACTCTTGTCCACTCACACTCTGCTTCTTCAGAGTTTCGCCTGTTCCGGCATCCGCAGCTTCAACTGTCTCACGACTCTTAGTAACTTCAGAGAGCTCCAGCTCTGCCTCCGGTACCCTGGAGCCTTCATCATACTGAGCCATTTCACCCTTTCCGGGCATTGCAGATGTGAATCTACTACAGGTCTGTTCTACCACCAGCCCTACCTCTGTGCTGGGATTTGTCAGAGATAACATGGCCTCTTTATCAAGGACAGTAACCTGACCAGTACCTGACCCTGACTCTTCCTCATCATTTCTCTTCTTAGAGGATGTAGCCTGTCCCGCCTTTCCGCGGCCCCTGTGACGAGAGGAAGATCTGCTATTTTTACTCGGCTCCACCTTACTGCACTCGCTTTCCCTTGCAGTCGAGTCACAGTCTGCACAGGAGTCACTCTCGGGGTCCCTCCCGTTACCCTCTAACTGGGTGTCCGTTCTAGAGGTCTTATCTACCAGATCGTCATTGGTTCTACTGTCATACATTTCAGATGACATCATGTCAGTAAGTCGGGCAGACGCATCCTTTCCTCCTGTCACGTCTGACTCGTCAGTTTTTGATGTCACTGTCCCAATGTCTGCCACCCCAACAGTAGAGAGGCCTCCCTCCTGCTGTAGAGGAACTCCCCTGTCCCACAAGCCTGAGTACAGTTTAGAGTCCCGCCCTATGACCAGTGGACATGACAAATTAGGTACTATAGCGACATCCTGTCCTGCAATGTCCCAGCCTGTCTCAAAGACCACCCTGGCCACGGGATAATCCCTAGTATCCCCATGGATACAGGTGACGCCGACCTTTCTTCCAGGTATTTGAAACCCGTCAGGTGCAACCCTCACTAGAGTCACTGGACTCCCCGAGTCGACCAGACCCACCACGTCTTCATGGTTTATCTGAAGGGCACACCCCCGTAGTAGTGTGCCGGGTGGATAGTTCCTAAGGCAGACTGGACACATATAACATATTTGCCCTGGGCAACAGTTTGTCTGGACCTCCCCTTTAACGTTGGGATCCTCCACCCCCTTTTTGCCAACCGCCCCTTTTGGGACTCCGCCCCCTTTTGGGACTCCGCCCCCTTGGCCATCACCCCTCCTTGGGTTATACACCGTGGACTCCCCCACGGCTCTACCAGACCCCAGTTCGCACAGACCCTTATGTCTCTCGGGGCTGGTACCGTCACTTTAAGAGGTCACCCACTCTGGACCTGAAGTCCTTATGGTACCTCACCAGCTCCTGCTGGTACTGCCACCACCCGCCAGCACCTCCGGCTGCCACGCACAAGCCGCTGCTGCCACTGCAGCTCTTGCTGCTGCAGAACCTCTTGCTGCAAGTCACTGTAGCTCCTGCTACCACAAGTCTCTGCACGCTGCGCTGTCTTGCCGCTTGTCAGCTTCGTGACCCCACGAGTCACAGTCAGCCGCTTGTCACCTTCGTGACTCCACAAGCCACAGCACACCTTACACGTGTTCCAGAGAAAAAAAACACCAAAAAGAAAAAAAAATCGTTTCTCACCAACTCTTCTCACTGATCCCGACCAGCCTAGCACGGTTGTCAAAACCGTCCCCTGTTGGCGTCAGCCACACAGGTTCCTGGAGACCTCAGCCTCAGAGGTACCCAGCAAACATAAAAATACAGTCTTTCTCACTGACCCGTCAGCACACCACAGACTCCTGTCTGTCACTCTTGGCCACAGAGATTTCCAGACACCTCCTCTCTCAGAGAGGCATCCCACAAAGGAAAAAACAGTCTCACTGACCCGTCAGTACAACACAGACTCCTGTCTGTTACCTGTTGGCCACGCAGGTTTTCGGACACCTCCTCTGAGGTATCATCTCAGCATGCTTTTTTTTTTTGCTTACTTCAATTTTCAATGACCCCGGTCAACATAACACAGACTCCTGTCTGTCACCACTGCTTAACAGCGTCTTCAGATACCTCATATCTTCAGAGGCACCACATCAACATAAATGCACAGTTTATTCGTGACCACTGGTCACACTCACGGTTTTCACAGACCGTCCGTTCCTCCTCTGATTCCTCATTCCCAGTCCTGGAACATGTGTTCCTTGGGCCGCTGCCAGCATTCCATCCACCAATTGTAAGGTTTCACTCACTCGGCTGCTTCAGAGGTAAATCAGGAGACTCGATCTTATGCAAAAAAGTCCTTAGGTTTATTACATCATAAACCATATGGTAACATATAATACAGCTCTTCAATGCTTCAGCTCCTGCCTGGAGCCTCACTCTTCAGTCACAGAGACCTCTCTGTAATGTCCTGCCTTGGACACATGGAAGTCTGTTCACACTCACAGACTCCCACACACTCCCCCTCAGGTGCAAAGCACACTCAGTTACATAGCCGTAACCCCGCCTACAGGTGAGGTCAGGATCACATGGTTAGGTCACCTGATCATGACCTCATCACAGGACCTTTACCACAACATCACATACAGGTTTTATTCCAGGTATTTAGACACAAGCCCCTTGGGTGGGTTTGTAGGTGACTGAACCCGCCCAGCTCTCCTAGTCACCTGGAAGCCTCCCAATATATAGTACAACTCAGCAGTAGATCTGCTGAACCAAAACATATCCAGGCTTCCATCACAGGGCCACCCACCTCTGTGATACATAACGTCTATCCATCACATGCCTCCATGCATATCCCGAGGAGCCTACACAGTGCCCCCTAGCTGCATCAGGGGTCACTACACCACATAATGTATATATATTTATGTCAGTGAGACATATATATATATATATCTTTATATTTCATAGAGAGAGACATAGTAGATTAGTCGTTAATTCATTTGTTGGCTTCTTTAAAATCACGGCGTAATCCATATCTGGGGTCAAATAGTTTACAACCAGGAGCGGTGCTAATGCTACCACCCTGGCTGTAAACCACTGAGGAATGAATGAGAAGTTGCCGCGTCAGCAACAGTGGCGTCAGCGCAGCCTCCCAGCCTGACCCACAGTGAACTCTTGAGCGTTGGAAAGTGACAGTTCATTTTCCCACGCTGCCGAGTTCACCGCTGGTCAGGATGGGAGGCTGTGCAGCCTCAGTAACGTCAGCACTAGTCAATGAGGCTGCGCAGACTCACAGCCTGATCTGTGATGAACTCGGCAGCGTGAGAAAATGAACTGTCACTTTCCCACGCTGTCGAGTTCACTGCGCATCAGGCTGGGAGGCTGCGCTGATGTCACTGATGCTGCCGCCGGCTGCTTCTCATTCATTCCTCAGTGGTTTACAGCCAGGGTGGTAGCATTAGCACCGCTCCCGGTTGTAAACTATTTAACCCCCATATATGGATTATGCCGTGGGACTGAACACCAGACAGGTATTGTATATTGTTGTTTTTTATATTTTTTATTTATTACAGGAGATCGAGGGCATCATTTGGATTAGCAGAAGAATAAAGATGGCAAAACTGTATGGACTTTCATTTCATTAAAATACTTTATTCTGCCTGTGTGTGTCTATTTAACCCTTTACAAACTATAGGATTAGTAAAATGTATGTAAGTGAGCCAAGATAGAGCTTTTTTGTTAAGCACATCATTCTACTGTTTACCAAAAACCTACAAAGAAAACAACAAAGTACCTGCTGTCAAATATGGTGGAGGTTCAAATAGGGGCGATCCAAAAGTAATGATAATCGGTTATTTCTATTGCACACAGAAATTAAAATAAAATGTTTTCTTCTCTCTTAGGTACCCACTAGTCCAGGAAAAAAAAATCACTTAAATAGGCCACGATTCCCGTGAGCTGCATTCATTTGAATAGGAACTGCCGAGGAGTGAACATCAAAATGGAAAAAAACGAGCTCAGAGCTGTCATCAAATACATCTGCTTGAAAAAAATGACTACCAAAGACATACACAGCGACTTGGTGGAAACATTGGGGGACTTTCTCCTCCATATTCCACAGTTGTACGCTGGGCCAAGGAATTTAAGCTGGGAAGAACATCGACGGAAGATGAACATCGTGAAGGACGCCCATCCACGTCCCTCAATGAAGAAAACTTGAAAAAAGATGAAGAAGTTGTATTGGCCGATCGAAGAGTGACTATCAGGCATGTAGCTGAGGTCACAGGGATCTCATATGGCAGTATTCAAAGAATCCTTGCAAAAGAATTGCATATGAGAAAGGTCTCGGCGCGTTGGGTGCCAAAAATGTTAACCGACGAGCAAAAGAAGAAACGAGTTGACATTTCAATAGCAAACCTCGAAAAGTTCCAAGCAGACAAGGAGAATTTTTTGTTACATTTTTTGACCATGGACGAGACCTGGATCCACCACTTTGATCCCGAAATGAAACAACAATCGATGACATGGAAACGAGCCAACGAACCGACGCAGAAGAAGTTCAAAGTGTCAAGCTCAGCAGGGAAGGATATGGCGTCCGTTTTTTGGGACACTGAAGGAATTATTATGGTGGACTATTTGGAGAAGGGAGCCACTATTACGGGCTCCTACTACGCAGAACAAATAAGAAGATTGCAGGAGGCTATCAAGGAGAAAAGGCGCGGCAAACTGCGGGCTGGAGTGCTGTTTCACCAAGATAACGCGCCGGCTCACAAAGCTGCAGTTGTCATGGCTACCATTCAAGAAGCGGGCTTTGAACTGGTGGAACACCCCCCTATTTGCCAGATCTAGCCCCAGTGACTTCTTTCTCTTTCCTCGGCTCAAGGAACACCTCCGGGGCAAGAAATTTGACGACAATAGCGATGTGATAACCGCTGTTGGGGATTTTTTTGAGGGTCAAGATCAAGATTTTTTTTCAAAGGGAATTCTAAGTTTAGAAAAGAGATGGACTAAATGTATAGACTTGTTAGGAGACTATGTAGAAAAATATTTTTTTTTTTACTATATTCATTGTGTTTAGTGTTGATTATCATTACTTTTGGATCGCCCCTCGTATGTTTTGAGGTTGTTTTGCTTCCTCTGGCATTCGGTGCCTTGACTGTGTGTCAAGTCTCAGCTCGCATTTATCCTATGCTCTTCACTTAGCAATCAACTTGTTTCTATCTAAATCGCCAAAAAATGTAACTTAGATGAAACCCATGATATACAGGTGCGTCTCACAAAATTAGAATATCATCAAAAAGTTCATTTAATTCTTTAATATAAAAAGTAAAACTCATATATTATATAGCGTCATTACAAACAGAGTGATCTATTTCAAGTGTTTATTTCTGTTAATGTTGATCATTATGGCTTACAGCCTATGAAAACCCAAAAGTCATTATCTCAGTAAATTACAATACTTTATAACACCAGCTTGAAAAATGATTTTAAAATCCGAAATGTTGGCCTACGGATATGTATGATCAGTAAATGCACTCAATACTTGGTCGGGACTCCTTTTGCATCAATTACTGCATCAATGCGGCGTAGCATGGAGGCGATCAGCCTGTGGCACTGCTGAGGTGTTTTAGAAGCCCTGGTTGCTTTGATAGCAGCCTTCAGCTTGTCTGTATTGTTGGGTCTCATGTCTCTCATCTTCTTCTTGACAATATCCCATAGATTCTCTATGGGGTTAAGGTCAGACGAGTTTGCTAGCCAATCAAGCACAGTGATACTGTTGTTATTAAACCAGGAATTGGTACTTTTGATAGTGCGGACAGGTACCAAGTCCTGCTGGAGAATGAAATCCCAATCTCCAATTAGCTTGTCGGCAAAGGGAAGCATGAAGTGCAATAAAATTTCCTGGTAGACGGCTGTGCCGACTTTGGGCTTGATAAAACACAGTGGACCTACACCAGCAGATGCCATGGCTCCCAAAACCATCATTGATTGTGGACACTTCACACTAGACATTGGAAATCAAGGTCTCAGAGTCTGGAGGAAGAGTGGAGAGACCACAATCCAAGCTGCTTAAGGTCTAATGTGAAGTTTCCACAATCAGTGATGGTTTGGGGAGCCATGTCATCTGCTGGTGTAGGTCCACTGTGTTTTATCAAGATCAAAAAGTCAGCGCAGCCATCTACCAAGAAATTTTAGAGTACTTTATGCTTCCCTCAGCTGACAAGCTTTTTGGAGTTGGAAATTTCATTCTCTTGGAGGACTTGGCACCTGTCCACACTGCCAAAAGTACCAATACCTGGTTTAAAAACAACAGTATCACTGTGCTTGATTGTCCAGCAAACTCGCATGACGCTAACCCCATAGAGAATCTATGAGGTATTGTCAAGAGGAAGATGAGGGACACCAGACCCAACAATGCAGACGAGCTGAAGACTGCTATCAAAGCAACCTGGGCTTCCATAACACCTCAGCAGTGCCACAGGCTGATCGCCTCCATGCCACTCCGCATTGATGCAGTAATTGATGCCAAAGGAGCCCCAACCAAGTAATGAGTACATTTACTGAATATACATTTCAGTAGGCCAACATTTCGGATTTTAAAATAATTTTTTCAAGCTGGTGTTATAAAGTATTCTAATTTACTGAGATAATGACGTTTGAGTTTTCATTGGCTGTAAACCATAATAATCAACATTAACAGAAATAAACACTTGAAATAGATCACTCTGTAATGACTATATAATACAGTAAATGAGTTTCACTTTTTGTATTGAAGAACTGAAATAAATGAACTTTTTGATGATATTCTAATTTTGTGAGATGCACCTGTAACTATTCACTATAATGAGTCAGGTGGAGTCATTTTGGACTCTGTTTGGCCTCTGTTCTGGCAGTGTTCATCTTTTTAGGTGTCTTTTCAGAGCAGAAAATTGTGGACTACCACAGTTTTGTGCATGCCTAAAGTCTGGACACTGCTAAAACAGAGTAAAAAATGACTCCATCCTTCATTATAGTGAATGGTTCCATCGAGTAACATCATTTTCTGTGGATTTAGACAGTGCCCAGCGTAAAGGATAAATATGAACATAGCCTTAAAAGCCATCATAATATGTTATGTTTCTCAAAATGATACCAATAACGTTTTTAGCTTATCCCTCAAAAAATAAATTCCCATCAAATCTTAACCCCACAGCGTTACTGAACTACAGATAGTGTCGACATGTTTAGCGTTACTGTAGCAGAGAATGCCCAATTTATGGGGTGCATGTCTCCAGAAGCACAGTTAGGCACTATATATTGGGCAATAGAATGTTTGCAATTTTCCCTATGCAACTTACATTGCGTGATTATTTCTGGAAAACACGTGTGGCCAAAATAATCACTGCAGCCATAAATGGGGTCACTTTTCTGCTTTCCTGCTCACCTTTCTCTGTTTCCTTAGAGGCCCCACAAATTATTTTAGTAAATCTATAAAGATGAGCACATCATTTAAAATCCAAATTCGACAACTTCTCCGAATTTGAAAAAAATGTTTTGCTGCAACTAAATTTGCCACAGTTCACATTATTGCCATTCTGTAATTGCTGCAAATTTGTGTATAATATTCTGAGGACTGTATTGAGTCTGTTTTTAGCTCTTTGGCCGGCGTCACACTTGCGAGTGTGATGCGAGTAAGTCGCACGACTTTCTCGCATCAACACCCGGCACGGCCGCCCGCTCTCGGACCCGAGTGTGCGGCTGCATAGAAGGTTAGGTTTAGGCCACTTGGCCATTACCATCAGGCTAGGCGTAAACAGACAGTAAAGCCGGAGTCACACTACCGTAGAGTACGGGCGAGTGCTGTGTGAGAAAACATCGCATGGCATTTGGATCAGTGTTAATCTATGGGGGCAGCTCACATCACCGTATTTTTTATCAGGCGTATTCGAAGTGTGTGTGTGAAAATCGCAGCATGCTGTGATTGTATGCATTTATTGCCCGAGACTCGCCAATGCAAGCCTATGGATGCTTGCTACAAATACGCACACATTTTCCTCATTTCAGCCCATTGAGCCATTTAATTCAATGGGGAAAATCTGTGAGAGATGTAAAGTCATACGCATGTCATACAGATGCCATACAGATACATAGGTGCTAGAAAATCACATAATTGCATTGCAAACGCATTACACATGGATGAGCATACGGAGAACACTTGTGCGACTCTCGGCAGGGAGTCTAGGACCGATTTTCCATATGTTTAGTGTGACACCGGCCTAACCAACAGCATATTTAACAGTAACTGCTGGAGTATCAGACTTTTTAGGCAACTTAGATTACAAAAATGGTCCAAAAATTAACTCTTTTTTGGGGAATAGGTCTGTCTAGCTGGTGTTTATATTCAGGTGGTGCCAATAGGAAAAGCCATGACTATTTCACAAGGTTTGGTGCTAGCAGGGGCGGAACTATCGTGGAAGCAGGGAAGCAGCTGCCATAGGGCCCGGGCTAGCAGGGGGCCCGTCCCTGCTGCAGCTGTCTCCCCTGTGGCTGTGTTCCGCCGCCCATGGCCTGAGAGTCGGCGGTTCCCTGTGCTGGCTGTCATGCTGACAGCCGGCGCAGAGAAGCTGCTGCGTGCCGTCTCCCAGGAATCAATTGCACTGGTGTCTATACAGACGCCAGTACAATTGAAGCTCTGACCGCCGGGTCAGAGCGACGTCTGCAGCGTGATCATGTCATGTGATCACGCTGCTGACGTCACTCGTCGGCGGCGCCCAGAAGGGTGAAGACTGGTGGTGAGTGTGCTCCACTGTGGAGCTGAAGATACCACCGAAGATTAACGGGGGCACATACTGTGTGAGTGATAACTCTGCATTCTTGGCTGCATTACTACTTGAGGGGCACATTACTACTGATGGGAGAATAAGAGGGCTTATTACTAGTTATGGGGGCATAATGTGCCTGCATTAATAGTTATGCGGGACATGGTTACTAGTAATGGTAGCATAAGGGGGCTGCATTGCTACCAGTCCATTATATTATATTGTGTTTCCATAATGTCTGCTTTAAATACAGCTCTGATTTGGGCAAAAAGCTGGCCGTTATGAGACTGAAGAGTATTTTTTGGGCCTAGAGAATTGCTGTGATTTGCTCCGCCCACTGATATTGGCTCCGCCCACTATCAGAACCCCGCCCCCCAACCGCCCGTTTGGGAGAGGGGGCCCCGTTCAAAATTTTGCTGTGGGGCCCCGCCATTTCTAGTTACGCCACTGGGTGCTAGGTTGGTTTATTTCCCAAAAAGGCAGTAATACATTACTATTACAACAAGGAAGTATGCAAAAAAAAAAAAACATTTTTTTTTACAACACACTCACGTTTGTTAGGTAGACTGTTGTGCTTAAATTTCTGGATTATGGTGATTTTTATTTTGCATAAAAAATGTGGCTTGCTCATGTCAAAAGATAGGAAGAACACTTTCTGTGACACACAAAGCTTGGTTTCAAGATTTAGCTTTAGTAGCAAAATTGGGTCAGAGGGTGTAAAACTGTCCTCCTTGTTTGCAGTATACAAAGAATTTAAAAAAATAGTGATATTAAAGGTCTGTTACTGCAGATCACAGATCAATCAATTTACAGTCACACTGACTCTGCAGGCGCTTGAACCTTTGGATTATTAATCACAGACTGAGACTACTCCCAGTTTAATGTGGTTTAACACTGCAGTGGTACAACAAATCAGGTTAGGACTTTTTCTATCCCTGTGTTGAATGAGCTGTGCACTCTGAGATCCTATGCCTACACTTTGAAAGCCAAAAATGGCAAAGCTTGGCCAGCCCTCATCATTTATACTGGCTGTGAAAGCCCCTTGATTGGTTGTACTAGATAATGTGATGTACAACTGCAGGGCATTATGGGTAAGCCCTTGCAGCCACTTTTGACAGAATTTAGCATGCTCTTGGAGTCTTCAGCAGTCTGTGAAATGGTGCTAGTTTTTTTGGCCATCCTCGCAAATCAAATTTCCAAGTGTTTGAATTCAAGGGGATCGTAATTTGAGGAAATTTGACTCTAAATTGATCAGTGGATAGATCAGATTATCTAATCCACTCTGTACTGCAAAAATCAAATGGTGCTGCTTTCTTCTGAGCCCTGTCTTGTGGTCAAGCAGTAGTTTCTGAAGGCTTATGGAGTATGATCACATTTAAAAATAACTGCATAACATATTGTGTGGTTCATTTTCATCTATTATACCTTTTGAAAGCAAAAAAAATCCTAGAGCAGTGTGGTTTCCACAATGGAATCCCTTGTGGAAAATTTTTCCTGTTGTGGCACCTCAGGGACTCTGCAAATTGCATACACAATCTCTTAAAATAAAATTTGCTTTCCTAAAGCCAAATGACCGAGCTGATTTCATAGGAAAAGAAAGAAAGCACTGTTAGTCCTTCATAGTCAAAGATGACCATAACTTCAGAGTTTAGCGGAAGATCTGTGACTGTGGGTCCGGAGGTTGCTGATGAGGCCAATCCTAGCCCTGTATGCTCGCCCATATACGTGACATAAATAAGTAGATATGGTCAGGACAGCAGATACTGCTTGTGCCTTGCGCATAGTTCGCTTTCTTTTTGCCTTAACGATTCTCCTATCTTCAGCTGCACAATCTCCTGAGGTCATTCTGCCTCGCCAATCTGAATGGTTCAGGCCAAACTTCTCCCATTCGTCGACTTCCAGGTTTTTGAAAGATGCTTTAAGGCAGTCTTTGTAATTTTTCTTCTGCCCCTCTGATTGCTCGCTTTCCCTGACAAAGTCTTCCGTTCAAAAGTTATTTAGGCAATCGGCTGTCTGGCATTCTGATCATATGTCCAGCCCACCTTGCTTGGTCTTTCAGCAGGAAAGTATAAATGCTACAGAGCCCAGCTTGTTCCAGGATTGCCGGATTGGAGACATTGTCTTGTCACCTGATGTGGGGAAGTCTGTGAAGACAGCCCAGGTGAAAGTGATTGAGGTGTTTGGCATGCCAGCTGTAGACAGTCCAGCTTTCACTGTCATAGAGAAGTGTGGTAAGGACCACATTGCAGTAGACCTACATCTTGGTGATAAGGCTGACTTCCCTTCATTCCCAGGCATTCTTAAGGCCCTTTTACACTAAGCGAGATCGCTAGCGAGATCGCTGAAAAGTCACCGATTTTGTGACGTAGCAGCGACCTAGCCAGCGATCTCGCTTAGTGTGACATTCAGCGACGATCAGTACCCCTGCTGGGTGTCGCTGATCGTCGCTGAATGTCATGGACCATTTTTTGATCGCCGGTCTCCCGCTGGCAAGCGCGCATCGCTGCGTGTGACAGGTGGGAGACCAGTGATAAGCAAGCGGGAGCTGGTAACCAATGTACCTTGATTACCAGCTCCCTGCACAAGCGTGCTGGTATCTAAGGTACACAGCAGGTAACTAAGCGACGTGCGCCGCTTGTTACCGGCATAGTCGCTGTCCTGATCGCTGCCTGAGCTGCCTGTTTGGCAGCTCAGCAGCGATCATGTAGCGACACACCAGCGATCCTGATAAGTGCATATCGTTGTCGGGATCGCTGGTGAGTCGCTATATGTAACGGGACCCTTACGCAATCTCCTGAAGGTGTTGCTGGCTTTGGCAATTCTGTTGTTCAGCTCAGTGTCTATAGTCACTATGCCGGAGAGTGTGCTCCTCAGGTAGGTGAAGTTATCTGCTTTAAGGTTGTGCTCCTTTACTGTAATACATGGATATGGTATGGTTTTCCTTGAGCAGGTTGGTACATAACTTTGATATTGATAAGGAGACTGAAGTTGTCGCAAGCTTGTGAAAAACAGTCAATTTCATATTGTATCTGCTTCTCTGCGCTGGTGTTGAATATGCAGTCATCAGCAAACAAGGAGTCTGGAATAACAGTCTCATGCACCTTTGTAATAGCCTTCAGGCATCTGGGATTGAACAGCTGTCATGCACAGTGTAGGAAAGATTAAGTGCAAAACAAAGGGATGAGGGGAAAGGAGTACAACACTAGGGAAGCAGGGAGTGGAGACCCTTAGGCAGATATAACATCACCCTGTCTGCCCCAAGTGTCCCTATATAGGTTCCACATCTATCACCAAGCCAGATACCTAAACCCTGCCTGACCCTAGCACTAAGCCCTGCTTAGGGAAGGACAGGGTGCGCGCTGGCTGATCCTCGCTATAACTAAAGTCAGATGGGATAGACAAACAAGGGGAACACTTAGGTTGAGTGGACTCAGAGAGAATCACAGATGTCCTCCAAATAGAAAAGAGGAAGATAACCGACTGCTATAGCCCCAAGCCTCAATAGTGGGAAATGAAAATATCACTGGCAACTCCCAGCAGCAGGCTGGGTGTTATAAACACCCCGGTTCAGGTGTGTCAACTAGAGCCGGGGGAAGGTTGCCACTGGGTCCCAGAGTCAGAAGAACCAGGAAGACATCTGCAAAGCTAACTGCTGAGACCTTCTGCAATCAGATGCAGTGCGATGGTGTGCAGCCTCTTACACACCTTTGACAGTACCGCCCTTCTACGAGTGGTCTCCGGACACTCAGGACTAAGTTTCTTAGGATAAGAAGTGTGGAACGAAAGAACCAGCCTGAGGGCATTCACCTCTGATGCAGAAACCCACATCCTTTCCTCTGGACGATAACCCCTCCATCGCACCAAGTATTGTAGGGAACGACGTTAGAGGTGAGAATCTACAATACTTGAAATATGAAACTCTAGGTTTCCATCAACCATTATTGGGGGCGGCGGTAGGTGTGAGGTCTCAAGAGGTTCCAAATATCTATTGAGCCAAGACCTGTGAAAAACATTGTAGATCTTAAGAGCCAGAAGTAGCTCAAGACAAAATGCTGCTAGACCAATGGTGACGGTTATCCTATAGGGACCAATGAATCTAGGTCTCAACTTACAGGAAAGAACCCTCAACCTGAAATTCCTGGTAGACAACCACACAAAATTATTCATATTTAGGTCCGGACCAGGCATGCATTTACTGTCAATCATATGTTTATATCTGTCTCCTGTTATATCTGACCTTGTTAGGAACAGGTAGTGACAACACAGGACCAGATCGATGGGTATGCGGTATTTTAGAATGTGTGCAAACACTGCAAGCAGCAGACACCTGTTTAACCACATCCTGGTGCAACCCCGGCCACCAAAAACGATGAAAAAGGTGGTCCGTGGCTGCCTTAGCCCCTGGGTGACCAGCAAGTACAGAGTCATGATATTCTCTAGTTACTTTGCGGCACAAAAAATCCGGCACAAACAACCTCTGGGAAGGGCTGGAGGCAGGGGCGTCCCCCTGAACCTCCAACACCTCACCCTCCAGGTCAAGGTACAAGGCCAAGATGCCTACCCCCTTCTGCATAATTGGGGCAGGGTCCTCAAAGTCAGAAAAAAATGTCGGCAAGGTCCCCATAGATACTGCAGAAAGGGAAACGTTTAAGTAGTTTCCATGATAGTAATCTCACCACTTTACAATCTCTCTGGATTGACAATCCACAGTTGGATTATTTTGAACCAACCAGGTCAAACCCAGAACCATTGGAGTGTGGAGAGTGGAGACCCTTCAGGACATAACAAGTGATTATTTCATAATGCGAAGACCCCACCTTCAGTCTTATGTTATGAATAATCTGTGTCAGTTTTCTCTGTACAAGTGGTGCTGAGTCGATGGCATAAATAGGAATAGGCTTAGCCAAGGTAGAGCACACAAAACCATGAGTTCTAGCAAACTCAGTATCCACCATACTGACTCCAGCTCCAGTGTCCACAAACACAGACATTTTTTCAGACCTGCTCTCTAGCACCACCACTACTGTCAGGAAAAACCGAGAATTGCAGGCTGAAGATGAACACACTCCATGATTATCAAGCTCCAGGCTCCCAAGGGTTAATCAAGTCTCTTTTTGCTGCGGAATCATAGGAAAAGCCCCAATAAAATGTCTCTTCCTCCCTCAAAAAAAACATACACCCTATTTCTTGCCAATGTCGGGGGAAACATACAACATGAATGCACCTCCCAACTGCATGAGTTCCTCTAACTTCTCAAGTATATGTTCAACCCCGGACTTTCCCTCCTACACCAGGGTATTGTCCCGGAAAGAGGGATCAGAAGATGGTGGTCTTACCCATCTTTCCCGCAGGTGTCTATCCACCGAAATAGCCAAGGACATGGCAGCCTCCAAAGACGCAAGAGTCTCATACACTGCTAATGCATCCTTTAACCTTTCAGTGAGACCCTGAAGGAATTGGCTTCTGAGAGCCGGGTCATTCCATTTAGTATCAGTTGCCACCTGAGGAAATCTACTGTGTTCTGATTCTCTCGCATGAGAGAATTGTAGTACAGGTGCGGAGGAGACAGATAAAGTAATTTCTCCATCTCCTACATTGCCTGGCTCGCTGTACAGGTCCTTCTCAAAAAATTAGCATATAGTGCTAAATTTCATTATTTTCCATAATGTAATGATTACAATTAAACTTTCATATATTTTAGATTCATTACACACCAACTGAAATTTGTCAGGTCTTTTATTGTTTTAATACTGATGATTTTGGCATACAACTCCTGATAATCCAAAAAACCTGTCTCAAAAAATTAACATATTTCAACCGTCCAATAAAATAAAAGTGTTTTTTAAAAAAACAAACAAAAAAAACATCAAATAATAATGTTCAGTTATGCACTCAATACTTGGTCGGGAATCCTTTTGCAGAAATGACTGCTTCAATGCGGCGTGGCATGGAGGCAATCAGCCTGTGACACTGCTGAGGTGTTATGGAGGCCCAGGATGCTTCGATAGCGGCCTTAAGCTCATCCAGAGTGTTGGGTCTTGCGTCTCTCAACTTTCTCTTCAGAATATCCCACAGATTCTCTATGGGGTTCAGGTCAGGAGAGTTGGCAGGCCAATTGAGCACAGTAATACCATGGTCAGTAAACCATTTACCAGTGGTTTTGGCACTGTGAGCAGGTGCCAGGTCGTGCTGAAAAATGAAATCTTCATCTCCATAAAGCATTTCAGCCGATGGAAGCATGAAGTGCTCCAAAATGTCCTGATAGCTAGCTGCATTGACCCTGCACTTGATGAAACACAGTGGACCAACACCAGCAGCTGACATGGCACCCCACACCATCACTGACTGTGGGTACTTGACACTGGGCTTCAGGCATTTTGGCATTTCCTTCTCCCCAGTCTTCCTCCAGACTCTGGCACCTTGATTTCCGAATGACATGCAAAATTTGCTTTCATCAGAAAAAAGTACTTGGGACCACTTAGCAACAGTCCAGTGCTGCTTCTCTGTAGCCCAGGTCAGGTGCTTCTGCCGCTGTTTATGGTTCAAAAGTGGCTTTACCTGGGGAATGCGGCACCTGTAGCCCATTTCCTGCACACGCCTGTGCACGGTGGCTCTGGATGTTTCTACACCAGACTCAGTCCACTGCTTCCTCAGGTCCCCCAAGGTCTGGAATCGGTCCTTCTCCACAATCTTCCTCAGGGTCCGGTCACCTCTTCTCGTTGTACAGCGTTTTCTGCCACATTGTTTCCTTCCAACAGACTTCCCATTGAGGTGCCTTGATACAGCACTCTGGGAACAGCCTATTTGTTGAGAAATTTCTTTCTTTCCTCTTGCTTGAGGGTGTCAATGATGGCCTTCTTGACATCAGTCAGGTCGCTAGTCTTACCCATGATGGGGGTTTTGAGTAATGAACCAGGCAGGGAGTTTTTAAAA
>JARQOD010000004.1:55228433-55334507 GCA_033576555.1 Oophaga sylvatica | reverse complement strand
TTTTTCTCTGGGTGCTGAGGAGGATTTTTTTTCTCTCAATGGAGTTTGCACAGTTGTCTGGCAGTGTGGATCAGCTTGCCACTGAAGTTCAGAGTATTGCTACCTATCTTGCAGGGTTGCCGTTGTGGAACCTAGGGTCCCCATGCCAGATTTATTTTTGGGGGATCGAGCTAAATTTATGAATTTCAAAAATAACTGTAAGTTGTTTTTTGCCTTAAAACCTAAGTCCTCAGGGTACGCAGCACAGCAGGTTCAAATTGTCATCTCTCTCTGCGCGGCGATCCTCAGGATTGGGCTTTTTCCCTGACACCTGGGGACCCTGTTTTGAGTAATGTTGATGCATTTTTTCTGGCTCTGGGGTTATTGTACGATGAACCTAATGTCATTGATCAAGCTGAAAAAAACTTGTTGGCATTAAATCAGGGGCTTGAGGACGCTGAGTTGTACTGTCAGAAATTCCGAAAGTAGGCAGTCCTGACCAAATGGAATGATGATGCTTTGGCAGCCCTTTTTCGGAAGGGTCTGTCAGAGAATGTAAAAGATGTTATGGTGGGTTTCCCTGCTCCCTCTGGTCTCAATGATTCTATGTCATTAGCGATTCAAATTGACAGATGTTTGCGTGAGCGTAGAGGTATGCGTGGAATAGTGTTGCCTTGTGAACCAGCTTCTGAACCCATGCAGTGTGATAGAGTGGATTCTGGGGCACAGCGTCATGAGTTTCGAAAATGCAATGGGTTATGTTTCTACTGTGGTGACGCCTCTCATGCTATTTCAGTCTGCCCTAAGCGGGGAAGACGTTTTGCACGCTCAGTTGTCTTGGGTAGTGTTCAGACTAAGTTTTTGTTACTGTTACTCTGATATGCTCTCTGTCCTATTTTCTGCTCAGGCTTTGTTGATTCGGGAGCAGCTATTAACCTGATGGATTTTGATTTTGCTAAACGTTGTGGGTTTCCCTTGATACACTTACGGAAGTCTATTCCCCTACTGGGGATTGATTCTACCCCTTTGGTTGAGAATAAACCCCAGTTCTCTACTCAGGTGATAATGAGGGTTGAACCTGATCATCAGGAGAGTTGCAAATTTTTGGTGCTGTATAATCTGCATGACATTATTGTACTGGGTTTCCCTTGGTTGCAGTCTCATAATCCTGTTTTGGATTGGAAATCTGTGTCTGTAACCAGTTGGGGCTGCCAATGTGTTAATGCCAACACTCCTGTTTTTTCTGCCTCTCCCCAGGCTCAGGATGTTCCTGACTTTTTGACTGATTTTTCTGATGTGTTTAGCGAAAGTAAATCTGCATCCTTGCCCCCCCATAGGAGCTATGACTGCGCTATTGAATTTAGTGCCTGGTAGTAAATTCCCTAAAAGTCGCCTTTTTAACTTGTCTGTACCTGAACATGACGCTATGCGGCCTTATATCAAGGAGTCATTTTAGAAGAGTCATATCAGACCATCCTCTTCACCCTTTGGTGCCGGTTTTTTCTTTGTGGCCAAAAAGGATGGTTCATTAAGGCCGTGTATTGATTATCGTCTCTTGAACAATATCACTGTGAAATATCAATATCCGTTACCCTTGATTTCTGACCTGTTTTCCAGGGTGAAAAGTGCTACTTGGTTTACCAAGCTTGACCTCAGGGAGGCGTATAACCTTATTCGCATTAAGCACGGGGATGAATGGAAGACGGCGTTTAATACCCCAGATGGGCATTTTGAGTACCTAGTGATGCCCTTTGGGCTCACTAATGCTCCTTCCGTTTTCCAGTCCTTCATGAATGACATTTTCAGGGATTTTGTGGATAAATTTCTGATTGTTTATTTGGATGATATCTTGATTTTTTTCCAATGACTGGGACTCTCATGTGAAACATGTTCGGACTGTGTTCCAGATTTTGAGAGAGAATGCTCTGTATGTGAAGGGATCAAAGTGTCTTTTTGGCGTACAGAGGATCTCATTTCTGGGATTCATTTTGTCCCCATCTGTTATTGAAATGGACCCGGTCAAGGTTCAGGCCATCTGTGATTGGGTCCAACCTACTTCATTAAAGGCTCTTCAGAGATTCTTGGGTTTTGCCAATTTTTATCGTAAATTTATTGGTAATTTCTCTGTTATTGTTAAACCATTGACTGATTTGACCAAAAAGGGTTCTGATGTGGTGAATTGGAGTCCTGAGGCAGTCTCTGCGTTTCAGGAACTTAAGCAGAGATTCACTTCTGCTCCTGTTCTACGGCAGCCTGATGTTTCTCTACCGTTTCAGGTGGAGGTTGATGCCTCTGAAATTGGGGCAGGTGCCGTTTTGTCCCAAAGAGATCCAGAGACCTCTAAGAGTAACCCTTGTGCCTTTTTCTCTCGAAAATTTTCTCCAACTGAACGTAATTATGACGTGGGTAATCGGGAGTTATTGACCATGAAGTGGGCTTTTGAAGAGTGGAGACATTGGCTGGAGGGAGCCAAACATCAGGTGATGGTCCTCACGGACCATAAGAATCTGGTTTATCTGGAATCAGCCAAGCGACTTAATCCTAGACAGGCCAGGTGGGCCTTGTTTTTCACACGTTTTAATTTTGTGGTTTCCTTTCTTCCTGGCACTAAGAATGTTAAGGCGGATGCCCTCTCGAGGAGTTTCCTTGCGGACTCTCCTGAGTTATCTGATCCTGCTGTTATTTTGAAAGAGGGTGTAGTTCTTTCCGCCATCTCGCCCAATTTGAGACTGGCTCTGGAAGGGTGTCAGGAGGATAAACCCGAGTGCTGCCCTATTGGGAAATTGTTTGTCCCAGACCGGTGGAAAAAGAGTGTGATGTCTGAAATTCATTGCTCCGCGTTGGCCGGTCATCCCGGAATTTTTGGTACCAGAGACTTGGTTAGCCAGTCCTTTTGGTGGCCTACTTTGTCTCATGACGTCAGGGAATTTGTGCAGTCCTGCGGGACTTGCTCTCGCTCCAAGCCTTGCTCTCGCTCTAGTGGTTTGTTGATGCCATTGCCTGTGCCCAAGAGACCATGGACCCATATCTCTATAGATTTCTTTTCTGACCTCCCTGTTTCTCAGAGAATGACCGTTATCTGGGTGATTTGTGATAGGTTTTCCAAAATGATACATCTTGTGCCATTACCTAAGTTGCCTTCCTCCTCCGAATTGGTGCCTTTGTTCCTTCAGCACGTGGTTCGGTTACACGGCATTCCTGAGAACATTGTGTCTGACAGAGGAGTCCAGTTTGTTTCCAGATTTTGGAGGGATTTTTGTTCTAAACTTGGTGTTCAATTGTCTTTCTCCTCGGCTTTTCATCCTCAGACCAATGGACAAACTGAGAGAACAAACCAGACATTGGAGACTTATCTGAGATGCTTTGTGTCCGCTGATCAAGATGACTGGGTCTCTTTTTTGCCTTTGGCTGAGTTTGCTCTTAATAATAGGGCTAGCTCTGCCACTTTGATGTCTCCATTTTTCTGCAATTTTGGGTTTCACCCTCGATTTTCTTCGGGACAGACGGAGGCTTCTGTCTGTCCAGGTGTTGACTCTGTTGTGGAGCGTATGCAGCAGATTTGGGACCAGGTAGTGGAGAGGATGTCCCTCTCTCAGGAGAGGGCCCAGCGGTTTGCCAACCGGCATAGGACTGATGGTCCTCAGTTTGAAGTGGGGGACTTGGTTTGGTTGTCCTCAAGAAATATCCCTATGAGAGTTGCATCTCCTAAGTTTAAGCCTAGTTTCATTGGACCTTATAAGATCATGGAGATTCTTAATCCTGTTTCCTTTCGTTTGCTTCTTCCAGGGACATTTAAGATCCATAACGTGTTCCACAAGTCCTTATTGAAGAGGTTTGTCGAGCCAGTGGTTCCTATGGCTGCGCCTCCTGACCCTGTTTTGGTTGAGGGCAATCTGGAGTATGTGGTTGAGAAAATATTGGATTCTCGTTTTTCTAGATGGAAACTCCAGTATTTGGTTACGTGGAGAGGTTATGGTCAGGAGGACAATTCTTGGGTGTTTGCTTCGGACATCCATGCTAGGAGACTGATCCGTGCGTATCACAGAGCTCATCCTGACCGACCTGGTAGCCCAAATGAGGGTTCGGTGACCCCTCCTCAAGGGGGGGTACTGTTGTGAATGTGTTAGAAATGAATTCTGAGCAGAAGCGCCCTCTGGTGGTTACAAACAGTACTGAACCATTCTATGAGGATTGGCAATCAGGAGTTACAGACTGGTCTTATATACAGTTAGGTCCATAAATATTTGGACAGAGACAACATTTATCTAATTTTGGTTCTAGACATTACCACAATGAATTTGAAACAAAACAAATCAGATGCAGTTGAAGTTCAGACTTTCAGCTTTCATTTGAGGGTATCCACATTAAAATTGGATGAAGGGTTTAGGAGTTTCAGCTCCTTAACATGTGCCACCCTGTTTTTAAAGGGACCATAAGTAATTGGACAAATGACTCCAAGGCTATTTCATGGACAGGTGTGGGCAATCCCTTTGTTATGTCATTCTCAATTAAGCAGATGAAAGGGCCGGAGTTGATTTGAGGTGTGGTGTTTGCATTTGGAAGGTTTTGCTGTGAAGGAAACATGTGGTCACAGGAGCTCTCCATGCAGGTTTAAACAAGCCATCCTTAAGCTGCAAGAACAGAAAAAAACCCATCCAAGAAATTGCTACAACATTAGAAGTGGCAAAAGCTACAATTTGGTACATCCTGAGAAAGAAAGAAAGAAAGCAAGCACTGGTGAACTCATCAATCCAAAAAGACCTGGGAGCCCACGGAAGACAACAGTGGTGGATGATCGCCGCATACTTTCTTTGGTGAAGAAGAACCCATTCACAACATCAACTGAAGTCCAGAACACTCTCAGTGAAGTAGGTGTATCTGTCTCTAAGTCAACAGTAAAGAGAAGACTCCATGAAAGTAAATACAAAGGGTTCACATCTAGATGCAAACCATTCATCAATTCCAAAAATAGACAGGCCACAGTTAAATTTGCTGAAAAACACCTCCAGAAGCCAGCTCAGTTCTGGAAAAGTATTCTATGGACAGATGAGACAAAGATCAACCTGTACCAGAATGATGGGAAGCCAAAAGTTTGGAGAAGAAAGGGAACGGCACATGATCCAAGGCACACCACATCCTCTGTAAAACATGGTGGAGGCAACGTGATGGCATGGCCATGCATGGCTTTCAATGGCACTGGGTCACTTGTGTTTATTGATGACATAACAGCAGACAAGAGTAGCCGGATGAATTCTGAAGTGTACCGGGATATACTTTCAGCCCAGATTCAGCCAAATGCTGCAAACTTGATTGGACGGCGCTTCATAGTACAGATGGATAATGACCCCAAGCATACAGCCAAAGCTACACAGGAGTTCATGAGTGCAAAAAAGTGGAACATTCTTCAATGGCCAAGTCAATCACCAGATCTTAACCCAATTGAGCATGCATTTCACTTGCTCAAATCCAGACTTAAGAGGGAAAGACCCACAAACAAGCAAGACCTGAAGGCTGCGGCTGTAAAGGCCTGGCAAAGCATTAAGAAGGAGGAAACCCAGCGTTTGGTGATGTCCATGGGTTCCAGACTTAAGGCAGTGATTGCCTCCAAAGGATTCGCCACAAAATTTTGAAAATAAAAATATTTTGTTTGGGTTATGTTTATTTGTCCAATTACTTTTGACCTCCTAAAATGTGGAGTGTTTGTAAAGAAATGTGTACAATTCCTACATTTTCTAACACATATTTTTGTTCAACCTTTCAAATTAAACGTTACAATCTGCACTTGAATTCTGTTGTAGAGGTTTCATTTCAAATCCAATGTGGTGGCATGCAGAGCCCAACTCGCGAAAATTGTGTCGCTGTCCAAATATTTCTGGCCCTGACTGTAAGGGAGGTTCCCTCCCATCATGGTTGCCGGTGATCAATTGTTCTTGTCTCAACTGAGGTTCCTGGTTCACTTGGAAGCTTGCTGAGTCTTGCCTCTTCTCCTGCTCTCAGATAAGATATTTTCTATTTTTTGTTTTTTTGCTTACCATTTGCATATTTCTCTGCATTTCTGTGAGGTTAGCCAGGTTTCCCCCCCCCCCGGGGGGCTTGTGCTCCCCTCAGTTCTTCTGGAGCCACTGTTATTTATTCATTTGCCTTTTCCAGTTTTTTCAGTGGCTGCGGATTAGTCTTGTTACACCAGAGAACTAATTTAGGTGGTAAAGGTCGTGTGATTTCAGGTGTTTTTGCAATTAGTAGAGTTGGTATTTTTTAGGGTTTTTTGGTTTGCAGTAAGTGTCCTTCCTATCCTTTTCTGTGTAGGCAGATTGGGCCCCAACGTTTGCTCATACTATTTTCTGTCTGTGTCTGTATTTCCTCTTGTCTAACCGCCATTACATGTTTGGGGGCTTCCTATGTTCTTTGGGGATCTGCTCTGGGGCAGATAGCTTTCCTCTTTCTATCTTTAGGTGTAGTTAATCTCTCAGGCTGTGACGAGGCGTCTAGGACCAACGTAGAAACGCTCCACGGCTGCCTTTAGTTGTGGTGGTTAGTCAGGGTACTGCAATCCAGTAGATTCCAACCTCTCTGGTGTATTGCCGTTTTTGCCTGCTCTTCTCAGCTACCAAATCATAACACCTCCCCTCTCACTGCACAATCACTGTACAGCTAATCGCTATCAGCAGAAAGTAATTTTTATTTTTAGGCCCTGCCTAACGCTTTCCCTGCTCAGACACACCGCCATCAACCTTCCCTACACTGAGTTCGGCAGATGTAAAAATTGCGGTCAGCGCTGAGGGATTTTATATGCACTGTGACGCCACTGAAAGCCAGCCAATCGCTGCAATGCCTTTCTCTAAGATGGTGCAGGCCGCTGGCTATGTCATCCCATTGCCCACAGCCTGCGTCCTTGCTCATTGGCCGAGAAAAGGCGCTTAAAATGTAGGGGAAAACCGACTACAGCAAAATGCTTGCCGAACATGTGACCGAACTCACTCCACGGTCGGGTTTCGTTTCATGAACCCGACTTTGGCGAAAATCGGCGATTTTTGAAAATGAACGACCTGTTTCTCTCAACTCTAATTACTACAGCTAGACGCGTAGGAGAGTTATAGGCCCTATTAATACAGGAGCCATATTTAACTATCACTATAGATAGCATTGTCCTTCGGTTATATCCCTCCTTTATGCCTAAGGTAGTCTTGGACTTTCATAGAGGTCAGGATATCGTGCTACCCTCATTCTGCCCAAATCCTTTCAATGCGAATTAAGAAATCTTTCACACCCTTGATGTTTTCAGGGTGGTTTTCTATTACCTACAAAAAACTGAAAATTGGAGGATTGACCAAAATCTATTCATTCAGTTCTCAGGACGGAATAAAGGCAAGAAGGCGGCTAAAAATACAATTGCTAATTGGATCAAACAAGCTATATGGCTGGCATATTCATCACAGAATCTTTCACGGTCTTGCATCACTGAAGGCCCATTCTACTCGTTCAGTATCAACATCGTGGGTAGAAAGGGAACGCATCTTCCAAGAAGATATGCTGAGCCGCCACCTGGTCGTCTGTCCATACGTTCACCAGACACAATAGACTAAATTTCAATAGGGATTTAACATTTGGCAGATGAGTTCTGCAGGCTGTTGTCCCTCCCTAAAAAATTAGTTTTTGGTATTACTCTGATACTGCTGTTGTGGAAGGTGACTAGAGAAAATAGAATTAGTCTTATCGGTAATTCGGTTTCTAGGAACCTTCCACGACAGCACTAATTTCCCTCCCTATCTGATGTTCTTATTGGATGACTCCTGGACTTTGGTGGTAACGATACAGGCTAGTGTGTCCAGAAGAAACACTGGTGGTTGTAGGAAGGGGAGGGGTATTTAACCTCTTTGTGTTTCCTGTTCTCCATTAGGGCAGGGAGACATCTTCCGATACTGCTGTCGTGGAAGGTTCCTAAAAACCAAATTACTGATAAGACTAATTCTATTTTATAGCCTAGGAAATTGCCATGGATAGTGGGCCCCCATGGCTACAAACACCAGCTCTCAGCCGCCCCAGAAAAGGCACATAGCTTTGCTCTTCCCACTGCCCTGTAGCAGCGGCATATGGGGTAATAGTTGGTCGGGTTAGTAAAGAAGGTGTGTCATTTAGACGCCCCCATTACTAATCCCATAGTCAAATTGTAAATAAAACACACACCCTGAAAAAATTTATTTTATTGTAATAAAGACAGACTCCTTTATTATTCTAAATTAAACCATACTTACAAAATCACTTAATTCCCTGATGCCCTTGATCTCCTGTAATAAACATAAAATAAAAAAAGCAATGATATACCATACGTGTCCGTCGTTGTGTCCCACGCCGTAATCCATATCTGGGGGATATACAGTTTACAACCAGGACGGAGCTAAGATGCGACCTCCCCGGCTGTAAACCACTGGTGAATGAGGAGATGCTGCATCAGTGACTAGCGGTGACATTACTGATGCTGCGCAGCCTCACAGCCTGACCCCCACTGAACTGTTGTGCGTGGGATAATGCCAATTCATTATATAAAATGCCAGTTCATATTATATAAAATAGCTGCAGTGAAACAGAGTGAAAAATTTAAAGGGGGTATGAATACTTTCCATACCCACTGTATATTTTGTATACTTACATCACAGGCGCCTGCTAATGAATACTCCCATCAGCAGCTCCTGCTCTCACTGTTATTAGCGGCAGCAGGCATTGGCTGATTGGAGCAGTAGACCCATCAGCCGACAGCAATGGCCAGAGGTTAACTTTATACCTCCAATCATAGTTGCGGGCTCACGCTGTCATTTGTCATCGTGGGAACCGTGGCTGTCTGACCGGCAATGATGATTTTACCTCTGAACAAAAGCATTGTTTTCCGAGCTATCATGCACATGATAGCGTGACAAACACCTGCTGTTCGCAGGGGGCGAACCCAAGCAGTAACAAGGACTTCTGGTAAACAGTAGGTGGTCGGCATGACAGCCGAACTTTACTGTTCAGGTTCTCCCTTCTCTAATATTGAGCTGCAGATACTCCTACATCATCCTCTCCTTTAGTACACAACATGTCAGACTTGTAATCTGTTGTGTCGGCGCATGGGCAGGTCTAGAAAATGTGTGAAACGACTCAAATTGCTTATGGCATTGACACCCCTGCTGCTAATGTTTTTGTGACACCAGCTTGACGGAGAAGCATCTGGCTGAATTTACTCTTGTACTGTGGATCTAACAGATGCAACCAAGTAGTCAGCACTAGTAGAATACAAGCATCATGTTACAGATAGTGCATCAAGAAGGCGTTCATGGGTCAGGCATTTTCATGAAATCCAAGTCCATGGTGTGTTGATGGTGGGGTAACACTCAGGGTTGCTTCATCCATCTTGTCCCGCCAACTGTGGACAACAGAGAGAGGATCATTATCCTCCATCTCCTGACTGTTGCACGTCCATCACCTCATCCTCCTCCATTTGTTCCTCGGTTCCTGCACCTTCACTAACAGATTGTCTTGTACCATGAGCCCCCCTCAATCGCTCTAAGCCACACTCTTATGGCACCCGCCTGTGCGACGACAGTCCTGAAGTTTGAGATATTATCCCTTCCACATCCTACTCTGCTTCCACCTCTTCCTCTAGAACCACCACTTCCTCATGCAGACTATTCAATGTGTGCTCCAGTATGTAGATGACTGGAATAGTGATGCTGCATTGGCCCAGTTTTCTAACTTTGCAGGAATGGTGCAGAGGTCCTTTATCTGTGCCCATGCTGCAAGCGTGATTTGCACCATGTCAAGACTGTGTTGGCTCAGGCTATACAAAAGGACTTACTGCACCAGGGCTTATTGCTGCTGCCACAGTTGCTGCAACATGTGTAGAGTGTAATTCCACTGTGTCAGAACATCGCAAATCAAACGGTTAACTGGTAGGCTGAAAGACCTCTGTAGCGTTGCAAGTCAATGACCTGTGGTGTTGTGAATGCTCTGGATTCTGAGTTGGGGCTCCCTCTAGTGGCTGTTGATATTAATGAAGCTGCCTTGACGGACAGAGGCCCTTCAGCTGAAGATTCAGCTGCGGACGATTGGCAATCTGGGAGTGATGACTGGGGAGATTTAAGGGAGTAACTTTCCTCTGATCCTCGCTGGTGATTAGTTGTCTCTTCCTGGTCCAGTTTGGAAGTCAGCTTGCTGTGGTCTCCTGTAACATTCAGATAAGCTATTTCTTGCGTGTTTCTGTGGTTTTGTTTTCTGTTGTTTTTCTGCCTTCTGAGTGAGGTCAGCCGGGTCCCCCCTGCTGGGGCCTGCGCTGGTCTCTGTTTCTCAGTTATCTCGGTTCATTTGTTCAGTCCCTGTTATTTCAGTGGCTGCTGGGTAGCTACCTGTTCACACCAGAGTTCTGATACAGCGGGGAGAGATCGTGTGGTCTCAGTATGTTATGAGCTCGATTGCAACAGCTTTATTATATAATGGATTGCAACCCAACCCGGGGTCCGCAATGTAGTTTATGTTCACTGCTGCCGAACACCCTAGAGTATGAGGGTCAAACTGACGACAGAAATCTAACATTAGATCCCGCCTGTGTTAATTCACACTAGGGGAGATATAGAATTGGCTCTATCTCCGTCAATGTCACGAGAGATGTGCTATCAACTGGCATAGATGTAGCCCTGTTAATGGCACAGAAGCCACTTGCCAGATATTAGGTTTGCACTATGTGCTGCAAGCTGGTATAGACGTAGCCCTGTTAACTGCACAGAAGCTACGTGCCAGCCGCTAGGAAGTGTGTGCGACTGACGCCAGACGTACGGGCTACCAGCCGGCGTGAGACCGGGCTGAGCAACTCTCTATTCAGCTTGGCAGGCGATGCCCAGGTTATGCGCCACGCAGTATGCTCAGGGTGTATAGCTACCCTATATTCGTAGCAGGACTGCACCACGTTAGCTACAGGTTATGCGCCCCGCAGTCTGCTCAGGGTGTATAGCTACCCTATATTCGTAGCAGGACTGCATCACGTTAGCTACAGGTTACACGCCCCGCAGTCTGCTCAGGGTGTATAGCTACCCTATATTCGTAGCAAGACTGTGCCACATTGGCTACCTGCCTGGCATAAGCTGAACCTGCCTAAAGGACCTGTGATAATTAGCCGAGCGTACTCTGGCATCGGCAGGTCCCGGAGAGCAAAGCTAGAGAGCACGTGGAGCCCTGATTCTGGTACATCCACACATGAGCACTGCCTATTTTAGTATGATCTGACCGTGCCGCGGACAGACAAGCTATTTAAGGGCTAAGCTCCGCCCCCAGCCATCTCGTCAATCGCATCACTAATGACGTCATCCGTGACCAATCAGGCGATGCCAGGTCAGAGGATCAGCTGACATTAAGCACCAATCATGGCTCGCCATATCACGGACATGCTCAGTGCAGGCATTTCTGCACTTAGGCTTAAGACAGCCTTTTCTTGTTCCGTAACCTAGGTTTAAGGCTACTATGAACAAAGACCTGAGTAACTATTTGTGCCTCTCGGGTATTGGCTAGGCGTTGGGATCGACGGGGAAGCTGAGCAGTATCTTCCTCGGCTGTGTCTGGATGGGAGACCTCGGATCCAGGTTCAGATCCCGCTATCGCCCGATGCCTAACACAGTATTTTTTTGTAATCAGAAGTGTTGGAATTTTTCCTAGGGTTTTGCTGAATTGCAGAAAGTATTCTTTTCTGTCCTGTCCTATCTGGACAGTTTTGGGCCCCAGCGTTTGCTTACTCTATTTTTTGCCTGTGTTTGTATTTCATCTTGTCTCACCACCAATATATGTGTGGGAGCTACCTATTCCTTTGTGGCTCTACTCCGGGGCAGTTAGCTTTCCCCTTTCTATCTTTAGGCTTAGCTAAATCTCCGGCTGTGTCGAAGCATCTAGGTCATCATAGGTACGTCCCACAGCTGCTTCTAGTTGTGCGGTTAGTTTAGGGATCTGCAATCCATTAGTTACCAACCACTCTGGGTGACTGGCTGCCTTAGCTATTTTTGTTACTGTCCTCCTCGGCTACCATATCATAACACTGTGGGGTGTGATATTCGGAAGGAAGCACACTGCGACTGTGCTTTCTGCAGCACAGCATCCAGGTTGAGGACATGAGCCATGCAAGGCCATGTAGCCCTGGCAAAGGATCGCCACCAGGCTTGCACAGTTATTGCACACTTCCTTCCTTGGCATCAGATTCAGTGGAGACAGCCATTTCTCAAACTCAGACTGGAAAGCTGTCCACAACTCTTGAGCTGTGTTGACTGCGATCTCCAAGGCATATTAATTTGAACACTGCCTGAATGCGGTGAGCCATGGCTGTACAGTATGGAGGTGGGGGGAGATTCTATCTGCACTGTTGGAACGCTTGTCTGATTCAAGGGAGGGGTTGAGGGCACAGGTGAAGGCCCTAGAGGAGGTTGAGGAACTGTTAGATACACAGGCATGTCCCACAAGCCTTAGGGATTCAAAGACTTGTCGAGCAGCCCCTTGACCACCTTCACCCACATCCACCAGAGGCACCTAGTGCCCAGTCAGTGAGATGTAACGCAGCTGTCCATGTTTATTCATCCAGGTTTCAGTGGTGAAATACACACTGGCAGACATAGATTTTTTAATGGAATGGGTGTAGCACAGGCACAGCTTTCTTAGAGAAGTAATGGCGACTGGGCAACTGTTACCGTGGGACTGCGATGGCCATCAACTTTCAGAAACTGTCTGTATCCACCAGGCAGAAAGGCAGCATTTCTGGGGGCAACATATTGGAGCTGGTGGAGTTCAAACTCTTAGCTTTGGCATGTGTAGGAGGAAACATTCTTTTACGTGACCATTACTGTGGGTCTGAGGGCTGGCTGCTGTGCTGAGAGGGTGGAGTACTGAGAACAGGACAGGAGTGAGGTGCAGGCAGAGATATTATGGTGGATTGAGAAAGATGTGTTTTGCTAGGTGACATAAACAGCAGTCATGTCCACTTCTGTAACAGCTGACGGACTCTCACTCATCCCGTTTGTAAGGGTTAAACAAGTGAAGTTTCTGCAGCCAGAGACTTGTGTGAGAGACTTGCCATGGTGATGGAGGAAGAAGCAGCAGATGTGTTTGGTGGGACAGCTGGTGGTTGATGAGACCAACTATTCTGCATTTTAGTGCAGTGAGATTCCAACACTAAAGGGTATGCCACACTAAACAATATCGCTAACGGGATCGCTAAAAAACGTCACTATTTAGCGATCCCGTTAGCGATATTGTTCAGTGCGGCAGCTTCCAGCGACGAGCTTCCTGCTGTGATCTCGCTCGTCGCTGGAATCGTTCCGGACCCTATTTTCTCGTCGGCGCTCCCGCTGGGTAAGTATCTAATCGCTGTGTGGCACCTTTTCTTAGCGATTTAGCGGTACTTTTGTACCGCTAAAGTCGTTAAGAAGATCGCTAACGGCGATAGCGTCGTTAACTATATCGCTAAATGTGGCCGCATTTAGCGATATAGAAACAATCCCGCTAGCGATCGCATTAGTATGCGTCGTTATCGTGATCGCTAGCGGGATTGTTTAGTGTGGCAGTACCTTAAGGCATGTCGATCGCTCATATATCGGTTCATGCATGTAATTGTCAAACCACTGCAATATTTGCCTCTACTGAGTTTTTTTTTTTTTTTGCACATTTGGCAGATAGCATGAGTTGGGTCAACCTTTGCATTGTAAAAAAAAAAAGGCCAGGCTAGGCAACTCTTGAAGTGCTTGTCGTGGTTGCATCACTTGGTGTATGTGTGGGAAGCTGCAATGTAACCTCCTTGTCTTCCTCCTCCTTCACCTCCTCTGTTGAGCTAGTCGACAACATACCTCTAGGTCCACACCAAGTGGGATCTGAAACCTCGTTGGCATTCTCTCTGTTCTCACACTTCTCTGTTGTGAACACCTTTAATCTGGCTGCTGAGATTGGACTCCCTCTGGTGGCTGCTTCTGGTGGTGGAGCTGCCCTGGCTGACAGAGGTCTCTCACCTGACGGGGATGATTGGCAATCAGGTGTTACTGACTGGGGAGATATAAGTGATCAGCCTTCCCATAATGCTTGCCGGTGATTTGTTTTCTTCCTAGCCTTTTGGAAGTCTGCTGCTCCTGCTTTGTCCTGCATCTTTCAGATAAGTTATTTCGTTGTTTAAATCTGTGGCTTTGGTTTACCTGTTGCTTTTCTACAGTTTTCTGCCATGCTGGAGTTTGTTCAGCTGGGCCCCTTGCGGGGACCTGTGCTGGACTCTGTGTTCATTTGCCACAGCCTGCTTCAGTCTTTTCTGTGGTTCCAGTTTCCTGTTATTTAAGTATCTGTTGTTTGCTTCCAGTTACACCAGAGTTCTGATTTAGTGGGGGAGAGATCGTGTGGTCTCATTATTTTTGCATTTCAGTCGTGTTGGAGTTTTTTTTAGGGTTTTTTGCTGGATTGTAGACAGTGTCCTTTTCTGTCCTGTCCTATCTAGACAGCCTGGGCCCCAGCATTTGCTCACTCTATTTTCTGCCTGTGTTTGTGCTTCATCTGCCTCACCGTTAATATATGTTCGGGGGCTGTCTATTCCTTTGGGGTTCTACTCCGGAGCAGTTAGCTTTCCCCTTTCTCTCTTTAGGCTTAGTTAACTCTTTGGCTGTGCCGAGGCGTCTAGGGCATCGTAGATACGTCCCACGGCTAATTCTAGTTGTGTTGTCAGTTTAGGAGTCTGCAATCCGCTAAGTTACCAACCTTTCTGGTGTCTGGTTGCCAAGTCTGTTTCCTATTATCCTCCTCGGTTACCTAATCATAACACTTCTCACCCTGAGAGTCACCCTACTCCTCTTCCTTCCCTGACACCACAATACTGTCTGTGTGCACCTCTGGTATTTGGTATCCCACATGAAAAAATGTTGGGCATTGGTACAGATGCTTCCTCCTCTGGATTCTGTGAATCTTAGGTGGAGACCTCTGATGCCCATGGAATAGAGTATGTGAACAGCTCTGCAGAATGTCCCTTCTGTGGTTAACCACAGTCAGTTTGGTGTTTGAAAATTTGTGACCCGAGGGGGGGAAGGTTAATTGAGGTGACACATCTGAGGATTGTACTTTGTGTGACGTTAAGGTTGAGGAAGAGAAGGAGAGGCCACTTGATGCAGCGCTTGCCATCCACTGGATCACATGCTCTTCTTGAGCCTCATCTACAAGGCATACTGCTGTGCGGCTACCAAAGGGAGTTGAGTAGCCCGTTCAGTAACAAATGTTGTCAGTGGCCTTTGGATAGGATGAGATGGTGTTTGTTTAGTTGAGCTTTCTTTGACATTAACACCTAACCCATGTACACGTCGAACACCAAACCTATTCCTCCTTCCACCATGATCTCGCTATTTCAAACTCATGTTGTATGTAGTCTTCCCCTCTAGTAACCTGCTGTTTTACAATCTTAGGCCCACAGCTGTCAGTCACCTGTCACAAAACGAACAATCACTATTTATTTTCTTAGATAGCGTGCCTGAATAGCACTGTTATACCTAACGATTTTAAAGTGGAAATCTGGCCTTCTGATTTTACTGAAACATAGTTTTATCACAATTGATTTGTATTAGCAACTGAGGTTTCCGGAGAATGCAACACAGTTTTTGCACAGTCTAGTTGGATGTTGGAAGATTGATTTCACACAGGACAGGATCCTTTCTACCTAACTGAAAAGTTCACTTGCAGCACTAGCAGAAGCAGCTTCTCTGCACTGGGAGACTGAGAAAATAGCACCAGCAAAACAAGATGTCTACTTTTTATTTGGCCAGGGACATGTGACTTCGGCAGCCAAACACAGAAGACCTTGTGTCATGATGATGTGGATGGTTTCCTCGCCCTGATTGCCTGCTGGAATGTACACACATTAAGTTATTAAGTTATTGAAGAAAAAAATGAAAGAAAACAAATTACACTACTCAGCACCCCTGACCCCACATCCCTCCTGCTCATCATACAGCACCACTATCTTAGCCAAAGTAATAACAAAAGCATTAGTGGAAATGCAATGATTTACTGAACTGTGAGCGAATTTTGCTGACTGAGTAAAAATGCTCGTGAAACCGAACACGAATCCGAATGTGCTATGTTCGTGCTGTATTTGAGATTGGCGAATGTTTTCGCTCATCTCTAGTCAGGAATACTTTTTTTCTTATTGAGATCAATGAATTGAAAAAGATATGAAAACTTTTATTTATGTGATCAGTGGCAGTAAAAATAACAATGCAAAAAAATTCAAGTTTAAGGGCTCGATTAATTTGCTTTACTTTAAATCACTTTTCCTTTTGTCTTGTGGTATTTGTTGATAATTCTGTCAAATTCTTCAAAATTGCTGTCTGTAACCTTTTTGTGACTTTTCATACCAAGTAAAATGACACCATTTGCACTAAAGTTTTAGGCATACATAAAACCACCCAGCAACTTTTTGAAAAGTCTTAGATGATTAATCGTGCTAAAACATCTGAGAAAAAAAAACTCCCACAATGGTGAACATAAAAAAACAGGCGAATATGAAATAGACTCAAAAATTAAAAGAGGAATTTGATGCAAATAGAAAATAGGTGAAATACCCAAATACTAGAAAAAAAGGCACAAATGCAATAATGAATTGACCCTAAGTTTCTCTCTTGATCTAAGTTTGGTTTAGCAGTATCTTAGAAGGTGACTTAACAAATGTCCATAATAAAGCCATGTAAAAAAGGCGAAGAGATCGAATGAAATTGACAATTAGGTTTATCTATTTTAAACCAAAGTGGCTCTTGATTGAATATAAACCTCGTCTAACCATGTAATTATGTAATCACCGCAAGATTTCTTATTGAGATACTATGGGCCCAATTCCTTGAGAATGGCGTGTACATCAGTTTTAACGAAGAGAATGCTGGAGTAAGATGCGCCAAATTAAGAGGCACATGACTCTTAATGAAATAGACTCGTCTTATAACTGCAGTATGCCTTCATGAGAACTGTTAAGGTCTTGTTGGGGCAGAAGCACACAATAGAGCAATACCGCAAGAGAAGTAACAGAGGGTGAGTGATGTGGGGACTAGTGTTGAGCATTCCGATACCGCAAGTATCGGGTATCGGCCGATATTCGCTGTATCGGAATTCCGATACTTAGTTCCGATATTTTTCCAATATCGTATACCGGAATCGGAAGTTCCCATAATTCTTTGAGAGGCAATGTGATTTTAGTCAGCCAATGAGGAATCTTATGAAGTGTGGGCACATCCTGTAATGCTGCGGTCATCTTAACTAATGGCATGGCTGTGATTGGCTGCTGAAATGATGTTAGAATGCACTTATAAAAGGCTCCGCCGCCATTTTAGCGTCACTGTGCTGTGAACTCAGTTAGGGACAGAACGCTGTTCTGCTGACTTTGAGGGACAGTTAGATATTGCGATTTTGTGTACTGTGCTTTAGGCAGGCTAGTTTACCAACCGCTGTGTAAAGCTTCCTTTTGCCAGTGTTGTTTTAACAGCTCTGTGCAAGGTGTGTGTGAGAGTGCAGGTGACGCTGCAGTTTGCTCTGCATCCACCGCTGTTTGTAGGCATCTGCACGTGTCACTCACTGACTCTTTTTTTTATTTTATTTTGTGGAATTGGTGCAGCTCCATTATATTTGAAAAAAATCTAATCTATTAGTGTGACGCGCTTCCATCCGTATACAATACATTGGTTGCAAACACTATAGAAGTACAGAAAGGAGCCTTTCACAGATAGTGAACAGTTGTGTTTCAGTGTTCACTGCAGTCTGTGAGGTTTTGATTTTTTGAGTGCAGATTACACTCCAGTTAGTTCTTCAACCACTGCTGGTTGTAGTCTGCTGAGCGTGTGTCACTGCCTCATCCTTCACATTTTTCTCTAATTGGTGCTGCTCCATTATATTTGAAAAAAATCTAATCTATTAGTGTGACGCGCTTCCATCCGTATACAATACATTGGTTGCAAACACTATAGAAGTACACAAAGGGGCCTTTCACAGCTACTGAACAGTTGTCTGCAGTGTTCACTGTAGTCTGTGAGCTTTTCATTTTTTGAGTGCAGATTACGCTCCAGTTAGTTCTTCAACCACTGCTGGTTGTAGTCTGCTGAGCGTGTGTCACTGCCTCATCCTTCACATTTTTCTCTAATTGGTGCTGCTCCATTATATTTGAAAAAAATCTAATCTATTAGTGTGACGCGCTTCCATCCGTATACAATACATTGGTTGCAAACACTATAGAAGTACACAAAGGGGCCTTTCACAGCTACTGAACAGTTGTCTGCAGTGTTCACTGTAGTCTGTGAGCTTTTCATTTTTTGAGTGCAGATTACGCTCCAGTTAGTTCTTCAACCACTGCTGGTTGTAGTCTGCTGAGCGTGTGTCACTGCCTCATCCTTCACATTTTTCTCTAATTGGTGCTGCTCCATTATATTTGAAAAAAATCTAATCTATTAGTGTGACGCGCTTCCATCCGTATACAATACATTGGTTGCAAACACTATAGAAGTACACAAAGGGGCCTTTCACAGCTACTGAACAGTTGTCTACAGTGTTCACTGTAGTCTGTGAGCTTTTCATTTTTTGAGTGCAGATTACGCTCCAGTTAGTTCTTCAACCACTGCTGGTTGTAGTCTACTGAGCGTGTGTCACTGCCTCATCCTTCACATTTTTCTCTAATTGGTGCTGCTCCATTATATTTGAAAAAAATCTAATCTATTAGTGTGACGCGCTTCCATCCGTATACAATACATTGGTTGCAAACACTATAGAAGTACACAAAGGGGCCTTTCACAGCTACTGAACAGTTGTCTGCAGTGTTCACTGTAGTCTGTGAGCTTTTCATTTTTTGAGTGCAGATTACGCTCCAGTTAGTTCTTCAACCACTGCTGGTTGTAGTCTGCTGAGCGTGTGTCACTGCCTCATCCTTCACATTTTTCTCTAATTGGTGCTGCTCCATTATATTTGAAAAAAATCTAATCTATTAGTGTGACGCGCTTCCATCCGTATACAATACATTGGTTGCAAACACTATAGAAGTACACAAAGGGGCCTTTCACAGCTACTGAACAGTTGTCTGCAGTGTTCACTGCAGTCTCTGAGGAATAACCACACTTAGGCCTTATAACTTTTCTGACTTTCTTTATCAATCTACCAAGATGAAGAAGGCAGGGAGTAAGGCACGTGGTCGTGGCCGTGGAGTTTCAGCAGGGAGAGGACGTGGGGATTCTGTGGCTGCTGCCACACCCAGTGACACAGCATCCACCAGTTTTCCCCGTGAGCGTTCCTTTATGCGCACTTTTGTAGGAGCTCAGCGTACCCCCCTGCTGCGGGAAGAACAAATTGAAGCCGTTGTTGGTTGGATGGCAGCCAATGCATCGACTTCAATTGCTTCCACCTGCTCTCAGGACCACAGCACTGTTGAACAACCATCTGTCTCTTCACCGCCTGCCAAATTGCCCAGGCAGTCAGAGAGTTCTGAACTGGAGCCAGCTGAGTCTCTGCTTCTGTTCTCAGAATCTGTTGGCTTGCAAACAGGGGCCCAGCCAAGCAGCATTCTGGAATGTGAAGAAGAGGGAGTATGCAGTGATGCGCAACAGCTGTGTCTCTCTGAATCTGAAGAGGCGGGTGAGCCAGTGCCGATGGTCAGCACACCGCAGAACGCATCTGATGATGATGAAACTCAGGTGCCAGTTTCTGTTGAGCATGGTGCTGGCCAGACCACCCAACAGCAGCAGGTGTTGGAAGAGGGTAGTGGAGATGATGAGGTCCAAGACCCAACATGGCGTGAGGAACAGGAAGGTGGTGGTAGCAGCTCTGAGGAAGAGATTGCCCCAACGGTCCAAACAGTAGGGAGAGGTAGGCTGCAGACTCGGTTGCCTGTAGCCTCCAGTTTGGCACCCGTTCGTAGCAGTTCTCTTCCAACAGCCAAAACGGGCGCTCCAGGACTTGCACTGCGTGGTCCTTTTTTGACACACTTGCAGATGATATTTGCTATGTCAAATGCAAGCTGTGTAATCAAAAAGTAAAAAGAGGTAAAAGTGTCAGTAACCTTAATACCACAAATATGTGGAAACATGTGCGGTCAAAGCACGTGGTTGAGTTACAAAGACACACTGGAGATGTAGGCCAACCTACAGCAGCACCTACATCTTCAGCTCGTGTTGGAGCCTCTTCCTCCAGCTCACACACAGCTGGTTCGGCTTCCTCACAGGATCGCCATGGAAGAACCTCTGTCACTGTTGTCCAGAGACCCAGTGTTATTCCACCCACAGCTGCAAGTTCCCTGTCATCCTCACACTCCCAGGCCACAAAACAGCCATCGGTAGCACAGGCATGGCATAAAAGACGGCCATACTCGGCAAACCATCCACGAGCACAGGCTCTGAATGCTGGCATTGCAAAACTCCTGTCCCTTGAAATGCTGTCATTCAGGCTGGTGGAGACTGACAGTTTCCGTAACTTAATGGCATTGGCAGTCCAACAATACAATGTGCCCACCTGATTTTATTTCAGCAGGCAAGCCGTCCCTGGTCTGCAAAAGCATGTTGAGGGAAAAATTAAACATGCGCTACTAAACGCCGTCAGTAGCAAGGTCCACCTGACCACCGATGCGTGGACCAGTACCCATGGCCAGGGACGATACCTTTCCCTCACTGCCATTGGGTCAATGTTGTGGAGCCGGGTACAGATCTTGCGAGTGGCGCTGTACGTGTTCTGCCAACTCCAAGGATTGCAGGAATCCAGTCTGTCCACATTGACTCCTCCTCCTACTCCAGTTCCTCAGAATCATCGCTGCAGGAGCCGTCACGGTCTACCTCCACATGGACCCGTGAACGCTTACCTGATGCGACCGATATGAGCACAGCCGTGGCCAAACGTCAACAGGCCGTCCTGAAATTAATTTCCATGGGGAATCGAAGCCACACAGCGCAGGAGCTCTGGAATGCCATCAAGCAGGAGAGCGACGTGTGGTTTTTGCCAGCGAATCTCCAGCCAGGCTTGGTAGTGTGTGACAATGGCCGAAATCTGGTGGCAGCTCTGGGCCTTGGCAACCTCACTCACATACCATGTCTGGCACATGTGCTCAACTTGGTCGTGCAGAGTTTTTTGAGGGACTATCCGGATCTTGATGCACTGCTGCACAAGGTCCGCCTAGAGTGCGCTCACTTGCGACGTTCCAGCATGGCCAGATCGCGCATTGCAGCTCTGCAACGCAGATTTCGCCTTCCTGAACATCGCATCATATGTGACGTACCCACCAGGTGGAATTCCACGTTACATATGTTGGAGCGGTTGTGTGAGCAGCAGCCAGCAGTAATGGAGTATCAGCTGCATCAGGCGCAATCAACTCGCAATTTGCGCCGTTCACACTTCACCACTACTGAGTGGGCCTCTATGAAGGACATCTGCCACGTTTTGCGTGCGTTTGATGAGTCAACGCGGATGGCGAGTGCAGATGATGCACTAGTCAGCCTGACTGTCCCCCTTATCTGCCTGCTTCAAAAAACACTGCAAGCACTAAGGGATGAGGTTTTGGAAGAGGTGGAGGATGAGGAGTCACAAATTCCATCACCTTCTGGACAGTCAGCGCAACGTGGTTCCTCACAAAGGGCTGGGCAGGGCTCACTTTGTGAGGAGGATGAGGAGGAGTCAATGGAGGAGGAAGACATCGCTCCAGAGGGAGGTACACAACGCTCTAGTCAGTATGTAGAGCGAGGGTGGGGTGATGCAGAGCAGGCAGAGATTACGCCTCTTGCAGGGGACAGCGTTTCTTGGCCAGTTGGGAGTCTGCAGCACATGGTTGATTTCATGCTGCAGTGCCTGAGAAACGACCGCCGCATCGCCCACATTCTCACCACGTCTGATTATTGGGTGTACACCTCCTAGACCCTCGCTACCGGGACAACTTACAAAGCCTCATCACACCGTTGAACCGGGAGCGTAAAATGCGGGAGTACCAAGACACACTGGTGCAATCCATAATGTTCTCCATTCCAGCCGAGAGCACTGCTGCTGCTACTGCTTTACAAAGCAGCTCTGTGCATCGAGGCAGTGGAGACAGCTCTGCAACAAGAGGGAGCACAAGCAGCGCCTCTGCACAGGGCAAGACCAGTATGTTCCAAATGTGGCGAAGTTTTGTGGCAGCGCCACAAATGTCTACACCATCCGAGACGGCTCCAGTCAGCAGGAGGCAACGTTTCCGTAAGATGGTGACAGACTACATGTCTTTCCCTCTCAGTGTACTCCCAGATGGCTCTTCCCCATTCAAGTTTTGGGTCTCTAAGCTGGATACATGGCCAGAGCTTAGCCAGTATGCATTGGAGGTGCTGGCTTGCCCTGCTGTCAGTGTATTATCGGAGCGCGTCTTTAGTGCTGCAGGTGGTGTACTAACAGACCATCGCATGCGACTATCCTCCGATAATGTAGACCGGCTTACTTTTCTGAAAATGAACAAGGCATGGATCTCGCCAGAATTTGTCTGTCCGTTTTCAGATTAAATAACTGGTTCGCAACGTTATCCATGTCTCCTGTTATGTTCATCTTTCTACCACCTGAACTCTACTCCCTGGGCTACAACACTGCCAGTTGCTGCTCAGAAGTGTCGTGTCCACAGACCAATACACAAGCTATAGTGTTAGTGGGGTTCAGTAACGCCAGCTGTTCCCCTGCTGTGTGTCCGGCAAGAAGTCTCCTGTTCCCTACACATGCACAGAAAAACCCATGTCGAACATGCTCCAAATAGGGAAGAGCCGTCACCCTGATTGTTATGCTTAAAACAGGAAATTGTGAAGTTTTCCAGGCCTAGAATGATAAATTTTTATGACAAATATGGACAAATAATAATTTGTCATCACAGCGCATATCTGCACATGTCTATTAGAAATGGTAACAAAAACTAAAACATAGTCTTAACTTTTTGAAATTAATGCATAAAAGTACATTTCATACTTATCAATTAATGCTTTTTAAGGAACTTTATCTGTACCTGTAAGATAATGCAGTCAATGGATGTACGAATCATAAAATCCTCATCATCATCATCACGAGTTTTATTTATGACAGACATTATAAAATACACATACTGATGCCAACTGTAACTTCACACACCATATATGAAATGGCCAGCATCTAAACCTGGTAATAATGTGCAATAATAAATTATTACATCTAGAAAGTGCATCATGCATACTGACAATAGGTAGTTATACCTGCAAGTGCTGTTGAAACAACCACAACAGATATAAATTAATAATGGTATATAGGTATCACAGTGCATAGTTACTCATGGACAATGTCGATGTAATACTGTACCTCAATAAAGTCAGCGTCAACCATTATGCTTGTTAGTCTTGTAGATTGTTAAAGAGGGAACGGTCTTTTTTTGTTGGTCATAGGTGGAGTATTAGACAGTAAATGATTACTGCTGTCGTATTTTTGGCGTCCCTAGGGCGCAATAACGCTGCGTAACGTCACATTTTATAGAGTCATCTAAGTGACACACGCTACCCTACCCTACGCGTGACAGTAGGAAGGTAGTGTTGACGGATAAAGCCTTGCGCAACCAGACATGCTTTTACCCTCTTCAACACTGTACAAGCAAAAAATGCATGATTGCAGCCGCAGACTTTATTGACGTACAGTATAACATCGCCATTACCCATCAGAGGCTGTCCACTGTCTGATACAGACATAGAATATACCTTTGCTATCCGTAGCCTTTGTTTCACCTACACTTGCAGGCACACACTTAAATTGTGACAATGCATTATGTTTTTTTAAATGGTTATTTTTTATCGTACATTATTGTGTCATCACATTGATGAGTCCATGCTGGACATGTCATACATGCTGTACAAAGTAATGATTTTATTAACTTAAATAATTGAAATGTCTGTGACTGTCACATCTAAATTGCAATGATGATGATGATGAGTGACTATTACAAAATCCATTGTCTTCACTATGTTATGGTTTAACATAGCGTTCCTTAAGCATTATTCATAAATACAAAAATGGACTTTTATTCTTAAATTTACAACACTATATTTTGTAACCAATTTTTTGGGTGGTGTGTTGTTCCATTTCTTGTTGGCATGTGCATATATGCGTTTATATTTGCAGTGTCTTTATTTTTATTCTTGAAGTTAGGAAACGTGTATCTTCGTACCGTGTTAGCCAGTAGATAGAAAAATATTTAGACTTGAGAGTCCTCAGTGGTTGATACCTTTGAATGGATAACTGAAAAGATGGTAACAAATTGCAAGCTTTCGAGGCTACTCACGTGCTCTTCATCAGGCAAAGACTAAAACAAAAAATGAAGCATCACATATTTCTATACACAACAGGACACAGGAATAGTGCAATAGGTAAGACAAGTAAGTGACGTGTAGCAGAACTGTCATTATCACAGAGGGATGAACATAAATATTGGAACAGTTCCTAGATAAGGATAGAAAGTTTTATTGCCCTCTGATTGGGGTCTGGTTTTGTGTTTTCATGCCCCTGGAAGGGCAGAGACGCAGATTCCTTAATTGATATAGAATGACATAAATCCGTGTGATCTATTCATTCCATCACTAACAGTGTCAAAGGTCATGATGAGCTTATATTCTGAAACCTTTGTATCTTTCTCATATTTGAAGTTATATTTTAATACCAGTAATTCCATATCCATCATGCTATGACCGGGCATACAAAATTGTTTTGCCACAGGTAAATCCATTATTTTTTCTCTTATTGTGTGGCGCTGATAATTCATCCTTGTTCTCATTTTTTGGCCGGTCTCCCCTCACTTGTCCCTCCCTCACTTGTCTTACCTATTCCTGTGTCCTGTTGTGTGTAGAAATATGTGATTCTTCATTTTTTGTTTTAGTCTTAGCCTGATGAAGAGACCTGAGTAGTCTCGAAAGCTTGGAATTTGTTACCATATTTTCAGTTAGCCATTAAACGGTATCAACCATAGAGGACTCTCAAGTATAAATATTTTTCTATTCTTGGAATTGAAATTCATCATTTTATTGTCCTAGTAAAACTTCATTTATTCTTGTTTGAAGTACATACATTTGCAATGGCCACGTAACAAGGCAATAACTCAATATTTTATGCCTACACCCTCCTTGACCCTGGGCTTCAACATCGCCAGTTGCTGCTCAGAAGTGTTAGATGCACAGATGAAAACAATCGCTGATGTGTTTGTGGGGTTCAGTAACGCCTGCTGTTCCCCTGCTGTGTGTCTGGCAAAAATTACTGCTGCTAACTACAACTTCAACTTCAAACATCTCATACTAGGCCTCTGCCTACACCCTCCTTGACCCTGGGCTTCAACACCGCCAGTTGCTGCTCAGAAGTGTTAGATGCACAGATGAAAACAATCGCTGATGTGTTTGTGGGGTTCAGTAACGCCTGCTGTTCCCCTGCTGTGTGTCTGGCAAAAATTACTGCTGCTAACTACAACTTCAACTTCAAACATCTCATACTAGGCCTCTGCCTACACCCTCCTTGACCCTGGGCTTCAACACCGCCAGTTGCTGCTCAGAAGTGTTAGATGCACAGATGAAAACAATCGCTGATGTGTTTGTGGGGTTCAGTAACGCCTGCTGTTCCCCTGCTGTGTGTCCGGCAAAAATTACTGCTAGCTACCTAATCATGGTGAAAAAAACATGACATCTCAAAGTGTCTAGTGCTACACATAGATATGAGGCTACACCCTGATTTCTAAGCTGTAAACATTTGAAACGTCAACTTTAAAACCATAAAATGATTAGTCTTTGTCACAAATCTGTAACAAAATAATTGTGACATATTATTACAGATATGCACATGTCAAAAACAAATGCAAACACAAAAGCCTACTTATGCTATAGGATACTGATGGTAAACCTTGTCACTCCATAGCTTAGACAAATCCAACTCACATCATGACTCAAATGCTGCAATGTTGGAAGTGCATAATGTGGGTTGAACTTTGACAACTGCTGCAGTGCGAAGGTTATACTTCAGTGTTCTTGCCTTTTAAATAAAAGCATACAAATAAATATAATAATCCAATGTTGATTAAGGGACGTGATGTACACCTGTAATATTGTGCAAACAATGCATGTAGGAATAGTCCTCTTCAACATTACTTATATTTGTGTCATTTTAAAAAATACATATTTAATTAGAAAGTTAACAGCCCATATCATAAAGGTCCTTCATGTAAACATGATAATCGCTAACAAAAATCATGCATTACCTTGGTAAAGTCAATAGTGCATAGTCACAATAGCAAAATATATACCTGTAAGTGGTGCTGAAAGAACGACAACTGACAGAATAGGTGAATGATATCTATTTATCAGACTGAATAGCGACACCTGTACAATGTCGATATAATACTGTACCTTAACCAAACAGCTGTGTCACACCTCACACTCGTTTTTCTTGTAGCTTGTTATGTAATAGGGCACATGCGTGTATGTTTCATCATAGGTGCATGTTTACTGAGTAAAGCAGTCATGACAACGCCTTTGTGTTGTCGGTACGCTTGCGATGATGAACGATGCGCACCGTGAATGTTAGTCTGCGTCATAAGACGTACAGACGCTCCAATACCCAACGCGTCACAGCAGGAAGCCAGTCTGTGCGTCCAAACAAAGGTGCAACCATACATGCACGTAACCTTTTATAAAGCTATATAAAAAAAAGGATGTAGTAGTAACGCACACTTTATTGAGGTACAGTATTACATCGCCATTCACCATCTGTGGCTATGCAGTCTCATCTATATATACCTTATCTATCCGTTGTCATGCTTGCAAGTCCACAGTAAGGCATAAATATCTGTTTTCACTCTGCACTATGCACTTTTTAAATTTTTTGTTTGTTAATATAAATGATTGGCACATATTATCAGTATTACATGATGGAAATTTTAGATAGTTTTTAAAAATTTTAGTGATATTATTCACCAAATGTAAAGTTTTATGAATGTCAAAGATAACTTGTAATGCTGATTATGTTTTTAAGTCAGCCATTCATTGTCTACACAATAAAAATGGTGTACATACTGTTACTTAGCCATCATTAATGGATTCTGATATGTACTTGTATGCTTTTATTTGAAACCGTATAGCAGATTATTTAACCTATTTTAATTGTGGTTTGCTTTGCTTTTCAACATGTTAATGTATGCGTTTATGTTTGTAAATTATTAATTTACATATATTTTTTTAAGTAAAATCATCATCTTATGGTACTAAAGGTTATATTTCTCTTGTTTGGAGTATAGACATTTTTAATTGCCACGTAACAAGGAAAATACTTGATATAGTATTTAAACATCCTTCTTGACCCTGGGCTCCAACACCGCCAGTTGTTGCTCGGAAGTGCTGTTAGCACAGTCAACACTTGCTCCTGTGTTACTGGGGTTCAGTAATGTCAGCTGTTCCCCTGCTGTGTGAACGGCAAAAAGTCCTGCTGCCTCCACCATGTTCTCTTCTCATCCCTGGGCTCCAACACCGCCAGTTGTTGCTCGGAAGTGCTGTTAGCACAGTCAACACTTGCTCCTGTGTTACTGGGTTCAGTAATGTCAGCTGTTCCCTGCTGTGTGAACGGCAAAAAGTCCTGCTGCCTCCACCATGTTCTCTTCTCATTCCTGGGCTCAACACCGCCAGTTGTTGCTCGGAAGTGCTGTTAGCACAGTCAACACTTGCTCCTGTGTTACTGGGGTTCAGTAATGTCAGCTGTTCCCCTGCTGTGTGAACGGCAAAAAGTCCTGCTGCCTCCACCATGTTCTCTTCTCATTCCTGGGCTCCAAACACCGCCAGTTGTTGCTCGGAAGTGCTGTTAGCACAGTCAACACTTGCTCCTGTGTTACTGGGGTTCAGTAATGTCAGCTGTTCCCCTGCTGTGTGAACGGCAAAAAGTCCTGCTGCCTCACCATGTTCTCTTCTCATCCTGGGCTCCAACACCGCCAGTTGTTGCTCGGAAGTGCTGTTAGCACAGTCAACACTTGCTCCTGTGTTACTGGGGTTCAGTAATGTCAGCTGTTCCCCTGCTGTGTGAACGGCAAAAAGTCCTGCTGCCTCCACCATGTTCTCTTCTCATTCCTGGGCTACAACACCGCCAGTTGTTGCTCGGAAGTGCTGTTAGCACAGTCAACACTTGCTCCTGTGTTACTGGGGTTCAGTAATGTCAGCTGTTCCCCTGCTGTGTGAACGGCAAAAAGTCCTGCTGCCTCCACCATGTTCTCTTCTCATTCCTGGTCAACCGCCAGTTGTGCTCGGAAGGTTGCACAGTCAAACTGCTCCTGTTATGGGGTTCAGTAATGTCGCTGTCCTGCTTTGACGGCAAAAAGTCTGCTGCCTCACCTGTTCTCTTCTTCCTGGGTCAACCCGCCAGTTGTTGTCGGAAGTGCTGTTGCCAGTCACACTTGTCTGTGTATGGTTTAATGCAGCTGTCCCCTCGTGTGAACGGCAAAGTCCTGCTGCCTCAATGTTCTTTCTCATCTGGGCTCACACGCCAGTTGTTGTCGAGTGCTTTAAGTAACACTTGTCCTGGTTACTGGTTAGTAAGTCATTTCTGCGTAACCAAAAATCTGTGCTACATTTCTCTCTTCCTGGCCACACCGCCAGTTGTTGCTCGGAAGTGCTGTTAACAGTCAACACTTGTCCTGTGTTATGGGTTCAGTAATTCAGCTTTCCCCTGCTTGGCGGCAAAAAGTCCTGCTGCCTCCACATGTTCTCTTCTCATCCTGGGCCCAACACCGCAGTGTTGTCGGAGTGCTGTTAGCACAGTCACACTTTCCTGTGTTACTGGGTCAGTATAGCTGTTCCCTGCTGTTGAACCAAAAGCCTGTGCTCACCATGTTCTTCTCTTCCGGCTCAACACGCATGTGCTCGAAGTGCGTTAGCACAGTCAACACTGCTCTGTGTACTGGGTCAGTAAGTCAGCGTTCCCCTGCTGTGTGAACGCAAAAGTCTGCTGCCTCCCATGTTCTCTTTCATCCGGCCCAACCCGCCATTGTGCTCGAGTGCTGTTACAAGTCAACACTGCCCTTTATGGGTTCAGTAATTCAGCTGTTCCCGCTTGTGAACGAAAAAGTCTGTGCTCCATGTTCTCTTCTCATCCTGGGCTACAACACCGCATTTTGCCGAATGCTGTGACAGTCACTTGTCTGTGTACTTTAGTAATTCAGCTGTTCTCTGTGGAAGCAAAATCCCGCTCACATGTTCTCTTTACCCTGGCTCAAACCGCCAGTTTTGCTCGAATGCTGTTAGCACAGTCAACACTTGCTCCTGTGTTACTGGGGTTCAGTAAGACTTTCCCCTGCGTGGAACGGCAAAAGTCCTGCTGCCTCCACCATGTTCTCTTCTCATCCCGGCTCCAACACGCCAGTTGTTGCTCGGAATGCTGTTAGCCAGTCAACACTTGCTCCGTTTACTGGGTTCAGTAAGTCAGCTGTTCCCCTGCTGTGTGAACGCAAAAGTCCTGCTGCCCCACCATGTCCTTCTCATTCCTGGTTCTCATCCGGCCAACCGCCATTGTTGCATGCTTGCCAGTCACCTTGTCCGTGTTATGGGGTTCATGTCAGTGTTCCCTGCTGTGGACGGCAAAAATCCGCTGCCTCCCATTCTTTCTCTCTGGCCAACCGCCGTTGCCGAAGTGCTGTTAGACAGTACTGTCCTGTGTACGGGGTCAGTAATTCACTTTCCTGTGTTGAACGAAAAGTCCTTCCACCATGTTCTCTACCGGTCAACACGCCAGTTGTTGCTCGGATGCTGTTACACAGTAAACTTCGTTACTGGTTAAAGCAGTTTCCCTGCTTGTGAAGCAAAAGTCCTGTGCCCACCATGTTCTCTTCTCTCTGGCTCAAACCGCCAGTTTTGTCGGAAGTGTTCACGCAACTCCCTGTTATGGGGTTCAGATTCGCTGTCCCACTGTGTGACCGGCAAAAGTCTGCTGCCCCACACTGTTCTCTTTCACCTGGGCTCAAAACCGCCATGTTTTGCTTGGAGTGCTGAACGCCAGTCACACCATGCTCCGTGATTACTGGGGTTCAGTAATCAGCTTCCCCGCTGTTGAACGGCAAAGTCCTGCTCACCACCTGTCTCTTCTCATTCCGGTCCACACCGCCAGTTGTGCCGAATGCTGTAGCACAGTCAACACTTGCTCCTTGTTACGGGTCATAAGCAGTGTTCCCCTGCTGTTGAACGGCAAAATGTCCTGCTGCAAACCAGTGTTCCTCTTTACGGGCTAAAACACCGCCAGTTGTGCTCTGAATTGTGTTAGCACAGTCAACTACTGTCCTGTTACGGGTTCAGTAATGCACTGTTCCCCTGCTGTTTACGGGCAAAGTCCTGCTGCCTCCACCATGTTCTGTTCTAATCCCTGGGCCCAACACCGCCAGTTGTTGCTCGGAGTGCGTTAGCACACAACACATTGCTCCTGGAACTGGGTTCAAAGTCAGCATTCCCTGCTGTGTGAACGGCAAAAAGTCCTCTGTTCCAACAGTTCTCTTTCTTCCGGTACAACACCGCCAGGTTGCTGGAAGTGCTGTTAGCACAGTCAACACTTGCTCCTGTGTTACTGGGGTTCAGTAATGTCAGCTTTTCCCCTGCTTGTGAACGGCAAAAAGTCCTGCTGCCTCCACCATGTTCTCTTCTCATCCTGGGCTCCAACACCGCCAGTTGTTCTCGGAAGTGCTGTTAGCACAGTCAACACTTGCTCCTGTGTTACTGGGGTTCAGTAATGTCAGCTGTTCCCCTGCTGTGTGAACGGCAAAAAGTCCTGCTGCCTCCACCATGTTCTCTTCTCATCCTGGGCTACAACACCGCCAGTTGTTGCTCGGAAGTGCTGTTAGCACAGTCAACACTTGCTCCTGTGTTACTGGGGTTCAGTAATGTCAGCTGTTCCCCTGCTGTGTGAACGGCAAAAAGTCCTGCTGCCTCCACCATGTTCTCTTCTCATTCCTGGGCTACAACACCGCCAGTTGTTGCTCGGAAGTGCTGTTAGCACAGTCAACACTTGCTCCTGTGTTACTGGGGTTCAGTAATGTCAGCTGTTCCCCTGCTGTGTGAACGGCAAAAAGTCCTGCTGCCTCCACCATGTTCTCTTCTCATTCCTGGGCTACAACACCGCCAGTTGTTGCTCGGAAGTGCTGTTAGCACAGTCAACACTTGCTCCTGTGTTACTGGGGTTCAGTAATGTCAGCTGTTCCCCTGCTGTGTGAACGGCAAAAAGTCCTGCTGCCTCCACCATGTTCTCTTCTCATCCCTGGGCTCCAACACCGCCAGTTGTTGCTCGGAAGTGCTGTTAGCACAGTCAACACTTGCTCCTGTGTTACTGGGGTTCAGTAATGTCAGCTGTTCCCCTGCTGTGTGAACAGCAAAAAGTCCTGCTGCCTCCACCATGTTCTCTTCTCATTCCTGGGCTACAACACCGCCAGTTGTTGCTCGGAAGTGCTGTTAGCACAGTCAACACTTGCTCCTGTGTTACTGGGGTTCAGTAATGTCAGCTGTTCCCCTGCTGTGTGAACGGCAAAAAGTCCTGCTGCCTCCACCATGTTCTCTTCTCATTCCTGGGCTACAACACCGCCAGTTGTTGCTCGGAAGTGCTGTTAGCACAGTCAACACTTGCTCCTGTGTTACTGGGTTCACTAATGTCAGCTGTTCCCCTGCTGTGTGTACGGCAAAAAGTCCTGCTGCCTCCACCATGTTCTCTTCTCATCCCTGGGCTCCAACACTGCCAGTTGTTGCTCGGAAGTGCTGTTAGCACAGTCAACACTTGCTCCTGTGTTACTGGGGTTCAGTAATGTCAGCTGTTCCCCTGCTGTGTGAACGGCAAAAAGTAATGCTGCCTCCACCCTGTTGTCTTCTCATCCCTGGGCTTCAACACCGCCAGTTGTTGCTCGGAAGTGTCATTGGCACGGGTACTCACTCCTGCCCAGACTGGTTACAGCACGCCATCTGTTTCCTGTCAGTGTAAACGTCACTTAGCCTCCAATAAGTTGTCCTGTCGTGTTGCGGTCGGGTTAGCCGACTCTATGGTGCTTGGAGTTTAGGTGCTTCCTATGTGTGCTGCGGGATATGCAAATAAAGGCTGTTTCCGTTGTGACAATAGGACAATCACCCACTGTAGTGCTGTGGGATTCGGTAACTGCGGCCGGCTCGCGGCCTGTCAACTTAAATTTCCATGGGTACCTTCTGCTACCCGTCCGGGTTCCAGTACCGTCAGCTGGTTCTCCGCAGTGCCTTTGGCCTAGGTGCCTCCATCTCGGTATCCGAGTTCCAGCAACGTCTGCTGGTCCTTGGTAGTGCTTTGGAGCACAGGTACCTCCTGCTTAGTAACCGTGTCCCAGTAACGTCAGCTGGTCCTCGGTTGTGCCATTGGCTCTTTTCCTTCTGCTGCCCCTCCGGGTTCCAGCACAGTCAGCTGGTCCTCGTTACTTGCATTGGCTCTTGTACCTTCTGCTACCCGTCCGGGTTCCAGTACCGTCAGCTGGTTCTCCGCAGTGCCTTTGGCCTAGGTGCCTCCATCTCGGTATCCGAGTTCCAGCAACGTCTGCTGGTCCTTGGTAGTGCTTTGGAGCACAGGTACCTCCTGCTTAGTAACCGTGTCCCAGTAACGTCAGCTGGTCCTCGGTTGTGCCATTGGCTCTTTTCCTTCTGCTGCCCCTCCGGGTTCCAGCACAGTCAGCTGGTCCTCGTTACTTGCATTGGCTCTTGTACCTTCTGCTACCCGTCCGGGTTCCAGTACCGTCAGCTTGTTCTCCGCAGTGCCTTTGGCCTAGGTGCCTCCATCTCGGTATCCGAGTTCCAGCAACGTCTGCTGGTTCTTGGTAGTGCTTTGGAGCACAGGTACCTCCTGCTTAGTAACCGTGTCCCAGTAACGTCAGCTGGTCCTCGGTTGTGCCATTGGCTCTTTTCCTTCTGCTGCCCCTCCGGGTTCCAGCACAGTCAGCTGGTCCTCGTTACTTGCATTGGCTCTTGTACCTTCTGCTACCCGTCCGGGTTCCAGTACCGTCAGCTGGTTCTCCGCAGTGCCTTTGGCCTAGGTGCCTCCATCTCGGTATCCGAGTTCCAGCAACGTCTGCTGGTCCTTGGTAGTGCTTTGGAGCACAGGTACCTCCTGCTTAGTAACCGTGTCCCAGTAACGTCAGCTGGTCCTCGGTTGTGCCATTGGCTCTTTTCCTTCTGCTGCCCCTCCGGGTTCCAGCACAGTCAGCTGGTCCTCGTTACTTGCATTGGCTCTTGTACCTTCTGCTACCCGTCCGGGTTCCAGTACCGTCAGCTGGTTCTCCGCAGTGCCTTTGGCCTAGGTGCCTCCATCTCGGTATCCGAGTTCCAGCAACGTCTGCTGGTCCTTGGTAGTGCTTTGGAGCACAGGTACCTCCTGCTTAGTAACCGTGTCCCAGTAACGTCAGCTGGTCCTCGGTTGTGCCATTGGCTCTTTTCCTTCTGCTGCCCCTCCGGGTTCCAGCACAGTCAGCTGGTCCTCGTTACTTGCATTGGCTCTTGTACCTTCTGCTACCCGTCCGGGTTCCAGTACCGTCAGCTGGTTCTCCGCAGTGCCTTTGGCCTAGGTGCCTCCATCTCGGTATCCGAGTTCCAGCAACGTCTGCTGGTCCTTGGTAGTGCTTTGGAGCACAGGTACCTCCTGCTTAGTAACCGTGTCCCAGTAACGTCAGCTGGTCCTCGGTTGTGCCATTGGCTCTTTTCCTTCTGCTGCCCCTCCGGGTTCCAGCACAGTCAGCTGGTCCTCGTTACTTGCATTGGCTCTTGTACCTTCTGCTACCCGTCCGGGTTCCAGTACCGTCAGCTGGTTTTCCGCAGTGCCTTTGGCCTAGGTGCCTCCATCTCGGTATCCGAGTTCCAGCAACGTCTGCTGGTCCTTGGTAGTGCTTTGGAGCACAGGTACCTCCTGCTTAGTAACCGTGTCCCAGTAACGTCAGCTGGTCCTCAGTTATGCCATTGGCTCTTTTCCTTCTGCTGCCCCTCCGGGTTCCAGCACAGTCAGCTGGTCCTCGTTACTTGCATTGACTCTTGTACCTTCTGCTACATTTACAAATTGAAGATTTTTTCAATGCTTTTTTGGGTAATCACTCTGGATCTCCAACAATGAAGACGACGACCCTGATGACCACCCCGAAGAAGATGACGACCACAAGGACGACGAGCATCAAGCCAACCAGCCTAAACACCATCACAAAGAAGAAATAAAAGATTACCAAACAGGACTAAGAAGGTTAAGACAAACTACAAGATACAGAACAAGAGACTTAAGAACAATAAGCAGAAGATCAAAAAGCAGAAGAACATGAAGTATAAGACCAAAATGAAGAGCAAAATATATGCTCTAAATTATAAGCAGAAGAAGACTAAGCAGTGTATGGGGGTGAGTCCGTTCCTCCTCGTGGTGCCCCTGGAAAATGCCTGCTGCTGCAGGCTAAACTGAACACGGACAAATACTGTTGTAATTTAAATCTTTTGTGACAGCAAGAACGGAAGGATGAAAAATTCATACTTTGACAGATTACAAGTACAGGATTCTCTGTCACAAATAAGAATATGATGAAGAAGATGAAGTACAATATGAATAAGAATAATAGTTTAATAAGAAGAATATGAGTAATGTTAACAAAAAGATGAATAGCAAGAAGTTTAAGAAGAAGATAAAGAAGGTGAAGATGAAGAATAATTTGATGAAAAAGATGATGCTGCTGAAGATTATGAAGGAGAAAGTGTGTCAAAAGTTAAAAAGGTGAAGAGCATGGAAGTTGTGAAATATACATATTTGCCAAAATAGAAAAAACTTTAACAACATTGTCAATTTCTTCGTCAATCCGAACATCTTTAAAAAAAATATATATTTATGCTATTCCATTTGATTGGGTTAAACATCTATGCCTTTAATGTCTCCTCAACCTTCCCCAATACATTCTACATTACTCTTTGTTGTTTTCCTTCATGTACAATTAACCAACAAGGCAAGAATGGGTTTTTTTTAATTCCGATATTTTGTTCCCATAGACTTACATTGGATTTCCGGTATCGGTATCGGGTATCGCCGATATTTTTTGGGTATCGGCGATACCATTCCGATTCCGATACTTTTGGATATCGGAAAGTATCACTCAACTCTAGTGGGGACACTAAAAAGAGCCTTAGAATCTGCAATTGTAGCCCAGTGGCTGGAGGAGAAAATCTTCCAAATAGCAGTTCACTTTAGTGACGGTATCATGGTACCTGGCTGTGCTTGCAGGAATGAAGAATTCTCAAGGTTTATACTTAACCAATGCGTTTCAGTGCCAGACTGGTGCCTTTTTCATTTTGGCTGAAAGGCGTTGATTGTATAAAATTAAGGTTTTTATTCAATCTAAGATTCTTCATGCACGAAAGCAGAACACAGGTACCTTTGATATGTTCATCAGAAGTGTCACTCTAGCCAGAGGTAAAGTGGTGTAAGCTTTAAAGCGAACCTGTCAGCAGGATTTTGCTCAATAAACTACAGACAGTGTCAGGTTGGTGCCATTATACTGATTAAAATTATATCTGGGTTGATGAAATCTGTCTTGTAGTTGTTGTTCCTATACAGATTAAACAACAACCACAAGATGGATTTCATCAACCCAGGTATCATTTTAATCAGTATAACGGCACCAACCTGACATTGTCTGTAGGCTGCTAAGCACTATCCTGCTGACAGGTTCACTTTAATACAGTTGCAAGGCTATGCTCTTTCCCATCTTAGCTTTGCCCAATTTGACAGAAATGGTGGAAAATGGCGTAAAAGCTACAAAAGTTGCTATATTTTTAGCAATTTCAAATTGCACAAATACCCAGGGACGCACCTATAATGAGGCCAGTTGAGCACTTTGTTTCAGGCGGCAGTGAGTCCTTTGAACACAGGTGGCGGCAGCGCGCCCTTGCAGTCAGATAACTGGATGCCCTGCTGCTGCAATCCTGTGTTTTGTCAGTGAGCAGGGGCGGGCAGGTTTGGAGGCTTCAGCAGCTGCTGGGTGGCACTGTACCTTTCAGTGTCACTGCGTGGCCACATCAGAGGTGCTGATTTGCAGGCTGTGTGTGGCCACATCCTGTCATGGAGCGGCTGGCTGAATGGGATTCTCGGCTGTCTCTCTGCAACCCAGGCCCTGTGCGGAGCAGAACTGCTGGCTCCACCTCCCACTCCTGTGCTATGTTTCAGGGCTTCACTCCTGCTGCATAAGGTGATCCTGGACAGAAGAGTAATGGTAAAATGGATGTGTAGTGTCGGGTAGTGACAAAGGTCAGTGTATGTACAGTACTGTGCACTGTGGTGGGCTGGATAGAGGGTTAAACTTATGAGGGTCTGCAGAAATGTATATTATTATGGGGGCTGCAGCTATGTATTTTATGGGGGGCCTGTAGCAATATATCTCATGACGGGCTGGGGAGACCTGCAGCAATGTGTATTATTAGGGTTGCTGGGTGTTTGTATTTGTTGCCATGTATATTATCAGAGTCTGGGGGTCTGCTGCAATGTGTATTATGTGAGACTGGTGGACTGCTACCATATCAATTATGAGGGGCTGCGGTATGCTACGCTTTATACTCTGTGTGTATGAGGGGTGTTATACTTTTTACTATTAGGCTATGTGCACACGTTGCGTTTTTTAAGCGTCTTTGCCGTGGTTTCCCAGCGCGAAAATGCCGCAAAATGCTTACACAATGCAACCCATTACATCCTATGGGATTCCGCATAGCTATGCTAATGCTTATTTTTCCGTGGTGGAATCGCATCGCGGAAAAATATGCAGCATGCTCATTCTTTTTGCGGAATCGCGGCAATTACACCGCCATAGGAATGCATTGAAATGCTCACTTTACGCATGTTACTATGCCCACCATGCATGAAGTGAGCGCTTCATGTGCGGTTGGTACCCAGGGTCTGGAGGAGAGGGGACTCTCCTCCAGACCCTGAGTACCATATTCCTTTAAAAAATAGAACTCCGGCCCCCGGAGTTTTCCTGCTCCTCAGCGACGCTGCCGGCAAGTTCTGTTCCCAGGGATGCCTTGTGAGAATCACCCCAGATGATGGCTACGTCATCAGAGGTCATTGTCGCAATGCATCCCTGGGAACGGAACTTGCGGCAGCGTCGCTGAGGAGTGGCAAAACTTAGGGGGCCGCCGGAAGGTGAGAATATACATATTTTTTATTTTTTTGATTATTTCTAACATTCTATTTTTTACTACTGATGCTGCATAGGCGGCATCGATAGTAAAAAGTTGGTCACACTTGTCAAACACTATGTTTCACTAGTGTGACCAACCTGTCAATCAGTTTTCCAAGCGATGCTACAGATCGCTTGGAAAACACTAGCATTCTGCAAGCTAAATACGCTTGCAAAACACTAGTTTTTTGCGGGAATATGAAAAACGGAATGCATGCGGGAGTTGCAGAATTGCCACGGAAAATACCGAAGAATTCCGAACGTGTGCACATAGCCTTAGAGTTTGGGGACATATTACCCTATGTACTGCGTGTGGCACTGAATACTTCTGTGTTGGTGGATGTTTTACTGTGAGGGGAATGGGGATCTATTCAGTTCATCACTGTACACTCTGCTGCTATGAATTTGATGGACTGGGGGTGTCACAGTACATGCTGTGTGTGGCGAGCAGTAGTGTAGCTACCAAGGGGGCAGAGGGGGAAGTTGCCCAGGGCCTCAATCACAGCTACACTACCCTTAGGCCGGGGTCACACTTGCATATGGCATTGGATGTGAGATCATCGGATGCGATATGCTAATGACCCTCTGTCCTGCTCTGCTGTGTGTGGGAGCCGAGTGTCATTCTACTGTGCTCCGAGCCTCTCGCACAGAGCCGATCGGAGTACAACTGTGGAGGAGGCGGAGAAACTAATTTCTCCATCTCCTCCATATGTTGGCGTCGGCGTATATCACACAGCACTCGGATGATATCCGAGTGATGTGCGTTGTGTCACTCGCACCCATAGACTTATATGGGTGCAAGTACGCCAAGACTCGACTGAGTCTCGGTGCCAATCGCAGCATTCTGTGATTGTTCTCGCATGCTAATTCGGCATGAGAAAAAAAAAATCGCAGATGTAAGCTGCCCCTTAGATTAACACTGGTCCGAGTTCTATGTGATGTTTTCTCGCATAGCACTCTATAAGTCTTATTATTATAGCGCAACAATACAGTTAATGGCAGTTAATACAGTCTATGGCAGAGCAGGGAGATATAAAGTCCCTGCACTACCGCTTTCAGCCACGACAGAATGATACAATGGCCGAGGGACTGGCACATGCATAGTAAGGTCAGAACAAGTCGGCCAATGCATCATCCTGCCATCCCTCAGAGCGGTAGTGCAGGGATATCAACGCATTGAGGTCCTGGATTAGGTGAGAATATGATGTTTTGTTTTTTTTACTTAAAACTTTTGATGTGACACTGGGGGCATCAAAGAGTGTGGCAGACCCTCATACAGTTGGGTAGGGGGCTCTCATATGTTTTAGGGGCTACTGTTGGGGCACTTCAAAGTGTGGAGGCCATTATACAGCATGGGAGCTAATGTGGGTGCCTTCATACAGTATGGGAGCTAATGTGATTGCCAATACACAGTTTGGGGACAAATATGGGGCCATCATATCGTGTGGGACCCTCATACAGTATTGGAGATAATGTGGGGGCCCTTAAAGTGGGGACTACTGTGAGGACCATCATAAAATGTGGGATACTACAGAGGGGACCATCATACAGCGTGAGGGCTATTATACAGTTTGGTGTTCATTATATGTGAGGGTACTTGGTACTTGGTACTTGGAGGCATTGTACTCTGTTTTAGGGGAGCAGTGAGGACATCATAGTATGTATAGGGGAGAATTGAGTAAATCATACTATGTATAGGGGAGCTGTGGACCCATCATACTAAGTATAGGGAGCTGTGGACCCATCATACTGTGTACAGGGGAGCTGCGAGCCAATTATAGTGTGTATAGGGGAGCTGTGGACCCATCATACTAAGTATAGGGAGCAGTGGACCCATCATACTGTGTACAGGGGAGCTGCAAGCCAATTATAGTGTGTATAGGGAGCTGAGGGCCCATTGTACTGCATTTAATGAGCTGTGGAGGCATTTTACTGCATATAGTGACGCAGTGGGGGCATTATACTGCGTATGGGGGAGCTGTGGGAGTAATCTATAGGAGAGCTGTGGGACCATCATATGACCATCAAAGGGGTACATAGGGCATTATTACATGCTAGGGGCAAAATGTGTACACTGTTTTCTAGGACACTTGCACAGGGCATTAATATTTTCTAGAGGGCAATTTTACTATCTAGAGGGCATTATTACTATGTAAGAGGCACAGAGGTGGGCAATATAATATGGGGCAGTAAGAGGAGCACGGTTATTGTACCACACAGCAGGGGCAGTAATAGGGACACATACGGCAGCAGCGGCTCAGTATTGGGGTATCAGCAGGATAATGAGTTTCTGCAGGTTGTGAATAGATGGGGAGGTTGCTGTAAATGTGAGAAGACAGATGTGTTTCTTGTAATCTTTGCAGATGAGTTGTGAATGGAGAAATTGCCATGTCGATCTGGGCCAGTGGAAAAAAAATGGGAAAAGTTAATGACTATCACCAAGAACATCAGCTGTAAGTTACTATCTATACTGTGCTGTAATCTGCAGGACTGTGATCTACCACTATATGATCTCCATGACTGTAATCTCAGTGTTGGCCTTTGTATAGAAATTTATTTTCAGTAACGGTGGGGTCATTTGCTCAGGTTCCCCTATAAATTAGCTGTGTTTCTCCCGAGCGGCGGCTTGGTCGGTGGAGCTTGTCCCTCTTCCCGCTCTCACATCCCTTGCTAAACCCAATAGGAAGGCCCCTGCTATTGGCTCCAGACAGGCCTGTGTGTGGCGCTTGTGATTGGCTAAGCGTTTTGGGAGAAGGAGGCACGGTCTGATGGGGAAGATGCTCCATTTTACCAGCTTAGTGCAGTAGCTGCTTGTTGATGCTTAGACTCCAGGTCATTACATGAGGTGTGTGGACGGTGCTGCATGGTGGACATGTCTGACTAGTCAGTGCCAGGCAGCCGCCACATTGGAGCTGCCCAGAGTTTTGTATGCGTGTGCTAGAGATAATAGGTTGGCAATCAGTGCTGCCTCCTGTGCTATAAGGATGCAGGACTGTCTGCCTACAGGACCACAGCTCTGCCAGCCATCTTTGTGTGTCTGTATGCTTGTGCCAGGCCTGCCATTGTCATTAATGATTCTTGTTCTGCATTCTTCTGTGAGGTTCTTGTATGTGTGTGTGATGGCGCTGACATCCTTGTGTTTGGGGGGGGCGCCATTTTGAAGCTCGCCTCAGGCAGCAGAGAGGCTAGGTTCACCCCTGCAAATACCTTGTTACATTTTAAGATGGTTTTTCTCCGGAATCCTGGCAAAAAACTCCTTGATGAATTGTGCCCTATGTCTGAAAACAAAATTCCAGAATAGATGAATGAGGTTCAGTTTGGGTATTACTTTATCTTTAACATAAAAATACCTATTGCAATCAATAATCCCGCATCAAACTTTTTTTTGAATGTTTGTTTTCTGTTGATTCGAGTTTTCATACTGTCCTTACTGAATGTACACGCAGCCTAAAAGCTTCCACTTGTGTACATGGATCACTTGTTTCCACAAGGGGGCAATCTTATCTGCAGAATTGGCCTGTAGCAAAATGAAGTGTTTATTTTGGTGTGGAGCAAAATGCATGTCACCAAAGCACATGAATATTGCTTTTTAAACATTTTTTTTTTACTCTTCCTGAATGCTAAGCTGTGTGAGCAGTGATGTAGTGTGGGTTTGAATTTTTGGGTCTACATATCCACCCATTAGTATTCTGGCGAGGATCCGAGCATGAGACTTCAAAGAACATTCTGGGATCTGTGATTGCCATGGATGTGTGAATGGATCTGTGAGACATAGACATGTGTATACACCCGATTATCATACTTCTGGCCACATTCTGACTATTTGACATAACTTGGGGCCCCGTAAGGGCTTGAAACACATAGGCCAAGTGTTTTAATTCTTTGGTTTTGAAATTTTTGAGTGATTAATAAATGTTTTTTTTCATTTTTCATTTGCAGATGCTGGAATTATCCACTTAACCTTATTTATATTACGACTAGACTTGTCTGGCCTTGTTCAATACACTTGCGTTGAGTGAGGCTGCAGCCATCCAGTCGGCAAGTTCCCGCATGTATGCAAATCACGGATTTGCAGTCATGTGCCCGCCACTTCCTGCGCCAGCACCGTGACGTGAGGATTTATAAGTCTGCAGTCCTATGGAGTGACTGCAGACTTGTAGCCTAAGGCCAGACAATGCCTTTAAGATGTGCCAGATTTCTCATAGTAATTCATGCTGTTTGATAAATTATAAAACTTACTTTGTGCATGATTTCTTCAATAATTTCAGTGCATTTTTTGGTACATGTTAGGCAACGCCATTTCTGAAAAGTCACACCCCTTTCTGGAAAGTCACCAATTGCTGCAGCAATCTGGTGCATATAGCATAGTTTATCTTCCAGTCTGTAATTTTTGTAGTATATTAACCCCTAACCGACGTCGGGCGTAAATGTATGCCGATGACGGATTCCCCCTGTTTGGTGCGGGCTCCGGCGCTGAGCCCGCACCTTTCCGGGTACATGTCAGCTGATCTATACAGGTGACGTGTGCCTGCAACAGCCGTGGGTGGAATCGCAATCAACCTGTGGCTGACCTGTTAACCCATTAAATGCCACTGTAAAATTCTAACAACGGCATTTAACATGCGTTTCCAGCAAGCGCGCCAGAAATCCAGCCCATCCATGACCCCCGTCCCGAGAAGGCAGGTCATCGATGGGTTGGCATGATTGTTGTCGGTGCTCATAGCAATTGAGTAGTTCTGCTACATACGGGTGATCTGATCATCGCCTGTCTGTAGCAGAGCCGATCGGACAACTGCAGCTTCTAGTCTCCCATGGAAACTATTGAAGCATGCAAAAAGTTAAAAAAAAGTTTTTAAAAATATTCAAAAAATTTTAAAAAGTTAAAATCACCCCTAATTCGCCACATTCAAAACAAAACAATAAAAATAAAACATACACATATTTGGTATCACTGCTTTCAGAATCGTCCGATCAATCAATATAAAAAAAATTAACCCGATCGCTAAACGGCGTAACGAGAGAGTCAAAACGCCAGAAATACGTTTTTTTGATAGTCGCTACATTGCAATAAAATGCAATAACGGGCGATCAAAAGATCATATATACACCAAAATGGTATCATTAAAAATGTCAGCTCGGCTCGCAGAAAATAGGCTCTCACCCAACCCGAGATCACGAAAAATGGAGACACTATGGGTATCGGAAAATGGTGCAATTTTTTTATTTATTCTTTAGAACAACCTTTGGAATTAAATTTTTTTTTCACCACAAAAAACAAGCCCTCACACGGTCATATTGATAAAAAAAAAAAGTTATGGCTCTGGGAAGAAGGGGGACAAAAAATGAAAATGCAAAACCAAAAATACCTCTGGTCGTTAAGGGATTAATGTAGACTAAAGACATATAATACAGCAAATATTTATTAATACAAGTATATAGAGTACAAGTCCTCTTTGTTTGAAGAGGCAATTTGCATATTAAAATTTCCCAGAGGAGCATTGCACGGCGAATAAGCCTCCTTACCTCGACACGCCAGAGCTGGTATGTCACTCTCCACAAGGAGAAACCTTACCCCCCAGACCCCAGTCCAGAGCCTCTCATCTAGCCAAACCAGATCTCTCCTGCTTTGCACTGACGAGGACCAATAGCCCGAAACACCGTGTCTGCAAATGGAGATTCTGATTTGGCTTTTATCCTAAGTCATATTACAAGACTCGTTAAAGGGTTGATTGTGACTTGTAGGATCGCTGCTTCCAATAGGTGGCGCTTAGAGTACAAGTCCTCTTTGTTTGAAGAGGCAATTTGCATATTAATACAAATAGTAAAAATTTTAAAAGGATTGTTCAGCTTCCTAAAATGTAAAAAAAAATTGTAAAATGCAATAAAATAATAATAAAAGTAATAATACAATAGTTAACCTACTGAACCTTTAATGTATTTGATCTGATGCTTTTCTGGTCCCAGATGACCCCAATTCCTCAAGCTCTGAATCATCGGCTTTAGCAATATATCACTGGTATTGACACGCTCCTGGCAATGCCAGTGACTGGCTGCAGAGGTTACATATCTGTGTCATCATAAAACATTAGAGGGACCAGGAAATCATCAAAAAGAGAATTTTACTTATGTTATAGCATTCTTTTTGAAAATATTTTAGTTGTCTGCTTCGCTGGACAACCCCTTCAGTAGTGTTTTTTAAAGAACAAAAGTTGTTTTTTTTTGTTAGTAAGTGTTACTTTTTGTTTATAGGAATTGTCAGGTTTTGCAGCTAAGACCAATTCACTATGGGTAAATTGTAACCATTGTTTTAATTAATAATTCAATAGTAGACATGAAAGTAACAAACTTTGTAATATATTTTATCAGAGAAATATTTTTCTCTTTTGACCTGAACTGGTCATTCATTCTCAAAATTCTCAATTTCCAGGTAAAATTTGTGTTAAATGATGACAGATTGTTACATGACTGAGTTACGAGATGACCATTGGTGCTGATGAGACTCAATGGAGGTGGGAGGAGGTGATGGGGAGGTGGAGCTAGAGGCAGTGCTCCACTCCATTGAATCTTATTAGAATTTTGAGAATAAATGTTCATTCCTGGAAGAGAAAACCGCAACGTCACTTATTTTAACATGCACTGTTGATTTATTAAATAAAAACTGAAATGACAGTTACACTTTATTAGAAAAATCAACAAACTTCAAAATTGAGGTGCCCACATGAACATAGAAGAACACACCATGTAACTCAAAATCCTTGGTTACTTCAGATTTCCTCTGGATCTAATCTCTAGAATTGCTATTCAAAAGTAACGTTTTTTAACCCCTTCATGACCGGAGGTATTTTCCATGTGAGAGCTTGTTTTTTGTGCGACAAAGGAGACTCGATGCTGCCATAACCCGATCGCCTCTGCTACATAGAGGCGATGATCAGATTGCCTGTATGTAGCAGAATTGGTGACTTGCAATGAGCACCAACCACCGGGCGGCGCTCATAGCAATCTGACAGTGACAACCATAGAGGTCTCCTGGAGACCTCTGGTAGTCACGCCATCCCATTCTAGATCTCGCAGACGCCGATGGGTGGTATTTCCAATTTTCTTGCCGGAAGCTCGTGTTAAATGCCACTGTCAGAGTTTGACAGCGGCATTTAGCTCGTTAACAGCCATGGGTGGATCGCGATTCCACCGTGGCTGTTAGTCACATGTCAGCTGTTCAAAACATGAAATGTGCTGGAAAGATGTGGGCTCAGCACTGGAACCCTCATCAAAGGGAGGATGTCCGACATCAGCGTACTATTACACCCGATGTCGGAAAGGGGTAAATGCTGTATAGACAGTGAACCCAGTAGCTGCTTTTCACTCAAATAATCCTTTGTAGACATTTCTAACTATTGCAGATTAAACATGGCCATAGATATTCATTCCGTATATAGGCTGACTGCATGATTTATTTTAGTTTCATATTACCAGACTATAGATTACAAAATCTAATATTTTAATTTATTTTTGTGAAATTTGTTACAAATCCATCCAGAGTAAGGCCAAGTTCGGACACGTTTATGCAAACTTTTTTGTTTTTCCTTCTGAAAAAAAAACCTCATGATTTTACATCCATTTGTCGTCTAAACGAGGATGCCTAATGTTCTATTGTAGAAATGACTTATTCTCATTGCGTCTTTAGATGTTATTAAGAAGAGTTGGATTGACCCAGGTGACAAGATGGTTGAGGTCTTAGCTATACTGGACTCGCATGCAATCTTTGGATATGCATCTTACATTCGGTATAGTTAATGTTATTCATTATACTTATTATGTAATTTGTTTTTACCCCATGAAAACATTCAATTCCCTGTCCTTAACACAAAGAACCCTTCTGGAGGTGCCAAAGGATGAAAGCTACGTACACTGATCAATACAATGTGGGTGGCTGCTATTGAACACATCATTTCCCAAACACTCAACAAAGTGGAATGGATTAACAGTACAGTAAACAAAATAACACAATTTCTGCACATTGGAGCAACAATCCTTCCATTTTTTTCACTTAAATTTTTATTTTCTACTATTTTACACTACATACCAGCCGATCCCTCACTAGTATCTGTGGCCAGTCAAGAATGAGTTTATATTTCCAGTCTCGGCCCTCATTGTAGGCCTTATTGGGGTCCTCTCAGGACCTTATTTGGTGATAATCCGCCCTAGGCACTTTATGTTGTCATGCTTTCTACTGGTAAGTCAGACTAAAAGTATGTAAACAGTCACAAAGCACTGCAAAACATGCTCTAAAAGATATCAGAAAAGACGCTTCAGGAAAACACTGCTATTTTCCCGAAGTGGCTTCTGCTTCAAAAACAATGCGGATATGTCATTCCCTTTAAGGTATGTATGCACAACATACACTGCTCAAAAAAATAAAGGGAACAATTAAACAACAGAATATAACTCCAAGAAAATCAAACTTCCGTAAAAATCAAACTGTCCACTTAGGAAGCAACACTGATGGACAATCAATTTCACATGCTGTTGTGCAAATGGAATAGACAACAGATGGAAATTATTGGCAATTATCAAGACACCCTCAATAAAGGAGTGGTTCTGAAGGTGGGGACCACAGACCACATCTCAGTACCAATGCTTTCTGCCTGATGTTTTGGTCAATTTGAAAGTTGGTTGTGCTTTCACACTCGTGGTAGCATGATACGGACTCTAAAACCCACATAAGTGGCTCAGGTAGTGCAGCTTATCCAGGCTGGCACATCAATGCGAGCTGTGGCCAGAAGGTTTACTGTGTCTGTCAGCATAGCGTACAGACGCTGGAGGTGCTACCAGGAGACAGGCCAGTACACCAGGAGACGTGGAGAGTGCCGTAGGAGGGCAACAGCCCAGCAGCAGGACCGCTACATCTGCCTTTGTGCAAGGAGTAACAGGAGGAGAACTGCCAGAGCCCTGCAAAATGACCTCCAGCAGGCCACAAATGTGCATGTGTCTGCACAAACGGTTAGAAACCAACTCCATGAGGATGGTCTGAGTGCCCAACATCCACAGATGGGTGTTGAGCTCACAGCCCAACACCGTTCAGGACACTTGGCATTTGCCACAGAACACCAGGATTGGCAAATTCGCCACTGGCGCCCTGTGCTCTTCACAGATGAAAGCAGGTTCACACTGAGCACATGTGACAGACGTGACAGAGTCTGGAGATGCTGTGGAGAGCGATCTGCTGACTGCAACATCCTTCAGCATGACTGGATAGGCAGTGGGTCAGTAATGGTGTGGGGGTGGCATTTCTTTGGAGGGCCGCACAGCCCTACATGTGCTCACCAGAGGTAGCCTGAATGCTAGTGTTGAGCATTCCGATACTGCAAATATCGGGTATCGGCCGATATTCGCTGTATCGGAATTCCGATTCTGAGATCCGATATTTTTGTCATATCGGAAACCGGAATCGGAGTTTTCCTCTAAAGTCTATGGGGAGTTCCTGTGTCACAGAACGAAGTACGTGACACAGGAACTTCCCGAAAGTGTCACTGTCAGTGTCAGTCGGGTCTGTCAAGTGTCAGCAGCACTTACCTGGCAGAAGATCCCTGGCGGTTACGTCCATCCATCCATCCAGGCTGGCCGTTACCCTCTCCCTGGCGGTCACGTGCAGCTTCTCGCGATAACTGCAGTAACTGCCAGGTACTGGGTAATCTCGGCCAGCTGTACTCTCGCGACAGACTAACTTAATTTCCTTCTATGACAGAATCACTGACTGGGTGGATCAGGGAAATGCTGTAGATATAGTATATCTTGACTTCAGCAAAGCATTTGACAAAGTATCTCACACAATCCTTATTGAAAAAATGACTAAGTATGGAATGGACAAGGCAACTGTTAGGTGGATTCATAACTGGCTTAGTGATCGGACTCAAAGAGTGGTCGTAAATGGCTGCACATCCAGTTGGAAGAATGTCTCAAGTGGGGTACCACAAGGCTCTGTTTTGGGCCCTGTATTGTTCAACATCTTTATCAATGATTTAGATGAAGGAATTGAGGGTAAACTGATCAAATTTGCTGATGACACAAAGCTAGGAGGGGTAGCTAATACTAGAGAAGAGAGAGAGAGGATTCAAAAAGATATAAATAAACTGGAGCAGTGGGCAGCAACTAACAGAATGGTTTTTAACAGGGAAAAATGCAAAGTACTACATCTGGGCAATAAAAATGAAAAAAGCATATACAAAATGGGAGGAATAGGGCTAAGTAACAGCACATGTGAAAAAGACTTGGGTATACTAATTGATCACAGACTGAACATGAGTCAACAGTGTGATGCAGCAGCAAAAAAGGCAAATACAATTCTAGGATGTATCAACAGAAGCATACAGTCTAGATCACGTGAGGTCATTATTGCCCTCTACTCCTCTTTGGTCAGACCTCATCTGGAATACTGTGTCCAGTTTTGGGCACCACATTTTAAAAAAGACATCAACAAACTGGAGCAAGTTCAGAGAAGAGCCACCAGAATGGTGACCGGTCTGCAAATCATGTCCTATGAGGAACGGTTGCAGGATTTGGGAATGTTTAGCTTGCAAAAAAGAAGACTGAGAGGAGACTTAATAGCTGTCTACAAATATCTCAAGGGCTGTCACATTGTAGAAGGATTGTAGAAGGATCATCTTTATTCTCATTTGCACAAGGAAAGACTAGAAGCAATGGGATGAAACTGAATGGGAGGAGACACAGATTAGATATTAGAAAAAACTTAGAAAAAACGAGAGGTGGTAAATTCTCCATCAATGGAAGTCTTCAAACAGAGGCTGGACAGACATCTGTCTGGGATGATTTAGAGAATCCTGCTTTGAGCAGGGGGTTGGACCAGATGGCCCAGGAGGTCCCTTCCAACTCTACCATTCTATGATTCTATGATTCTATGACAGCTGGCCGTAAACCAGTTCGATGACGTCACCGCTGGGGAACCTCCTCAGGTAAGCAGCTCTGCTCTATGTGGATGTCAGGCTCAGCCTGGCATCCAGATGTAGCAGAGCTGGACTCGTCGTGGGACACTCGTGATTTTGGACTGCGTCGAACAGGGAGTATTTGTGTTGGTTTGTTATTTTTGTTTTTTTACAGGAGAACGATGGAGTCGCAGGATGAGCGTACAATAAAAATAATGAAAACTGTGTGGTGTTTTATTTCATTAAAATACTTTTTTCTGGCTGTGTATTTTTTAAAAAATTTACAAACTATGATTAACCTCTTAGTGACAGAGCCATTTTGCAGCTTAATGACCGGGCCAATTTTTACAATTCTGACCATTGTCACTTTATGAGGTTATAACTCTGGAACGCTTTAACGAATCCCGCTGATTCTTAAATTGTTTTTTCGTGACATATTGTACTTCACGTTAGTGGTAAAATTTCTTTGATATGACTTGTGTTTATTTATGAAAAAAACGGAAATATGGCGAAAATTTTGAAAATTTAGCAATTTTCAAATTTTAAATTTTTATGCACTTAAATCAGAGAGATATGTCACACAAATTTCTTAATAAATAACATTTCCCACATGTCTACTTTACATCAGCACAATTTTGGGAACAAAATTTTCTTTTGTTACGAAGTTATAAGGGTTAAAAGTTGACCAGCGATTTCTCATTTTTACAACACCATTTTTTTTTAGGGAACACATCACATTTGAAGTCACTTTGAGGGGTCTATATGATAGAAAATACCCAAAAGTGACACCATTCTAAAAACTGCACCCCTCAAGGTGCTCAAAACCACATTCAAGAAGTTTATTAACCCTTCAGGTGCTTCACAGGAGCTGAAGCAATGTGGAAGGAAAAAATTGACATTTAACTTTTTTTGCAAAAGCTTTACTTCGGAACCAATTTTTTTTATTTTCACAAGTGTTAAAAGAAAAAATGAACCACAAAATTTGTTGTGCAATTTCTTCTGAATACGCCGATACCCCCTATGTGGGGGTAAACCACTTTTTGGGCGCATGGCAGAGGTCGCAAGGGAAGGAGCGCCGTTTGACTTTTTCAACGCAGAATTGGCTGAATGCCATCTCGCGTTTAGATAGCCCCTGATGTGCCTAAACAGTGGAAACACCCACAAGTCACCCCATTTTGGAAACAAGACCCCTTAAGGAACTTATCTAGATGTGTGGTGAGCACTTTGAACCTCCGAGTGCTTCACACAAGTTTATAACGTAGAGCCGTGAAAAAAAAAAATCATATTTTTTCCACAAACCTGATCGTTTCGTCCCCAATTTTTTATTTTCCTAAGGGTAACAGGAGAAATTAGACCACAAAAGTTGTTGTCCAATTTGTCCTGAGTATGCTGATACCCCATATATGGGGGGGACCACTGTTTGGGCGCACGGCAGGGCTTGGAATGGAAGCAGCGCCGTTTGACTTTTTCAAACCAACATTGGCTGGAATTGAGATTGGACACCATGTCGCGTTTGGAGAGAGCCTCTGATGCGCCTAAACAGTGGAAACCCCCCACAAGTAACACCATTTTGGAAACTGGAACCCCTATGGAACTTATCTAGATCTGTTGTGAGCACTTTGAACCCCCAAGTGTTTCACAAAAGTTTATAATGCCTGGGTGTGAAAAAAAACCAAAACAATTTTCCACAAATATGATTTTTTAGTCCCAATTTTTTTATTTTTCACAAGGAAATTGGACCCTAAAAGTTGTTGTCGAATTTGTCCTGAGTACGCTGATACCAAATATGTGGGGGGGGGGAACTGTTTGGGCACACGGCAGGGCTTGGAAAGGAAGTAATAAAGTTTTGGAATACAGACGTTGATCTGGGTCATGTTCCGTTTGTAGTGCCCCAGATGAGCCTAAACAGTGGAAAACCCCCACAAGTGACACCATTTTGGAAACTAGACCCCCTAAGTAACTTATCTAGATCTGTGTTGAGCACTTTGAACCCCCAAGTGTTTCACAAAAGTTTATAATGCCTGGGTGTGAAAAAAAAAAAAAATTTCCACAAAAATGATTTTTTAGTCCCAAATTTTTGATTTTTCACAAGGAAATTGGACACCAAAAGTTGTTGTCCAATTTGTCCTGAGTACGCTGATACCAAATATGTGGGGGGATACTGTTTTGGCGCACAGCAGGGCTTGGAAAGGAAGTAATAACGTTTTGGAATGCAGACATTGATGGGGGTCATGTTCCGTTTGCAGTGCCCCAGATGTGCCTAAACAGTGGAAAACCCCCACAAGTGACCCCATTTTGGAAACTAGACCCCTAAGGATCTTATCTAGATTTGTGGTGAGCACTTTGAACCCCAAAGTGCTTCACAGAAATTTATAAATGCAGAGCCGTGAAAATAAAAAAATTTTTTTCCTCAAAAATGATTTTTTTTAACCAGCTATTTTTTATTTTCCCAAGGGTAACAAGAGAAATTAGAACCCCAAAATTGGTGGGCAATTTGTCCTGAGTGCGCTGATACCCCATATGTTGGGGTAAACCACTGTTTGGGCGCACGGCAGGGCTCGGAAGGGAGGGAGCGCCATCTGACTTTTTGAACGCCATGTCATGTTTGGAGACCCCCTGATGTGCCTAAATAGTGGAAACCCCTCAATTCTAGCTCCAACCCTAACCCTAATCCTAACCCTAATCCCAACCCTAATTCCAACCCTAATTGTAACCCTAACCCTAATTGTAACCCTAACCCTAATTGTAGCCCTTACCCTAATTGTAACCCTAAACCTAATTGTAACCCTAACCCTAAGGCTAACCCTAGCCCTAATTATAACCCTAACCCTAAGGCTGGGTTCATTTGCGTTTTACCAGCCCGTTCAACACATAGCATTGACGGGCTGGTAACGGTATAGCATAACGCGATCGCGTTATGCTATACCCGCTAGCGCAGAGGAATCAGCAGATGATTCATCTGCGCTAGCGGTGACGGAGCCCAGACGCTGCAGCCCGCGTCCGAGGCTCCATCGCTGAATGATGGCACGTCGCGAACGCATGCCGCTTTACAGCATTCGTCGCGATGCGTCCTCAAATGGGGGTGAATGGCAGCATTAACGGACTGCGTTACACCGCATTATACCGCTGTGTAACGCAGTCCGTCTAACGGACTGCCATAACGCAGTATGAACCCAGCATAACCCTAACCCTAATTATAACCATAACCCTAATTATAATCCTAACCCTAATTATAACCCTAACCCTAACCTAGCATTAACCCTAACCCTAACAGAAAAATGAAAAAAAAATATAATTTCTATATTTTATTATATGTCCCTAACTAAGGGGGTGATAAAGGGGGGGGTTATGTACTGTTTTTTTTATTTTGATCACTGTGATAGTTTATCACAGTGATCAAAATGCACTTTTGTGAGAATGTATGAAACTTTTTTTGAATCTGCCGCCAAGCCGATCGGCGGGCGCACTGCACATGCGCCCGGAATTTTTTTTTTTTACAGGAAGAAGACGCCGGGATCCTGGGGCCTTGAGGAGGACGGAGGACACCGGGAGGTATAGGGGGGGCGATCGGGGGACCTGGGGACCCTCATTCTCTCCCCTCTGATGTGAGAGAAATCTTTTTTTTTTTGCGGTCGCCGTTATACTTAGTATAACGGCGAGCGCGACACCGGGGTCGGTAACTACCGACCCGGATCATATTCTCTGGAGTCTCGGCTGCCCTCGGCATAGATCTCTATTTGGCGACGCGGGCACACAGGCCGCCTCCCATGTGCTGTACTGGTTTAGATATATTGACGACATCTTGATGTTGTGGGACGGGACGGTGCAGCAGCTCGAGGATTTCATGGTGGAGCTGAACCAGAATTCTCTTAACATCCATTTAACTTATAAACATAGTCGTGAGAGGGTGGAGTTCCTGGACGTCTCCCTGGAGGTTGACGCTAGTCGCCGCTTTCGGACGGATGTGTTCAGGAAGCCCACCTCTGTAAATGCATTAATTCATGCGAAGTCAGCTCATCACCCTGCCACCATTAGGGCCGTCCCGGTCGGACAGTTCCTTCGAATGAGACAAATTTGTTCTACTGATGATGCCTTTGAGGCTCAAGCCAAGGACCTCGGTAATCGCTTTAGGGCGCGAGGCTATAGTAATCGATGCATTAAAAAGGGATATGATCGGGCAAGGAGGACTCCACGCGACTGTCTCCTCAATACTGCTCGTGTGGACAGACAGGGGAGTGAGGAAGGACCTATTAGATTTATTACCACCTTTAACCATGAATGGTCCGACATTCGACGGATCTTAACTAGACACTGGGATGTCTTAAAAACCGAGCCCGCTCTGTCTCGCTCGCTGGGTGACTACCCATCCATGACATCAAGACGGTCAAAAAACTTGCGAGACACTGTTGTCCGGAGTCATTACATTCCACCACCTATAAATGTCTTTGGCACTCGTGGTCCTACCGCCGGCTTCTTTCCTTGTGGCCATTGCCTTGCGTGCGCCAATGCCCTACGTGCCCTGAATTTTTCTTCCTCTGGTGGTGATAAAACATTTAATATTCGCCAGCGTATATCCTGTGGTAGTTCGAATGTCATCTATTACGCCACATGTGGCTGTCCGAGGATATATGTTGGTTTAACCACCAGAGAATTGAGAATACGTATCAGGGAACACGTTAGGGACATTGGCTCAGCAAGGTCCATTTCCGATTCTTCGGATTTGAAGACAATCCCTCGTCACTTTAAATACCACCATAACTGTGACGTTACTTCCTTTAAAGTCCGCGGAATTGATATACTGCACCTCGGAGTTAGAGGCGGGGACTATAAAAAAATCTTGGCTCAAATGGAGGCCCGTTGGATCGTTCAGCTCGATACAATGGTGCCTAATGGCCTCAATGAGTCTCTAAATTTTGCCTCTTTTTTATAGATTATTTATTTTCCTTCTGATACCCCTCTCTCTTCTCTCTTCTCTCTTTTTTCTGGTTCCGTTTGATGCCTTCTTGATTTTAATTTTTGCTTTTTAATATGTTTTCACAGTTGTATTTATCTCTTTATTCTATACATCATTGGACCTTCTACCCCCGTTCTCACACACTTTCTGGTGGATATGAGGAAAAGAAATATGGAAAAGAACAGCGAGAACACAGCTATAGCAAGCCACACTGTATATGTGCTCCTATTGTGTTTAGAATAACTTTCTTGCATATGCTCCTATCACTTATACCTACATTGTGTCTGTACCTGTTCTGGACTAATTGTCTTTGTTGTGGATTTTTGTATATCACGACCATTGTAATTGTGCTTCATATCAATGTATTTTTACCTGTTATCATGGAGTTTGGTGTGCGCATGCCCCGTTGTGGTCTGGGTGACTCCCCCCGTGATGGGGCGTCTTCATGTGTCCGGGGCGTGCTCGGGCTCCGTGCCTGCGCGCGCGTCTGGAGGCATGACGCCGCCGTCACTGGGGCTCGCCCGGCTCCAGCGGCGCATGCGCCGCTATACCATCTCCTATTCGATGATTTGGACCATGTGATCAGGAAGTAGGAGGTATTTGAAGGTCCTTTGTGCAGTACACGATTATCCCCTTGAGAAACTGGCAGGCTAAGCCACAAAACGTGCGTTGGGGTGGCATCTTCTTTATGGGGTGACCTCTCTCCTGTGGTATTCCTTAACTTTTGGTGAGCATGACTTCTTGTTAGACACGGCAGCGCTGCACTGACTATTGCTTGCCTTACAAAACAAGCGCTTGTCGCTTAAAGAAGTATGCTTGGTGCCTTGTGGTATATAATTATGTAGCTATGGCACTTTACTCTTTTCCTCATTGTGGGGGATGTTTTATATGATATACCTTGGGCTACAATTTGTTCATTTATCATTACCGCAAGTGTTCACCTGTTAAACCTTTAGGAGCGTTTTCTCCCTGTATCTGCACATGTCCTATATATGTGTTTTCATTGTCTTTTTTATATGTATTGTTGTGCTACAATTGTACTGTTTATATAATAAATATTTACTTTTTATAGTACCATTTGCGGCCACCAGTGACTCCTATTCCTCCTTTATTGTCATGCTTATATGAGTGGTGATTTTTTTGGTTGCACACAGTTGCTGTGCGACCCACATCCTCCTTGTTTTATCCATGCAGCTGTATATGATTAAACCATGCATTGACATGTAGCCAGTGGATATCTAAGTACACATGTACTATATTTTGACTACATTTTTCTAGCTGGCTGTATGGTAATCTATGGGGAGCTGTACCACTACTGTCAGGTCAATAACCCCTCTTTCCTTGATTTAACATATTACACTACTTGCACTTTATATGTTTATTACTTGCTGCTCATGCATTTACCTGTAACCAGCGGACATCTATGTACACATGTACTATAAATTGACTCCACTCTCCTGCTGGCCGCATGGCAACTCAGAAAGGGGTCACAATTAGACTCACTGATCATACACATTCATATATGTGTTTGTAGGTATTGGTCACTACATATTGGAAGTACCTTGTATCTTCACATCTTGTGGATATTTATATCCTTGATTCATTGACACTCTTAGGGTGTGTATATTTCCTGCATACCTGTTTATTGGCAGACTATCCTTTGGTTTACCTGTTTGGACATTTAGGCCATTTTGGCATTTTTGGAATGTATGTTTTTTAATTGTTTTTAAAATATTTTGTCCCAATAAAGTTTGTTAATATTATGGCAATACTTCTAGCATTTCTTTTTTGATATCTATTCTTCCATTTAAGGATTATGGAGGCCACTGTGCTCTTAGGAACTTTGAGTACTGCAGAAATTGTTTTGTAACCTTGGCCAGATGTGTGTCTTGCCACAATTCTGTCTCTGAGCTCCTTGGCCAGTTCCTTTGACCTCATGATTCTCATTTGGTCTGACATGCACTGTGAGCTGTGAGGTCTTCTATAGACAGGTGTGTGCCTTTACAAATCAAGTCCTATCAGTTTAATTAAACACAGCGGGACGCCAATGAAGGAGTAGAACCATATGAAGGAGGATCACAAGGAAATGGACAGCATGTGACTTAAATATGAGTGTCTGAGAAAAGGGCCTGAATACTTATGACCATGTGATATTTCAGTTTTTCTTTTTTAATAAATTTGCAAAAATTTCTACACTTCTGTTTTTTTTTTCAGTCAAGATGGGGTGCAGAGTGTACATTAATGAGAAAAAAAAGAACTTTTTTGAATTTACCAAATGGCTGCAATGAAACAAAGAGTGAAAAATGTAAAGGGGTCTGAATACTTTCCGTACACACTGTATATATGTGTTTAATAGATGTTCTCTTCTTTCCTTTCACCATCTCACTAAATTTCCACTATACACAGTGAATGAGGCAATAGTTGAAGTCGGCCAGTGGTGCTGCCTTTTCGTGATTGGCTAATTGGGGTTAAGCAGTGCATAGGCTTTAGATCTAAGTAGCTAATCAGTGAAAGTATACCTCTTGTTGTCAGGCCTTTTTCTTGGCAGAGATGCTTTCCTGTCTAGGGAGAGTGGAGAGGAATGCATTCCATAGATTTGTCCAGCTCTTCACATGCAAAACAAGTGAGCATATGGCTCATCTCCATCTTTGGGGGATGTTCTGTCTAAAGTCCTCCCAAAGTTTCAGATTGTATGACAAATCACGTCCTAGACTATCACAGCCAGAAAGGCTGGAAACATTTGCATCATTACCCCTAGACAACAGCTTTATTAGGCTGAATGGGAGTTTTGCAGTCCGACTCGCTCAGACTCTGACCTCTACTTCTCAATTTCCCTATTGTTTATGTACTGCAAGTTATTGCTGTCTAAACCATATGTTTCTCTTAGGAATCACTAAGAATAGAATTTGCTATTTGGTTTGTCCAACTCCGTGTTAAAACTCTCTCTTATAACTACAGATACATGTAAATATTTCATTGTTTTGCATACATATACAGTATATGTGTAATGCAGGTGATCTTAATGTAGCAGCGAAGACAGCAGGCGGGAACAGCACTCTACTTCTACTTTATTCACTTAGCAGGGTTAAATGCGGGAAAGATTATGAGCACAGATAAATCGCGCAAGAACAATATTCACAGAATCATTTACAGGCAATAGGCAATTGTATGCATAGAGATATATTGGTTTGTACATTACAAGACATATGTCTTTGAGATCAGCTAGAAGTCTACAGTCCAACCTTGGTCTAACCGGGAAGGGGGCAAACAGAGTATTTAGCAGGAACAGTCTCTAGGGCACCCTTACAGCTTTCCGAGCCCTGACAAAGTCAAATAACACTTTCTGGGCCGCTTTTTGCGTCAGCCAGATCCTGTCTCATCTGCAGTCTCCTATCACCAGCTGAGGTGAGTGTCTCTGGTCGTGTATTTTTCGGGTATTTTTGGGACCACCGACGGGCATCTCCTCGATCTGGTAAAGTGGGGAGCCGGTCCTCGACTCTTGACTGGCATCGTCTGGATTTCGGGTCTTGACCGGCGTTGCTCTGATCTTTGGTACTTGACCAGCATAGTCTGAATCCCAGGCCTCGAGTGGTGTCATTCGAATCTTGCTTACTGGCTCACAACGTCCTGCCTGTCTCGCTTTTCAAACATGTCCTAGTAACTCAGCCGTAGCATCCCTCGGGCGTCGCTTTCCTCTGGTCACGGCCTTCCACTGGAGCAGGGCATGGCTCTTCCTCACAACTCAGGCATTCTCCAGCATCTGACCTCTCTCGGACTCTTCTGTGGCGATTGTGGCTACAAGTCCACCTCGCAGGCATAAAACCTACCCTCCTGCAGGTTCTGGAGCCCTCTTCCTTCTCAGCCTGGCAATGCCTTTCATATTCAGGAAGTCCTTCCTGTGCATCACTTGATCAGGTTCAGCAGGAGAATTCACTCCCCCTGCAAATCTCCCAGCACAATATGGTTCCTGCTAACACAATTCTTCACTTTTTTCCTTCACTTTCAGTTTGGTCCAGCAGATCGCGGTGTTCGTTTATAGTTACTCAGTCTCTCTTGTCCATCTCGTTACATATGCAAAGTGGGAATATTTTTAAAAATATAAAAATGTTAATTGTTTGTTTTTATCAATTAACAAAATGCAATGGGAATGGACAGAAATGTAAATCAAATCAATATTTGTTTTGACCACACTTTGCCTTTAAAACAGTATCAAAGCATCAATTTTTATAGCTACACACGTTCACAGTTTTTGAAGGAACTCAGCAGGGAGGTTCCAAATGCCTTGGTGAACTGACCACAGGACCGTTGTGGATGCAGACTTGTGCAAATCCTTCTGTCTCTTCATGTAATTCTAGATAGTCTAGATGATATTGAGATCTGGGCTCTGTGGGATCCATATCATCATTTCCAGGACTTCTAGTTCTCTTTACGCTGAAGATAGTTCTTAATGACATTGGTTGTATGTTTAAGGTCATTGTCCTGCAGCAGAATAAATAAAAGCCAATCTGATGTTTACCTGATGGTATTACATAATGGATAATTATTAAAGGGTTAAAAATCTTATACTTCCCATACTTGTCCCTTCATCAGCAGTATTTCAATCAGCTCTTTTCTTTTCTATCATTCTTCTTGCTGGGTCTCCAATGCAGTAGTCGCTACTCTGTAAGGGGATGAATGAAAGAAAAGACACACACAGTTAATGCCTATCAGAATGGTTGCAAGCAAACACCACCATCTGCTGGTCAAAGATGATAGAGAAAATGAAAGCAGAAATAATTGCATTAGTAGGAACCCAAGAGTGAAATGCATGTTCCCTCAGGAAGAGATGGAAGAAGACGCTAAGTCAGATGACACCTGTGGTGAAGTTAGTAATTATAAAAGGTCCAGGAGGACAGTAAAAGGGAAGAGTTGGCGCACAAACCTGTAGCAGTACCGATGTGCGGTACATCGAGCTGGCTTACAGCAATCATTATGAGTGTCCAGATGAGAGTGAAGAGCCAACCCAAGAAGTCAGATGCGAGTGAAGAACAAAGAGACCAGACCCAGGAGATTCGAGATGAGTGGGCCTAGCAAAGCCAAAGATGAGAGACCAAATCCGGGAGATCTAAGGTGAGTAAATGACAAAAAATCAGATCCGGGAGATCTGAAATAAGTGGGCTGAGTCAAGGATAAAGATGAGAGACAGATCTATAAGTGTCAAGCCGAATGGGATGCGCCAAAGACAGAGAAGAGAGACCAGATCTTGAAGATCTGAACCGAGTGAGCCGTTACTTTCAGCGTAGATGTACGGTACAGAGAGGGTACTGGAGCCCTGCTTCAGGGTACGAAGCAGGTCAGTTTGACTAGAGTACCATATACCAAGTAACTGACCTATCTAAGACTTGTGACCTAGTGGTTAACATCGTTGACCTCCTTTAGGGCCTGTGTAACTTTTAGAGCCACATAGAGGAAAGACAACGGTGACAGGCCTAGTAATGAGAGTGACTAGACAATACTAACAATAACAGTCCTTTAACTGTAAACATAAAGAACAGTGTGTATATATACATGATACATATCATGTATATATAATATGTATAGATATCATGTTTAATTGTATTACTGTGTTCTGATTGTGCCAGGTACGTGGAAGGCCAAGGTGCTTGTTCACTTAACCACATAGTTATCACATTTTATTGGTGACTTGGTGCTCCATCATGTTGGAAAAAGCATTGTTCATCACCAAATTACTACTTCATCAATGGGAGCAGTTGCTCTTGTATGATGTTTAGATAATGGCAGAGTTTTGAGGAAAAATTTTGAGTGAGTCCACTCCCCAGGATGAAAAGAAATTCCAAATATAGATGGTCTCAGGATGCTTTGTAATGCAGGTTTCTGGAAGCAATGAGCAGATATCACGAGGCAGAAACAGCTAGGGGTTGATATAATGCCCCCAAAAATTATTCTGTTACTAACATCGTACAGTTAAGGACATTTCACTTTCAAATTGTTTGTAGCATCTAGTCTGTTATAGAGGCCTAATCCACAGGCACCAAAAAATTCTTCTGTTACTAATGTCGTACAGTAGGGGACATCTGCCTTTCAAATTGTTTGTAGCATCTAGTCTGTTATAGAAGCCTGATCCACAGGCCCCAAAAAATTATTTTGTTGCTAACGTCGTACAGTAGAGGACATCTCACTTTCAAGTTGTTTATAGTATCTAGTGTGTTATAGAGGCCTAATCCACAGGCCTCAAAAAATTATTTTTTTACTAACGTTGTACAGTAGAGGACATCTCACTTCATCTCACTTTCAAATTGTTTGTAGTATCTAGTGTGTTATAGAGGCATGATCCACAGGCCCCCAAAAATTCTTCTGTTACTAACATCGTACAGTAGGGGACATCTCTCTTTCAAATTGTTTGTAGCATCTATTCTGTTATAGAGGCCTGAACCACAGGTTCCCAAAAAATTCTTGTGTTACTAACGTCATACAGTAGGGGAGATCTCATTTTAACATTGAGTGGAGCATATCTTCTTTGTCATACAGGCCTCATCCACACTAAAACAATTCTTTCTTCTAGGTCTAATGCGATTCAGCACCCATACTTCACCTTGTCATTTACTGCCACTAAAATTCAGCTATTTGCAGTGCTGGTGCATAGTTTAAAATCAATTTTTTGTTGCTAATACTGTGCTCCTACCATATTATCTGAAGCAACATGACTGGGAAAAACCGAGGCCCAACCCAACATCTGCCAACACAGGTCCAATTTTATGACCATACTGCACCTGCCCAATATGGCCACTTGAGCAGACCCATTTTCGGAGGCAGGTCCCAACATGGGTATGGTCGACATGGCCATATTGGGGGGTATGAACCAATTGCCAACGCCACTACCCAGGAGTACCAACTTCACTACCCAACTTCCCACTACTTTCTTCCCAAACAGGATCCTTCCATGGTACATAATCCTGGCTCAGCATCTGCCATCCCACCGGGTGAAATTGAGGTTGCACCAAAAAAAAGGCAAACCTCACAAGCTGCCCTCCCACCATCACCACCCCAACCTACCATAACTTGTAGGATAAAATGTTATTGGACCATATATGTTATTTTTTAAAATTTAATATAGGCCAAGTTTTATAGGCCAAATATGCCATATGCCAAAAATATGGTATTTTTGTTTAAAAAAAAAAACCCACGGGCTATCGGCAGCCAGTCTTCCATTTTGGGCTCAGGCATAACCAATTGATGCAGTCGGGACCATATTTCCGAGCATGTAGAACGGACAATGGCTGAGATGGTGAATTTGTCAATTAAGAATTCAAGACGCAGTGCCACATAGGAGAGCCCAGTGGAAAGGAATCTATAAGGGAATATAAAAAAAATTACATATCCATGCCTCAAAAAAACAGTTTAGGCATTCCTAAAAGTTATGGGCAATAGCTATTAAGCCCTGCCTTAATAAAATTAAAAAACATGCAATGCCTTTGCTCGTATTAAAATCAGCATATAATGTAAAAGGAAAAATGTTATAGTAAAAATAATGAAATAAAATGAAAAAAAAAATGGAAGGGATGACTGCATTTTAAGAAAAAAGGAGTAAAATACATCATCAATATAAGTAATGTAATGTAAGTAAAAGGCGCTCCTCTGCGGAAATACACTTGCGCATCTTGGTGTCCTTAAAGGTGATCCCAGGGCACACAATCTCCATCAGAATATCAAATGTGGGCATGCTCATCTGACAATACTGGTATAACTTGTCAGGATGGCTACTTAGAGAAGCATACAGACGGTGGAAATGGCCTTTAGTCAGCCGTAGCCACAAAAGCGGATCTACCCACATTCGTCTCTGCCTCCTCGGATCCACAATCAATGGGTCTGGCTCCCATAAAAAACATGACGGACAAAACCTAGTGTAAAAGCACCAGCTCAGTAGTGTTGTAAGTAAGCCTGTCTGACATGTTTGACACAAAGCAGAAATACCACAACACAAGCACGGACTTTAATGCAAAGATTGGAGGCTGTCACGTGTTGTTGAGCCAATAAATAGGGTTGCTAATTATGATTTTAATTAAATTAATTGTTTTATGTCCATTTTGCAAGGCTGCGATAAAATCACGCCATACGCATGCCATATGGATGCCATACGCATGTCACACAGATACTTAGATGCGAGGAAATCGCATCCTCGCATTGCAAACGGATTTCATACGGATCATCGTACAGAGAACATTTGTGCGATTCTCGGCGGTCAAAATCGGACAGACTTTTTATATGTTTAGTGTGACTCCAGCCTAAGAGATAGTATTGCAATGTTTCCACCTCCCACTTTTTATGGCCAGGCATTCCTTTTCTGCAATGGAATAATTTTTCTCACACGCCAACAGGTTCATACTCAGCTAGAGAACACGATGATCCACTCCATGTATCTCTTAATCCGACTTCTGAGGCATCCATTTGGAGTCCAGATTCTTTTTTAAAGTCAGGAGGTAATCAGAACTGGCTGCTTAAACAGAGCTACTTTCAGTTTTTGAAAGGCCGTCTCCACCTCCAACATCCATTTGGCCATGATTGATTTTGTTCCCTTAAGAACATCTACCAGGGGTGTGGCTGCTGTGGCAAAGTTTGGAATGAATATCCTATAGTACCCCACGATTCCCAGAAAGGCCTTAACTTGCTTTTGTAAGTGATTTTGGCCAGTTCTGGATTTCGTCCACTTTACTGATCTGGGGTTTGATTTTGCCTTTACCCACTATATATTCAATGTATTTGTCTTCCTCTTTCACCATGGCACTTTTTTTTGATTTATAGAGAACCCCGCCTTTCTGAGAGCATCAAACACCGCCTGGACCTTTCCCAGATGACTTCCACAATCTGGACTGAAGATTATGATATCTTTCAGGTATGCCACAACATAATTCTTATGGGGTGTGAGGATCCATTCCATGGCCCTCTGGAAGGTGGCTGGAGCTGCCTGCCATCCGAACGGCATCTGGACATATTGGATGCAACCGTCGGGAAAAGAGAAGCAGTATTCACCTTGGCTTCTTGTGAAATGGGGATTTTCCAATATCACTTTGTTAGATCCAAGGTGGTTATATACCTTGCTGGCCCAAGTCTCTCAATCAGCTTAGCCTCACGTGACATTGGATATGGGTCGAATTTGGAGACTTCATTTAGTTTCCGATAATCATTACAGAATCTTCATTCTCCATCGGGTTTGGATAAATAGTTATGGTATGGTTAGGCCAGCCACTCTTAGATTCCTCAATGACTCTGAGATTCAGCATACACTTCACTTCCTTAGAGATCAGTTCTCAGCAGGCCTCTGAAATTCAGTAAGACCTTGAATTCACCCCCACATGGGGTTCTGTCAGGACCTGGTGTTTATGACATCTGTTCACCCTGGCAAATCAGAGAACAGGTCCTGGTGTTGCTGCAGCAATTCCAGACATTGCTGGTTTTTGGCCTTCAACACCATCACGGCTATTGTGATGTCTTCAATGTCCACTTCTGGCTTAACCAGCAAACATGGAATTTCAACGGGTTCCCTTTCTTGCCATGCCTAACATAGATTAAGAGATTATGGAAGTGAGACATGGGTGCGCTTAAGGCTGGTTTCACACATCCGGTGTGCGCCTGACGGCGCCCCCGGCATTTAGCCGCAGCGCCGCATCGCCGCATGCGGCTTATTTCGCATTGACATGCATTAGGCCGGATGGCGCGCATGTCAATGCGTTGCATGCGGTTTTGTCCGGATGCTGCGCAAATGTACATTGCGGCGGCCGGACAAAACGCTGCATGTAACGTTTTTTGTTTTTGCCGGATGGTTTCTGATGTCTCCAAGCATCAGAAACCATCCGGCAAAAAACCGCATGCGGCCGCCAGCGGTGCATCAGGTTTTCTGATGCGGCGCTGCGGCAAAATGCCGGGGGCGCCGTCAGGCGCCCGCCGGAAGTGTGAAAGAGGCTTAACAGGAACAGGACTTGATATACCTTAAGACTTCACAGTGACATCTGGCCAATAGAACTTCCTCCTGACCTGTTCTTATGTTTTGTTGACACCCAGATGGCCACCCAAGACATGTGAATGGGCCCTGTCCAGCACTCTCTATAAGGTCTTGGTACCAACAATTGCTAAACTATTTCCTCTCTGACCTTAGTAACTCGCTACAATAAATATCCACTCATCATAAAATAAGGAAATGTGGTGTCCTCACCGACTCCTGTGCTATGCCGTTTATGACAGTTACATTATTGAATGCTTCTATTAGAGTTAGGTCCCTATATTGGGTGGACCCAAAAAAATTTTTGGGTCACCCCTATCTCAGGAATGTCCGCTCCCTGGGATACTATCTCATCGTCTACCATTATACAGAAGGAAAACCTATCAGGCTCTGGGGTTGGTGAGACATTTTTAGGGTCAAACTTTCCCTTACCTGAGAGATCAAGGTCTCCTCTCCTTCTTCAGAAGTCCCAAAACAATACAAAACAATAAAAAGTCCCAGCTTCTGATAATCGGGTGCAAAAATCCTGGAACATGCCAACCTCATGGGAATCAGTATCTCAGGCTATCGTAATGTCCACTCTAGCTACCAGATCATTTTTAGGATCCTCGTTAATGTAACAAGCGCCCACCTTCTTCCCAAGGATCAATTGGAGATGGAGTGTGGCTCTTACAGGGTCACCAAACTCAGAGTGTGGTAGTCCAGTCATTTCCAGACTATTCACTTTTACAGGCCAAGCTTGGGCCCCTCGCCGGGTGGACAGTCCACACTGCAAGCCAGTATATGACCAGGGCCGTGATATCTTCAGCAAATTACATCCTCTGATGAGACCCTCAGCATGACCTCTGTCGACCCTTTGGACTTTGGAAACCCCATCCCCTTTTTAGCCTCTGCCACCCAGTATGGAGTGGGTTGCCTCCACAAAGAAGCATCAACCCTCCGATATCTTTCAACCAGCCCGAACAAGTTATCGGCATTCCCCAGAACTCCATGGTAACCTAATCTGCATCGGGCTCTGAAAGAAGTACATAAACCAGTCCATTTCAACTCCTTTTATCACCTGCACTGGTGTGGAGGACTCTTGCTGCAACTACTTTCAGACGAGGTGCAGCAGACCAAACATTTTGGAAAGAGGGGATTTGTCACGGTGATATGCACAACGGTGGACCTGTTGTGCACTGACAGACATTGTCACCCCCAGTGCGCCAACAATTTCTTCTTTAATTTCGCATATTCTTTGGAGTCCTGAAAGGCTAAATCATACTAGGCCTTTTGTGGCTTCCCCGCTATGTATGGCGCCAGGATTTTCAGCCACTGCTCTGGCAGGAGTTTCTCCCTGTCGACAACCCTTTAAAACTGGTTAAAATGGCCTCTGTTATAATTGAGTAACCGAGGAGGATAATAGCGAAATAGGCTAGGCAACCAGACACCCAGAGAGGTTGGTAACTTAGCATATTGCAGACCCCTAAACTGACCACACAACTAGAATTAGCCGTGGGACATACCTACGATGCCCTAGACGCCTCGACACAGCCAAAGAGTTAACTAAGCCTAAAGAGAGAAAGGGGAAAGCTAACTGCCCCAGAGTAGAGCCCCAAAGGAATAGATAGCCCCCAAACGTATATTGCCGGTGAGACAGATGAAGTACAAAACACAGGCAGAAAATAGAGTAAGCAAATGCTGGGGCCCAAACTGTCTGGATAGAACAGGACAGAAAAGGATACTGTCTGCAATTCTGCATAAACCATAAGTAAAATTCAAACACGTCTGATATGCAAAAATACTGAGGCCACACGACCTCTCCCCCACTAAATCAGAACTCTGGTGTGAACTGGACACAAAACATCAGATACTGAAATAACAGGGGACTAGAAATACAGAAAAGACTGACATAGGCTGCGGCAAAGGAAACAGAGTCCAGCACAGGTCCCAGCAGGGAACCTGGCTGAACTCACACCAGCAAGGCAGAGAACAGAGAAAAGCAAAAAGGGAAAAAATGCCACAGAGTAAAACAGACAAATAACTTATCTGAAAGATGCAAGACAAAGCAGGGAGCAAGCAGACTTCCAGAATGCTCGGGAAGAAAACCAAATCACTGGCAACAACTAAAGGAAGGCTGCTCGCTTAAATCTCTCCAGTCTGTAACACCTAACCTCCAATCATCCTCTTTAGGTGATTGACTTCTGTCAGCCAGACCAGCTCCATTACCAGCAGCAACCACCAGAGGGAGCCCAAACTCAGAAGCCAGATCAAAAGTGTTCACAACAGGCCTCTATATCGTCACCCAGGATAATTTTCGGCAAGGCTCTCCTCACCACTTACCGGATACAATAACCATCAGCTGACTTTGGAGTTGGAGCTACCGCCATGCCACGAGACGCCTCTGTGAATAATTCTATCTGCTGCTGTTATAGGTGCTGTTTTGGGTGCTGCTGATTTTGTTGCTTGATTTGTTGCTGGTGCTGCTGCTGTTGCTGGAGCTGCTGATGCTGGAGCTGTTGCTACTGCTGCTGAAGCTGCTGCATAAGCACCTTACTTGTCTCCTGTTGTGTCAGCTGTTGCTGATGTAACTGTTACTTGTGCTGCTGCTGATGCTCCTACTGGGCTTTCATCAGGTGTTTAGTTAGGTCCTCCATGCTGTCTGACGTTGCTTTCTGGCTTATAGCTGCCTTCACTCATGACATGCAGTACTTCTCTAGTAGTCATACTTGTTCCCTGGGAAAGCCTCCCACACTTCTAACACCAAATGTAACAATGCTACTCACTTGGGAGCAATCTAAGGTATCACATGACCCATTCCTATTTAATGTCCAGCTGGTCAATTTCAGTCTGCATAAATCACATCATAGGAAAACTTAAATACAGCCCTTGTCTGACATAAAGCAAAATATAAAGTAGCAAGTCTATACAATAGTGCTGGCTACCCCACCAGTCCAGCTCCTTAGTCTTTTAGCAAAGGCGCTCAATCCAGGAGATCTGCACACCTCCATACATACCGCTTGTGTGAGACAAACAGGTCTCATTTTACCAAGTGAACCACATCCAGGGGTGGAGATAAGGTGAGAGGCCAGCTGCTCATAATGCTCATAATCAACCTGTCGTGGCCGATTAACCCTTTTTAGTCTAATGTGCACTAAAGCATTACTCTAAGTTTATCTCTCATCCACTGTGTCTAACAGCTGCCTTACTATATATATATATTTCTGATTGGACTTATAATGAATATTCTTAGATTGTCTGATCAATTTATATACACAATATTCAAAATATGGAAACAATCAGGGATATTAGCTGACAAAAATATGTGAGTTTAAAGGAGGTAGCTAGATTTAGAAAAAACAATGTTAATTCAAAAACTTTCCCACTTTTGGACATGGGTTGTGTTTAGTACTGTAATTCACTCTCTTTCAAGTGAATGGAAATGAGTTGCAATACTAGACAATGAATCCAAAAACAAAAAGTAGGTAGCCACTCCGTATGAAGTAGTGCTCGTGGAGGAACAATAAGCAATATACAGAGAAAAATTCCCAGCACTCAGTGGTTGAATATTGTTCAATAATTCATTGCTGATGAGTGACTGAGATGGGCTGAAATGTATAATTGGATCCATGTGTTTTCTTGAATTAAATGTTGATCATTCAACATGTGAGTGTGGGGACTTTTTCTCTGTACATTGCACTACTGGACAAAACCTATGGACAAAAGTGGTGCAATTATGAAAAAAAAAATCAGACCATTTTTCTCATCTTGGACATCCAGATTTACAGTATAAAGTAGATTCGGTCATTTTGCCAGTATAGATATACCAATTGTTGCTCTGTCCCTCTGTTATCAGTTGTTCAATCACAATATCTATGGCCTCTTGAGCATCATTCTGACAAGTACTAAGGGTGACGGGAAATGAAAGCAGAAGCTTAGCATCATTTGAATAGACACCATGCACAATTCAAAGATATAGATGGAGATCACAAGTCCTTCTGTCTTTAAAGACTAATTTGCTCAGAGCCTTGGGAAGGATAATAGTCCGGAGAAGTGGAGCCACTAATGCCTGCACAGCTACAGCACAAAGAGATTGGTTTCCGAGGCTGAACCGTGTTTTGCTAAGAGGACTAGTACTAGAGTGGAAAGCTTTTTGTTACACAATTGAGGCAATGGAGTAAAGAATTAATTACCATTTACAAGTAATGGTCGAGCGCAATGTTTTTCTTCTTTTAATGTCAGTAATATGGAATAACAGAAGATGGAGGAGGGGAAAAAAATCGCTGTTGAGTTTTGCGCGACTCCACATTAAAGGGGCTGCGAGATTATGCTAAAGGATTAACATTTTAAACTCATAGCAGACTTACTGACTCAAAGATGCTTGCTCAGTAATCGTATTACTAGCCCTGGGATTATTGGTTTACCACATACAAAACTTGAATTTTAAAATCAAATTAGACAAACTTGTCTCTTCTTCTTTTTTCATTTGCCAACTTAGACCTATATTATTTTTTTTTCCAACCCACAGCGCTCAATCCTTAAATAAAAAGGCAGCAGTGAGCCCGGCTTCCATTTATTGTCACAAAGGCTGTGCCTAATTCCTGGTAATTTATCCCATATTAAAAGTTCTTTAAGTAGGAATGAACAAGAATCAAACACCTGCTATGCAAATGCGTAGAGATCCCAGCCCAGTTTGGAAAGACTTTTCTTTAGAGAAAAAAAATGCAAGTAATGTGCATTCACCCAAGCACAAATGTAAGGGCGAGTTTGTTGTTTGCATGAAAACGTGAACCCAGTCTTGACAGATTGCTGAACGCTCCCTTTAAAGAAATGCTGATATTCTGACCAATCCTTCAGCACCAGAGGGGTTCTCGTTGTCTCTGAGAGGATAAAGAGGACCATCAAATGTTTTGTCTCCCTGCACTAGGAATGTGACAGCAGTCACAGGTCATAAATGAATCTGCTTGACCATAGCTTTATGAGTGTTTAGATAGAACGGTCTTATGGCTCCCTGTATTGTAGAAGTAAAATCATGTCATTGTCTATAATCAATACATCTAGTTCTTTGGACGACTCATTTAAAGGGAGTCTGTCTAGAGATTTCTATCTATTAAACCAATAAAAGCAACATATATAGTAGACTAAAATATATTGTAAAGCATGCCCTTCTTGCCACTTATAGACTGAGAATTGTGGAGAAAAAAAGCTTTTTTATTTATGCGAATAAGCATCAAACCAGGCAAATTCTCAGCTTCTCGTCACTAAACCCTTTCAAATCTTCTCCCCTTTGATATTTGACAGTTGTTTGCTGCACTAAAATCTTGTAGCTGCATGCCAGGGCGGCACATGCACGGTACCTTAATAAAGGATGATGCCCCCTGCAGGGAAAAGTACTCTGCATGCAGGAATGCATCGAATCTTACAGGGGTTCAATGCACCTTCGCTCCAATGTTGGCCATTCTGGTCAACTGGTTGAGAGACGAGGATCCTTAACAATGGCCTACTCTATTAAATCAATTAACAAAAATGGATCTTCTCAAACCTTCAGGTTCTCCACCCTGGCACTGAAAAGTGACTATTAATTTGTTATCTATAGTAATCCTACCTGAGGCACTGCCTTATCTGCCAAAACTGCCATGTTGGTCCTCCTGCATGCAAGATGGCTGTCGCCGTAGTATGAGGAGCACTGGTGAGTCTCAATTATGTCTCCACAGCCAAGAAAAGGCATACGAGCCATGGTTCCAGCTAATGATTATGTTCTCCACACTCCTGCAGTGGCCATCTTGGATGTAGACAACTGGAAGCTTAGCTCATTTAAGGAAGAAGTAGGAAGCAAAAGTTGGACACCAAGCAGTGTGACTATACATGATAAATGCATAGTCGCTTTCTAGAGCCAAGGTGGAGGATTTGTTTAACTGAACAGCCCTCTTAACAAGCATTACAGGACTTTAACATTGATGGACTCTCCTTAGATTATGTCAGAAATATCAGATTAGTGGGAGTACAGCAACCCTAGATAATACCATCACAGAATCAGTTGAGCTGCAAGTAGCACCTATTTCATACAGTGGCCATGAATGGTACTCAGATCACTTTCTGATACATGTTAATAGGTGAGAGCCTACAGTACAATTCACTGCCACAATGCAATATGTAGAGCTATCCACTTCCAGTGCATCATTGCACTAATTAGCTGGTCAGTGAGGGTATCGGGCATCGGACCTCAATTTTTTATTCTTAATATAGCCTAAGGATAGCTCATTGGAATTAGACTCTTGGAAAATCCCTTTAAAGCAGTGCGGAACTGGAGTTTCTTGGCTTACAATATAGTATATATAGTCCAAACACACAGTAATCTCCAGCGATCTCAGGCAGGACAGCAGTTATAAAAATTATGCCTTCATTTCTTTTCGTTAGAACAGTTTGTTACAGGTAGTGGATACCCCAGTGGATGGTAAAAAATCCGACGCGTTTCAACTCAAAAGAGTCTTCTTTATCATGGATCCATGCTCTTTTAACAAAGAGAAATAAAGGCTAATCTTTATAACTACCTTCCTGCCTGAGATCGCTGGAGATTACTGTGTGTTTGGATTTGTATCCGCCAGGCCAGGGCGACTCCGTGCGACGGTGTGGATCCTGCTATCCCCAGAGGACGCTAAGGGGTGAGTTGAAACTAATTTTTTTTTTCATATAGTATATATAGTAGTCCCTTTATCGTTATTGGCCTTACCAACACAGAAATGGCTGCATCCCCCCCAACCTACTGTCTCCTTCCCCATCATTCTGTAGACTGTAGTCCCACATGGGCAGGACCCTCTCCCTTTTGTAACAGTCTGTCACTGTAGTCTGTTCACTGTAATTTATAATTGTACTAGCTGAAGAGCCCGGCGCTGCCCGGGCATAGTACCTAACTATGGTTAGTTATAACAAATTGTAATGATTATATCTATATACAAGTATTCAGCTTTCTCCCCATTATGTAGATAGGGCCAAAATAGTTTGGCGATTTGGAACGTGCGGGGGTTAAAATTTCCATTCAACACATAGCCTATGATGCTCCTGGGGTTGAGATGTGCGGGCATGCAAAATTTCATGCCCGTAAGTACAACAGTGCAGATTCCTATCCCGGGCCAAAATTATTTGCCGATTTGGAATGCGCGGGGTTAAAATTTCGACTAAAAACCTAGCCTATGACGCTCCCGGGGTCGAGACGTGCGGGTGTGCAAAATTTCATGCCCGTAAATGCAGATTCCTATGCCGGACATACACACAAGCATTCAGCTTTCTCCCCATTATGTAGATAGGGCCAAAATTGTTTGGCGATTTGGAACGTGCGGGGGTTAAAATTTTCATTCAACACATAGCCTATGATGCTCCTGGGGTTGAGACGTGCGGGCGTGCAAAATTTCATGCCCGTAAGTGCGACGGTGCGGATTCCAATCCCGGACAAACATACCCACATACATACACACATACATACATTCAGCTTTATATATTAGATTTTGTATGTAACGCCTCCTCATATACAACACCATGAAATCAATGGTGCTCTAAAAATAAATAATATCCCATTCTATATCTGTAAGCATTATTATGGAGTTGATCACCACTTTCATCACCACAGCTATAACAGCTTTCTCTTCTGTGCAGCCTTTCTACAAGATTTTGGAGTCTGTATATGGGAATTTTTACTTGTTCGTCAAGAAGAGCATTTATAAAGTATGACAAGAGAGTTTATCTCCCAATATCCATTCTAACTCATCCCATAGGTGTTTGGTGTGCTTGACATCAGCACTGTAGGGGCCAGTTAGGAGCTTCTACACCATACTCATGCCTTTATGGGCCTTGCTTTGGGCACTGGGGCAGAATCATAAGAAATAGAAAAAGGCCTTCAACAAAACTGTAGCCACAAAATGGGATCCATGCAATTAACCAAAATGTCTCATTTCACTGAAGCATTAAAGAGGCCAACCACTTTCTCTTGTTAGTACAGATTTTCTTACAAACTGACCAGCACTTCTGTCCATACGATGGCTGCTGGTGAAGGAACAGTGACCAGACCTGTCCATCAACCTCCTCCAGTAGAAAACACGCTTTCCCATGTGAAATGGCTATAAATTTAGAAAATTGTTGTGTCAATGTTTCAACCCAAGATAGCAGGGGCTTAACCACAGTAGATACAAGGATTGTAGTCGCACCCAGCGCCTGGAGCTTAGTGGGTTCCAAAAGGTCCCGTTGGCCCATATGAGAAAAACAATACTATTAAACACCAATGATATTTGTGAGCCTGTTACACTACTGCAAGATGGTAATACCAAATATTACAATTAATCAAACTGTAACAGTAAGACTCTCACGGTTTCTCATAGCAACCACAGTAAGACTCTCACGGTTTCTCATAGCAACCAATCAGAGCTTAGCTTTCATCTTTTCAGAGCTGTTTCGGAAATATAAACTGAGTTCTGATTAGTTGACTTGTGTATAGAGGCACAGTTCTATAAAACCTTCATAACAACACCTTGTAATCAAATCAGCCCTGAGGCGTTCCTCGCGCTTAGCCTTTTATTCTCTTGAAACGCAACAATATATTTAGATTATTTTATTTTCCTCGTCATTTTATTTCAATGTTTTGATTTCTAGTCCCCAGTATTTCTGAAAATGTCTCTTCTAGTTTACCTGCAGGTGTATTTTATAGAGTAAACTTAATTATGTTAATCACATTAAAATGGTATGAAAAAGTCTGCTAAGCCTCTCTGTGCAAAAGAGGGGCATAGTATTTATTCCCCCCATCACCGACAAAAAAAAGTGCCATGGGTTTTGCCTTTGGATAACATGGATTAGCTGTGTTCCAACTCTGGATATTGGAACATTTTCTCACGTGCCTGCATAAAGAGCTGGGAATCTATCTGATCCCATCTCGTGAACTTTTAATCCCATAACAGGGCTTTCTAGTAGAATCCTCTTATACGCAGAACCATATCACGTTCTATGTCATCTGCGGGGCCAGACAGTATCGTATCCTGTGTCACCCTGTGCATAATGAGCTGATTGCTTTCCTAATATCCTTGAAGACAGAGCCGCACAATCTTGTAAAAATGTTATTTTTATTGTTTTATAGGGGTAATAATGTGGAGTGATCCTGCCAACCAAGACAATTCCACATAGCACCCTAAGCTACAGTGACTTCCCTCATCCAAAAACACACACTTTCCTTTCTTAAAGTTCCTGTTGCATAATTGATACACCAGATGTGCACTTTCTCATTAGTTTTTGGTTTGGGGTAGTACTTTTTGTTACTGTAGGTCATCCTAATGGACAAAACAATTACCATTTTTAAAGAGTTTTTCCACAATGGACAATTCCTATTCAGACAGTAAGACCCCACAGATAGACTGATTGCAGGAGGTGCTACTGCTTGGAGATCCTGCAATCAACTGATGTCACCCTTGGAACCTCTAAACTGACCTCAGCTTCTATATAGGAAAACAAAAAAACTGCAAGGCGTCTTCAGTATTTAATGTAATTCTCTTAATCAAGCTTAATCCCCATAGAGAGAGACTTGACACTTTTTAAAATCAATGAGTCTGAGCTGCAGTACCTGAAAAGAGTGGCACTGTTAGGCCACACTACCGGAGAATACAGGCAAGTGCTATGCAAAACAACATCGCATAGCACTTGGCCCAGTGTTAATCTATGGGGCAGCTCACATCACCGTTTATTTTGTCGGGAGTATTCAGCGTGCGTTTAAAATCGCAATGATTGTACACATATGTCGTCTGAGACTCTCCAATGTAAGGCTATGAGAGCGAGAAAAAATTGACCTGCACTCAGACCATACAAGTGCTGTGCAATTTTTACGCACCGGTGTCCTTTGAAAAGCAGGCAATTCATGTGCCGCTTATAGTAAAATCACACTGACAGGTTAGAATAGAATAGATAGAATAGATAAATGCATATAGAATACATAGATATATAGATGTCAGTGACACACACAGTGTGTATATATACAGTATATTTACAGTGCCTTGCGAAAGTATTTGGCTCCCTGGAACTTTTCAACCTTTTCCCACATATCATGCTTCAAACATAAAGATACCAAATGTAAATTTTTGGTGAAGAATCAACAAGTGGGACACAATTTTGAAGTTGAACGAAATTTATTGGTTATTTTAAATTTTTGTAGAAATACAAAAACTGAAAAGTGGAGCGTGCAATATTATTCGGCCCCTTTACTTTCAGTGCAGCAAACTCACTCCAGAAGTTCATTGAGGATCTCTGAATGATCCAATGTTGGCCTAAATGACTAACGATGATAAATATAATCCTCCTGTGTGTAATCAAGTCTCTGTATAAATGCACCTGCTCTGTTATAGTCTCCGGGTTCTGTTTGAAGCACAGAGAGCATCATGAAGACCAAGGAACACAACAGGCAGGCCCATGATACTGTTGTGGAGAAGTTTAAAGCAGGATTTGGATACAAAATGATTTCCAAAACTTTAAACATCCCAAGGAGCACTGTGCAAGCGATCATATTGAAATGGAAGGAGTATCATACCACTGCAAATCTACCAAGACCGGCCGTCCCTCTAAACTTTCATCTCAAACAAGGAGAAGACTGATCAGAGATGCAGCCAAGAGGCCCATGATCACTCTAGATGAACTGCAGAGATCTACAGCTGAGGTGGGACAGTCTGTCCATAGGACAACAATCAGTCGTACACTGCACAAACCTGGCCTTTATGGAAGAATGGCACGAAGAAAGCCATATCTCAAAGATATCCATAAAAAGTGTTGCTTAAAGTTTACAACAAGTTATCTGGGAGACACACCAAACATGTGGAAGAAAGTGCTAGATTCAGATGAAACCAAAATCAAACTTTTTGGCAACAATGTTTGGCGTAAAGGCAACACAGCTCATTACCCGGAACACACCATCCCCATTGTCAAACGTGGTGGCAGCATTATGGTTTGGTCCTGCTTTTCTTCAGCAGGGATAGAGAAGCTGGTTCAAATTGATGGGAAGATGGATTGAGCCAAATACAGGACCATTCTTGAAGAAAACCTGTTTGAGTTGCAAAAGACCTGAGACTGGGACGGAGATTTGTCTTCCAATAAGACAATGATCCCAAACATAAAGCAAAATCTATAATGGAATGGTTCACAAATAAACTTATCCAGGTGTTAGAATGGCCAAGTCAAAGTCCAGACCTGAATCGAATCGAGAATCTGTGGAAAGAGCTGAAAACTGCTGTTCACAAACGATCTCCATCCAACCTCACTGAGCTAGAGCTGTTTGCCAAGGAAGAATGGACAAAAATTTCAGTTTCTCGATGTACAAAACTGATAGAGACATACCCCAAGCGACTTGCAGCTGTAATCGCAGCAAAAGTGGCGCAACAAAGTATTAAGTTAAAGGGGCACGCCCCATTTTTCAGTTTTTGTGTCATGTTGTGACATGCATGTTTGTGCTTTAACCCTTTGCTCCTTTTCCCCCTAAATTGAGCTGGGATCTGATAGCCGTTACCTGTATGGATTATGGTCAGTTCCCAGCTCCTCTGCGTAGCCACACATGCGTGGGTGTTTCCGCTGCGTTGCATGACCACCCGCATGTGCGGTCCCTGGCTACTGCTGTGAAAGCTACCCATAGGTTGCAAGGTCCTCTGCACTGGTGCATGACTTACTACATGGGTTTAGGCTGCAGCCATTTTCAGGTGCCCTTGCTGTGCTTATGTCTGGCTCTCATAGGGTGCGCAGGCCACACCTGCCCTGCTTTTATCAGGGTTGTGTGTGTACCTGAAATGCTGTCTCCAGCCAATTGCTGAGGGGCAGCTCATATATAAAGGCTTCCTGCCTTATGGGCGGGGCCTTAGCTACTCACATAGCTTCTGAACCTAGCCTTGTGGTGTGTGTGTGTGTTCAGCTCCTGCTTTGAGTTCGATCAGCTCTGGAGAGCTGATACCCTCGTCCTGTCTTGTGATCCTGAACTCGTTCCTGTGCCTTTCCTAGAGGCGGTAATTCTAGGCTCGTATCTCTGATCCTGAACTCGTTCCTGTGCCTTTCCTAGAGGCGGTAATTCTAGGCTCGTATCACTGATCCTGTACCTGACTGTCTGAACTGTGTCTGCTGTGCTATGTTCCTGAAACCTTCTGTGTACTGAACCCTAAGCCCAGTGACTGTGATACTTTGCTAACTGACTTTCTGTGATATATCCTGGGTTCATTTGGAAGGAGGAGTCCGGTGTGGGTGTGCTGAGTTTCTGTTACTTTGTGCTCAGCTTGCTTTTGGTGCAATCCCCGCCCGGCTCCAGTTGAGCCTGGTGGGACTTGCACCAGACCGCTTGGATTCCTTTTCAGATCGCTTCCAGATGTCCGGATCCGATCCTTTCCTGCCTGATGTCCGGAGCCTGCCGATCGTTGCCAGATGTCCCTAGTCTGATACTGCGGCCTCATGTCCGGAGACTGATGTCCGCAGGCCGATGTCCGGAACCTGTCGATCGTTGCCAGATGTCCGGAGTCCGATGCCAGTGTTCTGTTTCCTGAGATCCAGCCGGTGTTCCGGTGTCCGTGTTCCTGATGTCCAGTCCGTGTTCCTGTGTCCGTGTTCCTGTTTCCGTGTTCCTGAGTTCAGTTCGTTGTTTCCTGAGTTCGTGATTCTGATGACCTCGTCTACCCTGATGTTATGTACTGTGTGTCATCCCTTATTTACTTTAGTAAACTTTATTTACCTATACCTGAAGTTGTGCGGTGTAATCAAGTCCTACGTGTCTCTTCTTCGTCCACATGCTCACTGCCACAGAACCCCGGTCTCTGCCAGTCCCTAGTTTGGGTAGGCCCGGGTCCCCCTCTGTGGTATGGAGGGTCCAGATTGCATTCCTGGACTGAGCCGCTTCTCGGCGGCTGCAAGCCCAAACGTGACATTTTGTATTTCCACAAAAATTTAAAATAACCAATAAATTTCATTCAACTTCACAATTGTGTCCCACTTGTTGATTCTTCACCAAAAATTAACATTTGGTATCTCTATGTTTGAAGCATGATATGTGGGAAAAGATTCAAAAGTTCCAGGGAGCCGAATACTTTCGCAAGGCATTGTATATATATATATATATATATATATATATATATATATGTCAGCCTGGGAGGAAGGTAATACCCATGGAGCTTCCCATACTATTAATATCAGCTCACAGCTGTATAGTTAGCTTTTACTGGCTTTTAAGATGGGGAACTCCCCCAAAAAATAGGTGGTCCCCCTATAATTAATAACCAGCAAAGTTTATACAGACAGCTGCAGCAGGGCCGGTGTCAGCACCCGGCATACCCGGGCAAGTGCCAGGGCCCTGAGCAGGCGGGGGGGCCCACTCGCCATCAGGCACCCCGGCACCTATTAGCGGATGAGAGCGGTACCAGCACTGCCACTGGGCCCCCCCACTTGCACAGGGCCCCGGCAATAGCCGGCGCAATACTTACCTCTCCTCGTGCCTCCGCAGCTCCGGGCTCCAGTGGGCGCCTGAAGGGCGCCCGCGCTTCCTCTCACAGCAGCACCGCTGAATGACATCATCATTCAGCGGCCGGCTGTGGCAGAGAGAGCGCAGACGGCGGACAGGTGAGATGTGAGGTGTATGTGTCTGTGTGTATCAGTGTGTGTGTATGTAGTGCGGTGCTTTGTGTGTGTGTATGTGAGAGAGTGCTGCGGTACTGTCTGTGTGATGGTGCTGTATCTGTGATGGTAGTGGGGGAGGCAGTGATGGCGGTGAGGAGCCGGAGGTAATGATGATGATGATGGGGAGGCGATGATGATGGGGAGGGATGATGATGATGGGGATGAGTGGGAGCAATGATGATGATGGGGAGGCAATGATGATGATGATGGGGAGTCTTTCCACAGCACCCTTTCTTGAGCCGTAACAGCGCAGAACGCAGCACAGTGCAGAGGAGAGCTCCATATTTTGTATGGAGCATTATATGGGGTCCAATAGTCTTTATGGAGCATTATATTTGGCCCATAATACTGTATGGAGGACTATGTGGTGCCCATAATATTGTATGGAGGACTGTACTGTCCAGTCTGTACTGTGTGCTGTGAGGATTTGGCGGTTTTTGAGCTATTGTACAATTTACAATAGATATCACTCATGTAATGGAAGAAGTGAAGTGTTTGGCATTGTACTATACCCATATTTCTCTGCAGTATCTGTGCATCATGAATCGTGGTCTGTGTTAAAGGGGCCCACTGAGACTCTTTCGCCCGGGGCCCATAAAAACCTGGAGCCGGCCCTGAGCTGCAGGCTCATATTAATAGCTTTGGAGTGGCCATGGATACTGGCCCCCCAGGCTAAAAACATCAGCTTTCAGCTGCTCAAGAAAAGGCTTATCTCTAAGATACACCAATTCTGGCACTTAACCTTGCTCTTCCCACTTGCCCTGTAGCAGTGGCAAGTGGGGTGATAGTTGAGGGGGGTTGATGTCACCTTTGTATTTTCAGGTGACATCAAGCCCCAAGGTTAGTAATGGAGAGCCGTCAATAAGATGCACTCATTAATAACCCATAGTCACATTGTAAGAAAACACAGACACCCGGAAAAAAATCCTTTAATTGAAAAAACAAAAACAATATCCTCACCTTTCCGCAGAGATACTTTTGATAACCAGCCAGGCAAAACTCACAGCTGGGGGATGCAATCCTCAGCGGTTAGCTTCAGCAAGACTGGTTATAAAGAATAGAGGGGTCACCACGCCGTATTTTTTAATTGTTTAAATAATTTAAACAACCGGTGTGGGTTCCCCCCCATTTTTGACAACCAGCCAAGCTAAAGCAGACATCTGGAGCTGGTATTCTCAGGCTGGTAAGGGGACATGAATATTGATCTCCCCAGCCTAAAATTAGCAGCCCGCAGCCACCCAGATAAGGCGCATCTATTAGATGTGCCAATTCTGGCACTTTGCCCGGCTCTTCCCACTTGCCTTGTAGCAGTGGCAAGTGGGGTTCATATTTGTGGGGTTGATGTCACCTTTGTATTGTCAGGTGATGTCAAGCCCACGGCTTAGTAATGGAGAGGTGTCTATAGGACACCCATCCATTACTAATCCTATACTATACCTAATTACAGCTGCATATTGTCTCTATGCTAAGCAGAGTAGAAATAAAAAATAATAATCTTGAACCAGGAGGAATAGGTCCAAATGGAGGAGGAGGTGGACATCGCGGTATATGCGGAAGTGGTGGAAGAGGAGGTAGCCAACACAGTTTTTTGTGCTTTTTTTTGTGGACGAGGCCCAGAAATGAAACAAATGGCAAATAGAGCTGAAGACTGGCTGAGTGTGGCTGTTATAGTTGTCTAGTAATCCAAAGGTATGAACAAGTTGTGTGCGATTCACTCCTGGTTCATTTAAGGAATGTTAGGTTACCCACAATGGATGTTCCTGTCTTTGATGACCCCCCTTTCCATGTAAAACACATGTTCCCATAGTACACTTGGTGCAGGGCACAATAGCGCCTCCAAAGCATAAAGGGCAAGCTCAGGTCATATGTCCAATTTGGAAACACAGAAGTTAAATGGGGCAGATCCATTTGTTTGTACATGAAGACGTGCAGACAGGTAGTCTTCCACCATGTTGTTGTAACACTGCCTCTTGGTAATACGGACCATATAAGATGGTGGTGCTGGATGTTGTGGCTTGCTCGTAAAGTCTTTCCACATTTCTGCCATGGTATCCTGTTTTTTGAGGTGCTGGGGGTGTCCCAGCTGTGATGGCGATTTCCTCCTCCTCCTTGTTGTTCCACTGTGTCCCCACTGTCAGCATATAGTTGTATTCACGCATTTTGTGATCCCTCTCTAGTGACGGAAGTAATGATGGTAAGTTGTCCTTGTAGCGGAGATCCATCAGGGTGGCCACCCAGTAATCTGCACTGGTAAGAATAAGGGCATCTCGGCAGTCTTTCTGCAGGCACTGCAGCATGTATTGGCTTATAAGTGCCAGGCTGCCAAGAGACTATAACAAGCTGCTCTCGATGGGAAGTACATTGTCTGGATATTTTGTATTTCCTCCAGTGATTCTCGTGAGCTGATCTGAGTGCCACTCTGCTGTGAAAACGTCTGTTCCTTATCCTCTTCCTCCTCTTCCTCACCATCACCACCCATAATCCTCCAAAACTGTCCCATGCCTGTATAGTTGTGTACCTGGCCGTTGTTGGGACACCCTCTGAGCCATGTGTGGACGACAGGCCTAATAACGGGGGGAATTGACTCCTCTCTTCCTGCTCCTCCTGAGCGTCTCCGCAAGATAAATTACACAGTCTATGTATAGGATGTCTGATTCTGCATGTGTTCAATTGCAATAGAAGAAACAGCGCTCCATCCAGGTGAAATAATTTTCAAAAAGCTTTAATCCGCCATATAAATGCGACGTTTCGACCCATAACAGGTCTTTTTCATGCTTGAAAAAGACCTGTTATGGGTCGAAACGTCGCATTTATATGGCGGATTAAAGCTTTTTGAAAATTATTTCACCTGGATGGAGCGCTGTTTCTTCTATTGCAATTGATTACGTGTCCAAGAAGGTTCCTTGGCTGTGAGACGAGCGCCCCAATGCAGTTAGTGCTGTCAGTCCACTCTGCTTTTTTAGGATCTGCATGTGTTCAATGAACACATGCAGAATCACCGCACGTACAATAGCCGGCAGCGCTTTGAATGGACCGGGTATCCGCTGCGTTCGAAACCCTGACAATCCTGACCATGGAAACATACCCTTATACTAGGTGGTGGTTAGACATGAGCTAGAACGCCTTCCGCCTCTGCCCCAGCCGTCACTATATTTACCCTGTGGGCAGATAGGGAGATGTAATGTCCCTGGCCATGCTTACTGGTCCACGTATCAGTAGTTATGTGGACCTTGTCACTCATGGTGTTGCACAGTACACACTTGATTTGGTCCACAACATGATTGTGCAGGGCAGGGACTGCCTGCCCTACTAAAGCCAACACCTGTCACACTACAGAGGTTAGCTTGGTGCCGCTGCTACATCACAGAACATTAACAGTGAAATGAGGTACCATTGCAAACCCAAGTGTACTGCTATTGCATAGAGCAAGTCTCAAAGATCATATGAAGTTGGACTTCCATTTAACTTGCTTGTTACAGTTGCAGTACTATCAGGGTCACAATGCGACCATATTGACTTGTTTTGCAAAGTGATGTATCAAGGGCACCAAGCGAACCTTGGTTATATAACAGGTGTGGCAGCCATATTTACCATGTAAGCCTAGCCTTCAAGGAGTTATGCATTACTCGGACAATCTCTTCTGAGTACATACGTTTCCCTCTACTAAAATAATAAAAATATACTCACCTTTGGTGCCAGTGACATTCCAGCAGTATCAGCACGGTCTCTCCCTGGGATTACGTGACATTATGTCATGTGATCTCTGGGGCTAATTAGCACTGGCTTCACTCTTCCCGTCATTGGACAAATCTAAACATCCGGAAGAAGTGAGAGCAGCTGTAGCGGCCGCTGATTGGCCGCAGGGATCGCGTGACATAACAATGTAATGCAATCCCTGGGAGAGCCAGTGACAACACTGTTGGATCAGCACCAGCATCGGAGGTGAGTATAAGTGTTATTATATTACTAGAGGAGAAACATAGGGATTCAGAACCATTTAAGAACATATACATTACAAGACACAGAAATTAAACAGGGAATTCCCATATCACACACCACCCCATTAGACCCAGTGATCGACATAACACAATGGTTCAGTTTAGCATAAATTGTTTCTTTACCAGAAAGCAAGAAAGAAAAAAATTACCTTCCTATTTTATTTTACTCAAGATTTCATATTCGAAGTCCAGTTTATAATATTATACAGCTAAAATGATATTTCTGATGTATCCTCCACCAAGCATTAAATGAATAAGCTCTGATTAAATCTTCTTCGGAGCCCATTGTTTTATATGTAGGTCGGGCGAAGTAGTTACGGATTAAGCAACGCTCCTCTGCTCCAGTCTGTAGGGATAAGTTATGTTATACCGTAGGCCTGGACAGAAGTAGCTTTCTCTCTGCCTGCTGTGAATGTTTGAATAAAAATAAAGGGTAAGGCCTGCGACACGGGGGAAGAATGAAGAAGACAAAGGGTTTTTAGAAAAGGGTTAGGAAAGAGGACATTGCAAGTGAAACTGAAAGGATGGGGAGAAGAAAAAAAGGCGTTTACAATGGGACAATGGCTGTACTAATCGCTTTGATATATTATACAAACCAAGAGACACAAAACATTGTGTAATTATTTATAAATGACTTCTTCACTCCTATGTATAATACAAGCTGAAGAATAAAACTGCAGGCTCCTCGCTAAAGTATTCCTAAATAGAGGCCGCTCAAAAGAGCCTAGAAGTGTTTGAAATAAATAATTAATGGCTGATTTTCTGCTTGTCTCATTAAAACATTTTAATTGCAGAAAATAAAAAATACATCTGCATTGAAATACTCAGCTGCAACCGCTGGTCTCTGAAATGGGCATTGGTTGTCCAAATGGTCATACATTTGTATAGGGTTAGCTACAGAGGTAAACCAATCCACGTCCATTGGAAAGATTTCAGGAGCAGAAATTTCAGGAGAACATGTCCAAAGGGACCACCACAGTGCACAAAGCTAGTAGTTCTGGGACACATTTGGCTGGAGGAGAACTTATTTTCATGGTTTGTAAAATTGCAAATATCCATCCTGTTCTCAGCAGTCACCAGTCCGGCACGCAGAAGCTTTCTACTTAGGCTAAAACCCTTTATTGCCTGAAGCATTTGAACTGTAAGCTGACTCCAAATCTTAATCATGGGGGTGATATGTCCTCTGGGAAAGCACCTTCTGTCCATCTTTATGTTTAACAATTCAGAGCTTTAACACTCGCCCTCTCTGAAACAGAGCAGCCCCACTCTTAGAAGCTGTGTGTACTTCCACTGCCGAAAGTATCATGTGACCTAGTCCCGGTACAGTATGTTCATATTGCAGCCATATAATGCTCAGGCAGGCACTATGGCAATATCAGGCTCCATTCTGCTGATGTTTAGGGCCAGAGTGTCATCATATTACTGAACAATTAAGAAATACCAGTCTATGTATACAGTTATATCAATTAATTGATACATATATATCAATATGAAATGATGTGTGGAACCTCCAGCTCTTCCTATCAATACAACACATGTCCTAACATCAACCCATATTTTATCCAATGCATATTAGTGCAATTTAGCAATGCGGGATTAAATTTGTTCCATTCACAGCATAGACAATTGCCTTCAGATACGAGATGTGCAGCATCTGAAACAACGGATACTGGAAGCCTGTGCTAGCATTTCTTCTGCGGTGCTGCTATCATTGTGTCAAGAGTGGGAGAAGAGGGTTGCAATGACAATCCAACACAATGGGCAGCACTTTGAATACATTTTATAAGTGGTCATAAACTTGTAAATAGCTCATGAAAGAATAAAGTTACATTAAAACCAAGCACACCATTGTTTTTCTTGTGAAATTCTCAATAAGTTTCATATATCACATGACCCTCTTCCCATTGGAAAAAATAAAGTTGGTTCCAAAATGGCCGACTTCAAAATGGCCACCATGGTCACCACCCATCTTGTAAAGATTTCCCCCTCCCATATACTAATGTGCCACAAACAGGAAGTTTATAACCATTCCCATTTTATTCAGGTGTATCCATATAAATGGCCCACCCTGTACATTCAGAGAAATCGTGGGATAAATTTTGGTGCCATTTTTACCCATTTCCCCATAAGACAAAACTAAATTTCGATGGTAAAAATGCAATTATTTTTTCTTCACTGCCCAATGGTAAAAAATTATTTGACGTCGATGTGATCTCTTACATTAATTCATTGAGAGATGTAGTTTGTAAAATGGTGTAACGAATTTGGGGTTCTGCTGTTGTGGTGCCTCAGGGGCTCTCCCAGTGGGTCATATCACCCGTAAACCATAACATTAAAATCTGCTCTATAATATGGTGCTGCCTACCTTCTAAGCTTTGCAGTGAGCATGAAAAGTATTTTCCAATTACCGTATATGCAGGGTACTGGCACACTCAGGAGAAAAATTTACAACAAACTGGGGTCCATTCTCTCCTAAAAACTTGGGACTGTGCCTCAAAAGTAGTTTTTGACCACATATGGTGTATTGGTGTGTTCAGAAGAAATTGCAAAACAGATTTTGGTGTCCATTGTCTCCTGCTATCCTTGTGAAAATGAAAAAAAAAATGAGCTAAAACATTTTTTGGGGGAAAATTTTTTTTTTTTGCATTTTCACAGATCAACGTTGTAAAATTTTATGAAGCATCTGTCGGATCAAGGTGCCCACCACACATCTAAATAAATTCTCTGAGGGGTCTCCTTTCCAAAATGAGGTTACTCAAGGGGATTTTCCACTTTTAGGCACATCAGGGACTCTCCAAATGCAACATGACACTCACAGACCATTCCATCAAAGTCTGCGCTCCAAAACATCACTCCTTTCTGAGCCATGCCATGCTCCCCCACATATGGAGTACCTTCATACTCAGGAGCAATTGCACAAATTGTGGGTTCAATTTCTCCTTGTTTTCCTTGTCAAAATAAAAATATTTGAGGTGAAAGAACTATTTTGTGTAAAAAATGTGATTTTTCACAGCTCTATGTTGTAAACTTCTGTGAACCACCTGGGGGATTCAAAGTGCTCAACACACATCTAGATACCCTTAAGGGGTCTAGTTTCCAAAATAGGGTCACATGTGGGAAGGTTCCACAGTTTACACACGTCGGGGGCTCTCCAAACGCAACATGGCATCCGCTAATGATTCCAGCCAATTTTGCACTCCAAAAGTCCAATGGCACTCCTTCCGTTCCAAACCCTGCCGTGTGCACAAACAGTAGTTTTCCCTCACATATGGGGTATTTAAGTATTCAGGAGAATTTGAACAACATATTTTTGGGTTCATTTTCTCCTATTGTTGTTGTGAAAATAAAACATTTAGGGCTAAAAAATATTTTGTGGGAAAAGTGGAATTTTTTAAATTATTTTCACGGCTCTAAGTTATAAACCTCTGTGAAGCACTTGTGGGTTCACTGTTCTCACCACACATCAAAATAAGTTCATTCAGAGGTCTAGTTTACAAAATAGGGTTAGTTGTGAGGCGTTTCCACTGTTTAGGCACATCAGGGGCTCTCCAAACATGACATTGCATCAATACTCGATTCCAGCCAATTTTGCGTTCCAAAAGTCCAATGGCAATCCTTCCCTTCAAAGCCATGCCATGCGCCCAAACGGTAGTTTTCCCCACATATGTGGTATCAACATACTCAGGAGAAATTGCACAACATATTTTGGGGACCATTTTCTCCTGTTACCATTGTGAAAAGAAAAAACTTGGATCCAAAGTTATTTCTTGTGCAAAAAAAGTTGTTGCTTTTTTTCCACATTTCAATAATTCCTGTGAAGCACCTTGAAGGGTTAATAAACTTCTTGAATGTGGTTTTAAGTACTTTGAGGGTTGCAGTTTTTAGAATAGTATCTCCTTTGGGAATTCTCTGTCATATAGACCCCTGAAAGTCACTTCACATGTGATATAGTTCCTAAAAAAAATGGTTTGGTAAATTTTGATGGAAAAATGAGAAATCGCTGGATGACTTTTAACCCTTCTAACTTTCTAACAGAAAAAAAAAGTATGCTTCAAAAATTGTGCTGCTGTAAAGTAGACTTGAGGTCAATGTTATTCATTAGCTATGTTGTGTGATATAACTCTCTGATTTAAGAAAATAAATATTCAATTTTTGAAAATTGGGAAATTTTCTCCAAATGTCCAATTTTTTTCTCAAATAAAGACATCATATCTAACAAATTTTACCAATATCATAAAGTACAATATATCATGAAAAAAAATTCTCAGAATCAGTGGGACCTGTTGAAGTGTTCCAGACTTATTACCCAAAAAATGAAACTGGTTAGAATTGTAAAATTTGGCCTGGTCATGAAGGTGGAAACAGAGGTTAAATTACTGGGTCTGTGTGTAAAGTGAACAGCACACGGATGTCGTCATCTAAGTTCTGTTTGTTTTAGACTACATAATGGATAAGAGATTTTTTTTGCATATGGTGAAAGGACGACAAATACAGACACACCAAACCATAAATGGATGAAAAATGGTCCATTTTTAATTGTATGCAAAAGAAAATCAGAAATCATAATGAGACATTAGGCTAATTGAGACTGAAATTGTTTTACATGTGGGGAAAATGGCTTCATTATTCAAAAAATGTCCACCAAAATTACAACAGGAAATCAAGTTTCCACAGTTTTTTTTTTCACTGTGGAGTACAGTTATATGAAAAAGTTTGGGCAACCCTATTAATCTTAAGCTTAATGTTTTATAAAAATTGGTGTTTTTGCAACAGCTATTTCAGTTTGATATATCTAATAACTATTGGACACAGTAATGTTTCTGCCTTGAAATGAGGTTTATTGTACTAACAGAAAATGTGCAATCTGCATCCAAACAAAATTTCAAGGTGCATAAGTATGGGCACCTCACCAGAAAAGTGACATTAATATTTAGTAGATCCTCCTTTTGCAAAAATAACAGCCTCTAGTCGCTTCCTGTAGCTTTTAATGAGTTCCTGGATCCTGGATGAAGGTATTTTTGACCATTCCTCTTTACAAAACAATTCCAGTTCAGTTAAGTTTGATGGTCGCTGAGCATGGACAGCCCTCTTCAAATGATCCCACAGATGTTCAATGATATTCAGGTCTGGGGACTGGGATGGCCATTCCAGAACATTGTAATTGTTCCTCTGCATGAATGCCTGAGTAGATTTGGAGCAGTGTTTTGGATCATTGTCTTGCTGAAAGATCCATCCCCTGTGTAACTTCAACTTTGTCACTGATTCTTGAACATTATTGTCAAGAATCTGCTGATACTGAGTGGAATCCATGCGTCCCTCAACTTTAACAAGATTCCCGGTGCCGGCATTGGCCACACAGCCCCAAAGCATGATGGAACCTCCACCAAATTTTACTGTGGGCAGCAAGTGTTTTTCTTGGAATGCTGTGTTTTTTTTTACGCCATGCATAACGCCTTTTTGTATGACCAAACAACTCAATCTTGGTTTCATCAGTCCACAGGACCTTCTTCCAAAAGAAATTGGCTTCTCCAAATGTGCTTTTGCATACCTCAGCCGACTCTGTTTGTAGCGTGCTTGCAGAAACGGCTTCTTTCGCATCACTCTCCCATACAGCTTCTCCTTGTACAAAGTGCGTTGTATAGTTGACGATGAACAGTGACACCATCTGCAGCAAGTCGATGCTGCAGCTCTCTGGAGGTGGTCTGAGGATTGTCCTTGACTGATCTCACCATTCTTCTTCTCTGCCTTTCTGATGTTTTTCTTGGCCTGCCACTTCTGGCCTTAACAAGAACTGTCCCTGTGTTCGTCCATTTCCTTACTATGTTCCTCACAGTGGAAACTGACAGGTTAAATCTCTGAGACAGTTTTTTGTATCCTTCCCCTGAACAACTATGTTGAATAATCTTTGTTTTCAGATCATTTGACAGTTGTTTTGAGGAGCCCATGATGCCACTCTTCAGAGGAGATTCAAACAGAAGAACAACTTGCAAGTGGCCACTTTAAGTAGCTTTTCTCATGATTGCATACACCTGGCTATGAAGTTCAAAGCTCAATGAGGTTACAAAACAAAAAAAGTGCTTTAGTAAGTCAGTAAAAAGTAGGTACGAGTATTTAAAACAAGAAAATGATAAGGGTGGCCATACTTATGCACCTGTCAAATTTTGTTTGAATGCAGATTGCACATGTTCTGCTACTACAATAAACCTAATTTCAAGGCAGAAACATTACTCTGTCCAATAGTTATTAGATATATCAAACTGAAATAGCTGTTGCAAAAACACCAATTTTTATAAAACATTAAGCTTAAGATTAAGGCTGGCTTCACACATCCGGCGGGCGCCTTGCGGCGCCCCCGGCATTTTCCCGCAGCGCCGCATCTGAAAATCTGATGCGCCGCATGCGGCTTTTTTCGCATTGACATGCATTAGCGCCGGATGGCGCCGCATGTCAATGCGTTGCATGCGGTTTTGTCCGGATGCGGCGCAAATGTACATTGCGGCGTCCGGAAAAAACGCTGCATGTAACGTTTTTTTTTTTTTGCCGGATGGTTGCTTATCTCTCCAAGCATCAGCAACCATCCGGCAAAAAACCGCATTTTGGGCGCCGAAGTGTGAAAGATTTTCACATGCGGCGCTGCGGCAAAATGCCGGGGGCGCCGCCAGGCGCCCTCCGGATGTGTGAAAGAGGCCTAATAGGGGTGCCCAAACTATTTCATATAACTGTATATAGATAGTCAGTCGTTATATAGATAGTCAGTCGTTTGGGTCATCGGTGTATAGTCATTGAAGGTCCCATGCTGGCTCTCTGCAGTACCTGACACTGCAATACTTGTGACGTTGTGTGTGGTACAGCGGCTCAGCTTATACAGGTAAGAAGGCTGTAAACATAGAGATATGGAAGCATGGAAATTGCTACCGTGGGGCTTAGTAAGCCCAAAAGGTCCCTGTGGCTCATATACAGTAAGACCAATTCTTCAAATTACCTGTGATACTTGGGGCCTTGTTGGGGTTTTGAGTTGAGGTCAACAAGACGCAAGTTACACCACTGTAGGGAAGTATGTTGTGTCACTGTGGCAATAAAGTAGCAGTGGGACAGTGCTGCCTGCTGTGGCCTCCACATTCTGCTGGTCAATCATTTTGAGTGGAACTTGTCTCTATCTAATAATACCATTTGTCATCTAATCTAGTAATTACAAACTCATCAACAAAATGGCATATTTAATTCTTCATCTTGTCATGTATTTTTGCTTATATTGATTATTCTTTTGCAATGTGATTTGTGAGAACGGTATTTCCTACTGGAGAAGAGCTAATGTATATATGTTTTTGAGTGGAACATCACCTAGACTGAAGACCCCCATATAGAATAGATTACCTCCCCTGACTCCTCCATGCACCAGATCACTTAGCTTGGCCCAGCACTCTTGTGTTCACCATGAGAACATCGCTGCCGCCTGCCAGACTCCATTGGCCGAGGCTTATCCCACCGTTGAATAAAAGGATGGGCTATTGAAATTCTAATGGTGGAATCCTTCTTTGCCCTAAAATCATCTGTTGAGAAGAGTCAGGAGTCCACCATGCACATTAGACTGATGGTTATCGGCAACATTACTGATGTAGCAAAATTAACATTTAATGCTTTATGTGCCTTGAGGTAGCAAACTTTAATTTTGCAATTTCAATTACATGTGATGCTGTAAAGGTCACGTTATAGTTTGCTACATACTGTATTCATTCATTTGAGATCAAAACTTCATTGCTCCCTCCATTTTACAGATGGACACAGAGCACTGCCTCATTCAGACAACGTTTCAGCAGCAGATGAAGGAAGGGAGCCACAGTCATTACTAGTGGGTAGGCGGAGCCCACATAGGATAGAAACACCTCAGATTAAAAAAGTGTTGACCGGCCCCTCCAGCTTATAGGGCTCCTCCTACTCCAGCTCTCCAGTCTAAAATTTGAGGTCACAGAGGATAGTCGCTGCTGGAAGCAGCTCCTCAGAAATTTTTTTTATTTTAGTCGGACAGAGACTTGGACCGCCAGTGGTCTAGAGGTCTCAGGGGTCTCAGCGCTGCTGGACCCCCACCTCTCCCTTGGCGGATCTGTATTACCCTGTAAGGTGGTCCCTGCAGAACCCTGCCGGCCCTGGGGGATGAGGATTGCTTCCCTGGCGGGGACGCAAACAGCGCTTCTGGGGTCACTGCATTCCCCGCCCTGGGGGAAGCTACGGGCACAGCGCCACAAATCTCTGAGGGGTCCCTGTGGCGCTCAGCTGGGTGAGTACTCCACACTTTAATGTGTTTTGAGTGCTTCAGCGGCCGCTGCGGCAGCCGCTGCTACATGTATTCATGTGTGGTGATTGTGTACTTTTGTCCGCAGGTGGATACCTGCAGGACATGGGAGCGGGAGCGGAGTGAGTCGCGCGCTTTTTTGAAACCGGTGGGGGGCGTGGCTTCCCTGCCTTTTTCTCTTCCGGCTTCTCTCCCTAGCGCGGCGGCCATTACTGAAGGCCTTCTCGGGCTCCTCACTCTCCGCTCCCCCCGACCGACCGAAAGGAAGACACTACACCGCGGCCAGCTGGGTGAGTCGCTTCTACCTGTCAGGGCAGAAGCTTGACCCCCTCACACCCACAGCGCAGGAGGTATTGTCACACGGAATGATCACAATAGCGTCGCTTAATTTTGCGATCGTTTTTTTTTTTTTTGTGATAGTTTTTTAATGTCGCTAGTAGCTGCCACAGTGGGCGATCTCATTGACGACGCATAAGTGGTTAGCGATCTCCTTAGCAACTTTGGCGGTCATTGCGATGTACAATTCAGCGCAATATGTTAGCGATCTCGTTGGCGTTTCTTGTTTAAGTGTGGCATACCTTTGAAACACTGTCCTGCAGATGTTACCTCATAAGAGGCACCTGGGGCACGCACACCCTTTTCATTACACAAGGGTTGTGGGGAGTCTGCGACATTAACCCCTTCTTTGGCGGTTAACCCTTTATTGGGAGACAGCTGGGGTAGCTCTCTCTTTAAGAGCTTAACCCTTCAGCGTACTTTTTGCCTTTGAAAACCACACTGTTCTAGTTGCTGACAGGTTTTTGACCTGCCATATACTGTGTGAGGGCATGTCGGATCAGGGTCCAGGAGGTGCGGACCGTTTCCCAGATCCGCTACAGGATCAGTCTCGCGTATCTGACACACAGACCTCGACGGCATCAAGCGCAGCGGTCGGAGGTGTCAGTGATGACAAAATGGAGGCCCTCACTCGTTCTATTAATGGCCTTTCTGACCTTCTAGGTTATTGGGTGTCAGCTAGATCCTCTCATGGTAGGAAGCGACACAGGCCGGTGCCTTCTTCCCCGCTTAGGGACTCGGAGATTTCGGGCATGGAGGGTTCCCCTTCAAGCTCGGATGGGGAGGTGTCCGATTCGGATAAGGAGGATCAGCAGGGACACTCTGCCTCTCTTTTGAGCCGTACAGAGGCTTTTATTGGAGCCATGAGGGAGGCGTTACAGTTACCGGAGGAGGTAACTAGACGTCCTGGTAAGTCGCCCGGATGTTTCAGGAGTCGCATAGGTCACGATCAGCCTTACCATCTCTGGACGAGCTTAATGAGGCAGTGGAGAAGGAACGCCTGTGTCCAGATAAACGTTTTCAGGGGACACGGTTTTTTGAGACACTGTATCCGTGTACGACGGAGTTGATCGATAATTGGATTCCTTCTCCTGAAGTGGATGTCCCTTTATCCCAGCTTAGCAAATCCTCATTGCTTCCTGTTAAAGGGAAGGCGAGTCTGCAGGATCCGCTGGACAGAAAAACGGAGATGGCAGCGAAATCCATCTACGAGGCCGCGGGTCATGGATTCAGAGCAGTGCTAGGATCCATGTGTGCTTGTAAAGCTTCCCTGAGCTGGTTAGACCATCTACGGACGGCGTGGCAAGATGGATCCCCACTATCCGAGGTAGAGGGGCTTTTCAAGTCATTGGAGGATGCAGCACGATATGGCAGTGATGCAGGTTTGGATACTGCCTCACTGCTGTCCAGGGCACAATCCTCGGCGATCACAGTCAGGAGAGCTCTGTGGCTTAGACAGTGGACCGGAGACGCGGTTTCCAAGCAAGGTTTGCTTTCTTTAGCTTACAAGGGTGGTCAGCTATTTGGATCTGACCTCACGGAGCTGATTGCCAAGGCAAAGGCAAAAGAAACGGCTTTACCGCAGCGAAGAGCTGTGTCTTCTGCGGCTGGCAGGCATAGTGCCGGTACTAGTCGGCGGTCCTTTCGGTCCAGGGGACGGTTCGGTCAGCCCTCTTGGGGATCGGGGCGTCCCTCTTTTTCGGGAAAAAAGAACGTTCAGAAATCCCGCACTTCCTGGAAACAGAGCTTCCGCCAAGACAAGCGGGAAGCTGACAAAAAGCCCGCTAAGGCGGACTGACGCCAGGGCCTCACTCGAGGGCTCTCGAGTGGGAGGTCGCCTGCTCCAATTCGAACCGATTTGGGCTTCCCGCGTGTCGGACGTCTGGGTGACGCGGGTTGTGTTGGCAGGCTATTTCATAGAGTTTCTTTCTCGACCCCCAGACAGTTTTTGCCAATCCCGCATTCCGTCAGAGCCCGAGCTATATGCCGCTCTACTGCGGGAGGTCGATTCTCTTCTACAGAAGGGTGTGGTGGTACCAGTTCCACCGGAGGACCGGGGAAGAGGGTTTTATTCCAACCTCTTTGTGGTCCCCAAAAAGGAGGACAAATTTCGCCCCGTTCTAGATCTCAAAAGATTGAATCGGCATGTCCGTTCCCAGAAATTCCGCATGGAGTCACTTCGCTCCGTTGTGGCGGCCTTGTCGCAGAACGATTTTTTGGTGTCAATCGACATTCGCGACGCTTATTTGCATGTCCCCATCGGAAGGGCCCACCAACGCTTCCTTGTTTTGCCATAGGCCAGGACCATTACCAGTTTGTGGCTCTGCCATTCGGGTTGGCCTCAGCACCCAGAGTTTTTACAAAAATTCTGGCTCCTCTTATGGCGATTCTGCGAAGACAGGGGGTTACGATTCTTCCCTATCTGGACGACCTTTTTGATTGTGGCGTCTTCAAAGGAGGAGGCGGTGACGGCTTGCAATCTATCCCTTCAGCTCCTGGAGGACTTCGGGTGGCTGGTCAATTGGGAGAAGTCGTCTCTGGAACCGTCACAGTCAATCCTGTTTTTGGGAATGCATTTTGACACGATACGAGCAGTGGTGTCTCTGCCTCCAGACAAGCAAGCGAGTCTTCTTCGTCATGTACAGGTTATGAAGTCTGCGACAGCAATGTCCCTTCGAAGGTGTATGCGCCTTCTGGGTTTGATGGTGGCGTCAATGGAAGCAATTCCGTTTGCCCAATTTCATTCCAGGGCTCTCCAAATGTTCATCTTGAACCGTTGGGATCGATCGCAGTTTTCACTGGATTGCAGTGTCATCATCTCCCACAGGGTGAGAGAGTCTCTAGAATGGTGGTTACGTCCGGAAGCGTTATCCCCGGGGAAATCCTTCCTTCCTCCGAGGTGGTCGATCATAACCACTGATGCCAGCCTGACGGGCTGGGGGGGTGTCTGGAACGATCTCTGGATTCAGGGAGTATGGTCGTTGGAAGAGTCTGTCCTGCCGATCAACATCCTGGAATTGAGTGCAGTTTTCCTTTGCCTCCAACACTGGACGGTCCCTTTAAGCGGTCTACCAGTCTGAGTGCAGACAGACAACGCTACGGCGGTCACGTATATGAACCATCAAGGTGGGACGAGGAGCTTCAGGCTCATGATGGAAGTGTCTCGAATTCTGGTATGGGCCGAGGCCAGAGTGCCAGCCATCTCTGCGATTCACATTCCAGGAGTTCAGAATATCACAGCGGACTTCCTCAGTCGCGAAAAGATGGATCCCGGAGAATGGAGTCTTCATCCGGAAATTTTTGCACTGCTGTGCTCCCGTTGGGGAACTCCCCAAGTGGATTTGATGGCATCCAGGTTCAATGCCAAGTTACCGACGTTCATGTCCAGGTACAAGGACTCGAACGCTGTGGCAGTGGATGCTCTGGTGGCTCCTTGGGACCAATTTGAGCTAATCTATGTGTTCCCGCCGATATCATTACTTCCTCTGGTGTTGCGTCGGATCAGATGGAGAGAGTCCCGGCTATGTTGATAGCCCCAGATTGGCCGAGGAGGACGTGGTTCTCGACACTGGTGTCGCTTCTGGCAGCGCCTCCACTTCCACTCCCTCTTCGCCCGGACCTGTTAACCCAAGGGCCCGTTCGTCACCCGGACCTGAAGTCTCTGCATTTGACGGCGTGGCTCTTGAGACCGAAATGTTGACCCGTCAAGGTTTTTCAGCCAAAGTCATTGCCACTCTGCGAGCTGCCAGAGGTCCGGCTACTACTAGGATTTATCACAAGACTTGGGAAGCCTTCTTCTCGTGGTGTTCGGGTTCTTCTAGGAACCCGAGGATTTTTTCCATTTCCAATTTGTTGGCCTTTTTGCAGTACGGGCTGGACAAGGGTTTGGCAGTTAGCACTCTGAAAGGACAGGTTTCTGCTCTGTCCTTGCTGTTTCGGAAGACTATCGCCTCGCGTAGGGACGTACGTTCCTTTTTTCGCGGGGTAACCTGTCAATTTCTGTCGCGGAAGGCGCCTGTGTCTCCTTGGCGGCTCAATCTTGTCTTGGAGGCTCTTCAACATGGACCTTTTGAGCCTATGGACTCTGTTAATCTTTCCTTTCTCTCTTGGAAGGTTGCCTTCCTAGTGGCGGTCACTTCTTTGAGAAGGGTTTCTGAGTTGGCGGCTCTTTCTTGCTCGCCTCCTTTTCTGGAGTTTCTCCCAGATCGCGTAGTGCTTCGCACACGGGGCGACTTTCTACCTAAAGTGGTGTCACAGTTTCATGTTAACCAGGATATTGTGTTGCCCTCGCTCTCTCCGGAGCCAAGGAATGCGAAGGAACGGGCCTTGCACACATTGGATTTGGTGTGGGCTTTGAAGTTCTATTTGTCTATTACTCAAAGTTTTCGGAAGTCGGATTCTCTGTTTGTGATTCCAGCAGGTCGTCGACGTGGGCAACGAGCTTCCAAGGATTCTATAGCTCGTTGGATTCGGTCGGCCATTTTAGAGGCTTACCGACTTAAGGGCGAACCTTGCCCGATTAAGATTCGAGCTCACTCCACAATGGCTGTGGGTTCATCGTGGGCTTTCCATCAAGGAGCCTCGGCAGCTCAGCTCTGCCGGGCGGCGACCTGGCGCTCCGTCCACACATTTACAAAATTTTATAAGGTGGACGTCAGTGCTTCCGCTGATGCGGCCTTAGGACGTAGGGTCCTGCAGGCGGCTGTAGTTTAAAGTTCTTGTGAACTTGTATTTAGCGCTAGTTGCGCATTTATTTAGGTTGTTGGGTGTCTGCCTCTTTTGGTTTTTCTTTGCCCACCCTTATTTTTGGACTGCTTTGGGACGTCCCACTAGTAATGACTAGTGTGTCTCCCTTCCTTCATCTGCTGCTGAAACACGGATTTTGGTAAGAACTTACCTGTAAAATCCTTTTGTAATGTATGTAGTACAGTTCATATAGCGTCTTGTGCTTGGGTGCGATGAAAACACAGGAGTCACAGGTTTGATATAGAAAAGTCCTGTATTACTTCATACAAGTTGGCAGAAATAGTCACACAGTTTGCAGACACAGAAACAGGAGACACAGCAGGCCAGAGTAATCCAAGCTCAGCAATCACTCTCCAATACAGATTCAGGATCTTCTTCTCTGTTACCGTAAGTCCATGAAAACGTGGGTCTTTCAAAGAGCAGGGTTCAGAGTCCACAAGTGCTTCAGAGTTCCTCAGTAGGAATAGCTGGAGTACAAGGTCCAAGGCTTACAGGAGTCAAGTCACAGGTTCACTGCAGGCTAGATTCTGAAGCACTGATTGCTCAGCTGTGGCTGCTTAAGAAGCAAAGGAGAGAATCAGGGCGGGAACATGCAAGCTGGAAACTCCATTTTGACTGAGGGCAAGATAGCTACAGCAAGACAGAAAGTAAAATGGCTGACGAACAAACTGAGTTTCAGGAATATATACATAGAACCTTACATTACTCCCCCCTTAAGGACAACCTCCGGATGACCTCAGACCAGGCTTGTGTGGGTACCTCTGATGAAACTGACGGAGCAAGCGAGGAGCATTAACGTTATTGACCGGTTCCCATGAGTTGTCCTCCACTGGGTAGCCCTGCCATTTAATCAGATATTGTAACTGATTTCTATACAACCTGGAATCTAAAATCCTTTCCACCACAAATTCTTCCTGACCATCGACTAGCACTGGGTCAGGGCAAGGAGAGGAACGTCCAGGAAACGTATTGGGTGTCGCAGCCTTTAGTAGGGATACATGAAAGACAGGGTGGATTCTCATAGTTCTGGGCAGTTGAAGACGACAAGCAACGGCACTTATAATTTTACTGATTTTATAGGGTCCAATGTACTTATGTCCCAACTTAGACGATGGAATCCTTAACTTAAGATTTCTGGTTGACAGCCAGACCAAGTCTCCTACCTTGAAAGCTGGTGCAGGTTTACGAAATTTATCTGCTGCTTTCTTGTACCTTTCTTGAGCCGATTCCAGATTTTCCTTTAGAAGATCCATATTCTTCTGTAAAGACGTGATTCTTTCAGCCACTGCTGGTAAAGGCGTTTCTATGGGAAATCGTGGTAGAATGTTAGGATGATAACCTAGATTAGAGTAAAAAGGAGACTGTTTAGTGGAGGCACTCTGAGAGTTGTTATACGAGAACTCAGCTAATGGAAGTAGATCCACCCAATCATCCTGTAGGTGGCAGATAAAGCAGCGGAGATACTGCTCCAGGGTTTGATTGGTTCGTTCGGTCTGTCCATTAGTCTGGGGATGAAAAGCAGAAGAAAGGTTTACTTTAATGTCCAATGCTGCACAGAAATTTTGCCAAAACCTAGAAGTGAATTGCACCCCTCGATCCGAAATAACCTCATCCGGTACTCCATGTAAGCGAAACACATCTTTAATCATCAAATCTGATGTCTGTTTTGCAGTGGGTAAGCCGACACAAGGGATAAAATGAGCTGCCTTTGTTAGACGGTCAACCACCACTAGAATGGTGTTCTTCCCCTGAGAGGTTGGTAACTCCACAATGAAGTCCATAGAAATGGATCCCCACGGGCGGGACGGGGTGGGAAGAGGCTGTAACAGACCAGTTGGTGAGGAGCGAGGTGTTTTGCATCTTGCACAGACCTCACATGAAGTGACATAATTCAAAACATCCTTCCTGCAAGTGGGCCACCAAAAGAAACGAGAAAGAAATTCCTGTGTCTTTAGAATTCCTCTATGCCAGCTATCTTGGAATCGTGAATGAGTTGCAATACTCTTAATCTGACTGTTTCAGGAATATACAGACGTTGTCCCTGAATCCACACACCATTCTTAAAGACAAGACTTACGTCCCTTGGGGGTTGTGCCAAAAAGGAATCCGCATGGTATGCTTCCTTGATGTCCTTAAGTAGGTCTTGATTATGAATTACTCCTAGGAATCTAGAGTCAGGAAGAATAGTCTTAGGAGGAGTAATTGGACGTGTCTCTGCTGAGTAAATCCTAGAGAGTGCATCAGCCTTTCCATTGCGCGATCCTGGTCTATAAGAGATGATAAAATTAAATTGGTTTAAGAAAAGATTCCAGCGAGCCTGGCGAGGAGTCAGGCACTTAGCCGACCTGATAAACTCAAGGTTACGATGGTCTGTCAGGACGACTATTTGCTGTGCAGCTCCCTGAAGAAGGTGTCTCCATTCTTTGAAGGCGGCAATAATGGCCAACAACTCTCTATTGCCCACATCGTAGTTCCTCTCAGCCGAAGACAACTGCTGGGAAAAGAAGGCACAGGGATGCAAGACATTCTTCTCACCTGTTCTCTGAGAGAGTATAGCTCCAACGGCACAGTCTGAAGCATCCACCTCTATTATGAAGGCAAGCTCGGGGTTGGGATGTACTAGGATAGGTGCAGTGGTAAATTTATCTTTTAGACGGGAAAATGCTTCCTGGGCTTGGGGAGTCCAGGAAAACCTAGACTCTTTCCGGGTAAGTTGAGTGATAGGTGACACTACCTCAGAGAAATTTCTAATGAAACGTCTATAGAAGTTGGCAAACCCGATGAAGCGCTGTACCTCCTTCACATTTCTAGGACTTGGCCAATCCTTGATGGCTTGGGTTTTGCTTCCATCCATACTAATTCCTTGTGTAGACAGTACATACCCCAGAAATTGAATTTCGGTCCTATGGAATTCACACTTTTCAAGTTTGATGTAAAGATGATTTTGTCTTAGACGTTCCAAGACCATTCTCACATGTCCATGATGTTCCTCTGTGGAGTTAGAAAAAATTAGAATATCATCCAAATAAATTACCACGAATGTATCTAGGAGATCCCTGAAGATGTCATTCACCAAGTGTTGGAAAGTGGCTGGGGCGGTACTCAGACCAAAAGGCATAACTAGATATTCAAAGTGTCCATAGCGTGACCTGAATGCAGTCTTCCATTCATCCCCAGGTCTAATACGGACTAAGTTATAGGCCCCACGAAGATCTAGTTTACAAAAAATTTTGGCATGTCGCACTCTCTCCAATAACTCAGGGATTAAAGGCAATGGATAACGGTTTCTAATAGTAACCTTATTGAGTTCCCTATAGTCTACGCATGGTCTCAGAGATCCATCTTTCTTCTTTACAAAGAAGATGGGTGCACCTGCAGGAGATGAAGAGGGGCGTATGAAGCCCTTGGCTAGATTTTCATCTATGTAATCCTTTAAAGCCTTTAGCTCGGGCCCCGCCAGGGGGTAGATCTTACCAAAAGGTATCTCTGCTCCAGGCAATAATTCAATTGGACAATCATATGGACGGTGAGGAGGAAGCTGGTCAGCGTTCTTCTTGTCACATAAATCCACATAGTCCTGGTATACAGCTGGTAGTTCAGGGACTGACATGATTCCTTTAGGAACAGAGCAAGCTGAAACTTTTGGACTCATCTGTTTCTCTGGAAAGTGTAATTCCTTGGTCTCCCAGTTAATGGTAGGATTCTGAGCCTGCAGCCATGGTAGCCCTAGAATAATGGGAAAGTGGGGAGAAGAGATAAGCATAAAGGACAGTTTCTCTTGATGATCTTTACCCATAAGAACCCTCAAAGGCTCTGTTTCCTGATCCACTGGTCCAGAGGTCAGCAGGGAGCCATCCACAGTTTCCATCTGTACTGGAGTAGCCTTCTTCACTGAACGTATTCCCTGTTTCAGAGCAAAGGAGACATCCATAAAATTTCCACTTGCCCCTGAGTCGATCATAGCAGAGCTAGACACCCAAGCTGAGTCAACCCAGAGTTTGATGGAAAGAAAGCAATGAGAATTGTTTTTCTTACAACTCAGCTGGGACACCGCTGAGGAAACTTGAAAAATGGCAGCGTTTACACAGTCAACGTTCTCAGAGGCAACGGAGTTTAAGTCCGAGAAATCAAGATCTGTTGCTGCAGATCTCTCTGGAGCCTGAGGCTCGGACCTGACAGATCCCCTCTCGCAACACTCACAATGAATGAGTGCTGCAGTAGTCTTACGAGAACGGCTGGGGCAGTTTATAATGAAGTGCCCTGACTTACCACAATAGAAACATAGATTCTCCTTAAAACGATGTTCCTTGCGTGCATCACTAACCCGTCGTTGTAAAGAGTCTACCTGCATGGGTTCAGGTTCAGGTTCCCGTGTAATCCTACTCAAAGGTTCCTTAGCTGGAGAGGAAGGTAGGAAAAGGTTAGTACGATTGCTTTCGAACCATCTCTCTTGCCTGCGTTCAGTCAGACGAGTATCAATACGGATGCAGTAGTTAATAAAGTCACCTAACGCAGTGGGAGGGTCGGCACGAGCAAGTTCATCCTTAATCAGTGGAGATAACCCCTTTCGAAAAATAGATTTTTTGGCGGAACTGTCCCAGGTGGTATCAAGGGCCCATCTCCTGAAATCCAAGGCATATTCAGCTACCGAGTGCTTACCTTGGCGCAAAGCTAACATGGCTGCTTCAGCTGTTGCACCTCGATTGGGGTCATCAAACACCTGCCCCATGGCTGAAATAAAATCATCAAGGTGATTCAAACAATCATCCTCAGTCTCAATCAGAGGGTTTGCCCAGATTAAAGCCTTGTTGGTAAGCAACATAATTATAGTAAGCACCTTAGATCGTTCAGTGGGAAATTGTGAAGCATGTGCAGAAAAAAAAAGATTGCATTGATTAATAAATCCCCTGAATTTCTCACGTTCACCGCCAAAACGAAAAGGGGGCAACTTGGGAATCCCAGCACTCGGGGCTACGGCAGGAGCCTGGACTCGCCCCTCTAGAACCTCAATCCTGGCTCGCAAATCCTGGGTAGTCTGTCCAACCACTTGCAAATTGTGATTATTGAGGTCCTGTAGATTTGTAAAACGGGTCTTTATATTCTGCAAATCTGCAAGGATATTATCAGTCACTCCGCAAAGTTCCTTTATGCGGGCCTCCATTTTCCAGATCTTTTAAGACAGGATTACTGGAAGAAGAGGAGAGAAAAAAAAACAATAGTGTTCACCTGTGGCAACACTGCAGAGAGAAAAAAAAAATTAAGGGAACTGCTCACCTGGAATGGTTGTGAGAAGTCACAACCACTATCATCACAGAAAGTTTCAACCAGACATCCGATATCCAGAGTTACAGCAGACAAAAAAGAGAAAAGAAAGGAAAAAAAAACAAAAAACAATAGTGTTTACCTGTGGTAACACTGCAAAAAGAAAAAACTTAAGGGAATTGCTCACCTGGAATGGTTGTGAGAAGTCACAACCACTGTCATCACAGAAAGCACAACCGGACGTCTGATATCCACAGTACAGCAGACACAGCCTTCCAGACCCAGCAGACACTAACGTTTTGGCTTCAGAATCTTGTAATGTATGTAGTACAGTTCATATAGCGTCTTGTGCTTGGGTGCGATGAAAACACAGGAGTCACAGGTTTGATATAGAAAAGTCCTGTATTACTTCATACAAGTTGGCAGAAATAGTCACACAGTTTGCAGACACAGAAACAGGAGACACAGCAGGCCAGAGTAATCCAAGCTCAGCAATCACTCTCCAATACAGATTCAGGATCTTCTTCTCTGTTACCGTAAGTCCATGAAAACGTGGGTCTTTCAAAGAGCAGGGTTCAGAGTCCACAAGTGCTTCAGAGTTCCTCAGTAGGAATAGCTGGAGTACAAGGTCCAAGGCTTACAGGAGTCAAGTCACAGGTTCACTGCAGGCTAGATTCTGAAGCACTGATTGCTCAGCTGTGGCTGCTTAAGAAGCAAAGGAGAGATTCAGGGCGGGAACATGCAAGCTGGAAACTCCATTTTGACTGAGGGCAAGATAGCTACAGCAAGACAGAAAGTAAAATGGCTGACGAACAAACTGAGTTTCAGGAATATATACATAGAACCTTACACCTTTTCAGCGAAGAAGGAAGGGAGACACACATCCCTCCCATGGCAGAAGTGTGTTGTTGTGTTTTCAGATGCGGCGTGACCCTTCTCTGATAGCGATTATCTGGGCTGAGGTCGGCGCGCTAAGGCTCTGTTCCAGCATTGCCAGCTCATCGCAGTGGTCAGGTTCAGTGAGTAGTACCTGAGACTGTGTGGTTTTTTCTGTTATATGCATAACCTGTCTCCTTGTTTTTCTCTCTGAAATCCTTCAGAAGGGGTTAGGTTGCTCCGCTGGTGATATTTACTCTTCCTTAGCTTGGGTACGACTGGAGAGCTGGAGTAGGAGGAGCCCTATAAGCTGGAGGGGCCGGTCAACACTTTTTTAATCTGAGGTGTTTCTATCCTATGTGGGCTCCGCCTACCCACTAGTAATGACTAGTGTGTCTCCCTTCCTTCTTCGCTGAAAAGGATTTTACAGGTAAGTTCTTACCAAAATCCGTGTTTTTCACTTATGTGTTCTGTCTGTGGTCTTCATGCTATTTGGTGAGTTTTTTACCTCAGTATTTGTAAGCCAAAACCAGGAGAGGAAAAGTATTGTTATGGATCTGCAACTCAGGGCTAGGGCAGAAAGGGGAAAAGCTGACCCTGTACTAGGACTAGGCTGAAGCCCTGTGATGGAGTGGGAGACCTATTTCTTGTGATTAGACCCACTGACATTTCCTAGGCTAAACTCAAACGAAGACCTAAAGGTAGGGGGAAGGGTATCCCTCAATGATCTTGGGACTGGGAACAAAAAACAGGGTAACCTCCTAGTAGGAAAATAGAGGAAGCTGCAGAAACTAAAGAAAAAAACAAAAAACAAAGCAGGCAGAACTAGAGATCCTAGAACTGCACAAAATCAAACACAGAAAGCTATCAAAGCTCCTAGACAGAACTCTAGCGGATTAACACTGTTGTCCAGCAAGGACTGGGAGGCAGGTGCTGGATAATAAAGGGTGATACCATCACCTGACCTTAGATAAACTCAGCACCAGGGGAAAAAGACCAGCAGCCAGAAAACCACAACAAGATGGTGGATGTTCAAAACGAAATAGATTCTAACAAGTATAATAGAGACATGTCACCACTTCTGTATTTTTCCCCACTCTCCCTTACAATTACTGAGGTAAAAAACTCACAAAAATTCTCAACGTGACCTTATAGACTATGGGGCTGCTCACATGCGTGGGTTATTTAAGAGGCCAAGTGATATGTAAAAAATCAAAGGCTCATGTCCAGTTTTGATCAGAGTCACAAATCAAAATGACTAATACTAGTCTAGTGATCCATGAAAATCACAGACAGCACACGGATGGCATGGATGTGCAAATACGTGTGCTCCTTGTGTGCTGTCCCTGATTCACGTTACAATGAATAGGAGAAAAATGGTGGTAAAAACAGACACACGGACCAAACACTGATGAGAATCGGATGAAAAGCCCCGATGACACTTGGACCGTTTAATGCCAAAATGACAATTCACTAACATCTGACTGAGGTCTAACAACTCCATTTTACAGACTGCAGAGCCATAACATTGCCAAATGGCACCCTATTATTCAGCTTACAGGAACATTATATGGATTTTAATCATGCAAACCCTATTTAAAAGAAATTCCATTATTCACACCACATCTCCCATCCATTGACTAGTTGATAAATGCATGAATATACAGTACAGACCAAAAGTTTGGACACACCTTCTCATTCAATGATTTTTCTGTATTTTCATGACTATGAAAATTGTAGAATCACACTGAAGGCATCAAAACTATGAATTAACACATGTGGAATTATACATTACACTTTACAAAAAAGTGTGAAACAACTGAAAATATGTCTTATATTCTAGGTTCTTCAAAGCAGCCACCTTTTTCTTTGATTACTGCTTTGCACGCAGAAAAGGTGAACGGATGGACTCTACATGCCTAGTTCCCACCGTGAAGCATGGAGGAGGTGGTGTAATGATGTGGGGGTGCTTTGCTGGTGACACTGTTGGGGATTTATTCAAAATTGAAGGCATACTGAACCAGCATTGCTACCACAGCATCTTGCAGCAGCATGCTATTCCATCCGGTTTGCATTTAGTTGGACCATCATTTATTTTTCAACAGGACAATGACCCCAAACACACCTCCAGGCTGTGTAAGGGCTATTTGACCAAGAAGGAGAGTGTTGGGGTGCTACGCCAGATGACCTGGCCTCCACAGTCACCAGACCTGAACCCAATCGAGATGGTTTGGGGTGAGCTGGACCGCTCACCGCTTCAATTTTGAATAAATCCCCAACAGTGTCACCAGCAAAGCACCCCCACACCATCACACCACCTCCTCCATGCTTCACAGTGGGAACCAGGCATGTAGAGTCCATCCGTTCACCTTTTCTGCGTGCAAAGCAGTAATCAAAGCAAAAGGTGGCTACTTTGAAGAACCTAGAATATAAGACATATTTTCAGTTGTTTCACACTTTTTTGTAAAGTGTAATGTATAATTCTACATGTGTTAATTCATAGTTTTGATACCTTCAGTGTGAATGTACAATTTTCATAGTCATGAAAATACAGAAAAATCTTTGAATGAGAAGGTGTGTCCAAACTTTTGGTCTGTACTGTATATGAAGTGTGAGGGTTCTGAGCACTAGGACGCACACCAATCACAAAAAATTAGTGATAGTTCCAGACATTTCACAATTATCAAGACTGCCATCTTGTACACCAGTCTTCGATCAATAACCTATTGGATTAAGGTGTAAGATTACTTTGAGAGCAAAGAGTCAAATTCCATGACATTCTCTTCTACGATGCCAGTTCCAAAAAGTTGGGACACTTTGTAAAATGTAAAAAAAAACAAAATGCAACGATTTGGAAATCTTTTATAGCCGTATTTTATTCACCACAGAATATAGATCACAGATCAGAAGATGAAAGTTGGACATTTATCCATTTCATTTGAAAATGTCACATGACTGTGTATAAAAAGAGCATGCTATAGAGGCAGAGTCTCTCTGTAGGAAAGATGGTCAGAGGTTCGCCAATCTGTAGACAGCTGCATGTAAGAATTGTGGAATAATTTCAGAAACTTTTTTCTCAAAGTAAAATTGCAAGACTTTGATTATCCCACCATCGTACATAATATCACCACCTTTCCAGCATTATTAATATTTGATCTTTGTAGTGTATGTGATTTTATTTTGGAACTATTTTGTAATGTCATATGGTTGTGTAATTGGATTGTGGTATTGGCTGTATAATGCATGTTACTATTATTTGTGTACTTTACTGCAATTTTTTTAAAGACAGGAGTGTTTCTATCTCCTAAGCTGCACACCTCTTGTGGGTTGAGCGATCGGTGAGGGCTTCAGACCCGACCAATCTTCTTGTGATTATAAGCACAACGAAATAAATGAAATTGTACTTCAAGGGTTCAGTTACTCTTTAAATACCTGAGATAACAGTACCCCTAAAACCAGACCTGGTGACAATTTATGGCATCTCTTCATGATAGATAGGTAGTTCTGCTGTACATTTCCTTCAACACGGTGTAGTAACAGTTTCTATTGCATTTTCATCACTTTACAATTTTTTTACTTAAATATCCTGGTCTGGAATCATGTATGTGATGACACGTCGCTGACATCATGAAGGTGGCAGTCACTACAGGGTAATTGAGTTATATGGAAACAACAGAATATCAATGGCAATTTCTATCCCGGAGGATAAAACCTCATCTAAGCCTCCATGCACACTCACATGACATGACACAGTTTTCTAAAAGTATTAATGGATAAATAGGCTTTTACGCCACATTTAGGGAAAAGGTTGCAAATTTTGTAGATCAGCACATATGCAAAAAAAGAAAGGTAACTTTTAGCCTCTTTTGCCACTTTTTGAAAACTCATGGTCAAATGCTTGATATATTCAGTGATATAAATGTAGGAGATAGGACACATACAATAATAATTGCTGATTACAAAAGTGCAGCCTAAGAGTTACAAAAATCTTTAGTGACACATGGAAACAAATTTACATATAGATAGATAAATAGATAGATATAGATAGATAGAAAGATAGATAATAGATAGAGAGCTAGATAGAGAGACAGATAGATAGATAGTTAGATAGATAGAGAGCTAGATAGATAGATAGATAGATAGATAGATAGATAGATAGATAGATAGATAGATAGAGAGCTAGAGAGATAGATAGATAGATAGATAGATAGATAGATAGATAGATAGATAGATAGATAGATAGATAGATAGATAGATAGATAGATATAGATAGAAAGATAGATAATAGATAGATAGATAGATAGATAGATAGATAGATAGATAGATAGATAGATAATAGATAGATAGATAGATAGATAGATAGATAGATAGATAGATAGATAGAGAAAAATTGGAGCAGCATAGAAAAATAACTGTTGGGTGCAATCCTGTTTGGCAAAAATTCCAATATTTGCCCACATCAATATCAAAAAAATAGGCAGCACTCCATAGAAAATCCAGATAGTGGATATTTATTTCACCCACATATGGCGACGTTTCGGCTCCATGAGCCTTTTTCAAGCCTTGAAAAAGGCTCATGGAGCCGAAACGTCGCCATATGTGGGTGAAATAAATATCCACTATCTGGATTTTCTATGGAGTGCTGCCTATTTTTTTGATATAGATAGATAGATAGATAGATAGATAGATAGATAGATAGATAGATAGATAGATAATAAACTGGATAGATAGATAGATAGTAGATATTGTGAGTAAATACTGTAGAATATGATATTGTGAGCAGAAATGACACTGAATATTCCAGAAGTGAAGCTGTGACAATAAGGCTGCGATGTCCTTTCTCTGGGAACGTGCCTCTGCCTTCCAGGCTAAGTAATCACTTTGTTCTTGTTTTCTTTTGCTTTTCTCCCCCTTCTCCTGGTAATAGACTGATGGCGCTGGCTCCGTGTCCCTGTGGCTGGCTTGCAGTAATGATGGGCACACTCCCGGGGGAGGATGGGAGCTGGACATGAATTATGCAGATCACAGAGAGCAGCACGGGGCAGACCTGATGCCTTCATTCATTCATTCATCCCTGAGTCCGGGGGGCTGGGGGGCGGCTATTGTCTTGCTCGCTATATAAGGTGTCTGAGGCCAGTCGTGTGCCAAACTCCCTGCTCACACGAGCTCACAGGACAAGGATCACTTCAAAGACAAGAGCTGTCGCGTGTCCCTCAAGAGGAGCTCAACTTTTCTCCTGGCAAGACTTCTCCAAGACTTTGATCCACTGCCACACTGTGTCCAGTGTAAGTATCGTGACCCTCCTCTGCATATTGCTGCCTCCAGCTCTTCTCTCTGCTGGTCTCCTCTGGGCTTAGTGTCCCTCACATGGCTACTTGGACCATGGAGGTACATTGTAAAACTAGAGGATAACTAATACATAATCCCAGTTGACTTCCTCCCACTTTCTCTGACTTTTTGTCTTCTTCATGCTTGGTTGTGTACAAGGTTGCAGATTTCTCACCACATGTTCTTTGTATCTCCACAGGACTCCATCCACCATGGACAGAACCTTCTCTGATTATGATACCTCCAGCAGGCTGTCATTCTCTACATCAGAAGATGAGGACTACAGCAGTCTGCAGTCCCCTTCTCCATACTCCACCAGAGGAGACCATACATCTCCAGCACCATCTCCAGAAAAGTGTGAGGAGGAGAAAAAGAAAAGAAGGGGCAGAAGCAGGGTGAAAAATGAGGCTGTCCTTCACACCATCAAGAAAACCAGAAGAGTGAAAGCTAATGACAGGGAGAGGAATAGAATGCACAACCTCAACTCAGCTTTAGATGAGCTCAGAAGCATCCTGCCCTGCTTCCCTGATGACACCAAGTTAAC
>JARQOD010000004.1:55215933-55223433 GCA_033576555.1 Oophaga sylvatica | reverse complement strand
AGCTGCGGTGACCATGTGTCACCTGTGCAGACCGCCACTACATGACTGCGGGGACTGGTGTCACCTGTGCAGACCCCACTACATGACCTGCGGGGACTGGTGTCACCTGTGCAGACCGCCACTACATGAGCTGCGGGGACTGGTGTCACCTGTGCAGACCACCACTACATGAGCTGCGGTGACCAGTGTCACCTGTGCAGACCGCCACTACATGACCTGCGGGGACTGGTGTCACCTGTGCAGACCGCCACTACATGACCTGCGGGGACTGGTGTCACCTGTGCAGACCGCCAATACATGACTGCGGGGACTGGTGTCACCTGTGCAGACCGCCACTACATGAGCTGTGGGGACTGGTGTCACCTGTGCAGACCGCCACTACATGAGCTGCGGGGACTGGTGTCACCTGTGCAGACCGCCACTACATGACCTGCGGTGACCAGTGTCACCTGTGCAGACCGCGAATACATGAGCTGCGGTGACTGGTGTCACCTGTGCAGACCGCCACTACATGACCTGCGGGGACTGGTGTCACCTGTGCAGACCGCCACTACATGAGCTGCGGGGACTGGTGTCACCTGTGCAGACCGCCACTACATGAGCTGCGGGGACTGGTGTCACCTGTGCAGACCGCCACTACATGAGCTGCGGGGACTGGTGTCACCTGTGCAGACCGCCACTACATGACCTGCGGGGACTGGTGTCACCTGTGCAGACCGCCACTACATGACCTGCGGGGACTGGTGTCACCTGTGCAGACCGCCACTACATGAGCCTGCGGGGACTGGTGTCACCTGTGCAGACCGCCACTACATGACCTGCGGGGACTGGTGTCACCTGTGCAGACCGCCACTACATGACTGCGGGGACTGGTGTCACGTCACACCTACATACCGGGCTGTCCCGTCAGCCATACTCATTTCCTGTGACCATACAGCATTTACCGTGCGTATACGCGGATGGTCTGTACCAACTGGAGGTGATGTACCGCCAAATACTGGGATGTGTACCTTGCGACCGCCATATGACTGGGAGTGTCCTGGCAGACCCATCTACGGGGAGTTCACTTGAACCAAAGATGCGACTGTCACTGCAGACCATATGATGCGGTGGGCCTTCACCGCCATACTGACTGGGAGTGTCACTGTGCAGACCCACATCGGGACGTCCCTTGAACCATCTGCGGGTGGTGTCACTTGCAACCCATATGATGGGAGTGTACTGTGAACGCACTAATGCTGCGGGGTGACTTGCAGAGATACTGCGTGTGTCACCTTCACGCCATAATGACGGGAGTGTCACGTGCACCCACTATGACTCGGAGGTCCTGGCAGCCGCCATACTGACGGGGTGTCTGTCAGACCGCATACATGACGGAGTGCACCAGCCAATACGCACGTGCCGTCAGCCCATAATGACTCGGATGTTACCTCAGACCCACTATACGCGGGATGGTGTCACTGTGCAACCCCACTCATGCTCGGACTGTGCACCTTGCAGACGCACTTGCTGCGGGACTGGTCTGTCGACCGCCATACATGACTGCGGAGTGTCACTGTGCAGACCGCACTACATGACTGGGACGTGCACCTGTGCAGACCCATAATGACTGGGGACTGGTGTCACTGTGCAGACCACAATGACTGCGGACGTGTCACCTGTGCAGACCGCACTAATGACTGCGGACGTGTCACTGTGCAGCCGCCATACATGACTGCGGGGATGGTGTACTGTGCAGACCGCACTCATGACTGGGGGAGGTGTCACCTGTGCAGACGCCACTACAGACTGCGGCCGTGTCACCTGTGCAGACGCACTATGACTGCGGGGATGTGTCCTTGCGACCCACTACATATGCGGACGTTCACCGTGCAGCCCTACATGGTCCGTGACCATGACGTGCGACGCATACTGATGGGACTGGTGCACTGTGAGACCGCCACTCATGACTGCGGACGTGTCACCTGTGCAGACGCCATACATGACTGCGGGACTGGTGTCTGTGCAGACGCCCTAATGACTGCGGGAGTGTCACCTGGCAGACGCCATACATGACTGGGACGGTGTCACTGTGCAGACCACTCATGACTGCGGGAGTGTCACCTGTGCAGACGCCATAATACTGCGGGATGGTGTCACTGTGCAGACCGCACTACATGACTGCGGGACGGTGTCACTGTGCAGACGCCACTACATACTGCGGGGATGGTGTCCTGTGCAGACGCCACTACTGAGTGCGGGGACTGGTGTCACCTGTGCAGACCGCCCTACATGACTGCGGACGTGTCACCTGGCAGACGCCATACATGACTGGGGGACTGGTGTCCCTGTGCAACCGCATACATGACTGGGGGATGGTGTACCTGTGCAGACCGCCACTACATGACTGCGGGACTGGTGTCACTGTGCAGACCCATAATGACTGCGGGGACTGGTGTCACTGTGCAGACGCCACAATGACTGGGGACGTGTCACTGTGCAGACCGCATATGACTGCGGACTGTGTCACCTGTGCAGCGCATACATGACCTGCGGGACTGGTGTCACTGTGCAGACCGCACTAATGCTGCGGGATGGTGTCACTGTGCAGACGCATACTGACTGCGGGATGTGTCACCTGTGCAGACCGCCACTAATGACTGCGGAGTGTCACTGTGCAGACCGCCACTATGACTGCGGATGTCTGTGCACGCATAAGATGCGGGATGTGCCTGTGCACCTAGACTCTGAGGGATGTGCACCGCAGACTGACTGCGGACGTCACCTGGGGCTATCCTGCGGGATTACTGGGACGTACTGGGACTGTCACCTGGCGCGCTACTGGGGACTGGGCTGTGCACCGCGACCATGACCGGGCGGTGACTGTCGCCGCCACACGACTGCGGGGACTGGTGTCACTGTGAGACCGCACACATGACTCGGGGACTGTGTCACCTGTCAGACCGCACTATGACCTGGGGGACTGGTGTCACTGTGCGCCACACATGACCTGGGGGACGGTGTCACCTGTGCAGACCGCATATGATGCGGGATGGTCACCTGTGCAGACCGCCACTACATGACCTGCGGGGACTGGTGTCACCTGTGCAGACCGCCACTACATGACCTGCGGGGACTGGTGTCACCTGTGCAGACCGCCACTACATGAGCTGCGGGGACTGGTGTCACCTGTGCAGACCGCCACTACATGCCCTGCGGGACTGGTGTCACCTGTGCAGACCGCCACTACATGACCTGCGGGGACTGGTGTCACCTGTGCAGACCGCCACTACATGACTGCGGGGACTGGTGTCACCTGTGCAGACCGCCACTACATGACCTGCGGGGACTGGTGTCACCTGTGCAGACCGCCACTACATGACCTGCGGGGACTGGTGTCACCTGTACAGACCGCCACTACATGAGCTGCGGGGACTGGTGTCACCTGTGCAGACCGCCACTACATGACCTGCGGGGACTGGTGTCACCTGTGCAGACCGCCACTACATGAGCTGCGGGGACTGGTGTCACCTGTGCAGACCGCCACTACATGAGCTGCGGTGACGTGTCACCTGTGCAGACCGCCACTACATGACCTGCGGGGACTGGTGTCACCTGTACAGACCGCCACTACATGAGCTGCGGGGACTGGTGTCACCTGTGCAGACCACCACTACATGACCTGCGGGGACTGGTGTCACCTGTGCAGACCGCCACTACATGAGCTGGGACTGGTGTCACCTGTGCAGACCGCCACTACATGAGCTGCGTGACTGTGTCACTGTGCAACCGCCACTACATGAGCTGCGGGGACTGGTGTCACCTGTGCAGACCGCCACTACATGAGCTGCGGGGACTGGTGTCACCTGTGCAGACCACCACTACATGACCTGCGGGGACTGGTGTCACCTGTGCAGACCGCCACTACATGACCTGCGGTGACCAGTGTCACCTGTGCAGACCGCCACTACATGAGCTGCGGTGACAGTGTCACCTGTGCAGACCGCCACTACATGAGCTGCGGGGACTGGTGTCACCTGTGCAGACCGCCACTACATGAGCTGCGGTGACTGGTGTCACCTGTGCAGACCGCCACTACATGAGCTGCGGGGACCGGTGTCACCTGTGCAGACCGCCACTACATGAGCTGCGGGGACTGGTGTCACCTGTGCAGACCACCACTACATGACCTGCGGGGACTGGTGTCACCTGTGCAGACCGCCACTACATGAGCTGCGGTGACCAGTGTCACCTGTGCAGACCGCCACTACATGAGCTGCGGGGACTGGTGTCACCTGTGCAGACCGCCACTACATGACCTGCGGGGACTGGTGTCACCTGTGCAGACCGCCACTACATGACCTGCGGGGACTGGTGTCACCTGTGCAGACCGCCACTACATGAGCTGCGGGGACTGGTGTCACCTGTGCAGACCGCCACTACATGAGCTGCGGGGACTGGTGTCACCTGTGCAGACCACCACTACATGAGCTGCGGGGACTGGTGTCACCTGTGCAGACCGCCACTACATGACCTGCGGGGACTGGTGTCACCTGTGCAGACCGCCACTACATGACCTGCGGGGACTGGTGTCACCTGTGCAGACCGCCACTACATGAGCTGCGGGGACTGGTGTCACCTGTGCTGCTCTCGGAGGGGGGCGCTGTGCGCTGCTAATATGTGACATTTATACGGGTCCTTCTCTCACTATATGCCCAGGTCCAGTGATAGATTTACTGCCTGGCATGCGAGGGTTCATAGATAACGGCTGCTATAGTAGTGTGTGCACAAGTGTCTGCGGCTCACGTGTTTTCTCCTTGTTTCTTAGGCCGAGTAATGAGCTGCTGTTCGCGCGGAGCTCCGCGGTGGTCGCGTTGTGGAGGCGTCCGCTCCATGTAGCGGCCGTGCTGGCGCTCCGGGGCCGCCGGGCTCCGCTTTATCTCCGCCTCTCATTATGGAGGATAGATCTGCTCTATTGCTCGGGGCTTAGCCGGCTCCTGGAGTGCGGGGAAATCCGCTATTCGTGAGGGCAGCGAGGGGTCCGGGCGGCGGGGCTGAAGGTGCACGTGTCTGAGGGGGTTTACATGCCAAGTCTTTACCCGGGCACACCATGACACCACCCAAGAAAACCTCCCCAGCTCCCCGCTGCAGCCAGAGGCCATCCAATCCCCCCCAAACAGCAGCTGTATGCAGACAAGAGGCCAGCCAGATTATCCTGCCCCCAGCAGCTTGTAGGCATTCATCTACCCTAATGCCCCCTATCCGTCTACAGCTAATCTATCTATTATCTATCTATCTATCTATCTATCTATCTATCTATCTATCTATCTATCTATCTATCTATTATATCTATCTATCTATCTATCTATCTATCTATCTATCTATCTATCTATCTATCTATCTATTACATCTAATCTATTATCTATCTATCTATCTATCTATCTATCTATCTATCTATCTATCTATCTATCTATCTATCTATCTATTATCTATATATCATCTATGTATTATCTATATATCATCTATCTATCTATCTATCTATCTATCTATCTATCTATCTATCTATCTATCTATCTATCTATCTATACATCTAATCTATGTATCATCTATCTATCTATCTATTGTATATCTATCTATCTATCTATTATCTATCTATCTATCTATCTATCTATTATCTATATATCATCTATGTATTATCTATATATATCTATCTATCTATCTATCTATATCTATCTATCTATCTATCTATCTATCTATCTATCTATCTAAACTATGTATCATCTATCTATCTATCTATTATATCTATCTATCTATCTATCTATCTATCTATCTATCTATCTATCTATCTATCTATATCTATCTATGTATTATCTATATCTATTATCTATATCTATCTATCTATCTACTTTATCTATCTATCTACTATCTATCTATCTATCTATCTATCCGTCTACAGCTAATCTATGTATTATCTATATATCATCTATGTATTATCTATATATCATCTATCTATCTATATCTAATCTATGTATTATCTATATCTATCTATCTATCTATCTATCTATCTATCTATCTATCTATCTTATCTATCTATCTATTCTATCCTCTAACATCTATGTATTATCTATATATCATCTATGATTATCTATTCATCATCTATCTTATCTATCTATCTATCTATCTATCTATTATCTATCTAATCTATCTATCTATCTAATCTATCTATGTATTATCTATTATCTATCTATCTATCTATCTATATCTATCTATTCTATCTATCACTATCTATCTATCTATCTATCATCTATCTAATCTATCATCCTATCTACAGCTAATCTATGTATTATCTATATATCATCTATGTATTATCTATATATCATCTATCTATCTATATCTAATCTATGTATTATCTATATATAATCTATCTATCTATCTATCTATCTATCTATCTATCTATCTATCCTCTATCTATCTATCTATTATCCATCATCACATCTAATCTAATATCTTTTATTATCAAATTTTAAATCTATGTATTATCTATATACATCTATCTATCTATCTATCTATCTATCTATCTATCTATCATCTATCTATCTATCTATACTATCTACTCTATATATCATATTCTATTATTATCATTATCTATCATCTATTATCTATGTATTATCTATATATCATCTATCTATCTATCTATCTATCTATCTATCTATCTATCTATCTATCTATCTATCTATCTAATCAATCTATCTCTACAGCTATCTATGTATTATCTATCTCTCTACATGATATCATATATCACTATCATCTATATCTATTATCTATGTATTATCTATATATATATCTATCTATCTATCTTATCTATCTATCTAATCTATCTATCTATCTATCTATCTATCATCATCTATCTATCTATTTATCTATTATCTATCTATATCTATCTATCTATCTATCTATCTATCTACTATCTATCTATCTATCTATATACTCTATGTATATCTATATATCTCTATATCTAATCTATGTATTATCTATATATCATCTATCTATCTATCTATCTATCTATCTATCTATCTATCTATCTATCATTCATCATCTACTAATCCATCTCTACAGCTAATCTATATATCATCTATATCTAATCTATGTATTATCTATATATCATCTATCTATCTATCTATCTATCTATCTATCTACTATCTATCTATCTATCTATCTATCTATCTATATCTATCTATCTATCTATTCTATAATCATGTATATCATAACATCTATGTATTATCTATATATCATCTATCTAATCTATATCTAATCTATTATTATCTATCATATAATCTATCTATCTATCAAATCTATCTATCTATCTATCTATCTATCTATCTTCTATCTACATCTAAATCTATCGTATATCATCTATGTATTATCTATATACCATCTATCTATCTATATCTAACTATCTATCTATACTATCTATCTACTATCTATCTATCTATCTATCTATGATATCTATTCTAATCCCCC
>JARQOD010000004.1:55095933-55210933 GCA_033576555.1 Oophaga sylvatica | reverse complement strand
TGCCCTTAAATCCGAGAGATACTGTATGTCACAAAAAATAGTTAATAAATAACATTTCCTGCATGTCTACTTTACATCAGCACAATTTTGGAACCAAAATTTTTTTTTGTTAGGAAGTTATAAGTGTTAAAATTGACCAGCGATTTCTCATTTTTCCAACAAAATTTCCAAAACTATATTTTAGGGACCACCTCACATTTGAAGTCACTTTGAAGGGTCTATATGGCAGAAAATACTCAAAAGTGACACCATTCTAAAAACTACACCCTCAAGGTGTTCAAAACCACAATCAAGAAGTTTATTAACCCTTTAGGTACTTCACAAGAATTGAAGCAATGTGGAAGGAAAAAATGAACATTTAACTTTTTTTCCCCAAAATTTTTCTTTCGACACAATTTTTTTTATTTTCACAAGGGTATCAGGAGAAAATGAACCACAATATTTGTTGTACAATTTCTCCTGAGTACACCGATACCCACGTGTGGAGGAAGACCACTCTTTAGGTGCACGGCAGTGCTCAGAAGGGAAGCAGCATCATTTGAGATTTTGAATGTCAAATTGGTTTAAAGGGAATCTGTCACCCTAAATTGGCGGGATATTTAAATGATGGCAGTCAGGTCAGATGGGAGGTGTTTTGAGTACTTGCCTTAACATGTTGTTCGCCGCTATCTCCATTATTTCTGGGAATTGTAGTCGTTGCCCTCCATATAACGCGCCTGCGCATTGCAATCTGCGGGCAAAGCATACTGCGCGTGCGCAATTCAAGATTGCAATGCGCAGGTGCGTTATATGGAGGGCAACGACTACAATTCCCAGAAATAATGGAGACAGCGGCGAACAACATGTTAAGGCAAGTACCCAAAACACCGCCCATCTGACCTGACTGCCATCATTTAAATATCCCGCCAATTTAGGGTGACAGATTCCCTTTAAATCGAGAGTGGACACCATGTCGTGTTTGGCTAGCCCTGATGTACCTAAACAGTGGAAACACCCCATAAGTGACCCCATTTTGGAAACTAGACCCCCCAAAGAACTTATCTAAATGTGTGGTGAGCACTTTGAACCCCAAGGGCTTCACAAAAGGTTATAATGCAGAGCTGTAAAATTAAAAAATCTTATTTTTTCCACAAAAATGATCTTTTCACCCCAATTTTTATTTTCCAAAGGGTAACAGGACCCCAAACGTTATTGTGCAATTTGTCCTGAGTATGCTGATACCCCATATGTGGGGGTAAACCACTATTTGGGCGCATGACAGAGCTCGGAAGGGAAGCAGCGCCATTTGACTTTTTTGGCTGGAATTGAGATTGGACGCCATGTCGCATTTGGAGAGTCCCTGATGTGCCTAAACAGTGGAAAATCCCACAAGTGACCCCATTTTGGAAACTAGACCCCCAAGGAACTTATCTAGATGTGTGGTGAGCACTTTGAACCCCAAGGGCTTCACAGAAGGTTATAACGTAGAGCCGTAAAATTAAAAAATCATATTTTTTCCACAAAAATGATGTTTTCACCCCAGTTTTATTTTCCAAAGGGTAACAGGACCCCAAAAGTTATTGTGCAATTTGTCCTGAGTACGCTGATACCCCATATGTGGGAGTAAACTACTATTTGGATGCATGGCAGAGCTCGGAAGGGAAGCAGCGCCATTTGACTTTTTTGGCTGGAATTGAGATTGGACTCCATGTCGCATTTGGAGAGCCCATGATGTGCTTAAACAGTGGAAACCCCCACAAGTGACCCCATTTTGGAAACTAGACCCCCCAAGGAACTTATCTAGATGTGTGGTGAGCACTTTGAACCCCCAAGGGCTACACAGAAGTTTATAACGTAGAGCCGCGAAAATAAAAAAATCATTTTTTGCCACAAAAATGATCTTTTTTCCCCCAATTTTTTATTTTTATGAGGGTAACAGGAGAAATTGGACCCCAAAAGTTGTGCAATTTGTCCTGAGTATGCCGATACCCCACATGTGGTGGTAAACCACTGTGATCACCTTACTGCGATCTTTGGGAGACAGAACGTACAAATCCACAAAAGGTGAAGAATTGGTTTTCTTTTTTACGCTGTTCCTCGTGCGGTATTAGTGATTAGGCGACTTTATTCTTCGGATCGGTGCGATTACAGCGATACTAGATTTACATTCTTTTTTCATGTTTAGCTTCTGTCACACACTAAAAGACGCTTTTTTTGGAAGAATTTTTTGTAAGAAATTTTTGCATCGCCGTATTTTGAGAGCTATAATTTTTCCATATTTCGGCTGACAGAGTTATCTGTGGGCTTATTTTTGGCGGACGAGTGGACGTTTTTATGGTACCATTTCGGGCACTAATTTTTTTTTCGCTTCTTTACTGATTTTTGTGGGAAGCAGAATGAACAAAAACCAGCAATTAAGGAATTGTTTTCCATTTTTTTCCTCCGTTCCGTGGCAGCTTTATTCTTCGGTTCAGTACGATTACAGTAAGTTCAATTCTAGTATGAAGTGTTTTACTATGGGAACGAAAACTTAGGCTCATTTATATATTTTTTATGTTTTGACGTTTTTTACACAATAAAAAATAATTATTTTTGCATCACTTTATTCTGCGAGCTATAATTTTTTTATTTTTTCGCTGATGATGCTATCTGTTGTCTTGATTTTTGCGGGACAAGATGACGTTTTCAGCAGTACCTTGTTTATTTATATCCATTGTTTTGATCTCGTGTTATTGAATTTTTTCCAAGCGGTATGATGATACCGCTTGGAAAAAGTATAATTTACTACTTTTTTGTGTTTTTTTATGGCTTTCACTGAAGGGATTAACTAGGGTTACGCTTTTATAGATGGGATTTTTAGGGACGTGGCGATACCAAACGTGTATTTTTTTTGTTTTTTGTTGTTTTTTTTTTTACATAAAAATGTGTATTTTTTAGGGGAATTTTTTAAATTATTTTTTAATATTTTTTTTACAAATTTTTTTTAAAAAATGTTTTTTTTTTACCCTGTCCCTTTATGTGACTTTCACTTTTTCACTTTTGTTGCAGGTATAATGCATTGCAATGCTCCAGCATCGCAATGCATTATACGTATGCTGAAAGCTGTTGAGACCATGTTGTGATCATGGTCTCAGCTGTTTTCCATAGCTGGATGACCCGGAGGTTGTCATGACAACCCCGGGTCATCAAGGCAGAGATTGGGCCCTGCAATTACGTTGCGGGGACGCTGATCTGAGGCAGAGGTAAACTCCTGACCCTCTGCCTCCCCCCCTGAACGCTGCGATCACCCTCGATCGTAGAAGTCGGGGTTAACAGCTAGGGGCGGCACGGATGCCGCTCCTGGCTGTCAGTGCAGGAAGCTCGGCCACTGCAGTGCTGAGCTCCTGCACTGATCGGGCAGGAGAAGCTGACATTTCAGCCTCTCCTGCCCGATCGTTGATGTGTTTGGTCAGTGAGATTGACTGACGAATCACAGCGCTGTGGGTGCGGGGACCAACGGCATGGGTCCCCGCACCTCTTGCCGTGCCTGTCAGCTGTCATAGACAGCTGTCGGCACTGAACCACCACTGCGTGTTTCCACGCAGTGGTAGTTCAAAGGCATGACATGCACAGTCCTTCATGTTGCCAAAACTGACATCCTGCCATGACTGTGCACGTCAATGGACAGTAAGGGGTTAAAGAGAGATTGTGCCTAAGGAATAATGTAGGACAGGATAGAGTTAATTGCACGTCCTTTCTGCTGCAACTCAAACCAAAAGCCCTTGTCAGGGATAATAATATTCTTTTTGCTGTTAATCTTGCAAATTGTTCTGAGCAAATTATATGCAAACTATACTGCACCAGTTGTGCATCAAAAGCATACAGCCAGACTTTGTTGGTTTCAAAAGCATCACTATACAGTGCAAGCAATTGAAACAAGTATATCTGAGGTGGGTAAATTTTCCTGCAATACTAATCCTGCAATGTTTTCTCAAAAGTGATATACCATACGTAATTTAAAATGGGCAAGGCGCACGGTAAGGGACAGGAAAGTGGACGTAATGCTGATGGTGAGCAAGAGGTGGAGGCCACACATCAAGTCGACCTAGCTTTCTATCCCACTGTGTAAGGAGAGTGGGGAACATCACTCTTGAAGCCAGACCAGTGTGAAATGGTTGTTGGATGGATAGCAGATAATGCTTCTAGTCACTTTGCCAGCACCACCCTGTCTTCCACACGATCTGGTTTCAGTAGCCATGATTCTGGACCACATAATCCTTACAATGATCCTCCTTCCTACCAACATGCCTAGCACCTGAAGACAAGAGATCCCCTACTTGGACACTCCAAGCTGTTCACATTTCCATTTACAGTTTCTTGCTTCTCGCCCCGGCCAGTTTCAAGTGGGACATGAGGAGATTGCTGGTAGTTATGCTCAAATATTTGAGCTGCCACGGACAAAAAAAGGTGACAGTTTGTAAATGCAATTACTCTTGCAAGAAGTAGATGATGATGATGAAACACAATTGCCATCAACTGATCTTGTAAAGTCAGCAAGTCAAGAGGAGGACCAGGGTGCAGAAATGGAAGACAAGGTGGTGGACAATGAAGTCACTGACCCAACCAGGGAAGGTGATATGCAGAGTGAGGACAGCAGCTCAGGGGGGATCTGCAGCACCACAACAGGCAGCAAGAGGCAGTGGGTTGGCAAGATACTCTAACTCTAGGCGGGCAACTGTACCCCAGAGCACTAACTCGGGTTAAGTTGCCAGGCCAAGGGAAGGTGTTCCCGAGTCTGGTGCTTTTTTTTAAGACAGTACAGTTAACTCAAAAGAGGCCATTTGCAACATCTGCCATGCTAGCATAAGCAGGGGCAGTACAACTATTAGCCTGACCACTACTAACATGCTCAGGCACATGACAGCAAAGCACCCAACTAGTTGGGCCGAACAGCAGGGTTCAGTGTCTGAAGATGATACCACTTCTGTTGTGAATGTGCTAGAAATGAATTCTGAGCAGAAGCTCCCTCTGGTGGTTACAAACAGTACTGAACTATCCAATGAAGATTGTGAAGATTGGCGATCAGGTGTTACTGACTGGTCTTATATAAGGGAGGTTCCCTACCATCAGGGTTGCCGGTGATCAATTGTTCTGGTCTCATCTTTGATTCCTGTTCACTTTGTAGCTTGCTGTTTCGTGCCTGCATCTTCTGCTAACAGATAAGACATTTTCTTCTTTTAGTTTTTTGTGCTTGCGTTTTGCATTTTGTCCTGCACTTCTGTGGGGGTCTGCCGGGTCCCCTCCGGGGGCTTGTGCTCCTCTCAGTTTAGTTCAGCCACTGTTGTTTGTTCATTTGCCTTTTCCAGTTTTTTCAGTAGCTGCTGTTTAGTTTTGTTACACCAGAGAACTAATTTAGGTGGTAGAGGTCGTGTGATCTCAGGTGTTTTTGTAATTAGTAGTGTTGGTACTTTTCAGGGTTTTTTGGGATTGCAGTAAGTGTCCTTCCTATCCTTTTCTATTTAGGAAGTTTGGGCTCCAACGTTTGCTCATACTGTTTTCTGTCTGTGTCTGTGTATTTCCTCTTGTCTAACCGCCATTACATGTTTGGGGGCTTTCTATGTTCTTTGGGGATCTGCTCCGGGGCAGATAATTTTCCTCTTTCTGTCTTTAGGTGTAGTTAGCTTCTCAGGCTGTGACGAGGCGTCTAGGACCAACGTAGGTACGCTCCACGGCTGCATTTAGTTGTGGTGGTTAGTCAGGGTACTGCAATCCCATAGATTCCAACTTCTCTGGTGTATTTCCTTTTTTGCCTGCTCTCCTCAGCTACCAAATCATAACAGTATTGCCGGCCCAAAAACTGATATTTGTATGGTACTCACAGAAGGGAAAAATAGTGTTAAAGAAAGAAGATTGTCAGAGTTGTCAGAGATTTTTATTATTATTATTTTTTTTCCCTCTGTTTCTCTGAATGCTGAGGAGGATTTTTTTTTTCCTCTCAATGGAGTTTGCACAGTTGTCTGGCCGTGTGGATCAGCTTGCCACTGAAGTTCAGAGTATTGCTACCTATCTTGCAGGGTTGCCTGTTGTGGAACCTAGGATTACCATGCCAGATTTGTTTTTAGGGGATCGAGCTAAATTTCTGAATTTCAAAAATAACTGTAAGTTGTTTTTTGCCTTGAAATCTAAGTCCTCAGGGAACGCAGCACAGCAGGTTCAAATTGTCATCTCTCTCCTGCGCGGCGATCCTCAGGATTGGGCTTTTTCCCTGACACCTGGGGATCCTGTTTTGAGTAATGTTGATGCATTTTTTCAGGCGCTGGGGTTATTGTACGATGAGCCTAATGTCACTGATCAAGCTGAAAAAGCCTTGTTGGCATTAAATCAGGGGCTTGAGGACGCTGAGTTATACTGTCAGAGATTCCGAAGGTGGGCAGTCCTGACCAAATGGAATGACGATGCTTTGGCAGCCCTTTTTCGGAAGGGTCTGTCAGAGAATCTAAAGGATGTTATGGTGGGATTCCCTGTCCCCTCTGGTCTCAATGATTCTATGTCATTAGCGATTCAAATTGACAGACGTTTGCGTGAGCATAGAGGTATGCGTGGAACAGTGTTGCCTTGTGAACCAGCTTCTGAACCCATGCAGTGTGATAGAGTGGCTTCTGGGGCACAGCGTCATGAGTTTCGAAAACGCAATGGGTTATGTTTCTACTGTGGTGATGCCTCTCATGCTATTTCAGTCTGCCCTAAGCGGGGAAGACGTTTTGCACGTTCAGTTGTCTTGGGTAGTGTTCAGACTAAATTTTTGTTGACTGTTACCCTAATTTGCTCCCTGTCCACATTTTCTGCTCAGGCTTTTGTTGATTCGGGAGCAGCTATTAACCTGATGGATTATGATTTTGCTAAACGTTGTGGGTTTCCCTTGATACCCCTACGGAAGTCTATTCCCCTACTGGGGATCGATTCTACCCCTTTGGCTGAGAATAAACCTCAGTTCTCTACTCAGGTGATAATGAGGGTTGAACCTGATCATCAGGAGAGTTGCAAATTTTTGGTGCTGTATAATCTGCATGACATTATCGTACTGGGTTTCCCTTGGTTACAGTCTCATAATCCTGTTTTGGATTGGAAATCTGTGTCTGTAACCAGTTGGGGCTGCCAATGTGTTAATACCAACACTCCTGTTCTTTCTGCCTCCCCCAGGCTCAGGATGTTCCTGACTTTTTGACTGATTTTTCTGATGTGTTTAGCGAAAGTAAATCTGCATCCTTGCCCCCCCATAGGAGCTATGACTGCGCTATTGAATTAGTGCCTGGTAGTAAATTTCCTAAAGGTCGCCTTTTTAACTTGTCTGTACCTGAATATGACGCTATGCGGTCTTATATCAAGGAGTCATTGGAGAAGGGTCATATCAGACCATCCTCTTCACCCTTGGGTGCCGGTTTTTTCTTTGTGGCCAAAAAGGATGGTTCATTAAGGCCGTGTATTGATTATCGTCTCTTGAACAATATCACTGTGAAATATCAATATCCGTTACCCTTGATTTCTGACCTGTTTTCCAGGGCGAAAAGTGCTACTTGGTTTATCAAGCTTGACCTCAGGGGGGCATATAACCTTATTCGCATTAAGCATGGGGATGAATGGAAGATGGCATTTAATACCCAGAGGGGCATTTTGAGTACCTAGTGATGCCCTTTGGGCTCACTAATGCTCCTTCCGTCTTCCAGTCCTTCATGAATGACATTTTCAGGGATTTTGTGGATAAATCTCTGATTGTTTATTTGGATGATATCTTGATTTTTTCCAATGACTGGGACTCTCATGTGAAACATGTTCGGACTGTGTTCCAGATTTTGAGAGAGAATGCTCTGTATGTGAAGGGATCAAAGTGTCTTTTTGGCGTACAGAGGATCTCATTTCTGGGATTCATTTTGTCTCCATCTGTTATTGAAATGGACCCGGTCAAGGTTCAGGCCATCTGTGATTGGGTCCAACCTACTTCATTAAAGGCTCTTCAAAGATTCTTGGGTTTTGCCAATTTTTATCGTAAATTTATTGGTAATTTCTGTTATTGTTAAACCATTGACTGATTTGACCAAAAAGGGTTCTGATGTGGTGAATTGGCCTCCTGAGGCAGTCTCTGCGTTTCAGGAACTTAAGCGGAGATTCACTTCTGCTCCTGTTCTACGGCAGCCTGATGTTTCTCTGCCATTTCAGGTGGAGGTTGATGCCTCTGAAATTGGGGCAGGTGCCGTTTTGTCCCAAAGAGATCCAGAGACCTCTAAAAGTAACCCTTGTGCCTTTTTCTCTCGAAAATTTTCTCCAACTGAACGTAATTATGACGTGGGTATTCGGGAGTTATTGGCCATGAAGTGGGCTTTTGAGGAGTGAAGACATTGGCTGGAGGGAGCCAAACATCAGGTGGTGGTCCTCACGGACCATAAGAATCTGGTTTATCTGGAATCAGCCAAGCGACTTAATCCTAGACAGGCCAGGTGGGCCTTGTTTTTCACACGTTTTAATTTTGTGGTTTCTTTTCTTCCTGGCACTAAGAATGTTAAGGCGGATGCCCTCTCGAGGAGTTTCCTTGCGGACTCTCCTGAGTTATCTGATCCTGCTGTTATTTTGAAAGAGGGTGTAGTTCTTTCCGCCATCTCGCCCAATTTGAGACTGGCTCTGGAAGGGTGTCAGGAGGATAAACCCGAGCGCTGCCCTATTGGGAAATTGTTTGTCCCAGACCGGTGGAAAAAGAGTGTGATGTCTGAGATTCATTGTTCGCGTTGGCCGGTCATCCCGGAATTTTTGGTACCAGAGACTTGGTTAGTCGGTCCTTTTGGTGGCCTACTTTGTCTCGTGACGTCAGGGAATTTGTGCAGTCCTGCGGGACTTGCTCTCGCTCCAAGCCTTGCTCTCGCTCTAGTGGTTTGTTGATGCCATTGCCTGTGCCCAAGAGACCATGGACCCATATCTCTATGGATTTCATTTCCGACCTCCCTGTTTCTCAGAGAATGACCGTTATCTGGGTGATTTGTGATAGGTTTTCCAAAATGATACATCTTGTGCCATTACCTAAGTTGCCTTCCTCCTCTGAATTGGTGCCTTTGTGTCATGTGTGCATCGCCACGAAGATCGTCGCGGTTGCACATTCTGACTTCTCACAGCTGAGTTGCTGTTTCTTTGTGTTTGGCAGTTAGGGAGTTAATTCTGTCTGTGCTCAGTTCTGGGACTGGGTGCAGTTTTCTCCCGGCTGCAATTAATTATTTGTTGATTGGTTTCCTTTAAATCTCTGGTTGTCTGTGTTGGGAGTTGCCAGTGAAATTCTTCATGCAGACCACAGATAGGATTGTATCTGTATAGACTTAAGTTAAAGAGCTCCTTAGTTGTTTTAAGCTCACCTTGCTTAGAGTTTAATATCCCAGATCATTTATGTTCCTTCTGTGTTTGAGTGTGTATGCAAGTCTGTGTTTTCTCCAGTCTGTCTTATATGTCTAATCTGTGTATTTAGCTGAGATCAGCCCATATCCCTTTGGTGGTAATCAGAATCCTTCTTAGGACTGATTACAGGGTTCAGGGACTGATAGGAGACAGGGTTAGGCTGGAGACTTGGACCTCTGAACCATTATCAGTACCTCCAAGGTGAGGGATTAGTTAGGACCCCAGTTTAGGGTCAGGTTAGACCCCCGGTCCTCCTCTTTCCTGTGACAGTGTATCAAGTCCTCAAGATTAACCCTGAGTTCTACGGATATCGTGTCAGGTAAATCTATTCTATATTTACATGCTGATGTTGCTAATCTATATGTTGTATAGAGTGTTGTTCTTTTAAGAATAGTTTACTGACATCGTACACATATCATAAGACCGCGTGACATTTTCACTGGCCCATAAAATTATTCCCAGTTGCCATGGATCTGTAGCCCAGCTGGCTCTGCAGTTGCAGGGATTATCCATGGAGCTGACGGACATTAAGTCCAAAGTTTTGTCTCCCTCGGAGCAAACCAGATTTGAACCTAAAGTAGCTCTCCCGGACAGGTTCACTGGTGGGCGAGACAAATTTTTTACCTTCAGGGAAGCATGTAAATTGTATTTTCGGCTTCGGCCTCGATCATCAGGGAGTGAAGAGCAGAGAGTGGGAATTGTTATCTCGCTCCTACAAGGGGACCCTCAATCCTGGGCATTTTCCCTTCCTCCGGGATCCCCGGCTCTACAGTCAGTAGATCGATTTTTTACTGCCCTGGGTTTGGTATATGATGACCAGATCGGGTCTCTCTTGCTGAGACAAAATTACGTAAGATACAGCAGGGGGATCGTCCGGCGGAGGAATTTGCTTCTGAGTTCCGTAGATGGGCCACAGATACTCAGTGGAATGACCCAGCTCTTAGGAGCCAGTTTTGTCATGGGCTTTCTGACAAATTAAAGGACGTTTTGGCTCAGTATGATTCTCCTCCATCACTGGAGGCTGCTATGGCCCTAGCTATCCGTACTGATAGACGGCTCGGGAGAGGTGCGAGGTAACTCCGCCCCCTGTTGTTACTCCACCTACTACTAAAGTCCCTTATGTTGAGGTTCCCCTTGTCTGTTCGGAGGAGCCTATGCAGTTGGGAGGGACATCATTTCGTAGGAGGGGATTGGCGGTACGCCGCAGGACTAGAAGGTGTTTCTTCTGCGGGAAAGAGGGACATTTTGTTGGGGGATGTCCATCCCGTGCCTTGTTGAGCAAAAAGTCGCCGGAAAACTGTTAATCCCAGGTTGTGTGGTGGACGACAACCTGGGAGTATGTATTTCGTCCGCTAGTTCTTCTCAGTTCTTTGTACCAGTGGAGGTGGTGGTTGGTACGAGAGTGGAGAGATTTTCTGTTCTTCTTGATAGTGGGTCCGGGGCTAATCTGGTTGACGCTCAGTTTGCTCAGGCTCAAGGTATGCATCTGAGTGTATTGGTCAAACCGATCCCTATATTCTCCATTGACGCCAGGCCTCTCGGCCAAGGTAGCTTTGTTCATGAGGTTCATAACATTGACCTTCGGGTAGGGGCAATACATAGGGAACAATTATCTTGTTATGTGTTGGAGGGTCTACCTACTCCTATTGTGTTGGGACTTCCTTGGTTGGTTAAACATAACCCTGTGATTAATTGGCAGTCCAGAGATATAAGCCAATGGGGGGAGTTTTGCAAAAGTAACTGCATGAACACAGTCATCAGTGCGGTCGTGCCTAGTACTTTGCCTCCTTTTTTGGAGGACTTTGGGGATGTGTTCTCTGAGGAGGGGTGTCAGGAGTTGCCTCCTCATCGCGTGTATGACTGCTCTATTAAATTACTTCCTGATGCTAAGTTACCTAAAGCTAGGTTATATAACCTTTCTGGTCCTGAGAGGCAGGCTATGAAAGATTATATTTCGGAAAGTCTGGCCAAAGGGCATATTAGACCTTCATCTTCCCCAGTGGCCGCGGGGTTCTTCTTTGTGAAGAAAAAAGATGGAGGCCTACGCCCTTGCTTGGATTTCCGCGAACTTAATCGGATTACTGTTCGAGATCCGTATCCACTCCCTCTGATTCCTGATCTCTTCAATCAAATTGTTGGCGCCAAATGGTTCTCTAAATTGGATCTCAGGGGGGCGTATAATCTGATTAGGATAAAAGAGGGGGATGAGTGGAAAACGGCGTTTAACACGCCGGAGGGACATTATGAGAACCTTGTCATGCCTTTTGGTCTGACTACTGCACCAGCAGTATTCCAACATTTTGTTAATGACATTTTTCGTCATCTGGTGGGGCTGTTTGTGGTCGTATATTTGGATGACATTTTAATTTACTCACCAGATCTTGTGTCTCACCAGGAGCATGTGAGACAGGTGTTGCAGATCTTGCGAGACAATAAACTATACGCCAAACTGGAAAAGTGTGTATTCGCCGTACAGGAACTTCAGTTTTTGGGTTTCTTGGTGTCAGCCTCCGGTTTCCGTATGGACCCTGAAAAGGTGAGAGCAGTGCTTGAATGGGATCAGCCAGAGGATCTTAAGGCTCTGCAGCGTTTTCTGGGGTTTGCTAACTACTACCGGAAATTTATTTGTAATTTCTCATCTGTTGTCAAACCTCTCACTGACATGACAAGAAAAGGGACGGATTTTTCTAAATGGTCGGACAAAGCTTGCCAAGCTTTTTCCTCTTTGAAAAAATGTTTTGCTTCGGCACCCGTTCTCATCCAACCAGATGCATCACAGCCGTTCGTTGTGGAGGTGGACGCGTCTGACGTAGGGGTGGGTGCAATATTGTCCCAGGGTCCGTCCCTGGTAAATGGCATCCGTGCGCTTTCTTTTCTAAAAAATTGTCGTCCGCCGAAAGGAATTATGATATCGGCAATAGGGAACTTTTGGCCATTAAGTTGGCTTTTGAAGAATGGCGTCACTTTTTGGAGGGGGCAGTCTACCGGTCACCGTCATTACTGATCACAAGAACCTGCTGTATTTAGAATCCGCTAAGCGTCTGAATTCCAGACAAGCTCGATGGTCGTTGTTTTTTACCAGGTTTAATTTTGTTGTCACTTATCGCCCTGGATCTAAGAATGTTAAGGCGGATGCCTTGTCTCGCAGTTTCCCAGGGGCCGGGAAAATGGATGACCCGATTCCTATCCTTCAGGAGGGGGTGGTAGTGTCGGCTGTATGTTCTGAGCTTGAGGAGGAGGTGTTAGAGGCTCAGGGGGACGCCCCTGCAGGACCTCCAGGGAGACTGTTTGTCCCAAATCAGTTGAGACAAAAGGTTATTGAGGCACATCATAATTCTGCTTTAGCAGGACATCCAGGGAGTAAGGCTACTTTAGATCTCCTTTCTCGCCGGTTTTGGTGGCCTAACGTTAATAAAGATGTTTTAACTTTTGTCGCGTCCTGTGGGGTTTGTGCTCGCTCTAAGACCCCTCATACCCGTCCGTCTGGGACCCTCTTACCCTTGAAACTTCCGGAGCGTCCATGGACTCATTTGTCTATGGACTTCATCACGGACCTTCCTCAGTCGTCAGGGAAGACTGTCATACTGGTGGTTGTTGACAGGTTCAGTAAGATGGCACATTTCGTTGCTCTTCCTGCACTCCCTAATGCTAAAACTCTGGCGCAGGTGTTCATTGGGGAGATTGTGAGACTTCATGGGTTGCCTTCTGATGTGGTGTCAGATAGGGGGTCTCAGTTTGTGTCCAAGTTTTGGAGGGCATTTTGTTTACGTCGGGGGATGCAATTGTCATTTTCCTCGGCTTTTCATCCGCAGACCAATGGTCAGACAGAGCGTCTGAATCAAAGCCTAGAGACTTATCTTCGGTGTTTTGTCTCAGAGAACCAGGAGGACTGGTCTTCTTTCTTGCCTCTGGCAGAGTTCGCTCTTAACAACAGGCGGAGCGAGTCCACTGGTAAGTCCCCGTTTTTTGGGGCATATGGTTTTCATCCCCAGTTTTGTACATTCAATGGGGGGGGCCCTTCTGGGGTTCCTGAGGAGGAGCGTTTCTCGTCGTCACTTGCTTCAGTGTGGAGAGGTGTATTGAATAATCTGAGTGCTATGGGGAACCGTTATAAACGTATGGCTGATAGGAGGAGAGTTTCTGGTCCAGATCTTAATGTGAACGATCTGGTATGGTTGTCTACCAGGAATATAAAACTTAAAGTTCCCTCCTGGAAGCTGGGCCCCAGATTCATCGGGCCGTACAGGATCAGTTCCATAATTAATCCTGTGGCATTTCGTCTGGACCTCCCTCCTACGTTTAAAATTCATAATGTGTTCCACAAGTCATTACTTAAGAGGTACGTGGCACCAGTCATACCATCACCTCTACCTCCTCCTCCAGTGGTGGTCAATGGTAACTTGGAGTTTCAAGTGTCAAAGATCATTGACTCACGTCTGAATCGCCGGTCCCTTCAGTACTTGGTGCATTGGAAGGGGTATGGTCCAGAGGAGAGGACGTGGGTTCCTGCGTCTGACATTAACGCAGATCGTTTGGTGCGGACCTTCCACAGAACTCACCCGGGCAAACCTGGCCCTGAGGGTCCGGAGGCCCCTCGTAGAAGGGGGGGTACTGTCATGTGTGCATCGCCACGAAGATCGTCGCGGTTGCACATTCTGACTTCTCACAGCTGAGTTGCTGTTTCTTTGTGTTTGGCAGTTAGGGAGTTAATTCTGTCTGTGCTCAGTTCTGGGACTGGGTGCAGTTTTCTCCCGGCTGCAATTAATTATTTGTTGATTGGTTTCCTTTAAATCTCTGGTTGTCTGTGTTGGGAGTTGCCAGTGAAATTCTTCATGCAGACCACAGATAGGATTGTATCTGTATAGACTTAAGTTAAAGAGCTCCTTAGTTGTTTTAAGCTCACCTTGCTTAGAGTTTAATATCCCAGATCATTTATGTTCCTTCTGTGTTTGAGTGTGTATGCAAGTCTGTGTTTTCTCCAGTCTGTCTTATATGTCTAATCTGTGTATTTAGCTGAGATCAGCCCATATCCCTTTGGTGGTAATCAGAATCCTTCTTAGGACTGATTACAGGGTTCAGGGACTGATAGGAGACAGGGTTAGGCTGGAGACTTGGACCTCTGAACCATTATCAGTACCTCCAAGGTGAGGGATTAGTTAGGACCCCAGTTTAGGGTCAGGTTAGACCCCCGGTCCTCCTCTTTCCTGTGACAGTGTATCAAGTCCTCAAGATTAACCCTGAGTTCTACGGATATCGTGTCAGGTAAATCTATTCTATATTTACATGCTGATGTTGCTAATCTATATGTTGTATAGAGTGTTGTTCTTTTAAGAATAGTTTACTGACATCGTACACATATCATAAGACCGCGTGACACTTTGTTCCTTCAGCACGTGGTTCGGTTACACGGCATTCCTGAAAACATTGTGTCTGACAGAGGAGTCCAGTTTGTTTCCAGATTTTGGAGGACTTTTTGTTCTAAACTTGGTGTTCAATTGTCTTTCTCCTCTGCTTTTCATCCTCAGACCAATGGACAAACTGAGAGAACAAACCAGACATTGGAGACTTATCTAAGATGCTTTGTGTCTGCTGATCAGGATGACTGGGTCTCTTTTTTGCCTTTGGCTGAGTTTGCTCTTAATAATAGGGCTAGCTCTGCCACTTTGATGTCTCCATTTTTCTGCAATTTTGGGTTTCACCCTCGATTTTCTTCAGGACAGACGGAGGCTTCAGTCTGTCCAGGTGTTGACTCTGTTGTGGAGCGTATGCAGCAGATTTGGGACCAGATAGTGGAGAGGTTGTCCCTCTCTCAGGAGAGGGCCCAGCGGTTTGCCAACCGGCATAGGACTGATGGTCCTCGGTTTGAAGTGGGGGACTTGGTCTGGTTGTCCTCATGAAATATCCCTATGAGAGTTGCATCTCCTAAGTTTAAGCCTAGGTTCATTGGACCTTTTAAGATCATGGAGATTCTTAATCCTGTTTCCTTTCGTTTACTTCTTCCAGGGACATTTAAGATCCATAACGTGTTCCACAAGTCCTTATTGAAGAGGTTTGTCGAGCCAGTGGTTCCTATGACTGTGCCTCCTGACCCTGTTTTGGTTGAGGGCAATCTGGAGTATGTGGTTGAGAAAATATTGAATTCTCGTTTTGGTAGACGGAAGCTCCAGTATTTGGTTAAGTGGAGAGGTTATGGTCAGGATTACAATTCTTGGGTGTTTGCTTTGGACATCCATGCTAGGAGACTCATCCGTGCGTATCACAGAGCTCATCCTGACCGACCTGGTTGCTCAAATGAGGGTTCGGTGACCCCTCCTCAAGGGGGGGTACTGTTGTGAATGTGCTAGAAATGAATTCTGAGCAGAAGCTCCCTCTGGTGGTTACAAACAGTACTGAACTATCTAATGAAGATTGTGAAGATTGGCGATCAGGTGTTACTGACTGGTATTATATAAGGGAGGTTCCCTACCATCAGGGTTGCCGGTGATCAATTGTTCTGGTCTCATCTTTGATTCCTGTTCACTTTGTAGCTTGCTGTTTCGTGCCTGCATCTTCTGCTAACAGATAAGACATTTTCTTCTTTTAGTTTTTTGTGCTTGCTTTTTGCATTTTGTCCTGCACTTCTGTGGGGGTCTGCCGGGTCCCCTCCGGGGGCTTGTGCTCCTCTCAGTTTAGTTCAGCCACTGTTGTTTGTTCATTTGCCTTTTCCAGTTTTTTCAGTGGCTGCTGTTTAGTTTTGTTACACCAGAGAACTAATTTAGGTGGTAGAGGTCATGTGATCTCAGGTGTTTTTGTAATTAGTAGTGTTGGTACCTTTCAGGGTTTTTTGGGATTGCAGTAAGTGTCCTTCCTATCCTTTTCTATTTAGGAAGTTTTGGCCCCAACGTTTGCTCATACTATTTTCTGTCTGTGTCAGTATTTCCTCTTGTCTAACCGCCATTACATGTTTGGGTGCTTTCTATGTTCTTTGGGGATCTGCTCCGGGGCAGATAGTTTTCCTCTTTCTGTCTTTAGGTGTAGTTAGCTTCTCAGGCTGTGACGAGGCGTCTAGGACCAACGTAGGTACGCTCCACGGCTGCCTTTAGCTGTGGTGGTTAGTCAGGGTACTGCAATCCCATAGATTCCAACCTCTCTGGTGTATTTCCTTTTTTGCCTGCTCTCCTCAGCTACCATATCATAACACACTTCCTCTTCCCCTGATCTACGTGCACATTAATCCCCTGTCCATGGCACAGGCAAATACGCCTCCCACCCTTCCCCATGTATGACAATGGCCATAACCTAGTGGCAGCCCTGAAGCTTGGTAACCTTGCAGACCTACCTTGCCTGGCCCACGTGCTCAACTTAGTGGTTCAGCGATTTCTCAAAGCCTACCAAGATTTGCCTGAGCTACTTGTGAAAGCTCGCCGTGTGTGTGCCAATTTCTGCAAGTCAGCTACAGTTGTCGCCACCCTGGCAGTGCTGCAGCAGCATTTGCAACTTCCAACTCACCGACTGGTGTGCGATGTCACCACGCATTGGAAGTCAACATTACATATGTTGGCAAGACTTTGTGAGCAGCAGAGGACAGTAGCTGAACACCAGCTACAACATGCCCGTCGGTATTCCGGTCGAGCGTGAATGTCTGACATCTGTGCAGTTCTCCAAAAGTTTGAGGACTCGACCAAGATGGTGAGCGGCGATGACACTTTAATCAGCATAAACATCCCGCCTCTCTTTCTAGTGAAAAGCTTGCTGCTCATAATTAAAGAGGAGGCTTTGAAGGCAAAGCAAATTGAGATGGAGCAAGAAACTATACAGAGTGGTGCTACAAGGACATGGCAGGGCAATATAAAAAATAAAAACTCATAGCACTGATAGGATGTGGTTGCTGCTAGCAGCAGCTCTAACCCCAATGGTAGCGCTGGCAGAAATTATCCCGGCAGTAGTAGTACCAAATAGTGATGATCGAGCACTAAAATGCTCAAGGGATCTGTACTCGAATCGAGCAGGTCACACATGCTCGACTCAAGTAATGAGTATAATGAAGTCAATGAGAAACTTGAGCATTTTTTCAGACGACCCTACCCAGAGAACTGAGGGACCAGGAATATTAATGAAGTGGATGGAATCAGAGCATAAATGCAATGGGGTCAGCATGGAGAAGTCGCCTGTATGCATCTCTGACTCCCAGGTCACTGCAGGGAACAATGTTGTCAAAGTATTACCCAACTTTTACTGACTGAAAAAATACAAAATCGAAAGATAAAATGGATTTTACAGGAAAAATTGTTAGGAAATATTCTTTCCTGTATAATGACTTGTATAAAAGGCAAAATTTAAAAGAGAAAAAAAAACACCTACTCCACCCCTTATTAGCTGGGCCATCTCTCACTGTACTTTGCTGTCGCCTATGACTACAGTAGATGACATAGGAAATAAAACTCCACACACCGGTAGTCAGCGGTAAATGTAATTTTAACATTTTACTACCTTATTTGGACATGTGGTGTGTGTGACATCGTCAGACGCCTCCTGTTTCATTTATGAAGGAAGGACTCTGAAACTTGCAAAGCCTATGCGGACATTGCAAGCACTGACAAAACTAGGAGTGACTGCAATGCACCCTGAAGACTAAAGCTTTGAACGAGTGTCGCAGGATCTAAAACTTGGAAAGAGTGACGCATAATGCCCCTCTAAATATTTGGACAGATTAACGCATATTTACCCTCTAAAATTTTGGAGAGAATGACCCATAATGGCTCTTTAAAAAATGGAGAGAGTGATGCATAATGACTTTTTAAAAATTTGTAGAGAGAGCTGCATGATGACCCTCTAAAAATTTGGAGAGAATGAAGCATAATGACCCGCTAAAAATTTTGGGTGAGGGTCGCATGAAGACCCAAATACCCAATAGTCTTACGGCATAGAGGTATCATGGAGGACGCTGGTATGGTCAGCTGGGTACTCCTTCACCATCTCCAAAAACTTTTCCCTTCTTTTCAAAGCACCGCAAGCATCAGGGCCTGGGCACTGGAAGGGTCTGATGAAACTGCCCCAGACCTTTGATAGTTTTCCCCTGCCTTTATTGGACATGTGTCTCCATCTTCTGTCCTCCTTGGCTGTCGAAGGATACATTATCTCAGTAGCCAGCTTTGTCAGATGGGAATTTTTTACTAAATGTTTGACTAGGGCCTTCTGGTATTGCAACATTTTACTTGCCCTCTCCAGGAAGGAGAGATGGAAAGTTCTCCTTGTAGCGTGGGTCGAGAAGGGTGAACAACCATTATTCAATGTTGGCTAAAATGTGTATAATGCGAGGGTAACGGAAAAGGCAGCAGAACATAAACTCAGCCATGTGTGCCAGACTCCGAACAGGATAGACTTCCCTGTCCCCACAAAGAGGACAACTCTCCTTATCCTCATTTCACTCCTCTTCCTCTTTAGTCAATCCACCCTGAACAGTTGGGATGAAGCTTGTATGGGTAGTACCCACTGTAGCTCAGGCAGCTATCTCTTGTTCCTCTCTTCCTCCTCCTCCTCATTATTACCCAATCCATGCTGAGAAGATGAAATGAGGCAGTGGTGGGTAGTATCACCCTATGTACTTTCTTCCTCCATCTCTACCTGGTCCACATGCAAATCTTTCTCTTTAATGTGGACAGGAAGTATTTGAGTAGACAAAGAAGCGGGATGTTTATGCTGATTATGGCATCATCGCAGCTCACCATCTTGGTTGATTCCTCAATGTTTTGGAGAACCTCACAGATGTCAGACATCCATGCCCACTCGTCGGCTGTTATGTGCAGAGGCTAACCAGAATAACGGAGTACATGTTGTAGCTAGTATTCAACTTCTGCCCTCTGCTGCTCACAAAGCCTTGTCAACATATGCAATGTGGAGTTTCAGCATATGGTCATGTCGCACACCATTCGGTGAGCTGAAAATTGCAAACGCTGCTATAGCACTGCAAGAGTAGCGTCTGCTGTAGCTGACTTGCACAAATTGGCATGCAGCATGCTTTCACAAGTAGCTCAGGCAAATCTGGGTAGGTTTTCAGAAACCATTGACACACTAAATTGAGCACATGGGCCAGGTAGATGGTAGATGTTCAAGCTTTCCAAGCTTCAGATCCCCCACCAGACTACGGCCATGATCACACACGTTCATGCCTGGTTGTAGGTTCATTGGAGAGAGCTATAGATCTGCCTCAACTGTTATAACTTTCAACAACTCTGTGATTGTGCTCTTGATTGCCAACAATTCCCGATTGCCAATATCATATTTTTTTTCAGCAATTGTAGGTTTTTGTGAAAAGAAATCACACGCATGGAGTTGAGTAAGAAACAGTTTATTTTGTGACAAAACTGCTAACACTCCAATCTCTGAGACATCAACCTTCACTACAAAATTATGTTCTGGGTCAGGCTGGATCAATACAGGGTCAGATGTGGTACGCTCTTTCAACTCAGTGACAGCGTGGATGGCCTTAGTCTTCCAATTAGCTACATCTGCCCACTTCTTGGTCATGCAAAATAAACAAATTGTGGCAGCCATAAGATCCCATAAAAAATCAACTTTATTAATTACAAAAATTAAAATACAAACTACACAAGGTGATTAGTTCAGATAGGGGCAGATACATATGGAGATGTCAACATATACACGCCATAATGGACTGAGTCCCGTCTATCCACATATCAAAAAACCTGTCAGCAGTACCCATCAAATACTACAACCATCATAGGCAATCATATATATTATGCATGTTCATATTATCATTATGCAGTATAACATGGAAGATTGTACCATATACCTGATTCAGTGGGACAAGACAGGACCCCAGACCCACCCCTTGGTCAACTCAGTCAGTGGTTTGGCAATCTAGGAAATAATTTTGAATAGATTTATGTAGCAGTTTCTAAACTAAAGGAAACGCTACAAAGCATTCTTAGACTTGGGTTAACTCCTTAACAGCTTAGATCTTAGAGAGGTCCATTCCGAAACATTTAACTGAAAGATATTCCCCGGTAAATTTACTCCTTGAACCAAGAGTAAACATTGTTCAAGTTTAGCAAATAAATAATTGTCTCTGAGTCTTTGGAGTACAGTACATTCATGTACAATGTGTGATTTAATATCAGATGAAAAAACAAAAATGGCAAGCAGGAAGACAACCACATATTGACCACTGATCTCCGAATATGTCATGAATAAAATTTTGAAAAACTGCAGGTGCATTATATAGCCCAAAAGGCATCACAAGATAATCATAGTGACCCTGAGGTATTTTAAATGCTGTCTTCCATTAATCTCATTCTCTGATGCGGATCATGTTATATCATGAGATCAGGCTTGATGAACCAATGGGCTCCTAAGAGCTGGTTATAGAGATCAATGATGAGTGGCAGATGATATTGATTCTTCACAGTGATTTTGTTAAGTTACCAATAGTCAATACATGGTTCGATATCACCATTTTTTTTACCAACAGAAAATTAACAGCTGCCTAGTGGTCATTTGGATGGTCTGACGAACCCTTTTTGCACACTGCTGTATAATCTTTCATTGCCTTACTAGTGATGGGAGAGCACTAAAATGCTCGGGTGCTCGTTGCTTGGGTCGAGGAAATTGGAATGCTCAGGTGCTTGACCCGAGCAGCAAGCCCAATGTAAGTCAATGGGAAACTGGAGTATTTTTCCTGCGACCCCCCGGGGTGATCTGCAGAGGGACTAGAAATTGCAAAAATTGATGGGAACAGAGCTCAAATGACATAGAAACAGCATGAGGAAGACCCCTGGAAGCATTTCTGACTCCCAGGTCACTGCTGTGAACTGTTATGTTTTGGTAGCTGAGGAGAGCAGGCAAAAACGGCAATACACTAGAGAGGTTGGAATCTACTGGATTGCATTACTCTGACTAACCACCACAACTAAAGGCAGCCGTGGAGCATTCCTACGTTGGTCCTAGACGCCTCATCACAGCCTGAGAAGTTAACTACACCTAAAGATAGAAAGAGGAAAGCTATCTGCCCCGGAGCAGATCCCCAAAGAACATAGGAAGTCCCCAAACATGTAATGGCGGTTAGACAAGAGGAAATACAGACACAGACAGAAAATAGTATGAGCAAACGCTGGGGCCCAATCTGCCTAGACAGAAAAGGATAGGAAGGATACTTACTGCAATCCAAAAAAAACCCTAAAAAAAGCCAACGCTACTAATTGCAAAAACACCTGAGATCACATGACCTCTACCACCTAAATTAGTTCTCTGGTGTAACAAAACTAAGCCGCAGCCACTGAAAAAACTGGAAAAGGCAAATGAACAAACAACAGTGGCTCTAGAGGAACTGAGAGGAGCCCAAGCCCCCGGGGAGGGGAACCTGGCCAACCTCACAGAAATGCAGAGAAATATGCAAAAGGCAAGCACAAAAACAAAAACAGAAAATATCTTATCTGAGAGCAGGAGAAGAGGCAAGACTCAGCAAGCTTCCAAGTGAACCAGGAAACAACGTTGAGGCAAGAACAATTGATCACCGGCAACCATGATGGGGGGAAACCTCCCTTATATCCAGCCAGTCTGTGATTCCTGATTGCCAATCCTCATTGAATGGTTCAGTACTGTTTGTAACCACCAGAGGGAGCTTCTTCTCAGAATTCATTTCTAAAACATTGACAACAGTACCCCCCCCTTGAGGAGGGGTCACCGAACCCTCATTTATGCAACCAGATCGGTCAGGATGAGCTCTGTGATATGCACGGATCAGTCTCCTAGCATGGATGTCCGAAGCAAACACCCAAGAATTGTCCTCCTGACCATAACCTCTCCACTTAACCAAATACTGGAGTTTCCGTCTAGAAAAACGAGAATCCAATATTTTCTCAACCACATACTCCAGATTGCCCTCAACCAAAACAGGGTCAGGAGGCACAGCCATAGGAACCACTGGCTCGACAAACCTCTTCAATAAGGACTTGTGGAACACGTTATGGATCTTAAATGTCCCTGGAAGAAGTAAACGAAAGGAAACAGGATTAAGAATCTCCATGATCTTATAAGGTCCAATGAACCTAGGCTTAAACTTAGGAGATGCAACTCTCATAGGGATATTTCTTGAGGACAACATGTCACGCTGTATAGCAGATATATATATGTGATGACAATAATCTATATCAAAAGGGCAACATACTATATAACATGTGCATAGCTATATGATAACATAGATTTACCTGACAGAAAGTCCAGTGGGTCAAAACGGAATCCGTTATACGCTGTCTCCGGCTAGAGGGTGACCGGGGTCTAAGCTGACCCTAACTGGGGTCCTAACTAATCCCTCAACCTGGAGGTACTGTTAAAGGTACAGAGGTCCAGGCCACCAGCGTAAACCCTGTCTCCTATCAATCCCTGCCAACTGTATTCTAGTCCTAAGAAGGACCCTGAATACCACCAAAGGGAATGACCAGGTAACGGTTAATGAACAGAAAGACATACAAGAAAGATAAGAAATAAAGTAAATAAAGTCTTACATACAACACTCACACACAGTAGGAACACCATAGGTCTCAGAGATAAACTATAAGCTGTAAGAGTAAAAACAACTAAGGAGCTCTTAGCTTAAGTATTCCCAGAACCGATCCAGTCTGCTAAACTATATGAATGCTTTCACCGGCATCCAACACCCAGACTGGCAGGAATATAAAGGAAACTAATTAGAACATAATCCAAAGCAGCCGGGCGAGGCTGAACCTAGTCTTAGCAAAGAGCTAGGTAAAATTAACTCTCTCATTACCAAACACAAAGAAACAGCAGCTCAGCTGTGAGAAGTCAGAATGTGCAATCGCGACGATCTTCGTGGCGATGCACCCATGACAGTACCCCCCCTTCTACGAGGGGCCTCCGGACCCTCATGACCAGGTCTGTCCGGGTAAGTTGTGTGAAAGGTCCGAACCAATCGATCTGCGTTATCATCAGACGCAGGGACCCACGTCCTCTCCTCAGGACCATACCCCCTCCAATGAACTTCCACGTTATCATTGACTACCACAGAAGGAGGAGGTAGAGGTGACGGTATGACTGGTGCCACATACTTTTTAAGTAATGACTTGTGAAACACATTATGAATTTTAAACGTAGGAGGGAGGTCCAGACGAAATGCACAGGATTAATTATGGAACTGATCCTGTATGGCCCGATGAATCTGGGACCCAACCTCCAGGAGGGAACTTTAAGTTTTATATTCCTGGTAGACAACCACACCAGATCGTTCACCCTCAGATCTAGACCAGAAACTCTCCTCCTATCAGCCATCCGTTTGTAAGGGTTCTCCGTAACCTTCAGTCTTAAGCGATCTGGAACTATCAGTCTCCCTGGAAGTCCCACAGGGGCGTCCCCCTGAGCCCCCAATACCTCCCCCTCAAGCTCAGAGCATACAGCTGACACTACAACTCCCTCCTGAGGAATAGGAACCGGATCATCAGTCTTCCCGACCCCTGGGAAAGTACGAGATAAGGCATCAGGAAGCAACTTTATTGAGCAGTCATATGTGCGATGAGGAGGTAACTCTTTACACCCCTCCTCTGAGAACTTCTCCCAAAAGTCCTCCAGAAAAGGAGGCAAAGTCCTAGGCACAACCGCACCGATGACCGTGCTCATGCAGTTATTCTTGCAAAATTCACCCCACTGGCTTATCTTTCTGGATTGCCAATCAATCACTGGGTTATGTTTAGCCAACCAAGGAAGTCCCAACACAATAGGAGCAGGCAGACCCTCCAACACATAACAAGACAATTGCTCTTTATGTATTGCCCCTACTCGAAGATCTATGTTATGAACAGCTTGTACCAAGCTACCTTGACCAAGAGGTCTAGAATCAATAGAGAGTATAGGGACCGGTTTGGCCAATACACTCAGTTGCATACCATGCACCTGGGCAAACCGAGTGTCCACCAGATTAGCCCCGGACCCACTATCAAGAAAAACAGAAATCCTCTCAGTTCTAGTACCAATCACCACCTCCGCAGGCACGAGAAACTGAGAGGGATTTGGGGACGAAATACACACTCCCAGGTTAACTCCTTGGTTCAAAGAGGTCCGGGATGGACACCCCCCAACAAAATGTCCCTCTCTCCCGCAAAAGAAACACCTTCTAGTCTTGCGGCGCACCGCTGATTCCCTCCTACAAAATGATGTCCCTCCCAACTGCATGGGTTCCTCAGAACAGACCAGAGGAACCTCAGTATAAGGGACTTTAGTAGTAGGTGGAGTCATCACGGGGGGCGGAGTTACCTCGCGTCTTCCCCGAAGACGTCTATCAATGCGAATAGCGAGGGCCATAGCAGCCTCCAGTGATGGAGGAGAATCATACTGAGCCAACACATCTTTTAATTTGTCAGACAACCCTTGACAAAACTGGCTCCTAAGAGCAGGGTCATTCCACTGAGTATCTGTTGCCCATCTACGGAACTCAGAAGAATATTCCTCCGCTGGACGATTTCCTTGCCGTATTTTACGTAACCTTGTTTCAGCAAGGGAGACTCGATCCGGATCATCATATACCAGACCCAGGGCAGTAAAAAATCGATCCACTGACTGGAGATCTGGGGAGCCTGGAGGAATAGAGAACGCCCAAGATTGAGGATCCCCTTGTAAGAGCGAGATAACAATTCCCACCCTCTGCTCTTCACTCCCAGATGACCGAGGCCGCAGCCGAAAGTACAATTTACATGCCTCCCGGAAAGTAAAAAATTTGTCCCGCCCACCAGTGAACCTGTCCGGGAGAGCAACCTTAGGTTCAGATCTGGTTTGCTCCGGGGGGACAAAACCTTGGACTTAATGTCTGCCAACTCCATGGACAATCCTGCAACTGCCGGGCCAGCTGGGCTACTGGATCCATGATAGCTGGGGAGAATCTTTAGTATGGCCGGTGAAAATGTCACGCTGTATAGCAGATATATATATGTGATGACAATAATCTATATCAAAAGGGCAACATACTATATAACATGTGCATAGCTATATGATAACATAGATTTACCTGACAGAAAGTCCAGTGGGTCAAAACGGAATCCGTTATACGCTGTCTCCGGCTAGAGGGTGACCGGGGTCTAAGCTGACCCTAACTGGGGTCCTAACTAATCCCTCAACCTGGAGGTACTGTTAAAGGTACAGAGGTCCAGGCCACCAGCGTAAACCCTGTCTCCTATCAATCCCTGCCAACTGTATTCTAGTCCTAAGAAGGACCCTGAATACCACCAAAGGGAATGACCAGGTAACGGTTAATGAACAGAAAGACATACAAGAAAGATAAGAAATAAAGTAAATAAAGTCTTACATACAACACTCACACACGTAGGAACACCATAGGTCTCAGAGATAAACTATAAGCTGTAAGAGTAAAAACAACTAAGGAGCTCTTAGCTTAAGTATTCCCAGAACCGATCCAGTCTGCTAAACTATATGAATGCTTTCACCGGCATCCAACACCCAGACTGGCAGGAATATAAAGGAAACTAATTAGAACATAATCCAAAGCAGCCGGGCGAGGCTGAACCTAGTCTTAGCAAAGAGCTAGGTAAAATTAACTCTCTCATTACCAAACACAAAGAAACAGCAGCTCAGCTGTGAGAAGTCAGAATGTGCAATCGCGACGATCTTCGTGGCGATGCACCCATGACACAACCAGACCAAGTCCCCACTTTAAACCGAGGACCATCAGTCCTATGCCGGTTGGCAAACCGCTGGGCCTTCTCATGAGAGAGGGACAACCTCTCCACCACCTGGTCCCAAATCTGCTGCATACACTCCACAACAGAGTCAACACCCGGACAGACAGAAGCCTCCGTCTGTCCCGAAGAAAATCGAGGTGAAACCCAAAATTGCAGAAAAATGGAGACATCAAAGTGACAGAGCTAGCCCTATTATTAAGAGCAAACTCAGCCAAAGGCAAAAAAGAGACCCAGTCATCTTGATCAGCAGACACAAAGCATCTCAGATAAGTCTCCAATGTCTGGTTTGTTCTCTCAGTTTGTCCATTGGTCTGAGGATGAAAAGCAGAGGAGAAAGACAATTGAACACCAAGTTTAGAACAAAAAGTCCTCCAAAATCTGGAAACAAACTGGACTCCTCTGTCAGACACAATGTTCTCAGGAATGCCGTGTAACCGAACCACGTGCTGAAGGAACAAAGGCACCAATTCGGAGGAGGAAGGCAACTTAGGTAATGGCACAAGATGTATCATCTTGGAAAACCTATCACAAATCACCCAGATAACGGTCATTCTCTGAGAAACAGGGAGGTCGGAAATAGAATTCATAGAGATATGGGTCCATGGTCTCTTGGGCACAGGCAATGGCATCAACAAACCACTAGAGCGAGAGCAAGGCTTGGAGCGAGAGCAAGTCCCACAGGACTGCACAAACTCCCTGACGTCACGAGACAAAGTAGGCCACCAAAAGGACCGACTCACCAAGTCTCTGGTACCAAAAATTCCGGGATGACCGGCCAACGCAGAACAATGAATCTCAGACATCACACTCTTCTTCCACTGGTCTGGGACAAACAATTTCCCAACAGGGCAGCGCTCGGGTTTATCCTCCTGACACCCCTCCAGAGCCAGTCTCAAATTGGGCGAGATGGCGGAAAGAACTACACCCTCTTTCAAAATAACAGCAGGATCAGATAACTCAGGAGAGTCCGCAAGGAAACTCCTCGAGAGGGCATCCGCCTTAACATTCTTAGTGCCAGGAAGATAGGAAACCACAAAATTAAAACGTGTGAAAAACAAGGCCACCTGGCCTGTCTAGGATTAAGTCGCTTGGCTGATTCCAGATAAACCAGATTCTTATGGTCCGTGAGGACCACCACCTGATGTTTGGCTCCCTCCAGCCAATGTCTCCATTCTTCAAAAGACCACTTTATGGCCAATAACTCCCGATTACCCACATCATAATTATGTTCAGTTGGAGAAAATTTTCGAGAGAAAAAAGCACAAGGGTTACTTTTAGAGGTCTCAGGATCTCTTTGGGACAAAACGGCACCTGCCCCAATTTCAGAGGCATCAACCTCAACCTGAAATGGTAGAGAAACATCAGGCTGGCGTAGAACAGGAGCAGAAGTGAATCTCTGTTTAAGTTCCTGAAACGCAGAGACTGCTTCAGGAGGCCAATTCACCATATCAGAACCCTTTTTGGTCAAATCAGTCAATGGTTTAACAATAACAGAGAAATTACCAATAAATTTACGATAAAAATTGGCAAAACCCAAGAATCTCTAAAGAGCCTTTAATGAAGTAGGTTGGACCCAATCACAGATGGCCTGAACATTGACCGGGTCCATTTCAATAACAGATGGAGTCTGTTGCGCCGGCGTCCTGCCCTCTGCCAGGCAGGGACGCTGTTCCCCTGCGCCAGCGTCCTCTGCCAGGCAGGGACGTCGCCCCCCTTACCCACGCTCGGCGTTCCTCCTTCCGCCCTGCTGGGGTCGCGCGCTCCTTCCCTGCTGCTGGACTTAGGGCGCACGCCCGCGCGCTCCCCGCTCTTAAGGGGCCGCGCGCATCTTTCAAAAAAGGTCCCCGGCCAATGCCGGAGGACTCCACCCTATATAAAGTACTCCCTCCTTAATGGAGGTGCCCGAGCAATGTTGTTGCACTGTTTACTCTGCTTCAGCCCTCAGGTTCCGTTACCAGTTATCTGCCTGTCTCCTGCCAGTTTGCTGTCTGCTACCTGTCCGCAAGCCTACCTGGAGGTTCCGCCGTCACCGGTGGTGACCATCGGCTATTCCAGAGAATCTCGCCTGCTCACTTGGGGGCGCTCATCTGCCATCTGCCTGCAGACCTACCCGGAGGTTCGGACGTCACATGCGGTGACCATCGTCTAATCCAGAGACTCTCGCCTGCTCACTTGGGGGCGTTCATCTGCCATCTGCCTGCAGACCTACCCGGAGGTTCGGACGTCACATGCGGTGACCATCGTCTATTCCAGAGACTCTCGCCTGCTCACTTGGGGGCGTTCATCTGTCATCTGCCTGCTAGCCTACCGGGAGGCTCCACCATCTCAGGTCGTATATACCTGTCCATCCAGAGACTGCCCCGGTCACTTGCCGTGACTACCTGCCTGTCTATCCAGAGACTGCCCCGGTCACTTGCCGTGACTACCTGCCTGTCTATCCAGAGACTGCCCCGGTCACTTGCCGTGACTACCTGCCTGTCTATCCGAGACTGCCCCGGTCACTTGCCGTGACTACCTGTCTGTATATCCAGAGACTGCCCCGGTCACTTGCCGTGACCTCCTTCCCGTCTGTCCAAAGACTGTCCCTGTCACTTGCCGTGACTTCCTGTCCGTCTCCCCGGGCGCCAACCGCTCCTTTACAAGGAAAGCCTCCTTGTATAATAAAGCTCAGAGGTTCCGCCTCCCTGACCCGTTACAGAGACAAAATGAATCCCAGAAATGAGATCCTCTGTACGCCAAAAAGACACTTTGATCCCTTCACATACAGAGCATTCTCTCTCAAAATCTGGAACACAGTCCGAACATGTTTCACATGAGAGTCCCAGTCATTGGAAAAAATCAAGATATCATCCAAATAAACAATCAGAAATTTATCCACAAAATCCCTGAAAATGTCATTCATGAAGGACTGGAAGACGGAAGGAGCATTAGTGAGCCCAAAGGGCATCACTAGGTACTCAAAATGCCCCTCTGGGGTATTAAACGCCGTCTTCCATTCATCCCCGTGCTTAATGCGAATAAGGTTATACGCCCCCCTGAGGTCAAGCTTGGTAAACCAAGTAGCACTTTTCGCCCTGGAAAACAGGCCAGAAATCAAGGGTAACGGATATTGGTATTTCACAGTGATATTGTTCAAGAGACGATAATCAATACACGGCCTTAATGAACCATCCTTTTTGGCCACAAAGAAAAAACCGGCACCCAAGGGTGAAGAGGATGGTCTGATATGACCCTTCTCCAATGACTCCTTGATATAAGACCGCATAGCGTCATGTTCAGGTACAGACAAGTTAAAAAGGCGACCTTTAGGGAATTTACTACCAGGCACTAATTCAATAGCGCAGTCATAGCTCCTATGGGGGGGCAAGGATGCAGATTTACTTTCGCTAAACACATCAGAAAAATCAGTCAAAAAGTCAGGAACATCTTGAGCCTGGGGAGAGGCAGAAAAAACAGGAGTGTCGGCACCAACACATTGGCAGCCCCAACTGGTCACAGACACAGATTTCCAATCCTAAACAGCATTATGAGACTGCAACCAAGGGAAACCTAGTACAATAATGTCATGCAGATTATACAGCACCAAAAATTTGCAACTCTCCTGATGATCAGGTTCAACCCTCATTATCACCTGAGTAGAGAACTGGGGTTTATTCTCAGCCAAAGGGGTAGAATCAATCCCCAGTAGGGGAATAGACTTCCGTAGGGGTATCAAGGGAAACCCACAACGTTTAGCAAAATCAAAATCCATCAGGTTAATAGCTGCTCCCGAATCAACAAAAGCCTGAGCAGAAAATGTGGACAGGGAGCAAATCAGGGTAACAGTCAACAGAAATTTAGTCTGAACTCTACCCAAGACAACTGAGCGTGCAAAACGTCTTCCCCGCTTAGGGCAGACTGAAATAGCATGAGAGGCATCACCACAGCAGAAACGTAACCCATTGCGTTTTCGAAACTCATGACGCTGTGCCCCAGAAGCCACTCTATCACACTGCATGAGTTCAGAAGCTGGTTCACAAGGCAACACTATTCCACGCATACTTCTACGCTCACGTAAACATTTGTCAATTTGAATCGCTAATGACATAGAATCATTGAGACCAGAGGGAGCAGGGAAACCCACCATAACATCTTTTACATTCTCTGACAGACCCTTCCGAAAAAGGGCTGCCAAATCATCATCATTCAATTTGGTCAGGACTGCCCACTTTCGGAATTTCTGATAGTACAACTCAGTGTCCTCAAGCCCCTGATTTAATGCCAACAAGGTTTTTTCAGCTTGATCAGTGACATTAGGTTCATCGTACAATAATCCCAGAGCCAGAAATAATGCATCAACATTACTCAAAACAGGGTCCCCAGGTGTCAGGGAAAAAGCCCAATCCTGAGGATCACCGCGCAGGAGAGAGATGACAATTTGAACCTTCTGTGCTGCGTTCCCTGAGGACTTAGGTTTTAAGGCAAAAAACAACTTACAGTTATTTTTGAAATTCAGAAATTTAGCTCGATCCCCCAAAAACAAATCTGGCATGGGGATCCTGGGTTCCACAACTGGCAACCTAGCAAGACAGGCAGCAATACTCCGAACCTCAGTGGCAAGCTGATCCACACGGCCAGACAACTGTGCAAACTCCATTGAGAAGAAAAAAAAAAATCCTCCTTGGCACCCAGAGAAAAAGAGGGAAAAAATGCAACAAACCAAAAAAAAAAAAAAATCTCTGACAACTCTGACAAGCTTTTTTGTTTCCACACTATTTTTCCCTTCTGTGAGTACCATATAATTTTCAGTTGGCCGGTGATACTGTTAAGTTTTGGTAGCTGAGGAGAGCAGGCAAAAACGGCAATACACCAGAGAGGTTGGAATCTACTGGATTGCAGTACCCTGACTAACCACCACAACTAAAGGCAGCCGTGGAGCGTTCCTACGTTGGTCCTAGACGCCTCGTCACAGCCTGAGAGGTTAACTACACCTAAAGATAGAAAGAGGAAAGCTATCTGCCCCGGAGCAGATCCCCAAAGAACATAGGAAGCCCCCAAACATGTAATGGCGGTTAGACAAGAGGAAATACAGACACAGACAGAAAATAGTATGAGCAAACGCTGGGGCCCAATCTGCCTAGACAGAAAAGGATAGGAAGGATACTTACTGCAATCCAAAAAAAACCCTAAAAAAAGCCAACGCTACTAATTGCAAAAACACCTGAGATCACACGACCTCTACCACCTAAATTAGTTCTCTGGTGTAACAAAACTAAGCCGCAGCCACTGAAAAAACTGGAAAAGGCAAATGAACAAACAGCAGTGGCTCCAGAGGAACCGAGAGGAGCCCAAGCCTCCCGGGGAGGGGAACCTGGCCAACCTCACAGAAATGCAGAGAAATATGCAAAAGGCAAGCACAAAAACAAAAAACAGAAAATATCTTATCTGAGAGCAGAAGAGGCAAGACTCAGCAAGCTTCCAAGTGAACCAGGAAACAACGTTGAAACAAGAACAATTCATCACGGGCATCCATGATGGGGGGAAACCTCCCTTATATCCAGCCAGTCTGTGATTCCTGATTGCCAATCCTCATTGAATGGTTCAGTACTGTTTGTAACCACCAGAGGGAGCTTCTGCTCAGAATTCATTTCTAAAACATTCACAACAGTGAACTATGTTGTCAGAGTCTTACGCCACTTTTACAGACTTACATTAAAACTTGCAAAAACGAAACCAAAATGGATTTTCCTGGGAAATATGTTAAGGAACATCCTTTCCAGGGTAATGAATTGTATATAAGGCAAAATAAATAACCAAAAACAAAAATGCTCCTCCACACCTTGGGCTATGTTCACACGTAGCGTTTTTGATGCATTTTTGAACTTTAGCATTGCTTTCAAACAAGACAAATGCATTCGCTCGGAAATGTCATTTTAACATTTTACAACCTTTTCTGGCCATATTGTGTGTGATGCATCATCAGACACATCCTGTTTCATTTATGAAGGAGGTAATCTGAAAGTCACAAAGCCTATTTTTAGAGAGCCATCAGGCGGCCTTTACTATTCTTAAAGGGCCAGCAGTCGGCTCTCACTATTCTTAGAGAACCATCAGCCGACTATGCGTTGTTGTTCCCATTATTAAACAGTGGGTCTAATATACTGTTATTGTGCATGCAGTGAATGGCAGTGCTGCCCAGACGTACAGGAGGGCCTCCAGAAAACAATGTTCCCATTATTAGGAAGTGGGTCTCCCATAGTGTTTGCCTATGCAGTGATTGCAAGGGCTGCCAAAAATTTGGAGGCACTACTATGCCCCTTGGAATAGACGTGGAGGAGGGCATCATAACAAATGTTCCCAATAGAAAGGAGCGGGTCTCCATAGTGTTTGCCTATGCAGTAAATGCAAGCCGCCAAAACTTTGGAGGCACTACAATGCCCTTGGAAGAGACGTGGAGGAGGGCATCATAACAAAATGTTCCCATTAGAAAGGAGCGGGTCTCCCATACTGTTTCCCTATGCAGTGAATGCAGGACTGCCAAAAATTTGGAGGCACTACAATGCCCCTTGGAAGAGACATGGAGGAGGGCATCATAACAAAATGTTCCCAATAGAAAGGAGCGGGTCTCCCATACTGTTTGCCTATGCAGTGAATGCAAGGACTGCCAAAAATTTGGAGGCACTACAATGCCCCTTGGAATAGATGTGGAGGAGGGCCTCATAGCCTCATAGCAAAATCTTAGAAAGGAGCGGGTCTCCCATACTGTTTGCCTATGCAGTGAATGCAAGGACTGCCAAAAATTTGGAGGCACTACAATGCGCCTTGGAAGAGACGTGGAGAAGGGCCTCATAATAAAATCTTCCCATTAGAAAGAAGTTTCTCTCCCATAGTGTTTGCCAATGCAGTGAATGCAAGGAATGCCAGAACTTTAGAGGCACTACAATGCCCTTGGAAGAGACGTACAGGAGGGCCTCATAACAAAATGTTCTCATGAGAAAGGAGCGGGTCTCCCATACTGTTTGCCTATGCACTGAATGCAAGGGCTGACAAAATTTGGAGGCACTACAATGTCCCTTGGAAGAGACGTGGAGAAGGGCCTCATAACAAAATATTCCCATTAGAAAGGAGCGGGTCTCCCATAATGTTTGCCTATGCAGTGAATGCAAGGGCTGCCAATAATTTGGAGGCACTACAATGGCCCTTGGAAGAGACATGGAGGAGGGCATCATAACAAAATGTTCCCAATAGAAAGGAGCGGGTCTCCCATACTGTTTGCCTATGCAGTGAATGCAAGGACTGCCAAAAATTTGGAGGCACTACAATGCCCCTTGGAATAGACGTGGAGTAGGGCCTCATAGCCTCATAGCAAAATCTTAGAAAGGAGCGGGTCTCCCATAGTGTTTGCCTATGCACTGAATGCAAGGGCTGACAAAAATTTGGAGGCACTACAATGTCCCTTGAAAGAGACGTGGAGAAGGGCCTCATAACAAAATATTCCCATTAGAAAGGAGCGGGTCTCCCATAATGTTTGCCTATGCAGTGAATGCAAGGGCTGCCAATAATTTGGAGGCACTACAATGCCCCTTGGAAGAGACGTGGAGGAGGGCATCATAACAAAATGTTCCCACTAGAAAGGAGCGGGTCTCCCATATTGTTTGCCTATGCAGTGAATGCAGGACTGCCCAAAATTTGAAGGCACTACAATGCCCCTTGGAAGAGACGTGGAGGAGGGCATCATAACAAAATGTTCCCGTTAGAAAGGAACGGGTCTCCTACACTTATAATGCCCATGCATTAAGTGTATTGGCTGACAAACATTTACCCCTGGGGGTATACATGAACATACTGTATACCAATTTTTTTTTTGCAGGCATCATAAATACCCTTTAAAAAAATTATGTGGGTGTTGCATCACGGACCACGGTCACCCTGGTGATATGATGGTGGAGGATGAGGATGAGGAGAAGGAGGAAAGCAACAGCAAATAGCCAAAATCAGAAAGCATATTACCATGTGTGGCTGTGAAGAGGTGCATGGGAATAGACCTCCCAAAAAAAGACACTGGATTTGAGTTTCTATTACGCTGCTATCCGGTAGTGTTGAGAAGTCTGGCCCAATCCAGCCCTTGTTCATTTTTATAAGAGTCAGCCTGTCAGCATTTTCAGTTGACAGGCGGATGCGCTTATCAGTTATAATTCCACCAGTGGCACTAAAAACGCGCTCTGACAAAACGCTAGTGGCAGGGCAGGCCAGGATCTCCAAGGCGTATAGAGCCAGTTCATGCCACGTGTCCAGCCTGGATACCCAATAATTATAAGACACAGAGGAATCACGGAAGATGTTGGTATGGTCAGCAAGGTACTCCCTCAGCATCTTCCAAAGCTTTGAACTCCTTGTGAGAGTACCCGCGCTTCAGGTCCTGTGCGATAGGAAGGTCTGAAAAAACTCTCCCATAACTTTGACAGTGTTCTCCTGCCTGTGCTGAATTGGAGTTGTGCCTCTCTGCCTGTACTCCTTGGTTGTCCAACGAACTGCGACCTCTGACGCCAGCGGTTTCAGATGGGAATTTTAAAAAAAAATCTACAACAAGGGCCTCCTGGTACAGCCCCATTTTAGTAGAACTGTCCGCCTCGGGAAAAAGAGATAGAAAGTTCTCCTTGTAGCATGGGTCTAAAAGTGTCACCAACCAGTAATGACTATCACCCCAAATTTTGAGAACGCGAGGGTCACGGGAAGGGCAGCGTAACATAAACTCAACCATGCGCGCCAGACTGCTAACAGGCAAGAGTTCAGTGTCCTCACAAAGAGGACGACTGACCATGCTCTCCTTCTCCTTCTCCTCCCTGTCCTCAGGCCATCCACGCTGAACATACGGTATGACAGTTGTTCAGTGAGTACGGTGCATAGCGCATGAAACTAACTCCTGTACTTCCTCCTCCTCCTCCTCATTGTCAACCAATCCACATTGGGATGAGATGAGGCTTGGCTGTATGTAATCACCCTGTATGGTTCCTTGCTTCATCTCATCGTGCTCCGCCTGCAATGCATCCTCTTTGATTGTGAGCAGAGAGCGTTTCAGAAGACAGAGAAGTGGGATGGTGACGCTAATTATGGCACCATTTCCGCTCAACATCTTGGTGGAGTGCTCAAAGTTTTGGAGGATGGTACATATGTCTGATATCCATGTCCGCTCCTGAGGTCTTATGTGTGGAGTCTGAACAGAATACTGACGGCCTTGTTGATGCTAGTAGTCAACAACTGCCCTTTTCTGCTCACAAATCCTTCCCAACATCTGCAGTGTAGAGTTCCAACGCATGGGGACATCACACACCAGTCGGTGAGCTGGAAGTTGCAAATGCTGCTCAAGCAAGACTTTCTAAAGTGGGCACACAGGCAGCACACTTTGACAAGCAGATCCGGCAGCTCCAGGTAGGTTTTGAGAAACCGCTGAACCATGAGGTTAAGCACATGGGCCAGGCATGGTACATGTGTGAGCTCAGAGCCACCACCAGGTTCTGGCCAGTGTCACACATGACCATGCCTGGCTGTAGGTTCAGCGGTGTCAGCCACAGATCTGCCTTCTCTTTCAGATCTGTCCTCAACTCTTCAGCATTGTGCGGTTTGTCACCTAAGCATATTAGCTTCTGCCCAGCCTGCTGCCGCTTGGCTGAGACAGTGCTGCAGTGCTTCCAGCTTGTGACTGATGTGGTTATTTCGGAGATGGAGGCTTAACCCTTAGTGACAGAGCCATTTTGCAGCTTAATGACAGGGCCAATTTTTACAATTCTGACCACTGTCACTTTATGAGGTTATAACTCTGGAACGCTTTAACGAATCCCGCTGATTCTGAGATTGTTTTTTCGTGACATATTGTACTTCACGTTAGTGGTAAAATTTCTTTGATATGACTTGTGGTTATTTATGAAAAAAACGGAAATATGGCGAAAATTTTGAAAATTTAACAATTTTCAAACTTTAAATTTTTATGCCCTTAAATCAGAGAGATATATGTCACACAAATTTCTTAATAAATAACATTTCCTACATGTCTAATTTACATCAGCACAATTTTGGGACCAAAATTATTTTTTGTTACGAAGTTATAAGGGTTAAAAGTTGACCAGCGATTTCTCATTTTTACAACACCATTTTTATTTTAGGGACCACCTCACATTTGAAGTCACTTTGAGGGATCTATATGATAGAAAATAGCCAAAAGTGACACCATTCTAAAAACTGCACCCCTCAAGGTGCTCAAAACCACATTCAAGAAGTCTATTAACCCTTTACGTGCTTCACAGGAACTGAAGCAATGTGGAAGGAAAAAATTAACATTTAACTTTTTTTGCAAAAACTTTATTTCGGAACCTATTTTTTTTATTTTCACAACTGTTAAAAGAAAAAATGAACCACAAAATTTGTTGTGCAATTTCTCCTGATTAAGCCGATACCCCATATGTGGGGGTAAACCACTTTTTGGGCGCACGGCAGAGGTTGCAAGGGAAGGAGCAACATTTGACTTTTTCAACGCAGAATTGGCTGGACGCCATGTCGCGTTTGTAGAGGCCCTGATGTGTCTAAACAGTGGAAACCCATCACAAGTGACCCCATTTTGGAAACTAGACCCCCTAAGGAACTTATCTAGATGTGTAGTGAGCACTTTGAACCTCCAAGTGCTTCACAGAAGTTTGTAACATAGAACAGTGAAAATAAAAAATCATATTTTTTCCACAAAAACAATCTTTTCACCCCAATTTTTATTTTCCCAAGGGTAACAAGACCCCAAAAGTTTTTGTGCAATTTGTCCTGAGCATGCTGATACCCCATATGTGGGGGTAAACCACTGTTTGGGTGCAAGGCAGAGCTTGGAAGGGAAGGAGCGCCGTTTGACTTTTTCAGCGCAGAATTGGCTGGACGTCATGTCGTGTTTGTAGAGGTCCTGATGTGTCTAAACAGTGGAAACCCCCCACAAGTGACCCCATTTTGGAAATTAGACCCCCTAAGGAACTTATCTAGATGTGTGGTGAGCACTTTGAACCTCCAAGTGCTTCACAGAAGTTTATAACATAGAACCGTGAAAATAAAAAATCATATTTTTTCCACAAAAACGATCTGTTCACCCCAATTTTTATTTTCCCAAGGGTAACAAGACCCCAAAGTTTTTGTGCAACTTATCCTGAGCATGCCGATACCCCATATGTGGGGGTAAACCACTGTTTGGGCGCACGGCAGGGCTTGGAAGTGAAGGAGCGCCGTTTGACTGTTTCAAACCAAAATTGGCTGGAATTGAAATTGGACGCCATGTCGCGTTTGGAGAGCCCCTGATACGCCTAAACAGTCAAAACCCCCACAAATCACACCATTTTGGAAACTAGACCCCTTAAGGAACTTATCTAGATGTGTGGTGAGCACTTTGAACCCCCAAGTGCTTCACAGAAATTAATAAACGTAGAGCCGTGAAAATAAAAAATCATTTTTTTCCTCAAAAATTATTCTTTAGCCCGCTATTTTTTTTATTTTCCCAAGGGTAACAGGAGAAATTGGACCCAAAAAGTTGTTGTGCAATTTTTCCTGAGTACGCTGATACCCCATATGTTGGGTGAAACCACTGTTTGGGCGCATGGGATTGCTTGGAAGGGAAGGAGCACCATTTTGTAATGCAGACTTTGATGGAATGTTCTGCGGGCGTCATGTTGTGTTTGCAGAGCCCTTGATGTACCTAAACAGTAGAAACCCCCTGCAAGTGACACCATTTTGGAAACTAGACCCCCCAAGGAGCTTATCTAGATGTGTGGTGAGCACTTTGAACCCCCAAGTGCTTCACAGAAATTTATAAACGCAGAGCTGTGAAAATGAAAAATCATTTTTTTTCTCAAAAATGTTTTTTTTTGCCAGCTATTTTTTATTTTCCCAAGGGTAACAGGAGAAATTAGAACCCCAAAATTGGTTTGCAATTTGTCCTGAGTATGCTGATACCCCATATGTTGGGGTAAACCACTGTTTGGGCGCACGGCAGGGCTCGGAAGGGAGGGAGCGACATTTGACTTTTTGAAAGCCACGTCGTGTTTGGAGACCCCCTGATGTGTCTAAACAGTGGAAACCCCCACTAGTGACCCCATTTTGGAAACTAGACCCCTTAAGGAACTTATCTAGATGTGTGGTGAGCACTTTGAACCCCAAGTGTTTCACAGAAATTTATAAACGCAGAGTCGTGAAAATGAAAAATCATTTTTTTTCTCAAAAATGTTTTTTTTAGTCAGCTATTTTTTATTTTCCCAAGGGTAACAGGAGAAATTAGAACCCCAAAATTGGTGTGCAATTTGTCCTGAGTACGCTGATACCCCATATGTTGGGGTAAACCACTGTTTGGGCGCACGGCAGGGCTCGGAAGAGAGGGAGCGCCATTTGACTTTTTGAACGCCACGTCGTGTTTGGAGACCCCCTGATGTGTCTAAACAGTGGAAACCCCCCACAAGTGACCCCATTTTGGAAACTAGACCCCTTAAGGAACTTATCTAGATGTGTGGTGAGCACTTTGAACCCCCAAGTGTTTCACAGAAATTTATAAATGCAGAGTTGTGAAAATAAAAAATCATTTTTTTTCTCAAAAATGATTATTTTAGCCAGCTATTTTTTATTTTCCCAAGGGTAACAGGAGAAATTAGAACCCCAAAATTGGTGTGCAATTTGTCCTGAGTACGCTGATACCCATATGTTGGGGTAAACCATTGTTTGGGCGCACGGCAGGGCTCGGAAGGGAGGGAGCGCCATTTGACTTTTTGAACGCCACGTCGTGTTTGGAGACCCCCTGATGTGCCTAAATAGTGGAAATCCCTCAATTCTAGCTCCAACCCTAACCCCAACACACCCCTAACCCTAATCCCAACCCTAATCCTAACCTAAATCCCAACCCTAATTGTAACCCTAACCTTAATTGTAACCCTAACTCTAATTGTAACCCTAACCCTAATTTTATCCCTAACCCTAATTGTAACCCTAACCCTAATTCTAACCCTAATTATAACCCTAACCCTAAGGCTAGGTTCATTTTGCGTTTTACCAGCCCGTTCAACACATAGCGTTGACGGGCTGGTAACGGTATAGCATAACACGATCGCGTTATGCTATACCCACTAGCGCAGAGGAATCAGCAGATGATTCATCTGCGCTAGCGGTGACGGAGCCCAGACGCTGCAGCCCCATCCGAGGCTCCGTCACTGAATGATGGCACGCCGCAAACGCATGCCGCTTTACGGCATGCGTCGCGATGCGCCCTCAAATGGGGGTGAATGGCAGCGTTAACGGACTGCGTTACACCGCGTTATACCGCGGTGTAACGCAGTCTGTCTAACGGACTGCCATAACGCAGTATGAACCCGGCTTAACCCTAACCCTAATTGTAACCCTAACCCTAATGCTAACCCTAACCCTAATTATAACCCTAACCCTAATGCTAACTCTAACCCTAATGCTAACCCTAACCCTAATTATAACCCTAACCCTAATTATAACCCTAACCCTAACAGAAAAATGAAAATAAATATAATTTCTATTTTTTATTATATGTCCCTAACTAAGGGGATGATAAATGGGGGGTTATGTACTGTTTTTTTTTATTTTGATCACTGTGATAGTTTATCACAGTGATCAAAATGCACTTTCTGGAGAATGAATGAAACTTTTTTGAATCTGCCGCCAAGCAGATCGGCGAGCGCACTGCGCATGCGCCCACCATTTTTTTTTTGCAGGAAGAAGACGCCGGGATCCTGGGGCCTGCGGGAGGACGGAGGACACCGGTAAGTATACGGGGGGGGTGATCGGGGGACCACCTCATTTTCTCCCCTCTGATGTGCGATCACATCAGAGGGGAGAGAAATATTTTTTTTTTTTTTGCGATCGCATCTATGCTTGCATAGACGCGATCGCAACACCGGGATCGGTGAATACCGACTCGGATCATGTTCTCTGGGGTCTCGGCTACCCCCGGTAGCCAAGACCCCAGAGAATATTTGCCCATCCCCCACCAGCACAGCGGCACTTAGTGGCGAGCGCACTGAGCATGCGCCCGCCATGTTCTTCATCGCGCCGGCCCGGGGGGACACCGGTGGGCCCTGGGGCCACATACAGGACATCGGGGGCCACATGGGGGTCCCGGGGACCCTTTTTCTCTGTCCTCTGATGTCCGATGACATCAGAGGACAGAGAAATTAAATGGCACAACTTTTTTTTTTTTGTTGCGGTCGCCGTTATAGGGTTAATAACGGCGATCGCAACATCGGTGTTGGTAAAAACCGACCGATTCATGTTCTCTGGGGTAGCGAGACCCCGGAGAAAATGCGCCTCTGGGGGGCGCTATTCACTTTTTCCACAGCGCCGTTAATTAACGGCGCTGTGGTTTAAGTACCCTTAATGACCGCCGTTAAAAGGCGTATCGGCGGTCATTAAGGGGTTAAGAGCAGGAGGAGAAGGAGGATGAGGTGCAGGAGCTGTAGATTGTGGCGGCAATCCTGATTGACCTAGGGCCTGCAATCCTCGGTGTCGGGAGGACGTGTTCCATCCCAAGGTCCGACTGGGTCCCGGCTTCCACTATGTTAACCCAGTGTGCTGTTAGCGAGATGTACCGTCCCTGCTAACAAGCACTTGTCCACATGTCCGTGGTTAGGTGGACTTTTCCAGTAACTGCATTGTTGAGGGCACGGCTAATGTTGTGGGACACAACATTTTCTGTAAAAGCTGCAGCAGCACACAGAACTGGAATCGACCCTCTTGCTATATGCAATGCAGTTTGCCACAAACACTGCCTTCCCAGCACTGGTATCTATGCAGCTGAATTAGTCCTCAGAAGGAAGGTTAGTTGAGATGGATATATGTATAATATATGGTATACCTACACTAAGTAAGAACCAAACAAATCTCTCCTTAGCTCAGCAGCAACTCTCCCTACAGTGCCTGATTCTGGAGTAGACTGTGATGAGCACGGCGCGGCCAAGTCTGATATAGACCTGATGACGCTGTGTTGCCAGCCAATCACTGTAATGCCACAACCAACATGGCTGCGGCATACCAGTGTGTGGCAGACAATCCCTGCATGTTCATTGGCTCTCTAAAGAGCGCCAAACATGCAGGCCGGTGACCTGAGCTCCCTCCGAGCACCCCCAGCAATACCATGTCCTAAGAGATGCAATAGCACTAGCACTTTATGATTGGCATTTCTCTATACTAATATATTTACACTATGTCCAGGATTTGCTTCTCTTATTCACAATACTAGATGTATGGATGTGTTGTTTTTTCCTGTTCTCACTGAGCCTTTCATTTCATCTTGTACTCATAGATAAGATTTTTTATCTATATACTTGTTCTTATATGCGTATTCTCAATAAAATTTGTTATAATTTTCAATAGGACCATTACTCCCTTATTTTTATTGTTTGTTTTACACACGTTGTCAAAATTGTTGGTACCCCTTGTTTAATGACAGAAAAACCCACAATGGTGACACAGTGGCGTAGCAACTGTTTGTGGCGCCCGGGGCGGCAAATTTTAGGACACACCCCTAGCCACACCCATTTCACTGGTCACACCCATATCCACGCCATGACCACACCCACTTAGCACTGCTGATCACACTGTTTCATAAACAATAATTATAAGCACATACCTCTCAACCGTCCCGGTTTCAGCGGGACAGTCCCGATTTCGGGACCCTGTCCGCTGTCCCGGCCAGGCGGTTTACTTTCCGCATTAGAATTGTACATACGGAAACCCCGGGGACCTCCCACACATTCTGGCAGCCACAAGTCACGTTCCATCGCTGACCTCATTTCCCCAGGATGTGGGGATCTCACCAGCTATGCAGCGCTCCATTCAATACCCGGCTCTCACTGAGCGAGACAGGCAGGATCTGGGGATCTCTTCATCTGTTGAACAGATCCCATGTTGAGATCCCAACATCCTGCTTGTCTCGCTCAGGGAGAGTCGGGTATTGTATGCAGCGGTCCGTACAATACCCGGCTCTCACTCCAACAGATCCAGCGGTTCGATGCGTCGCCGTTCTGAAGACTCTCCCGAGAACGAGTTACAGTACCTGCTGCTGTAAGCTGACCGCCGGAAATGAGGTCAGCGGTCATTTCCAGCGTTCAGCTGACTTACAGCACGTCACCTCCGGTGGAACGTGACATGTGGCTGCCAGAACGTGTGGGAGGTCCCCGGGTTTCCGCATGTACGATTCTAATGCGGGAAAGTAAACCTCCCGGCCAGGACAGCGGGACAGGGACCCAGCCCTACACAGATAACAGCATTCGCTCCGTCCGCACGCAGACCCATGCACATAATGGCACCCATCCTCCCCCCTGCAGCCCCCAAGCACACAGATCCCGCAAGTAACAGGACCCTTGTACATGCGCGGCTCCGCTCTTTGTGGCCCTGTACACACACGGCTCCGCTCCACACACCTCACACGCACAAGGCTCCGCTCCGTACACCTCGTACACACACGGCTTCGCTCCGTACACCTCGTACACACACGGCTCCGCTCCGTACACCTCGTACACACACGGCTCCGCTCCGTACACCTCATGTACACATGGCTCCGCTCCGTACACCTCATACACACACGGCTCCGCTCCGTACACCTCGTACACACACGGCTCCGCTCCGTACACCTTGTACACACGGCTCCGCTCCGTACACCTCGTACACACACGGCTCCGCTCCGTACACCTCGTACACACGGCTCCGCTCCGTACACACGGCTCCGCTCCGTACACCTCGTACACACGGCTCCGCTCCGTACACCTCGTACACACACGGCTCCGCTCCGTACACCTCGTACACATGGCTCCGCTCCGTACACCTCGTACACACGGCTCCGCTCCGTACACCTCGTACACACACGGCTCCGCTCCGTACACCTTATACACCACGGCTCCGCTCCGTACACCTCATACACACACGGCTCCGCTCCGTACACCACGTACACACGGCTCCGCTCCGTACACCTTGTACACACGGCTCCGCTCCGTACACCTTATACACACGGCTCCGCTCCATACACCTCGTACACACACGGCTCCGCACACACACGGCTCCGCTCTGTACACGGCTCCGCACACCTTGTACACACACGGCTCTGCTCCGTACACCTCGTACACACACGGCTCCGCTCCGTACACCTCATACACACGGCTCTGCTACATCCACACTGTAAACCCAAGTCCCGACCCCCACACACACACACAAACTTAATCTAATCCAGCACCATGACAACATCACAGCAGTCTTGCACACAAGGGGGACACTGATCATCTGACCCCTGACTCCTCCCCTCCTGTGACCTCATCACAGGTCCTGTGGGCACAGAAGACTATAGCAATAGCACTGGAGGACACTGATCATCTGACCCCTGACTCCTCCCCTCCTGTGACCTCATCACAGGTCCTGTGGGCACAGAAGACTACAGCAATAGCAGCGTCATTGCTAGCTGCTGTGAGGCTAATACTGTAGAGACGGAGGGCAAGGAAAGGGTGCCGCCCCCACACACACGTGCCGCCTGGGGCGGACCGCCCTCCCCCACCCCCCCCCACGCTATGCCACTGTGGTGACAGAAATAACTTGAATCTGACCAAAGTAATAATAAATCCAAAATCTATGAAATGAACAAATGAAAATCAGACATTGCTTTTCAACCGTGCTTCCTCAGAATTTAAAAAAAAAATAAAGCTCATGAAATAGGCCTACTGTAGACAGAAATGATGGTACCCTTAACTTAATATTTTGTTGCACAACCTTTTGAGGTAATCACTGCAATCAAACAATTCCTGTAAGTGTCAATGAGATTTCTGGATCTCTCAACAGGTATTTTGACCCACTCCTCAACAGCAAACTGCTCCAGTTGTCTCGTGTTTGAAGGTTGCCTTTTCCATACGGCATGTTTCAGCTCTTTCTAAAGATGCTCAATAGGACTTAGGTCATGGCTCATAGAAGGCAACATCAGAATAGTCCAATGTTTTCGTCATCACCATTTTTGGGTGTTTTTAGCTGTGTGTTTTGGGTCATTATCCTGTTGCAAGACCCATGACCTGCGACTGAGACCAAGCTTTCTGACACTGGGCAGCACATTTCTCTCTAGAATCCCTTGATAGTCCTGAGATTTCATTATACCCTGCACAGATTCTAGACACCCTGTGCCAGATGCAGCAAAGCAGCCCCAGAACATAACAGAGCCTCCTCCATGTTTCACAGTAAGGACAGTGTTCTTTTCTTGATATGCTTCATTTTTCCATCTGTGAACATAGAGCTGATTTGCCTTGCCAAAAAGTTCAATTTTTGTCTCATCTGTCCATAAGAAATTCTCCCAGAAGCTTTGTGGCTTGTCAACATGTAGGTTGGCGAATTCCAGTCTGGCTTTTTTATGATTTTTTTTCAACAATGGTGTCCTCCTTGGTCGTCTCCCATGAAGTCAACTTTGGCTCATACAATGACAGATGGTGCAATCTGACACTGATGCTTGATGTTCCTTGAGCTTGAAGTTCACCTTTAATCTGTTTAGACGTTTTTCTGGGCTCTTTTGCTACCATTCGTATTATCCGTCTCTTTGATTTGTCATCAATTTTCCTCCTGCCGCCACGTCCAGGGAGGTTGGCTACAGTCCCATGGAGCTTAAATTTCAGAATAATATTGTGCAACTGTAGTCACAGGAATATCCAGCTGCTTGGACATGGTCTTATAACTTTTACCTTTAACATTTTTGTCTACAATTTTCTTTCTAATCTCCTGAGACAACTCTTTCCTTCGCTTCCTCTGGTCCATGTTGAGTGTGATACACACCATGTCACCAAACAGCACAGTAAGTATCTGTATACCTCTATACAGGCCCACTCACTGATTCCAATATTGTAGACACCTGTGATGCTAATTAGTGGACACACCTTGATTTAACAAGTCCCTTTTGCCACATTATTTTCAGGGATACCATCATTTCTGTCCAGGCCTTTTTCATGAGTTTTATTTTTTAAAAATTATGTGGAAGCATGGTTGATAAGCAATGTCTGACTTTCATTTGTTCATTTTCATAGATTTTTTATTTATTATTACTTTTGTGAGATTTAAGTTATTTCTGTGACCATTGTGGGTTTTTCTGTCATTACACGAGGGGTACCAATGATTTTGACCATGTGTGTAGTATCTATGGAGTGTACTTAATATATAGTGCCTAGTATACCCATTGGGTTATGGCTTTGATTTGATGACCTATGTTACTATGGTTTCTGCTTTAGTATTATTGTTTTCATGTGTCGTTTACTGGCCTGTGTTATTCTGTTTCAATATAATCAGTGATTTATTAGTAGGACATTATCACAACAGAAGCTGTGTCTAGATGTCCAACCCTTCCCCCATCACTGATAAGCAGCTTTCTGTCCGCTATACAATGTACACAAAAAGCTGTGGTGTATGCGGGGTTATACTCAGCTCAACAACTGAGCTCTTCTAGATCTGCAGCACAGGCAACTGAGGCAACTGATTCTATCATAACTGCTGCACCCAGGAAACTAAATGATACATCGCTAGATTCAGGGTCACTATCCTTACATAATGTTTACCTCAAATTGAGTAGTCGATGCACGATTTGCCTCTGATAATCGGATGGCACACGTCCATTTATGTCTATATGTCTTTGGAAAACATGCTATCTGATGGAGAAACTTTTTTTTTTCCTCTAGTTGGATTTTCCTTGCTGGCTTGCTGCTTTGCAGTGGACTTCAGCCTAGTCCACTTTTGGGGCCTGGCTCTGCAATTGTGCTCAGTTTGTGTTTGCACTTTTGCTCTTTCCTGTGTCACTTTTTATTTGCTGAATTGCTGTGTGTTACACCAGAGATCTGATTTAGGTGGTAGAGATAGTGTGATCTCAGGTTTTTTGTTAATCAGAAGTGTTGGTATTTTTGTCAGGTTTTTTGGGTTGCAGTCAGAATTCTTTCCTATACTTTTCTATCTAGACAGAATTGGGCCCCAGCATTTGCTCATTCTATTTTCTGTCTGTGTTCGTATTTTCTTCTTGTCTAACCGCCATTACATGTTTGGGGGCTTCCTATTTCTTTGGAGGTTCTGCTACGGGGCAGTTAGCTTTCATCTTTCTGTCTTTAGGTGTAGCTATCTCTCCGGCTGTGACGAGGCATCTAGGATCACCGTAGGTACGCTCCACGGCTACTTCTAGTGTTGCGGTTAGTTTAGGGTTCTGCAACCCAGTAGTTTCCAGCCTCTCTGGTGTATTGCTACTTTGGCTATTTTTGCTATTTCTCCTCAGTTACTGAAACATAACAGCAGCCCCTTAAGATACCATGGTTGCAACCAATCTGCAATCGCCAGCACCTTCTTGGGATCCATGCGAAACCCCTCACAGGAAATAATAAGATCCAAAAAAGATCGTTCTTGTACAAAAACCGAGCATTTTTCCAAATTAACAAGCAATTGATTTTCTCTGAGTCTTTGGAGAACTGTTCTAAGATGTTGTAAATGAGTCTGACTGTCCGGGGAATTACACTAGAATGTCATCCAAATAAATAATAACAAAGCGACCTATAAAGTCCACGAACACCGCATTAATGAAATTTTGAAAACTAGCCGGTACATTAGTGAGTCCAAACGGCATGACCAGATTTTCAAAGAGTCCCTCAGATGTAAGGAATGCCGTTTTCCACTCATCCCCCTCCCAAACCCTTATCAGGTTATAAGCCCCCTGGAGATCTAATTTAGAGAACCACTTGGCCCCTGACAACTGGTTACACAAATCTTGGATAAGGGGAATAGGATAGGTGTTTCTTACAGTTATTTTGTTGAGTTCCCGAAAGTCGAGGCAGTGATGCAAACCGCCATCAAAAAAGAATCCAGCAGCCACAGGAGAAACAGAAGGCCGTATATGCCCCTTTCGGAAGCTTTCCGCCATATACTCCTTCATAGCTAACCACTCAGGACTGGACAAATTGAACAGACGGGCTTTCGGTAACTTAGCCCCGGGACCAACTAAATGGCATAATCAAAGTGTCTATGAGGCGGTAAAACCACTGCCTTGCTTTCGGAAAACACGTCCTCGAAGTCTTTCAGGTACTCCGGAATACTTTCCAGACCGACAGATGACACAGAGACAAATTTGACTGTTTCAGATAATAATGCAGATTCACAACAATGGTTAGCACAATTAGGACCCCATTGGACAATCTCCCCCATCTCCCAATTGATGATAGGGTTGTTGCATTGTAACCAGGGCATACCCAACACCAACCCAGCTGGTAAATTCTCCAAAACAAAACAACTTATATTCTTCGTATGATCAGGGCCCACCTTAAACGAAAAAAACATCCGAGACGTAACAAATCCCTTCTTTTGTGAGGGGAGAAGAGTCAATGGCCACCACTTTAACAGGAGTCTGGAGTCTAAATGTCCCTATCTTGCATTGGGAAATCAAATGATGGCTAACCAAGTTGATGGACGATCCGCAATCCACAAAAGCTGTAGAAAAGAAGGAGAACCATCCACTAAAAGTTCCACCTGAAGCAAAATTTTGAAACATGAGGACAAATTTACCTGAAGGTCTGGATAGCCTACTCGACTACTACCCAGATCTAGTCACTTCCCGCCACCTTGGATGATGAGGGGCAGGAGGGACAGTCCTTCCTCCAGTGTCCTGATTCTCAACAATAGAAGCACAGCTGCTTCTCGTGGTGGCGTCTTCTCTCTCTCTCTCCTTAAAGGTGATAGCACCCACCTCCATAGCTTCAGGAGTAGGCCCAAGCTCACCTCCACTGGAGAACAAAGGTGTTTCAATTTGCATAATGCTTCTCGCCCGTAGTCTGCGATCCATCCGAACCGCTTGGGTCATGGCATCTTCCAGGGAGTCAGGTGGAGGATGAAGTGCCAGGGCATCCTTCAGACGTTCAGACAGGCCTCTACGAAACAAACCCCAGAGGGCGGCATCATCTCAAGAAACCTCAGCCCAATGTCTGAATTCAGAACAAAACCACTCGGCTGAGTGTTTCCCCTGACAGACACTCATCACCATGTCTTCAGCCAAGCGCATGCGATCAGGCTCATCATAAATGTGCCCCAGTGCCTCAAAAAATGCATCCACAGACATTCTCTCAGGGGCTATAGAGGGAAGTGAAAATGCCCAGGCCTGCGGATCCCTCCTAAGCAGAGACATAACCACTCCCACCCTCTGTTTCTCATCCCCAGAGGAGCGGGTTCTCAGAGAGAAAAAGAGCTTACAGCCCTCCTTAAACACTCTGAATTCTTTTTTATTACCAGAAAATGTATCTGGCAACTTGACCGTGGGTTCGGGAGAAACTAAAGCGACATCCCTAGCCCCTGCCCCCTGAATCCCTGAGACCAGAGCCCCCTGAACAGTATCCACAACCTGCTCATGGGACTGAGCTAGGGCACGCTGCTCCAAAGTAAGCTTCTGCAGCATCTGAGTTAAATGTTTCACCTGCTCAGACAGAGCCTGCATGGGATCCATACTACAGGAGAGGGAGAGGGGAAAAAAGGTATGGTCAGTTATAATGTAAGGAGACAGACAGTGTGTGCGGTACATACACACTAAAGAGTGAGAGGACAGTACCGAAGAAGACTGTGTTTACCGAGCACACTCTCCAGAGGGGAGGGACAGAGAAAGTAGCAGGCAGAAGCGACGGTGTGCAGAGACACAGACAAGGACCTAGTGGGTCACGTGACCAGAGCAGGAAGGTCCTAAAGGCTAGAACTAGCACTCGTGCGAACGGAGGAGCACAAGGCGGAAAGTAAGAACCGGCAACGCTGGGAGCGGGGTCAGACTAGCCAAAATCAGTAACAGGAGGACAGCGCAGGACAAAAGGAGTGAGACAAAAACGTAGTCAGGAGGCAAGCCAAAGTCAATTTCCAAAAGAAGCATACAACGAGGTACAGAATCAATAGGCAATAGCAAAGTGAGGGATGGACTGGATCAAAACCAGGGAACATACACACAGTGCAGGCACAAACACACAAAACACCAGGGTCAACTTAACTCAGCCGAGGGCAAGAGTATAACTGACAAGGACTCAAGCTAACAAAGGCTATAAAAAGCCCTCCATGAACCAGAAAGAGGCTACAAATTATTAACCCTGGCACGTCAGTCAGAAAACTACCAAAAGATCATGACAGTAGAGTGGTGGCAGGAGAACTTTGTTGAGATCAAAAAATTTTTCCACAACTATGTTCTTGAGTCCAGGATACAAAGATGTTCTCGCTGGCCCAATTTTTTGGCTCCAGTGATGGGTCCTATCCTGGCTGTCCCATTCACACAAAAAAGCATGGGTAATTTGTGTATCCTCCTTGCTGCCCAAAGAGCAAAGAGAGAACTTTCAGATCATCACATATTGGCCATCCTTGATTCTTGAAGTTAAGTTTCTTGAGAATAAAGGCTAAATTCTCATAGCTTTATTGAAGCACACAGAATACCCTACAGGCACTGAATCAGTGCTGCCATTGTGAAGAATCACAGCATTCAGATTTTTTTTGGATGAATCAATAAAGAATCTCAACTCGCTCACATTGTACTCAAAGTAAAATTTTTCCATCAGCCTAAAGAAAAAAACTAAAGAAAAAAATCTGTCTTTGCTGCTCATAACTAGAGATGGGCTGACCCCTTAATATTCGGGTATGGCAGGTTTCGAATAGTTTTCAACCTGGACTGTCCCAAGATGTGACGTCCAGGCTGAGAACCACTGATGAATGAGCTGCTGCGAGTGCAGCATCAATGAGCAGCATTAACCTCATTGAGGTCACCGTCAGTCACTGAGGCTGCGCTCTCAGCCCAGCCAATGAACTGTGGTGACCTCCCTATGGTGAGATCACTGCTAGCACAGCGAAAAAAATTCTCACGATGCAGAGGCGAGATCACTGCAGTTCAAATTCACTGCAGTGAAATTCTCCCTGTGAACTGTGGTGAACTCAGTCACCGCAGTTCATTGGCCCGGCTGAGAATGCAGCCTCAGTGGCCTGCAGTAACCTCGATGAGGTCACTGCTGTTCACTAATGCTGTGCTCGCAGCAGCTCATTCATCAGTGGTTCTCAGCCTGAGCGGTCACATCTTAGCACCGTAAAGGTTGAAACCTATTAATCCCCAGACATAGATTATGGCTTGGGACAGAACAATGGACAGGTGAGGGATAATGTTTTTTATTTTAGTTTTATTACAGGAGACGAGGGATTCAATGGAATGGGCATTAGGTCAGTATAACTGTGTTTGTAATTTTTAAATAAAAAAGGAAAAGTGTGGTTTACTTTTATTTCAAATAAAAGACTTTAATGTGGCTATCTGTTTATTTACAATATAACTGTAGGATTAGTATTGGATAAGCGTCTTGTTCTGCCCGTCTTATGTGTATGTGTACATAATCCTTGCAGACAGCATAACCTTGATCCCAACAGTGATTTGATAGACACGTGATGTCTGTTACCAAGTTTATTGCAGGAATCGAATATGGTAAAAAACTGTGGAACAAATAACAGTATTTTACTATGTGCTCACAAACATGTGGCAAGCATACAATATATACACAATATACAGTGGTGAGGGAACACACTATATGCATAACATGTAGTTACATATAACATGCGGTATATCCCATGCTTACTGACCAGTCGGAAAAGCATGGACTACAACTCTCACATTTTCATAACAGCATGATGTAAACATTCCAATATTTATACGGCTGTCAAGTTCATGGTGAATGTGTTTAGGACCTACCGATTGTGCGGCTACAGATCTGGATGTAAGAGATCACTATTGGATTCTGATGTCAGGAGGTACTCAGGAATGAACTGTCTTAGCTGTATACTGAGCAAAAAACATGGCTGCTGGGGCTGGCTGATGAGTCATGAAAGCTATGACTCATGAACTGCGGTGTGGTAGATATGTCAAAAAACCTCAATATCAACAACCAAAGACATTCTATAAAACGACCACTAGATGGTGCTGTTATACCACATAACAAATCTGAATATTTACACAGAAAATTCTAGCGGAACATCACACTCCTCGCCTGGTATCTTAAAGATACCACTTTAAGGTACCTCTGGAGAGAGCAACAAAATCAGTTCAGTGACTGGTCTGAGGAAAAGTTTAAGTTCGTGTTGCCTGCAGATCTTGACCTCCACTTTCCTAACTTTTCCATCTTCACTTGGAAACACTTTGGTTATCAGTCCCAAAGGTCAGTCATTTCTTTTTGACTGAGTGTCTTTGACAAGAACAACATTACCAACCTCCATGTTGGGTTTACTGGCTTGTCATTTATTCCGGGTCTGTAAGGTAGAAACATATTGCTTTTTCCATTTATCCCAGAAGGCGTCTGCTAAAGTTTGAACCCGTCTCCACTGACACTTGTACAAGTCTTTATTATCAAACTCACCAAGAGGTGCTGATGGTGTACCAACCTTTTGGGTAAGAAGTGTGGAAGGGGTAAGCAAGAGAGGATCCTCTGGATCATTCGGTATTGGTGTCAAGGGTCTGGCGTTTATGATTGCCACTACTTCAGCCATGAAAGTTGTGAGGGTCTCATGGGTAAGTCTTGAAGTTCCCAATTGTAGGAAGATAGAATCAAGGATCCTGCGAGCCAGGCCAATCATATGCTCCCATGAGCCTCCCATGTGAGAAGAATGTGGAGGGTTAAATGTCCATTTACAGTCTTGGTTCGCCAGATATCTCTCTACACAGTCACTGTCAATGTTTGAGGAGATACGCAGTTCTTTGCAAGCTCCGATGAAGTTGGTACCCCTATCGGAACGGATTAGTTTAACTGGACCTCTTATAGAGATGAAACGTCTGAGAGCATTTATGAAGCTAGAAGTGTCCAAGGACTCAATAACTTCTATATGCACAGCCCTAATACTCATGCAGGTGAAGATGACTGCCCAGCGTTTGCTGTTTGCATGGCCTCCTCTAGTGTGTCGGGTGGTGACAGACCAAGGGCCAAACACGTCGAGACCAACACTTGTGAAAGGAGGTTCTGTACTGAGTCGGTCGGCAGGGAGATCAGCCATTTTCTGTGACTGAAACATGCCTCGTAATTTTTGGCAAGTGACGCATTTGAAAATGAGACAACTCACAAGTCTTTTTGCTCCCACTACCCAAAATCCAGCTGCACGTAGAGCTCCTTCAGTGAACAAATGTCCTTGGTGCTTAGTCTTTTCATGGTAGTGTCGCACAAGTAAAGACGCAATGTGATTGTTCTGCAGTATTATCGGATTATGTACATTACTCTCAAGTTTTACCTTTGAAATACGTCCTCCAACTCTCAACAACCTATTAGCATCTATAAATGGGTCAAGTTTCACGAGGGGCTGTCCTTTGGAACACTCTTTTGATTTTGGAGGAGTTCGATCTCACGAGCATAAGCTTCTCGTTGGACACAACGGAGGATAACGTCTCTGGCCTGTGTAAGCTCATCCACTGTACGTGTTCTATGACAATGATGCCAACCTTTGCAATGTTCTGACCCTGTAGTTGGGGTTCTAAAGGATCTGGCTATGTGTATTAAATTAGCTATGGCTCTGTTCAGTGACCTCCAGGCAGAAAACTTGTTGAACCGTTTAGAGTCGAGCTCTCTGCTAGAAACTCTTGTAGTGAGTACAGAAACATGAGGACGAATCTCTGCATCAGAATCTGGTTCTAACATTTCAAATGTGTCTTTCTCAAAAGTGTCTTGTACTGATTTGTAGAGGAATGCTGGTCCTGTGAGCCATGTAGTGTCTTTAAGATGGGCTGCAGGAACAGCTCTTGTTGCGTGGTCTGCTGGGTTGTGATCAGTTGATACATAACGCCACTGGGTAGGTCGTGTTGACCTCCTGATTCTTTGAACTCTGTTATGTACGTAGACATAGAATCTTCTAGTCTCATTGTGAATGTAACCCAGCACTACTTTACTGTCTGTATGGAACACCGTATCTTCAAGCTTTAAATCTATCTCTGTCACAATGAGCTCAGCTAGCTCTGTTGCTAGAACAGCAGCACAAAGTTCCAGTCTTGGTATGGTAAGCTCAGGACATGGTGCCAATTTTGCCTTTCCCATCACGAAGCCAATCTGGACTTGAACCTTTGATATCTGTTGTTTTAAGGTAAGCGACTGCAGCTATTGCCTTTACTGAAGCGTCACAAAATATACACAACTGCTTAGTCTGAACCTCTGCAGCAGAGATGTGAGCATATGGTCTGTGAATGTGTAGATTAGACAATGTCTTTAGAGAGTCTCTCCAGGTTACCCATAGAGCTTCTTTCTCTGGGGGAAGTGGAGAGTCCCAATCACATGTGTCTGCAGTTAAATCTCTGAGGAGAGTCTTACCTTGGATGGTGACTGGTGCTGCAAATCCAAGTGGATCATATAGGCTGTTGATGGTGGATAAGACACCACGTCGTGTGAAGGGCTTTTGCTCTTGGTCAACCTGGAAGGTAAAGGTGTCAGACTTGAGATCCCAGCTGAGCCCTAAGCTGCGTTGCATGGGTATGGGGTCCGTTGCAAAGTCTAGGTCTTTCAGATCGCTGGCATGATCTTGAACTGGGAAGGCTGCCATAACATCTTCGCTGTTTGAAGCTATTTTATGCAGTCTGAGGTTTGAACAGGAAAGCATACGTTGAGTCCTCTTGAGTAGGCTGATTGCAGCCTCTGGTGAGGGAAGTGACTTTAGGCCATCATCCACATAGAAGTCTCTTTCAACAAACTTCTTAACGTCTTGTCCATAGTTTTCTTCACCTTCTTGGGCAGAGAGTCGCAGTCCATAAATGGCGACAGCAGGAGATGGACTATTGCCAAAAACATGTACCTTCATGCGGTATTCTATGACGTCTTTGGTAGGGTCGTTGTCGCTGAACCAAAAAAACCTCAAGAAGTTCCTGTGTTCTTTTTTAACTAGGAAACAATAGAACATTTGTTGTATATCAGCGACTATGGCAATAGATTCTTTACGGAATCTGATGAGGACACCAAGAAGCGTGTTATTTAGATCTGGTCCTGATAAAAGAACATCATTTAGGGAAACTCCCTGGTGTTGTGAGCTGGAGTCAAATACTACTCGGATTTGACCTGGTTTCTTGGGGTGGTAAACACCAAAGATTGGCAGATACCAGCACTCTTCTTTTTCTTTTAAAGGCGGGGCTACTTCTGCATGGTCATTTTCAAATATCTTGCTCATGAATGAGAAGAAGTGCTCCTTCATTTCTGGTCTTTTCTCAAAGTTGCGCCTGAGAGAACTGAAGCGTTTTGTGGCTTGAACTCTGTTGTTAGGAAGGTGGGTTTCTCTGTGTTTTGAAAGGCAGTGGTGCTACCCAGGTATTTGTTTCATCTTTAGAGAATCCTTGTTCCATTATACTTAAGAAGGTCTCATCTTCAATAGAGCAAGCGGTCTTGTTGTCTTCCTTTGTCCTCTGGAACACTGTACACCCCAGATGATCTTCATCTTCTGCACAGTCCGGGTATAACACACTTGTAGGCTTCTCTCTTACAAGGAATCTGTTAGGACAAGGCTGAAAGAGGGATGGACGTCCATTTTCCAATGTATTTGTGAAGAGAGAATTCACAGTGGTTGGTTTGTGAACGCTTCCTAGGCAGACATCGCCTATAATGACCCACCCTAGGTCGAGCTTCTGAGCATAAGCAGAACTGTGAGGACCGTTTATCTGTTTCCTCACCTTGTGGACTCTTATGATGTCTCTTCCAAGCAGAAGTACTATTGGAGCGTCTGGGTTGACTTCAGGAATTAGGTGCGCTATATTTTTTAGATGTCCATGATGTGATGCTGCTGCAGGTGTAGGAATCTCTTCTCTGTTGTTTGGGATCTGATTGCATTCTATCAGCGTAGGCAGAGGCAGGGATGTTTCACCATTTAAGGATTCAATTTGGTAACCAGTAGCTCTTCTCCCTTTTTCTTCACTCACACCTGTGCAAGTCTTAAGTGAAAATGCCGAGCTGTTTCCTTTAATGTCGAAGATATCAAAGAAAGTTGAATTAGCGAGAGACCTGTTGCTCTGATCATCAAGGATCACATACAACTTTACAGCTTTCTCTTTGTGACCAATGGGGTAAACTGTGGCAAGACAGATCTTGGAGCAAGATTTGTTGCTAAGTCCTTCTCCACAGACTTGGGTGCACTGAGGTGTCACTTCAGGAGGTGTAGGGTCTCTCTGCTCCTCGCCGTGCTCTGCCACTTGGTCTGAGGGTGTGAGAGTCCATGGAGCTGGTCCTGGGTGTAAAGCTGTGTTATGCTCTTCACTGTCACATTCTGAGCATTTAATGTTTGTTGTACAGTCTTTTGCAAGATGTGAAGTTGCTGCGCAGCACCTGTAGCAAATGTGGTTTTCTTTGAGGAAAGTTTTGCGATCTTTGAGCTGTTTTTCTCTGAATCCTCTGCATTTCAACAACGAATGTGGTTTCTTATGCAGAGGGCATTCTTTGCACGGGTCTTTAGATGAGGTCTTATCAGTCTCTGCAGTACTATAAGTTTTGTGTGAAGTGTCTTGAAGAGATACACTGGTTTTGTGTACTGCCACTGGTGTATCTCTCAGGTTACGCATTGAGACAGGTTTACCTGATTTGGGGTACGTGGTGTCAAACATTGAGAAGTCAAAGCTGGGGTCATTTCTAATCTTTGCTTGTTGGTGTACAAAGTCCACAAAGAATGAGAATGGAGGAAATGGGACGTTGTATCGTTCCTTGTATTTGGAGCCTTGACCGATCCACTTATCTATCAGACCTTGCGGAAGTTTGCGTACTATGGGATTTACACCTCGTGCTGTGTCCAAGAATGCTAGGCCTTGTAAGTCTCCTTGAGCTTTGGCAACTTGAAGTTCTGTCAACAGATCGCTCAATTCTCTCAGTTTTTGGAAACCTTTGCCTTGCATCTTGGGGAAATCCTCAATTCTTTTGAAGAGTGCGTTTTCTATCACTTCTGGTGAGCCGTAACACTCCTCCAGTCTCTCCCATATCAGGTTTAGTCCTCTGTCGGGATAGTCTAAATTGATGTCCCTAATCCGTTTTGCATGCTCTGTGGATTCATTTCCTAGCCACTTGACTAAAAGGTCCACCTCCTCGTTTGCAGACAGATCCAGATCTTTGATTGTATTTCTGAATGAGGATCGCCATGCTCTATAGCCTTCAGGTTTGTCGTTAAACTTGGAGAGTCCTTGGGTTATCAACTCACGTCGAGCAAGGAATTTGAGAACATCTGACATACCTTGATTTCTGTTTGATGAATCTGGAAACGAGCTGAGGTGCAGAGGTCCATGTGGGTTAGAGTAGTCTTTAAACTTGTCTTTGTTGTAATAACTACCATCTACTTGTTCCTTCTTGAAGGCTGGAGCTGCTCTGCAGTTGTCTGTCGGTTGGAATGCAGGTTGCATTGGGGACCGATGATATATAAAATTACTGTCTTGCTTGATGTATGGCATTTGGAAGGCTGAGGCTGCTTGTTGTGTGACAGGATTAGGCTGGAGTTTGTAAGCAGGGGTTGACTCAGCTCCTGGACCGTAATACAGACCGTCATCTGACTTAGCATACTGCAGTACGTATTTTGAAGTGTGTCGTGCTTTGTCCTGTTGACTGAGCTCTGATCCAAGAATACTGCTGCGTCTATTACTTGCGATACTTGCTGCCTCCTCCAAAACTTCAGCCTCTGCCAGTGCAACTGCGGCTTCCCTCTCCAATGCTAGTTTTTTCATGTGTGCTTGTTGTTCGGCCAGAGCTGCTTTCATGCGAGCTTCCTCTGCTTCCATGTGTGCCTGTTGTTCGGCCAGAGCTGCTTTCATGCGTGCTTCCTCTGCTTCCATGTGTGCCTGTTGTTCAGCAAACGATGCTCGCACTTTGGCAGCTTCTGCTTTTGCGCGGGCTATGGCGATGGTAGAGCTGCTCACTGACTTCTTTGAGCTCTTGCAGCTGGCTGAGATTGCAGATCTTGTGGTGAATGATCTACCTTCTGCGGCTGACATGGTGACGCTATGACAGGATTCGCGCCCTTTCAGGCTTGACAGAAGCTTGGTTTCACGACGATCACTATGTGCGAGCTGCGGTATCTTCTATCCAGCTTGTAGCGGGCAGTTTTACTGCGATCAGTATGTGAGAATCCACAGTTCTTTTATCCAGCCTGTGAGGGTTAATCGTTTTTTACTGTTCTGCCCGTCTTATGTGTATGTGTACATAATCCTTGCAGACAGCATAACCTTGATCCCAACAGTGATTTGATAGACACGTGATGTCTGTTACCAAGTTTATTGCAGGAATCGAATATGGTAAAAAACTGTGGAACAAATAACAGTATTTTACTATGTGCTCACAAACATGTGGCAAGCATACAATATATACACAATATACAGTGGTGAGGGAACACACTATATGCATAACATGTAGTTACATATAACATGCGGTATATCCCATGCTTACTGACCAGTCGGAAAAGCATGGACTACAACTCTCACATTTTCATAACAGCATGATGTAAACATCCCAATATTTATACGGCTGTCAAGTTCATGGTGAATGTGTTTAGGACCTACCGATTGTGCGGCTACAGATCTGGATGTAAGAGATCACTATTGGATTCTGATGTCAGGAGGTACTCAGGAATGAACTGTCTTAGCTGTATACTGAGCAAAAAACATGGCTGCTGGGGCTGGCTGATGAGTCATGAAAGCTATGACTCATGAACTACGGTGTGGTAGATATGTCAAAAAACCTCAATATCAACAACCAAAGACATTCTATAAAACGACCACTAGATGGTGCTGTTATACCACATAACAAATCTGAATATTTACACAGAAAATTCTAGCGGAACATCACACGTCTTATAGCCAACTCTCCATTACTAAGCCATGGGCTTGATGTCACCAGACAATACAAAGGTGACATCAACTTTAAAAATATGAACCTCACTTGCTACTGCTACAGTGCAAGTGGGAAGAGCTGGGCAAAGCACCAGAATTGGCACATCTAATAGTGCCTTTATTTAAATAATTTAAAAAACAACTTGTGGACCCCTCTTTCCGTGATAAACAGCCTTTCTGAATCTAACAGCTGAGGGTTGCAGCCCCAGCTGTGATTTTTGCTTGGCTGGTTATCAAAAATACAGGGGAACTTACTCCACTTTTTTTTTTAATTATTTATTTAGAGCGCAGGCGCCGGCTGATGAATACTCCAATCAGCAGCACCTACTCTTGCTGCTATTAGCAGCAGCAGGTGTAGGCTGATGGGAGCAGTAGTCCCATCAGCTGATGCCAGTGACTGGAGGTAAACTTTTACCTCCGATCACTGCTGCAGGCTCACTCTGTCATTTGACAGTGTGGGAACCACAGCTGTCTGATCTTCAGTAATGTTATCGCCGATTAGAATCTGTGTTTGCCGCGCTGTCATGTGCATGAAGTTCATGTTTGTTGTCCGTGCCCGAACAGTAGGTGTTCTGTATGGACGCCGAACTTCACTGTTCTGGTTTTCCCCATCTCTACCCATAAGAACCAATCACAGCGCTGCTTTAATTTCTTATACTGCTGAGGTACAATTAAAGTTGTGCTATGACTGGATGCTATATACACCACCATACTCTTTGGATCTTCAATCATAACACGGTGTCCATTATTTTCTAATCAACCTAATGTCACCAAAATCATTCACTAATGGTCATGTTTGGGGGTAAAAGTATGGTGCAAGAAAAAGGCTCTGGAGATAGTGTTTGTGAAAAAACTTTTATGTGATGGAATTTTTTCGAAATTTTTATTCTGTTTACCAATCGAAAGTATATGAAAACCACCTCTTACTTTTCAAACAGTTTTACCATTGAAGACCTGCATAACGTACCAGAAAACTTGACTTGTTGGGTGCTATATAATTCGAAGCAAATACAATTGAAGCTAAATGACAACCAGTTCTCCTTTACTTGTCACAGAATAAAGCTTGCAGTGTTCTCGTAGTCATTGCTTCAATAAAATGAATTTTCCCGTGTAAGCTTTAATTCCTCGGACTGTCTGTACTTTCATTGGTGCTGTATCACCCAATTATTTCATGCATATTTTACAAAGATTCACAACGTGCACAGGACTGACTTTCATTATTGGTCTTTTTGTCTAAGTCTTAGCCTTGGGACAGTTTGATTCTTCACTTGGGAGGCATGACCTTCAGGTCTATAGAGCGTGCACTGCTTTTTACCTCAAAGGATGAGGTCAGGGTGCAGTACAAGCTAATGTAATCGTACTTCTGTCCCCTTCTCTCCTTTCACAGGCTTTTCTTCCTCTGATACACTTTAATTGGTAAATAGCACTCCAGCCATGAGAATTGCCTGTAATGTGCACAAGTGTGGCTTTTAGGAATCATGTAATAATCCCAGATGTCATGGACATTGGAAAGTGGCATTTTTCAGAACATATATTTGTCCTATCAAGAAGCAAACAATTAGATTACTAAGAAGAATTTTTAAGAAACAATGTATCACTTTACAAAATTATATACAATTATGTAGTATGTATATGTTATCCTAATTTCTAGCGATTTTTCAATTATACACTGCATTTTCAGTTTGAATTTTTACAATACCTATTGTTACTAGTAGTACCAGAATTAAGGATGGTTTTACTATATAATTAAAGGAAACATATCTAGGGGAACATAGTGTATTTTAGCAAAACAATACCTTGTATAAATTTGTTATATTCCAGCAATACAACTTTTTAAGGAATTAAGAGATTCTGAAAAGGGTTGTCCCATCTGGACATGTGAGTCTTACAATTCAAACAATTGAAATCAATCAATTACTGAGAGCCACGGCATCAGACATAGCTGCTGTCACACATTTTTAATTCCAACTGTGTGCATTGCATCTTAAATGTGGTACTACATGGCTCCAATTAAAAAAATAAATGCCTATATAATAGCAGTTCAGACAAGGTAAGACGGTCACAGAGGAGCGCCAGCCAAGCGCAGCTTTGGGTGATGTAATGCAGCTCCAGCCGGGTGCCTCAGATGAGGAAGGGAGGTGCAGAGTTGGATGAAACCCGGTCAGCAGGAGCGCAAAAACAGGGGCTAAATTAATAAACAATCTTTTATTAAAACCACAACGCGTTTCAACAGGTAATTCTGTCTTCCTCAGGTGGCAATGATAAAGTGCACAGGGGGAGGATATTTAAAGGGGCAGTGGCCAATGAGAAATGACAAACAGTTAGTTACATCATAGACAATTACACACTTAAGCAAATTACTAAAAGTAAGAAAAAAAACAAAAAAAACACCTATATAAAAACTATGTTAAAAAACACACTCATGATAAGAGATGCATAAATAAAAGGTTAAAAAATTGTTCATGATAAAAATTGCAGAATAAATATACTAAAATAATTAGAAACATCAGTAGCCAGCAGATCTCAGTTAGTTTTCTCAATAGTAAGGTTTAACCCCTCTGGGGCCAAGGTGCTGAGTTTAAAAATCCAGAAGCTCTCTCTCCTAATTAAATTATCACTAGTGATGAACCCATTCTACGCCCGGGTGGCAAGCATTTTTATTGGTATATGGTCTTCCATCCTGGTATGTGCTGCCCCCCTCCTATCCTGGTATACATGGCACCCCTCATCCCTATCCTGGCATATATGATCCCCTCACCCCCACCCAATCCTGGTATGTATGACACCCCATTCCTCATCCTGGTATGCATGGTACCCCCTCATCCCTATCCTGGTATGCATGGTACCCCCTCATCCCTATCGTAGGATGTATGGTACCCCCTCATCCCGCAATCCTGGTATACATGGCACCTCTTACCTCCCAATTGTGGTATGCATGGTCCCCTCATCCCCAATCCTGGTATGCATGGTACACCTCATCCCCTAATCCTGGTATGCATAGCCCCCTCACCCCCAATCCTGGTATGCATTGTCCTCTCACCCCACTATCCTGGTATGCATGGTCCTCTCACCCCCCTATCCTGGTATGCATGATCCTCTCACCCCCCTTTTCTGGTACGCATGGTCTCCTCACCCCCCTTTTCTGGTACGCATGGTCCCCTCACCCCCTTATCCTGGTATGCATGGTCCCCTCACCCCCCAATCCTGGTATGCATGGTCCTCTCACCCCCCTTTCCTGGTATGCATGGTTCCCTCACCCCCTATCCTGGTATGAATGCTACCCCTCACCCCCCTCTCCTGATATGCATGGTCCCCTCACCCCCAATCCTGGTATGCATGCTACCACTCATCCCCCCCTATCCTGATATGCATGGTCCCCTCACCCCCAATCCTGGTATGCATGTTATCTCTCACCCCCTTATCCTGATATGTATGGTCCCCCTCATCCCTGCACACATACCAAAAAACCCATTTATACTCATCTTTCTTCCTTGTGCTCCAGCGCTGTCCCGTTCTGCCGGAGGCCGGGGGAGGAGTGTGGCGCTGGAGCACGTGCATGCCCATACTATGTGCATGCCCATACCGCGCTGTCCGGAGCCATATTGCTGAAGACACACTGCAAATGTGTCTTCTGTTATGATTTGGTAGCTGAGGAGTGCAGGTAAAAAGGCAATACACCAGAGCAGTTGGAATCTATGAGATTGCAGTACCCTGACTAACCACCACATCTAGAGGTAGCCGTGGAGCGTTCCTACGTTGGTCCTAGACGCCTCGTCACAGCCTGAGAAACTAATTACACCTAAAGATAGAAATAGGAAAGCTATCTGCCCGGAGCAGAACCCCAAAGATAATAGAAAGCCCCCAAACATGTAATGGCGGTTAGACAAGAAGAAACATTGACACAGAAAGAAAATAGCATGAGCAAACGCTGGGGCCCAAACTAACTAAATAGAAAAGGATAGGAAGGGTACTTACTGCAATCCCAGAAAACCCTGAAAAGCACCAACTCTACTAATTTCAAAAACACCTGAGATCACATGACCTCTACCACCTAAATTAGTTCTCTGGTGTAACAAAATCAAAACAGCAGCCACTGAAAAAACTGCAAAAAGCAAAAGTACAAACATCAGTGGCTGAACTAACTGAGAGGGCAAAAGCCCCCGGAGGGGACCCTGAAGGCCCCCACAGAAGTGCAGGACAAAATGCAAAAATCCAGCACAAAAACAAAAAGAAGAAAATGTCTTATCTGATAGCAGGAGATGCAGACACGACACAGCAGGCTACAAGGGAAACAGGATTCAAGGATTGAGACCAGAACAATTGATCACCGGCAACCCTGATGGGAAGGTGACTCCCTTATATAAGACCAGTCAGTAACACCTGATTCCCAATCCTCACAATCTTCACTGGACAGACCAGCACCGCTTGTAACCACCAGAGGGAGCCTCTGCTCAGAACTCATCTCAAGCCCATTCACAACAGTACCCCCCCCTTGAGGAGGGGTCACCGAACCCTCATTTGAGCAACCAGGTCGGTCAGGATGAGTTCTATGATACGCACGGATAAGTCTTCTAGCATGGATGTCCGAAGCAAACACCCAAGAATTGTCTTCCTGACCATAACCTCTCCATTTAACCAAATACTGGAGTTTCCGTCTAGAAAAACGAGAATCTAATATTTTCTCAACCACATACTCCAGATTGCCCTCAACCAAAACAGGGTCAGGAGGCACAGCAGCAGGAACCACTGGCTCAACAAACCTCTTCAACAAGGACTTGTGGAACACGTTATGGATCTTAAATGTCCCTGGAAGAAGCAAACGAAAAGAAACAGGATTAATAATCTCCATGATCTTATAAGGTCCAATGAACCTAGGCTTAAATTTAGGAGATGCTAGTCTCATAGGAATATTTTTTGAGGACAACCAGACCAAGTCCCCTACTTTAAACCGAGGACCATCAGTCCTATGCCGGTTAGCAAACCGCTGGGCCTTCTCCTGAGAGAGGGACAACCTCTCCACTACCTGGTCCCAAATCTGTTGCATACGCTCCACAACAGAGTCAACACCTGGACAGACAGAAGCCTCCGTCTGTCCTGAAGAAAATCGAGGGTGAAACCCAGAATTACAGAAAAACTGAGACATCAAAGTGGCAGAGCTAGCCCTATTATTAAGAGCAAACTCAGCCAAAGGCAAAAAAGAGACCCAGTCATCCTGATCAGCAGACACAAAGCATCTTAGATAAGTCTCCAATGTCTGGTTTGTTCTCTCAGTTTGACCATTGGTCTGAGGATGAAATGCCGAGGAGAAAGACAATTGAACACCCAGTTTAGAACAAAAAGTCCTCCAAAATCTGGAAACAAACTGGACTCCTCTGTCAGACACAATGTTCTCAGGAATGCCGTGTAAACGAACCACGTGCTGAAGGAACAACGGCACCAATTCAGAGGAGGAAGGCAACTTAGATAATGGCACAAGATGTATCATTTTGGAAAACCTATCACAAATTACCCAGATGGCAGTCATTCTCTGAGAAACAGGAAGGTCGGAAATGAAATCCATAGAGATATGGGTCCATGGTCTCTTGGGCACAGGCAATGGCATCAACAAACCACTAGAGCGAGAGCAAGGCTTGGAGCGAGAGCAAGTCCCGCAGGACTGCACAAATTCCCTGACATCACGAGACAAGGTAGGCCACCAAAAGGACCGACTAACCAAGTCTCTGGTACCAAAAATTCCGGGATGCCCAGCCAATGCGGAACAATGAATCTCAGACATCACACTCTTTTTCCACTGGTCCGGGACAAACAATTTTCCAACAGGGCAGCACTCGGGCCTATCCTCCTGACACCCCTCCAGAGCAAGTCTCAAATTGGGCGAGATGGCGGAAAGAACTACACCCTCTTTCAAAATAACAGAAGGATCAGATAACTCAGGAGAGTCCGCAAGGAAACTCCTCGAGAGGGCATCCGCCTTAACATTCTTAGTGCCAGGAAAAAGGAAACCACAAAATTAAAACGTGTGAAAAACAAGGCCCACCTGGCCTGTCTAGGATTGAGTCGCTTGGCAGATTCCAGATAGACCAGATTCTTATGGTCCGTAAGGACCACCACCTGATGTTTGGCTCCCTCCAGCTAATGTCTCCACTCTTCAAAAGCCCACTTCATGGCCAATAACTCCCGATTACCCACGTCATAATTACGTTCAGTAGGAGAAAATTTTCGAGAGAAAAAGGCACAAGGGTTACTTTTAGAGGTCTCTGGATCTTTTTGGACAAAACGGCACCTGCCCCAATTTCAGAGGCATCAACCTCCACCTGAAATGGCAGAGAAACATCAGGCTGCCGTAGAACAGGAGCAGAAGTGAATCTTTGCTTAAGTTCCTGAAATGCAGAGACTGCCTCAGGAGGCCAATTCACCACATCAGAACCCTTTTTGGTCAAATCAGTTAATGGTTTAACAATAACCGAGAAATTACCAATAAATTTACGATAAAAATTGGCAAAACCCAAAAATCTTTGAAGAGCCTTTAATGAAGTAGGTTGGACCCAATCACAGATGGCCTGAACCTTGACCGGGTCCATTTCAATAACAGATGGGGACAAAATGAATCCCAGAAATGAGATCCTCTGTACGCCAAAAAGACACTTTGATCCCTTCACATACAGAGCATTCTCTCTCAAAATCTGGAATACAGTTCGAACATGTTTCACATGAGAGTCCCAGTCATTAGAAAAAATCAAGATATCATCCAAATAAACAATCAGAAATTTGTCCACAAAATCCCTGAAAATGTCATTCATGAAGGACTGGAAGACGTAAGGAGCATTAGTGAGCCCAAAGGGCATCACCAGGTACTCAAAATGCCCTTCAGGGTATTGAATGCCGTCTTCCATTCATCCTCGTGCTTAATGCGAATAAGGTTATACGCCCCCCTGAGGTCAAGCTTGGTAAACCAAGTAGCGTTTTTCACCCTGGAAAACAGGTCAGAAATCAAGGGTAACGAATATTGATATTTCACAGTAATATTGTTCAAAAGACGATAATCAATACACGGCCTTAATGAACCATCCTTTTTGGCCACAAAGAAAAAACCGGCACCTAAGGGTGAAGAGGATGGTCTGATATGACCCTTCTCCAATGATTCCTTGATATAAGACCGCATAGCGTCATGTTCAGGTACAGACAAGTTAAAAAGGCGACCTTTAGGGAATTTACTACCCGGCACTAATTCAATAGCGCAGTCATAGCTCCTATGGGGAGGCAAGGATGCAGATTTACTTTCGCTAAACACATCAGAAAAATCAATCAAAAAATCAGGAACATCCTGAGCCTGGGGGGAGGCAGAAAAAACAGGAGTGTTGGTATTAACACATTGGCAGCCCCAACTGGTTACAGACACAGATTTCCAATCCAAAACAGGATTATGAGACTGTAACCAAGGGAAACCCAGTACGATAATATCATGCAGATTATAGAGAACCAAAAATTTGCAGCACTCCTGGTGATCAGGTTCAACCCTCATTATCACCTGAGTAGAGAACTGAGGTTTATTCTCAGCCAAAGGGGTAGAATCGATCCCCAGTAGGGGAATAGACTTCTGTAGGGGTATCAAGGGAAACCCACAACGTTTAGCAAAATCATAATCCATCAGGTTAATAGCTGCTCCAGAATCAACGAAAGCCTGAGCAGAAAATGAGGACAGAGAGCATATCAGAGTGACAGTTAATAAAAACTTAGTCTGAACATTACCCAAGACAACTGAGCGTGCAAAACGTCTTCCCCGCTTAGGGCAGACTGAAATAGCATGAGAGGCATCACCACAGTAGAAACATAACCCATTGCGCTTTCGAAACTCATGACGTTGTGCCCCAGACACCACTCTATCACACTGCATGGATTCAGAAGCAGGTTCACAAGGCAACACTATTCCACGCATACTTCTCCGCTCACGCAAACGTCTGTCAATTTGAATCGCTAATGACATAGAATCATTGAGACCAGAGGGGACAGGGAATCCCACCATAACATCCTTTACATTATCTGACAGACCCTTCCGGAAAAGGGCCGCCAAAGCGTCGTCATTCCACTTGGTCAGGACTGCCCACCTACGGAATCTCTGACAGTATAACTCAGCGTCATCAAGCCCCTGATTTAATGCCAACAAGGCTTTTTCAGCTTGATCAGTGACATTAGGCTCATCGTACAATAACCCCAAAGCCTGAAAAAATGCATCAACATCACTCAAAACAGGATCCCCAGGTGTCAGGGAAAAAGCCCAATCCTGAGGATCGCCGCGCAGGAGAGAGATGACAATTTGAACCTGCTGCGCTGCGTTCCCTGAGGACTTAGATTTTAAGGCAAAAAACAATTTACAATTATTTTTGAAATTCTGAAACTTAGCTCGATCCCCTAAAAACAAATCTGGCATGGGGATCCTAGGTTCCACAACAGGCAACCTAGCAAGATATGCAGCAATACTCTGAACCTCAGTGGCAAGCTGATCCACACGGCCAGACAACTGTGCAAACTCCATTGAGAGAAAAGATCCTCCCCAGCACCCAGAGATACAGAGGGAAAAAAAAAAAAAGCAACGAACAGAAAAATATCTCTGACAACTCTGACAACCTTTATTTTTTTTTTTCTTTCACAATATTTTACCCTTCTGTGAGTACCATACAATATTAAATTTTAGGCCGGTGATACTGTTATGATTTGGTAGCTGAGGAGTGCAGGTAAAAAGGCAATACACCAGAGCAGTTGGAATCTATGAGATTGCAGTACCCTGACTAACCACCACAACTAGAGGCAGCCGTGGAGCGTTCCTACGTTGGTCCTAGACGCCTCGTCACAGCCTGAGAAACTAATTACACCTAAAGATAGAAATAGGAAAGCTATCTGCCCCGGAGCAGAACCCCAAAGATAATAGAAAGCCCCAAACATGTAATGGCGGTTAGACAAGAAGAAACACTGACACAGAAAGAAAATAGTATGAGCAAACGCTGGGGCCCAAACTAACTAAATAGAAAAGGATAGGAATGGTACTTACTGCAATCCCAGAAAACCCTGAAAAGCACCAACTCTACTAATTTCAAAAACACCTGAGATCACACGACCTCTACCACCTAAATTAGTTCTCTGGTGTAACAAAATCAAAACAGCAGCCACTGAAAAAACTGCAAAAAGCAAAAGTACAAACATCAGTGGCTGAACTAACTGAGAGGGCAAAAGCCCCCGGAGGGGACCCTGAAGGCCCCCACAGAAGTGCAGGACAAAATGCAAAAATCCAGCACAAAAACAAAAAGAAGAAAATGTCTTATCTGATAGCAGGAGATGCAGACACGACACAGCAGGCTACAAGGGAAACAGGATTCAAGGATTGAGACCAGAACAATTGATCACCGGCAACCCTGATGGGAAGGTGACTCCCTTATATAAGACCAGTCAGTAACACCTGATTCCCAATCCTCACAATCTTCACTGGACAGACCAGCACCGCTTGTAACCACCAGAGGGAGCCTCTGCTCAGAACTCATCTCAAGCCCATTCACAACAGTCTTCAGTAAAATGGCGCCGGATAGCTCTATGCACATGCTCGATTCCGACGCGCACTCCTGCCCCGGTCTCTGGCGAGAAGAGAAGAGCCTTGACAACACTCCTCCCGGTTAGGTAAGTATGGCGCCAGAGATCATGGTATGCATCCAGTGTCTATGCGTACCGCGATCTCCGGCGACATACACACTCCTTACCTGTAACCGCTGGATGCCGTCTTCTGTCTGGAGTCAGACTGCGCAGGCGCGTCGCGCTTGCGCATTCTATAAAGGCTTAGGATAGAGTGACGCTCCAAGCGTAATAGATGTGCTACTTTCATGCTGTGCCACTATTGTGTAATATGCTGCTCCCATCATGCACCTCCATTCTGTAATGTGCTGCTCTCATCCTGCGGTCCCATCCTGGTATATGCTGCTGCCATCTTGTGATGTGCTGCTTCCATAAAATAGAACCTGAGTCAACGTGTGCGTATCTCACAATATCTGGCGCCATTTTCTTGAAGACACTGTGTCTAGGAATTTGCACGCACAGTGTCTTCACTAAAATGACATCGTAGTGCAGTATGCACGCGTTCTGACTCAGGCACCACACTGCACAGGCGTCACTCATTTTGGCTTTGAACAGAAAGACACATTCACTGTTATATATAACATTTTTAATTTTATTAAACTATTAGCTAAAGAAAAAAATTATTGTTCAAAAACTTCTCTGTAAACAACATTTTTGGTGTAAACTTTGTGGTCTTCCTTTAAGTTGCCTTGTTGATCAGTAGCGAAAACTTTGACTTTGACTTGCCGAAAGGATTTTGTCCTTGAAAAGGCGACATAAAGTTGGCCATGGCTGAAGGCTGGAGATGGCAAATATATGCCAACTGAATCTAGTGTTTGCCCTTGACTTTTGTTGATGGTCATAACATAACCAAGTTTTAAGGGAAACTGTTTTCGTTTTAAAGTAAAAGGAGGATCAGGATCGCTTGGTGCCAGAATAACTCTGGGAATGAATACCCTTGTTCCTTTAAATGATCCAGTGAGGATTTCACAGTCAATCACTTTTGACATCATTTGCTTCACAACGATTCTGGTGCCATTGCAAAGACCTTTTGTTGAGTTAAGGTTTCTTAATAGCATGACTACTGCTCCAACTTTCAAATTTAATCTATGAGGAGGCATACCACCAGGCATTAAGCTGTTTAAGAACTCCATTGGATAGTTTGCTGCTTCCTCAGCATTTGCAGTATCTTGCTGAATGGAATCAATACTGGTATAGCATTTCAATTCAGACTGAATTTGTTTAAGAACATTTTCATTCAGTTCATGTGAATGTTTGTTTGTTGGAGTTAGGATTGCACGGTTTGCAATGCTTTTATCTTCTGGTTGTATGACTTGAGGAAAGACAGCGTCAACAATACATCCATTTTCAATGCAGACGGAAGGAATTTCAAAGATACCTTCCTCTAGTCCTGGTTCTTGAAGTTTTCCATCTTCAAGGTTTAAAAGCCATTGGGAAAAGCCTTGATGTTCTTCGGGGACATTGTCCTCATTGGTACGCATGTTTTGATCCAATTTGAGGACTTCAATATTCCTCCAACAATTGCTGTTTTTCATGCATGCTGAAATTATTTCGGTTCTGCTGCCATGTGGTACAACAGGAAGGATTTGTCGAAAATCTCCACCAAAAAGGAACACCGCACCTCCGAACGGTTTTTTGGACGGTACTCTTGGATCTTCAGCCATGAGTTCTTTGTAGAATGTGTCAACTGCATTTACAGCATGAGCTGGAGCCATAGAAGCTTCGTCCCAGATTATGAGTTTGGCACTTTTCAACTCATTGGCAGTATTGCTGCCATGACGAATATTGCACATCGACGTTTCATTAATTGGTATAGGCAGTTTGAACAGATTATGGGAAGTTCGGCCTCCCTCCAGCAAAGTGGCAGCAATACCTGTAAATGTACATGGCAAGACTAATTCATTTTTGCTCCGAACGTAATGCATGATTGTATTATACAGGAATGTTTTGCCACTTCCACCAGGTCCATCAATAAAAAATAGGCGTTTTTCCAAGTTGGGATTCTCAATAGCTTCTGTGATTTTTTCGAAAGCCTTTAGTTGTTTTGGGTTTAACATTTTGAATTTCTTCTCATACAAATCCTTTTCCGCAACAGGGTCGTAATATTTGCTAGAATTGATTGGATCATCGTACTTGCCAACAGGAAGTTGTAGGCCAAAATCTTGTAATGACTTTCCATGTGTCCGTAACACAGACTCAATTTCCTGTAATGTCATATAGAGGGCCTTTTCTACATGAGGGAAACTTCTGGTATAGTCTTCAATGAGATTTTTCTTGTGCCTTTGAAACAATGCTGCGGCATTAGATGGCTCACACATGATGCAAATAAATGCAAACAATTGTCTAAGTTGTATTGGCATTTGATAAGTGGCAGCTTTGTTAGGCAAGTATCCCATTCAGAGTCATTGTGTGGCCCAGCTGCGCTTGGTTACACATGTTCCCTGGAGGATGCACAGAAAGGTAATGCACAAATTCCTGATATTCATTCACACTCACACTTCCCTATAGTGCCACTAGAGGGAGCCTTGGAATATATAAGGTTGTGAGGGACGTAGCAGTAGTTCAGTGCTAGTCAGAGCTTTGTCTGAGCCAGTGCGAGTTCAGTGATTGTGGTATTCCAGTCAGAGCCAGACTTGGTTTGGATTTCCTGTCAGAGACATTCTAGTCAGACGGACGGAGATTCCTGTCAGAAAGATTGCAAGCTGTTACCTCAGAACAGGCTGACTGTTAGTTCCCTATGAACGTGGAAAGTGACTCTCGGAGCGAGCGTGAATTCAGTCTGACGGAAGGTCCTGAGAGCTGCTCTGGACAGAGTCTATGAAGGAAAAGAAGGAAGGGGACTTCAGTTATTATAACAACGAGCTAACTGAGAAATGGTCAGTGAGCTGTGGAAGGAAGCTGACGACTACACCTACTGTTGCCTGTGCTTATGTTAAGGGTGTGAGTAGGGCGACAGGCGAGTGGTAAAGAAGACGAAAGAGTGACTGAGGTGATATAGCAACGATAGCTGACCTCCACTCTGCCCAACCGGACGCCGTGTCCGAGCTTACTAGTTCCTTCACGGCTAGTGGAAAAACCGGTGACCCTGCTGGACTTCAGGTCGCAGAGGGTGGCCCAATAGTGCTGATACGTAACCGGGGTCAGGAAGAACAAGAGTCTAGCAGGGCCCTGCATATAGAGACTAGTTCTGTCCAAAAGAAGGCTCCACCACAATGTCGGCCGGGCGTAGCTGTTCTACACGGAGTTAAACTTCGCTTCATGCAAGTTAGGACTCACACACATTGAGAAGTAAGGAGGCCTCAAACCTACTCAGTGATTACTGGATGTGCATCCTCCACCCTGAGCAGCTTCCCGGGACATACCTGCTGCCATCACCAGTAAAGGTATGAAAAGAGACTGACTTGTGTGTGTCTGACTTATTGCCTGCATCCTGCACCGCCATAGACTTCGAGGGAACAGTCTCACCTGTGGGAGACTTAACACCTTGCTGCCCAGTAACATCCCCTCAGAAGATTCACCCTGCAGCGCTGATCACCTTGATCAGAAACCACAGGTGGCGTCACGAACAATTCCTACAATCCCCTGTAAATATTCCCCTTGTATGAGCGCCCAGGGCAACGGACCGAGCTACGCTACCCGTGACCTCTCCCCCATTGAAGTGAATGGACTCGGTGCCGAGTACCCCATAAGCCCTGGTACTTCGTGCGACTCATCTTTGGCGTCACGAACAGGATCCGAAGCTTACTATATGTGAGTCCTGTGTGCCTATGTGGACTGTTTTTGTGCAAAAAGACTGTGTTGCTGTTGTTTGATTTTTGGCGCCATTTTCCGCCATTTTGCCGCCATATTCGCGCCCTGAGGCGCTGGTGAAGAAGGTGGGCGTGCCTTCGTGGGCGTACCCCCCCTGTGGCGCGAAAGCAATGGGCACCCTGTCTAAGTGCTATTACAATGTGAGAGCCTGCCCCACTGCAAGGGAGATCCGCCTCCTCTTCATCCTCTATGCTAAGAAGAGAAAGCGAAAGTCCCGCCCCCACGGAAGAGACCAGATTGTTCCTGATGGAAAACACAGTCTGGCCTGGAGTGAGATGGCGGAAGGACAGGAGACGCTGTGTGGAGGAATGGCGGTGCGCAGACCCCGTTCCCCTGAAGAGCTACTGCCTGTGCCTGAGCCGTCCCCAGGTCGGGAGACCGACCAAAGAATGCAGAAAGTGGAGGAGGTGGATGCGGTGCTGAGGGACATGGCCCGACAACGTGAAGAAATGGAGGCGATGGAGAAAAGCTGGCGTGCCCTGAAACAGCGGCTGCTGTGGGACGCGACGCTCTCCCCTCCAGAAGTGCAGCTGCCACTGGACCCAGCAGCTGATGAAAAACCGGAGGCCGGCCCCGAAAGAGCTGATCCTGACTCCGCCGAGGACGCGGCGGGAGGGAAGGAGGCTGAGGAGGCCCTGCCCGCACCGGAGTGCCAGCCAGGCCTGGAGGCCGCAGCGGAATGCAGTCCCACGGTAGGGACGCCGGAGGAGACCCAGCCGTCCGTGATGGAGGTCGACTGGGAGGAGATGGAGTACCTGGACGATGTGGAATACGCCGCCCAGCTGGAGAACGAGTGGCGACGCCGTGAGCATGAGCAGCGGCGGCAGCAGGAGCAGAGAGAGGTGCAGCAGTTTCGCCAGAGGTACCAGGAAAAGTTTCTCGCTGATAAAGAAAACGTCAGGAGAGATAAAGGTACGCTCCGGGAACCGCGGTGCCAGGGGGCCATTAGAGACTTTAAACTCCGGGGAGGCTGGGGGTTCATCCATGAGCCAGGCCTGTACCAGGAGGTATTCGTCAACCGCAGGGATGTGGAGTCTCACCTGCCAGAGGGACACCCGGGAAGGGATCTCATGATTGGGGATATAGTCACCTACACGCGACACTGGGGTCTTAAGGGGTGGTATGCCTTGAATGTCTCCCGTGTCAGCGACCCCGTCCCTGAAGCCGGTAATGTACCCCGTGTCTCAGTGTCCCAAGTCACAGCCCCATCAGCGCCAGGCCGCGCACCTGCATCCTACTCTGCATCGCAACAGCCTTGTGCGTCCCCAATTGAGCCACTGCGCGCACCTGCTTCCTGTCCAGAATCCTATGCTGCAACGCAACAGGCTAGTGCGTTCTCAACAGAGCCAAATCTGTATTTAGGAGAGGCACCTGTTAGGGCTCAAGGAAGTCGCAAAGCAAATCGCAAAAGTGAAACAAGGACTGTGGCTACCCAGACACAGGTAGCAGGACATGATCTACTAGTGATGCGTTCCAGAGCGCACCGCGTACTTCCAGCCCCAGGTATGGAAGGTGTAATCGCTATCTGCAAAGAAGACCAGTAGGACCCAGACAGGGTTTACTGCATCTGTACAAAGTTAAAGAGAATTGCACTTTATTGTGATTGATGATAATGGTTGCATAGTATGATGTGTAGTATACCCCAGTTGGGTAATGTGAAATGTGAAATGTTCTTATGCCAAGGACTGCGTGCTGAGGACTCTTGCAGCACAGAACTGTAATGTAAATAGTTAGCACTTCGGTGCCCCATCTTGGTTTTACGTAAAGCCATTCTACCTCTGAAGAAAAACCCGTATGGTGTGGCCTTGAGTGAGGTTTGCAGAGAGAAGTCCTGCAGCCCACCCAGGACCCACGTGGGAGGTTTGGTGCGAGTCCTCCACAAGAATATTGTATTTATTGTGAGAAAGTATTTTGATATTTTTCTAATTGCAATTTGTACACAATGCAACATTTAAAGTGTCCTTACCTCCCGCAAGGGATGAGTTATGTTGGTGATGTTATTATAAAAATTGTTTTTTCTATTTCAGCCCGGGAGTGCTGACGATAACTAGGGGGGGATGTGTGGCCCAGCTGCGCTTGGTTACACATGTTCCCTGGAGGATGCACAGAAAGGTAATGCACAAATTCCTGATATTCATTCACACTCACACTTCCCTATAGTGCCACTAGAGGGAGCCTTGGAATATATAAGGTTGTGAGGGACGTAGCAGTAGTTCAGTGCTAGTCAGAGCTTTGTCTGAGCCAGTGCGAGTTCAGTGATTGTGGTATTCCAGTCAGAGCCAGACTTGGTGTGGATTTCCTGTCAGAGACATTCTAGTCAGACGGACGGAGATTCCTGTCAGAAAGATTGCAAGCTGTTACCTCAGAACAGGCTGACTGTTAGTTCCCTATGAACGTGGAAAGTGACTCTCGGAGCGAGCGTGAATTCAGTCTGATGGAAGGTCCTGAGAGCTGCTCTGGACAGAGTCTATGAAGGAAAAGAAGGAAGGGGACTACAGTTATTATAACAACGAGCTAACTGAGAAACGGTCAGTGAGCTGTGGAAGGAAGCTGACGACTACACCTACTGTTGCCTGTGCTTATGTTAAGGGTGTGAGTAGGGCGACAGGCGAGTGGTAAAGAAGACGAAAGAGTGACTGAGGTGATATAGCAACGATAGCTGACCTCCACTCTGCCCAACCGGACGCCGGGTCCGAGCTTACTAGTTCCTTCACGGCTAGTGGAAAAACCGGTGACCCTGCTGGACTTCAGGTCGCAGAGGGTGGCCCAATAGTGCTGATACGTAACCGGGGTCAGGAAAAACAAGAGTCTAGCAGGGCCCTGCATATAGAGACTAGTTCTGTCCAAAAGAAGGCTCCACCACAATGTCGGCCGGGCGTAGCTGTTCTACACGGAGTTAAACTTCGCTTCATGCAAGTTAGGACTCACACACATTGAGAAGTAAGGAGGCCTCAAACCTACTCAGTGATTACTGGATGTGCATCCTCCACCCTGAGCAGCTTCCCGGGATATACCTGCTACCATCACCAGTAAAGGTATGAAAAGAGACTGACTTGTGTGTGTCTGACTTATTGCCTGCATCCTGCACCGCCATAGACTTCGAGGGAACAGTCTCACCTGTGGGAGACTTAACACCTTGCTGCCCAGTAACATCCCCTCAGAAGATTCACCCTGCAGCGCTGATCACCTTGATCAGAAACCACAGGTGGCGTCACGAACAATTCCTACAATCCCCTGTAAATATTCCCCCTTGTATGAGCGCCCAGGGCAACGGACCGAGCTACGCTACCCGTGACCTCTCCCCCATTGAAGTGAATGGGCTCGGTGCCGAGTACCCCATAAGCCCTGGTACTTCGTGCGACTCATCATCATCAGTTAACCCTCTAGCAGTGGCGTAACTAGAAATGGCGGGGCCCCACAGCAAAATTTTGAACGGGGCCCCCTCTCCCAAACGGGCGGCGGGGGGGCGGGGTTCTGATAGTGGGCGGAGCCAATATCAGTGGGCGGAGCAAATCACAGCAATTCTCTAGGCCCAAAAAATACTCTTCAGTCTCATAACGGCCAGCTTTTTGCCCAAATCAGAGCTGTATTTAAAGCAGACATTATGGAAACACAATATAATATAATGGACTGGTAGCAATGCAGCCCCCTTATGCTACCATTACTAGTAACCATGTCCCGCATAACTATTAATGCAGGCACATTATGCCCCCATAACTAGTAATAAGCCCTCTTATTCTCCCATCAGTAGTAATGTGCCCCTCAAGTAGTAATGCAGCCAAGAATGCAGAGTTATCACTCACACAGTATGTGCCCCCGTTAATCTTCGGTGGTATCTTCAGCTCCACAGTGGAGCACACTCACCACCAGTCTTCACCCTTCTGGGCGCCGCCGACGAGTGACGTCAGCAGCGTGATCACATGACATGATCACGCTGCAGACGTCGCTCTGACCCGGCGGTCAGAGCTTCAATTGTACTGGCGTCTGTATAGACACCAGTGCAATTGATTCCTGGGAGACGGCACGCAGCAGCTTCTCTGCGCCGGCTGTCAGCATGACAGCCAGCACAGGGAACCGCCGACTCTCAGGCCATGGGCGGCGGAACACAGCCGCAGGGGAGACAGCTGCAACAGGGACGGGCCCCCTGCTAGCCCGGGCCCTATGGCAGCTGCTTCCCCTGCTTCCACGATAGTTCCGCCCCTGCCCTCTAGCAATACATGCTTCTTGGAAAGTAGCAAAACAGTTTCCTTCAGTTGTTCTGAGATCCTCAAAAGATGTTGCGCCTCTAACAATGAGAAGGAGAATTCGGAGAAAGTATTTTTCTCTGTCTAATGTACTAACGTTAAACATTCTGCCAATTGTGGTTTTGTGACCTTTGCTACGTGGTTTCCATGTAACATTTTTAACATCCCATGTGTAATGTTCAGGGATTTCAATGTATAAATATTGTTGGGCGTTAGGATCTTCCTGATTCAGTTTAAACTAAGCAAGAAGTTTAGACTTGATGTTTTTCTGCTGCACAGCTTCAGCTTCTTTACCTGGTATGAAACATATTGTATGCTTGTCCTCAAGGTGGACATTTAATCTTTCCACATGATCAGTTTGATGGTGCATTTTATATTCCCTGAGTCTCCAGCATGCTTCAGGTGCACTTACATATCGAGTTTCTAAGTAATTTTTTACTTCATCCCATTCAGCCATAGCTTCTTCTTCTGTGGCAGAAGTAACAAACTGGATATTTGCACAATCATGCCCTTTGTAAACGTATTTGAACAAATATTTTACACTTTGTATAGAACGCAAATCTCAAGTTTTATGTGGGCATTGTATTTTAAGGAAAGATAAGGATTGTAAGGCACAACCCATCTATTATCAATCTTGTTTCCACCAAGTGCAACAAAGTTGTTATCATCCCGGCGTTGGTATTTAGGGTATCCATTTACATTGCTGTTAGTTTCGGAACAGAAATCTTTGGGAAAGCCTTTGGTACAGTTCCCATTGTCCATACATGGTGCATTTGGATTAAGTTGGCCACATGGACCATGTATCATGCAAGATTTTATAATTTCATAAAGCTTGGGATGAGTGTTTTTGTGCGGGAGCTCTGCACAAACAATTTTGTCAATTCTTTCTTTATCCCAGGCTTTGTATTCTGTGGACATAAAAACCAAGATGTGTCCGTGAGGGAGCCCTCTTTTTTGGAACTCAATTACATACACCATACCAATAGCATGTCCAAATCTGTGGTATGTGGTTAAGTCTCCAAGTAGCAATTTTAGTTTCATGTTAAATACTCGTGCTACTAAATCCGGCCTGTCGCATGGCTGCTGGCTGGGAAGTAAATTTTCTCTTATTTCCGTCCATTTTGGATTGCACGTTACTGTTACAAATAGGTCTGGTTTGCCATATTTCCTGACCATTGCCATGGCATCTTGGTAATTTTGTGCCATATTTCTTGGACTTCCTTGGAAAGTTGATGGCAGTATGACTTTTTTTCCAGGCAGGATATCTACGTCCATGAAATGGTGGTTGGTTACGAATTGGTGCAGGACGTCATATTCTTCAGCTCTTACAGTACTTTGATTTTTGCGTACCCAATTTAAACGGTTTGCTTCAGTTTTGCAATAGGCATCAACCATAAATTGGTGTGTCAGCTTTCCTGCATTAAGGAACTGGTTAAAAGTACCATCACGAATGGCAAAGTGGTATGAATACCATTGAAGTTGAGTCACATTTCCTCGACCAACTGTTTTTTTTAGTTCTGTAGTCCACCCAGAGTCACCATAAGGGAAAAGCAAAGGGTAGCACATTGGGTCACAGAGTCTACTCAGGATTGATATATTTTGTAAAGTGCCACTTTTGGGATGAATGGTAATGTCACGGTTTTCTGGGGGTGCACCATCTGCGCTGTGGAAAATGGCAGCAATTTCCCCTCTGGCAGTTGGAGCATTGATTCTGTCGGGGTGCATCGTATTTACTTTTTCTCTCACGAAAGTCATGCTATATTCAATAGGCATTCGGTTTTCCAGATTTGCTTTCAGCATTTCTTCTTGCTCAAATTGCAACATATTTTTGTATTGTCTGGAGAAAGGATTGATGTCTTCGAGAATTTTTTGTAGATTTTCCATAACATTACGAATGCATCCACTGTTGGCTGGATTTTGCATTCTTTCATTCAAGGCTTGAGCCGAATCCAGAATATATAACTGGGCGAATGTTGCTGATTCACCTTGGTTAGGGTGCAGCGCAGATGTTGCATGGTAAATTTGCTCATGGATTCTGTAGCAGAAAGGACCTGATCGCCTGTTAATTGATTGGTCAATTTGTGCACCCATTGATGCAAAAGCGTTTGCACTATTGTATGATCTTATGTTTTCCATAAAATTCTTGGAGTTTGGTTCCAATCTCTTCATGCAGTTAGTAATATAGGGATTCATTCGTACTTCTTCCAGTATGATGGTTCCATTATGACAACAGTTTGTTGTAATTTCATTTTGGAAATGGTTAGCATTACAAAATGAGCATTTGTTGTTCATTGGGCCAAGATAGCACGCTTCAATGTCGTCTTCATTGAAGTTTTCAGCAAGCAAAGCAGTGTTGCGACATCTTACGTTCTCACCCCAGCGGGCAGGTTGTTTAGCACGGGCTACTCTTTTTGTCTCAGCATTGGCTTTGCGATGCTGCTGAAGCTCACCTTCTGTCATACTCTCTTGGGCAGACCTATGCCTTTCAGCGTCAGCTTTGCGCATCTTTTGACGCTTTTCTTGTGTGAGATTATGACAGGCAGCCCTTCTTCTGACAGTGTCTTCATGCTGCAATTTAAGGTGCTGTTTTTTACCTCTACTTCTACGAACCTTTTGAGCTTCTGCCCTTTTTTTTTTTTTTGCCTCAGTTTCCTCCTGAGTAGTGTTGAGCATTCCGATACCGCAAGTATCGGGTATCGGCCGATATTCGCTGTATCGGAATTCCGATACTTAGTTCCGATATTTTTCCTATATCGTATACCGGAATTGGAAGTTCCCATAATTCTTTGAGAGGCACTGTGATTTTAGTCAGCCAATGAGGAATCCTACGAAGTGTGGGCACATGCTGTAATGCTGCGGTCATGTTAACTAATGGCATGGCTGTGATTGGATGCTGAAATGATGTCAGAATGCACTATAAAAGGCGCCGCCGCCATTTTAGCGTCACTGTGCTGTGAATTCAGTTAGGGACAGAACGCTGCTCTGCTGACTCTGAGGGACAGTTACAGATAGCATTTTTGTGAATTGTTCTGTAGGCAGGCTATTTGAGAAACCGCTGTGTAAATCATCCTTTTTCCTTGCAGTGTTGTTTTCACAGCTCTGTGCAAGGTGTGTGTGTGAGTGCAGGTGATGCTGCAGATTGCTCTGCATCCAACGCTGTTTGTAGTCATCTGCACGTGTCACTCACTGACTCTTTTTTTTTTATTATTTGGGGGAATTGGTGCTGCTCCATTCAATTGAAATTAACAGTGATCTATTAGTGTGACGTGCTTCCATCCGTATCCAATACATTGGTTGCAAACACTATAGAAGTACACAAAGGGGCCTTTCACAGCTAGTGAACAGTTGTGCGCAGTGTTCACTGTAGTCTGAGGTTTTCATTTTTGGATTGCAGATCACGCTCCAGTTAGTTCTTCAACCACTGCTGGTTGTAGTCTGCTGAGCGTGTGTCACTGCCTCATCCATGACATTTTTCTCTAATTGGTGCTGCTCCATTCTATTTCAAATAACTCAAATCTATTAGTGTGACGCGCTTCCTTCCGTATACAATACATTGGTTGCAAACACTATAGAAGTACACAAAGGGGCCTTTCAAAGATAGTGAACAGTTCTGTGCAGTGTTCACAGTAGTCTGAGGTTTATATTTTTTGAGTGCAGATCACGCTACAGTTAGTTCTTCAACCACTGCTGGTTGTAGTCTGCTGAGCGTGTGTCCCTGCCTCATCCTTGACATTTTTCTCTAATTGGTGCTGCTCCATTCTATTTCAAATAACTCAAATCTATTAGTGTGACGCGCTTCCTTCCGTATACAATACATTGGTTGCAAACACTATAGAAGTACACAAAGGGGCCTTTCACACCTAGTGAACAGTTGTGTGCAGTGTTCACTGTAGTCTGAGGTTTTCATTTTTGGATTGCAGATCACGCTCCAGTTAGTTCTTCAACCACTGCTGGTTGTAGTCTGCTGAGCGTGTGTCACTGCCTCATCCTTGACATTTTTCTCTAATTGGTGCTGCTCCATTCTATTTCAAATAACTCAAATCTATTAGTGTGACGCGCTTCCTTCCGTATACAATACATTGGTTGCAAACACTATAGAAGTACACAAAGGGGCCTTTCAAAGATAGTGAACAGTTCTGTGCAGTGTTCACAGTAGTCTGAGGTTTATATTTTTTGAGTGCAGATCACGCTACAGTTAGTTCTTCAACCACTGCTGGTTGTAGTCTGCTGAGCGTGTGTCCCTGCCTCATCCTTGACATTTTTCTCTAATTGGTGCTGCTCCATTCTATTTCAAATAACTCAAATCTATTAGTGTGACGCGCTTCCTTCCGTATACAATACATTGGTTGCAAACACTATAGAAGTACACAAAGGGGCCTTACAAAGATAGTGAACAGTTCTGTGCAGTGTTCACAGTAGTCTGAGGTTTATATTTTTTGAGTGCAGATCACGCTACAGTTAGTTCTTCAACCACTGCTGGTTGTAGTCTGCTGAGCGTGTGTCCCTGCCTCATCCTTGACATTTTTCTCTAATTGGTGCTGCTCCATTCTATTTCAAATAACTAAAATCTATTAGTGTGACGCGCTTCCTTCCGTATACAATACATTGGTTGCAAACACTATAGAAGTACACAAAGGGGCCTTTCAAAGATAGTGAACAGTTCTGTGCAGTGTTCACAGTAGTCTGAGGTTTATATTTTTTGAGTGCAGATCACGCTACAGTTAGTTCTTCAACCACTGCTGGTTGTAGTCTGCTGAGCGTGTGTCCCTGCCTCATCCTTGACATTTTTCTCTAATTGGTGCTGCTCCATTCTATTTCAAATAACTCAAATCTATTAGTGTGACGCGCTTCCTTCCGTATACAATACATTGGTTGCAAACACTATAGAAGTACACAAAGGGGCCTTTCAAAGATAGTGAACAGTTCTGTGCAGTGTTCACAGTAGTCTGAGGTTTATATTTTTTGAGTGCAGATCACGCTACAGTTAGTTCTTCAACCACTGCTGGTTGTAGTCTGCTGAGCGTGTGTCCCTGCCTCATCCTTGACATTTTTCTCTAATTGGTGCTGCTCCATTCTATTTCAAATAACTCAAATCTATTAGTGTGACGCGCTTCCTTCCGTATACAATACATTGGTTGCAAACACTATAGAAGTACACAAAGGGGCCTTTCAAAGTAGTGAACATTCTGTGCAGTGTTCCAGTAGTCTGAGTTTATATTTTTTGATGCAGATCACGCTACAGTTAGTTCTTCAACCACTGCTGGTTGTAGTCTCTGAGCGTGTGTCCCTGCCTCATCCTGACATTTTTCTCTAATTGGTGCTGCTCCATTCTATTTCAAATAACTCAATCTATTAGTGTGACGCGCTTCCTTCCGTATCAATACATTGGTTGCAACACTATAGAAGTACACAAAGGGGCCTTTCACATAGTGAACAGTTGTGTCAGTGTTCACTGTAGTCTGAGGTTTTATTTTTGGATGCAGATCACGCTCCAGTTAGTTCTTCAACCACTGCTGGTTGTAGTCTGCTGAGCGTGTGTCCTGCCTCATCCTTGACATTTTCTCTAATTGGTGCTGCTCCATTCTATTTCAAATAACTCAAATTATTAGTGTGACGCGCTTCCTCCGTATCAATACATTGGTTGCAAACACTATAGAAGACACAAAGGGCCTTCAATAGTGAACAGTTTGTGCAGTGTTCACGTAGTCTGAGGTTTTATTTTTGGTGCAGATCACGCTCAGTTAGTTCTTCAACCACTGCTGGTTGTAGTCTGCTGAGCGTGTGTCCTGCCTCATCCTTGACATTTTTCTCTAATTGGTGCTGCTCCATTCTATTTCAAATAACTCAAATCTATTAGTGTGACGCGCTTCCTTCCGTATACAATACATTGGTTGCAAACACTATAGAAGTACACAAAGGGGCCTTTCAAAGATAGTGAACAGTTCTGTGCAGTGTTCACAGTAGTCTGAGGTTTATATTTTGAGTGCAGATCACGCTACAGTTAGTTCTTCAACACTGCTGGTTGTAGTCTGCTGAGCGTGTGTCCTGCCTCATCCTTGACATTTTTCTCTAATTGGTGCTGCTCCATTCTATTTCAAATAACTCAAATCTATTAGTGTGACGCGCTTCCTCCGTATCAATACATTGGTTGCAAACACTATAGAAGTACACAAAGGGGCCTTTCAATAGTGAACAGTTTGTGCAGTGTTCACGTAGTCTGAGGTTTTATTTTTGATTGCAGATCACGCTCAGTTAGTTCTTCAACCACTGCTGGTTGTAGTCTGCTGAGCGTGTGTCCTGCCTCATCCTTGACATTTTTCTCTAATTGGTGCTGCTCCATTCTATTTCAAATAACTCAAATCTATTAGTGTGACGCGCTTCCTTCCGTATACAATACATTGGTTGCAAACACTATAGAAGTACACAAAGGGCCTTTCAACTAGTGAACAGTTTGTGCAGTGTTCACGTAGTCTGAGGTTTTATTTTTGATTGCAGATCACGCTCCAGTTAGTTCTTCAACACTGCTGGTTGAGTCTGCTGAGCGTGTGTCCTGCCTCATCCTTGACATTTTTCTCTAATTGGTGCTGCTCCATTCTATTTCAAATAACTCAAATCTATTAGTGTGACGCGCTTCCTTCCGTATACAATACATTGGTTGCAAACACTATAGAAGTACACAAAGGGGCCTTTCAAAGATAGTGAACAGTTCTGTGCAGTGTTCACAGTAGTCTGAGGTTTATATTTTTTGAGTGCAGATCACGCTACAGTTAGTTCTTCAACCACTGCTGGTTGTAGTCTGCTGAGCGTGTGTCCCTGCCTCATCCTTGACATTTTTCTCTAATTGGTGCTGCTCCATTCTATTTCAAATAACTCAAATCTATTAGTGTGACGGCTTCCTTCCGTATACAATACATTGGTTGCAAACACTATAGAAGTACACAAAGGGGCCTTTCAAGTAGTGAACAGTTGTGCAGTGTTCACGTAGTCTGAGGTTTTATTTTTGATGCAGATCACGCTCAGTTAGTTCTTCAACCACTGCTGGTTGTAGTCTGCTGAGCGTGTGTCCTGCCTCATCCTTGACATTTTTCTCTAATTGGTGCTGCTCCATTCTATTTCAAATAACTCAAATCTATTAGTGTGACGCGCTTCCTCCGTATACAATACATTGGTTGCAAACACTATAGAAGTACACAAAGGGGCCTTTCAAATAGTGAACAGTTTGTGCAGTGTTCACGTAGTCTGAGGTTTATTTTTGATGCAGATCACGCTCAGTTAGTTCTTCAACCACTGCTGGTTGTAGTCTGCTGAGCGTGTGTCCCTGCCTCATCCTTGACATTTTTCTCTAATTGGTGCTGCTCCATTCTATTTCAAATAACTCAAATCTATTAGTGTGACGCGCTTCCTTCCGTATACAATACATTGGTTGCAAACACTATAGAAGTACACAAAGGGGCCTTTCAAAGATAGTGAACAGTTCTGTGCAGTGTTCACAGTAGTCTGAGGTTTATATTTTTGAGTGCAGATCACGCTCCAGTTAGTTCTTCAACCACTGCTGGTTGTAGTCTGCTGAGCGTGTGTCCTGCCTCATCCTTGACATTTTTCTCTAATTGGTGCTGCTCCATTCTATTTCAAATAACTCAAATCTATTAGTGTGACGCGCTTCTTCCGTATACAATACATTGGTTGCAAACACTATAGAAGTACACAAAGGGGCCTTCAAAGATAGTGAACAGTTCTGTGCAGTGTTCACAGTAGTCTGAGGTTTATATTTTTTGAGTGCAGATCACGCTACAGTTAGTTCTTCAACCACTGCTGGTTGTAGTCTGCTGAGCGTGTGTCCCTGCCTCATCCTGACATTTTTCTCTAATTGGTGCTGCTCCATTCTATTTCAAATAACTCAAATCTATTAGTGTGACGCGCTTCCTTCCGTATACAATACATTGGTTGCAAACACTATAGAAGTACACAAAGGGGCCTTTCAAAGCTAGTGAACAGTTTGTGCAGTGTTCACGTAGTCTGAGGTTTTATTTTTGATTGCAGATCACGCTCAGTTAGTTCTTCAACCACTGCTGGTTGTAGTCTGCTGAGCGTGTGTCCTGCCTCATCCTTGACATTTTTCTCTAATTGGTGCTGCTCCATTCTATTCAAATAACTCAAATCTATTAGTGTGACGCGCTTCCTTCCGTATACAATACATTGGTTGCAAACACTATAGAAGTACACAAAGGGGCCTTTCACAAGCTAGTGAACAGTTTTGTGCAGTGTTCACGTAGTCTGAGGTTTTTTTTTTGGTGTCAGATCACGCTACAGTTAGTTCTTCAACACCTGCTGGTTGTAGTCTGCTGAGCGTGTGTCCTGCCTCATCCTTGACATTTTTCTCTAATTGGTGCTGCTCCATTCTATTTCAAATAACTCAAATCTATTAGTGTGACGCGCTTCCTTCCGTATACAATACATTGGTTGCAAACACTATAGAAGTACACAAAGGGGCCTTTCAAAGATAGTGAACAGTTCTGTGCAGTGTTCACAGTAGTCTGAGGTTTATATTTTTTGAGTGCAGATCACGCTACAGTTAGTTCTTCAACCACTGCTGGTTGTAGTCTGCTGAGCGTGTGTCCCTGCCTCATCCTTGACATTTTTCTCTAATTGGTGCTCTCTCATTCTATTTCAAATAACTCAAATCTATTAGTGTGACGCGCTTCCTTCCGTATACAATACATTGGTTGCAAACACTATAGAAGTACACAAAGGGGCCTTTCAAAGATAGTGAACAGTTCTGTGCAGTGTTCACAGTAGTCTGAGGTTTATATTTTTTGAGTGCAGATCACGCTACAGTTAGTTCTTCAACCACTGCTGGTTGTAGTCTGCTGAGCGTGTGTCCCTGCCTCATGCTTGACATTTTTCTCTAATTGGTGCTGCTCCATTCTATTTCAAATAACTCAAATCTATTAGTGTGACGCGCTTCCTTCCGTATACAATACATTGGTTGCAAACACTATAGAAGTACACAAAGGGGCCTTTCACACCTAGTGAACATGGGTTGTTAAATTTGTAATTAAATATGTATTTTTTCAAATGACACAAATATAAGTAATGTTGAAGAGGACTAGTCCTACATCCATTGTTTGCACAATATTACAGGTGTACATCACGTCCCTTAATCAACAATGGATTATTATATTTACTTGTATGCTTTTATTTAAAAGCCAAGAACACTGAAGGATAACCTTCGCACTGCAGCTGTTGTCAAAGTTCAACCCACATTATGCACTTCCAACATTGCAGCATTTGAGGCATGATGTGAGTTGGATTTGTCAAAGTTATGGAGTGACAAGGTTCACCATCAGTACCCTATAGCATAAGTATGCTTTTGTGTTAGCATTTGTGTTAGACATGTGGATATCTGCAATAATATGTCACAATTATTTTGTTACAGATTTGTTACCAAGACTAATCATTTAATGGTTTTAAAGGTGACGTTTCACTTGTTTACAGCTTAGAAATAAGGGTGTAGCCTGATATCTATGTGTAGCACTAGCCACTTTAACATGTCATGTTTTTTTCAACATGTGTAGCTAGGTAGCAGTAATTTTTGCCGGACACACAGCAGGGGAACAGCAGGCGTTACTGAACCCCACAAACACATCAGCGATTGTTTTGATCTGTGCATCCAACACTTCTGAGCCCAGGGTCAAGGAGGGTGTAGGCAGAGGCCTAGTATGAGATGTTTGAACTTTAATTTGAACTTTAATTTGGAGTTAGCAGCATTAATTTTTGCCAGACACACAGCAGGGGAACAGCAGGCGTTACTGAACCCCACTAACACTATAGCTTGTGTATTGGTCTGTGGACACGACACTTCTGAGCAGCAACTGGCAGTGTTGTAGTCCAGGGAGTAGAGTTCAGGTGGTAGAAAGATGAACATAACAGGAGACATGGATAACGTTGCCAACCAGTTATTTAATCGGAAACCGGACAGGCAAATTCAGGCGAGATCCATGCCTTGTTCATTTTCAGAAAAGTAAGCCGTTCTACATTATCGGAGGATAGTCGCATGCAACGGTCTGTTAGTACACCACCTGCAGCAGTAAAGACGCGCTCCGATAATAACTGGCAGCAGGGCAAGCCAGCACCTCCAATTGCATACTGGCTAAGCTCTGGCCATGTATCCAGCTTAGAGACCCAAAACTTGAATGGGGAAGAGCCATCTGGGAGTACACTGAGAGGGCAAGACATGTAGTCTGTCACCATCTTACGGAAACGTTGCCTCCTGCTGACTGGAGCCGTCTCGGATGGTGTAGACATTGGTGGCGCTGCCACAAAACTTCGCCACATTTGGAACATACTGGTCTTGCCCTGTGAGAGGCGCTGCTTGTGCTCCCTCTTGTTGCAGAGCTGTCTCCACTGCCTCGACCACAGAGCTGCTTTGTAAAGCAGTAGCAGCAGCAGTGCTCTCGGCTGGAATGGAGAACATTATGGATTGCACCAGTGTGTCTTGGTACTCCCGCATTTTACGCTCCCGGTTCAACGGTGTGATGAGGCTTTGTAAGTTGTCCCGGTAGCGAGGGTCTAGGAGGGTGTACACCCAATAATCAGACGTGGTGAGAATGTGGGCGATGCGGCGGTCGTTTCTCAGGCACTGCAGCATGAAATCAACCATGTGCTGCAGACTCCCAACTGGCAAGAAACGCTGTCCCCTGCAAGAGGCGTCATCTCTGCCTGCTCTGCATCACCCCACCCTCGCTCTACATACTGACTAGAGCGTTGTGTACCTCCTCTGGAGCGATGTCTTCCTCCTCCATTGACTCCTCCTCATCCTCCTCACAAAGTGAGCCCTGCCCAGCCCTTTGTGAGGAACCACGTTGCGCTGACTGTCCAGAAGGTGATGGAATTTGTGACTCCTCATCCTCCACCTCTTCCAAAACCTCATCCCTTAGTGCTTGCAGTGTTTTTTGAAGCAGGCAGATAAGGGGGACAGTCAGGCTGACTAGTGCATCATCTGCACTCGCCATCCGCGTTGACTCATCAAACGCACGCAAAACGTGGCAGATGTCCTTCATAGAGTCCTTCGCCAGTCCTTACACTGGCTGCCCATTCATTATAGGATCCAATTCAAAGTACTGGTTCTCACCCACAAAGCTCTCCACAGTGCAGCACCCCCCTACATCTCCTCCCTCATTTCTATCTATCGGCCTAACCGACTGCTGCGCTCTGCAAACGACCTTCGACTAACCTCTGCACTAATCCGTACCTCCCACTCCCGACTCCAAGACTTCTCCCGCGCTGCGCCAATCCTCTGGAATGCTCTACCCCAAGAAATTAGGACTATCCGCAATTTGCATGGTTTCAGGCGCTCCCTCAAAACACATTTGTTCAGAGCGGCCTATCACATTCACTAATCAAAGTCATTCTATGTGTAAGTGTGTGTGTGTAGCCCATTCACTATCTCCATCCATCCCTCACTCCCTCAAAATGGCTGGACCATCATTGTAAATACACCATTGTATATAAACACCTGTACTTTGTATCTCCCCCACCTCATTGTAGATTGTAAGCTCTCACGAGCAGGGGCGGCTTATATTGCTTTAATTATTGTATTGTTAACGTTGTTACTTATGACTTGTGTTCTGAAACTGTTAAACTGTAAAGCGCTGCGGAATATGTTGGCGCTATATAAATAAAGCTTATTATTATTATTATTATAGAGGCCCACTCAGTAGTGGTGAAGTGTGAACGGCGCAAATTGCGAGTTGATTGCGCCTGATGCAGCTGATACTCCATTACTGCTGCCTGCTGCTCACACAACCGCTCCAACATATGTAACGTGGAATTCCACCTGGTGGGTACGTCACATATGATGTCGATGTTCAGGAAGGCGAAATCTGCGTTGCAGAGCTGCAATGCGCGATCTGGCCATGCTGGAACGTCGCAAGTGAGCGCACTATAGGCGGACCTTGTGCAGCAGTGCATCAAGATCCGGATAGTCCCTCCAAAAACTCCGCACGACCAAGTTGAGCACATGTGCCAGACATGGTATGTGAGTGAGGTTGCCAAGGCCCAGAGCTGCCACCAGATTTCGGCCATTGTCACACACTACCAAGCCTGGCTGGAGATTCGCTGGCAAAAACCACACGTGCTCTCCTGCTTGATGGCATTCCAGAGCTCCTGCGCTGTGTGGCTTCGATTCCCCATGGAAATTAATTTCAGGACGGCCTGTTGACGATTTGGCCACGGCTGTGCTCATATCGGTCGCAACAGGTAAGCGTTCCGATGTGGAGGTAGACCGTGACGGCTCCTGCAGGATGATTCTGAGGAACTGGAGTAGGAGGAGGAGTCAATGTGTACAGACTTGATTCCTGCAATCCTTGGAGTTGCAGAACACGTACAGCGCCACTCGCAAGATCAGTACCCGGCTCCACAACATTGACCCAATGGGCAGTGAGGGAAAGGTATCGTCCATGGCCATGGGTACTGGTCCACGCATCGGTGGTCAGGTGGACCTTGCTACTGACGGCGTTTAGTAGCGCATGTTTAATTTTTCCCTCAACATGCTTTTGCAGACCAGGGACGGCTTGCCTGCTGAAATGAAATCGGCTTGGCACATTGTATTGTGGGACTGCCAATGATATTAAGTTACGGAAATTGTCAGTCTCCACCAGCCTGAATGACAGCATTTCAAGGGACAGGAGTTTTGCAATGCCAGCATTCAGAGCCTGTGCTCGTGGATGGTTTGCCGAGTATGGCCGTCTTTTATCCCATGCCTGTGCTACCGATGGCTGTTTTGTGGCCTGGGAGTGTGAGGATGACAGGGAACTTGCTGCTGTGGGTGGAATAACACTTTGTCTCTGGACAACAGTGACCGAGGTTCTTCTCTAGGCCTCTCACAGCTTTCAACCTAGACACACAAGGATGGTAACACCCTTGACCTGGTCTTTGTCCGCCTCTGTTCAATCTCCCACCTAAATAACTCACCGCTTCCACTGTCTGACCACAACATTCTCTCCTTCACGCTCACAAATCCTGACCAACCACAGCGCACTCTACCTACCACACATTCAGAAATCTACAAGCCATTAACCCTCAGACACTTTCAGACTCCCTACACTCATCGCTGTCCCCACTCTCCTCTTTTTCTTGTCCTATCTGGCTGTTCATCACTACAATGACACTCTTAGAAGCACCCTTGACCAAGTAGCACCGCTCACCCTCAGAACTTCCAAACACACAGTAAAACAGCCCTGGCTCACATTACAAACTCAACTTCTTCACGATGCTCTAGGAGTGCTGAACGCCTTTGGAGAAAAACCCGCACACCAGAAGACTTCATCCACTTTAAATTCATGTTAAGAACTTATAATGCTGCCCTTCACCTCGCCAAACAGACCTACTTCACCACCCTGATCTCCTCACTAGCCAACAACCCCAAGAAACTTTTTGACACTTTTCACTCCCTCCTCAGGCCAAAAGCACAAGCCCCTATCGCAGACATTTGTGCTGACGACCTGGCCTCCCATTTTATAGAAAAAATAGATACTATCCGTCAGGAAATCTGCTCTCAACCACCAAGGGCTGTGACTCCCATCCCACCCTGCTGTTCCCCTGGCTCACTTTCCACATTTGATCCCATCACAGAAGAAGAAGTCTCCAGACTCCTCTCTTCCTCTCGTCCGACTACATGCACTACCGACCCCATTCCCTCACATCTCCTCCAGTCTCTCTCTCCAGTTATCACAACTCACCTAACTAAAATCTTTAATCTCTCACTCTCCTCTGGCATTTTCCCATCCTCCTTCAAACACTCCATCATTACTCCACTACTAAAGAAACCCACTCTCGACCCTTCCTGCACAAACAACTACAGACCGGTCTCCAATCTCCCCTTCATCTCTAAACTCTTGGAGCGCCTAGTCTACTCCCGCCTGACCCGTTACCTCTCCACTTACTCCTTTCTAGACCCTTCACAGTCCGGCTTCCGCCCCCTACATTCGACTGAAACTGCACTCATCAAAGTGACCAATGACCTTCTTACAGCAAAACGTAACGGTGACCACTCTCTGCTCATTCTTCTCGACCTTTCTGCAGCTTTCGACACAGGTTGACCACCGTCTCCTACTGTCTAGGCTCCACTCACTAGGTATTAAGGACACTGTTCTCTCCTGGTTCTCCTCCTATCTTTCTGACTGCTCCTTCAGTGTTTCGTTCTCTGGCTCCACATCATCTCCTCTTCCTCTCACTGTCGGTGTACCCAGGGCTCAGTCCTTGGCCCCCTTCTCTCTCTCTCTACATGGCCCCAATTGGACAGACCATCAGCAGATTTTGCTTTCAGTACCATCTTTATGCTGATGACACACAACTATACACGTCATCCCCCGACCTTACCCCCGCTGTACTACAGAACGCCACCGACTGTCTGTCCGCAGTCTCCAACATCATGTCCGCTCTCTTTCTGAAACTTAACCTCTCCAAAACTGAACTTCTTCTGCTCCCGCCGTCTACTAACCTCCCTAAATTTGACATATCCCTCTCCGTGGGCGGCACCATAATAACACCCCGGCAGCAGGCTCGCTGTCTGGGGGTTATGTTTGACACCAATCTCTCCTTCACCTCCCATATACAATCTCTTGCCCGCTCTTGCCGCCTACACCTAAAGAACATCTCTAGAATCTGCCCTTTTCTCTCCATGGAAACAACAAAAACCCTCACTGTAGCATTGATCCACTCCCGCCTGGACTACTGCAACGCTCTATTACTTGGCCTCCCCATTACTCGACTATCCCCTCTCCAGTCATCCTTAATGCAGCAGCCAGGGTAATCCATCTGGCTAATCGGTACTCGGACGCGTCTGCTCTTCGCCAGTCCTTACACTGGCTGCCCATTCATTATAGGATCCAATTCAAAGTACTGGTTCTCACCCACAAAGCTCTCCACAGTGCAGCACCCCCCTACATCTCCTCCCTCATTTCTATCTATCGGCCTAACCGACTGCTGCGCTCTGCAAACGACCTTCGACTAACCTCTGCACTAATCCGTACCTCCCACTCCCGACTCCAAGACTTCTCCCGCGCTGCGCCAATCCTCTGGAATGCTCTACCCCAAGAAATTAGGACTATCCACAATTTGCATGGTTTCAGGCGCTCCCTCAAAACACATTTGTTCAGAGCGGCCTATCACATTCACTAATCAAAGTCATTCTTGTGTAAGTGTGTGTGTGTAGCCCATTCACTATCTCCATCCATCCCTCACTCCCTCAAAATGGCTGGACCATCATTGTAAATACACCATTGTATATAAACACCTGTACTTTGTATCTCCCCCACCTCATTGTAGATTGTAAGCTCTCACGAGCAGGGGCGGCTTATATTGCTTTAATTATTGTATTGTTAACGTTGTTACTTATGACTTGTGTTCTGAAACTGTTAAACTGTAAAGCGCTGCGGAATATGTTGGGCTATATAAATAAAGATTATTATTATTATTATTATTCCATGGCGATCCTGTGAGGAAGCCGAACCAGCTATGTGTGAGCTGGAGGAAGAGGCTCCAACACGACCTGAAGATGTAGGTGCTGCTGTAGGTTGGCCTACATCTCCAGTGTGTCTTTGTAACTCAACTACGTGCTTTGTCCGCACATGTTTCCACATATTAGTGGTATTGAGGTTACTGACACTTTTACCTCTTTTTACTTTTTGATTACACAGCTTGCATTTGACATAGCAAATATCATCTGCAAGTGTGTCAAAAAAGGACCACGCAGTGCAAGTCCTGGGAGCGCCCGTTTTGACTTTTGGAAGAGAACTGCTCCGAACAGGTGCCAAACTGGAGGCTACAGGCAACTGAGTCTGCAGCCTAACTCTCCCTCCTGTTTGTACCGTTGGGGCAATCTCTTCCTCAGAGCTGCTCCCACCACCTTCCAGTTCCTCACGCCATGTTGGGTCTTGGACCTCATCATCTCCACTACCCTCTTCCAACACCTGCTGCTGTTGGGTGGTCTGGCCAGCACCATGCTCAACAGAAACTGGCACCTGAGTCTCATCATCATCAGATGCGTTCTGCGGTGTGCTGACCATCGGCACTGGCTCACCCGCCTCTTCAGATTCAGAGAGACACAGCTGTTGCGCATCACTGCATACTCCCTCTTCTTCACATTCCAGAATGCTGCTTGGCTGGGCCCCTGTTTGCAAGCCAACAGATTCTGAGTACAGAAGCAGAGACTCAGCTGGCTCCTGTACAGAACTCTCTGACTGCCTGGGCAATTTGGCAGGCGGTGAAGAGACAGATGGTTGCTCAACAGTGCTGTGGTCCTGAGAGGAGGTGGAAGCAATTGAAGTCGATGCATTGGCTGCCATCCAACCAACAACGGCTTCAATTTGTTCTTCACGCAGCAGGGGGGTACGCCGAGCTCCTACAAAAGTGCGCATAAAGGAAGCTCACGGGGAAAACTGGTGGATGCTGTGTCACTGGGGGCGCAGCAGCCACAGAATCCCCACGTCCTCTCCCTGCTGAAACTCCACGGCCACGACCACATGCCTTACTCCCTGCATTCTTCATCTTGGTAGATTGATAAAGAAAGTCAGAAAAGTTATAAGGCCTAAGTGTGGTTATTCCGCAGAGACTGCAGTGAACACTGCACACAACTGTTCACTAGGTGTGAAAGGCCCCTTTGTGTACTTCTATAGTGTTTGCAACCAATGTATTGGATACGGATGGAAGCGCGTCACACTAATAGATTTGAGTTATTTGAAATAGAATGGAGCAGCAACAATTAGAGAAAAATGTCAAGGATGAGGCAGTGACACACGCTCAGCAGACTACAACCAGCAGTGGTTGAAGAACTAACTGGAGCGTGATCTGCACTCCAAAAATGAAAACCTCAGACTACAGTGAACACTGCACACAACTGTTCACTACCCAACGCGTCACAGCAGGAAGGCAGTCTGTGCGTCCAAACAAAGGCGCAAGCATACATGCACGTACCCTGTTTATAAAGCTATATAAAAAAATTTATGTAGTAGTGACGCACACTTTATTGAGGTACAGTATTACATCGCCATTCACCATCTGTGGCTATGCAGTCTCATCTATATATACCTTATCTATCCGTTGTCATGCTTGCAAGTCGACAGTCAGGCATAAATAGCAATTTTCACTATGCACTATGCACTTTTTAAAGGTTATGTTTGTTAATAAAAATGATTATTGGCACATATTATGAGTATTACATGATGGAAATTGTATAATTTTTATAAACTGTTTAGTGACATTATTCAGCAAATGTAACATTTTATGAATGTCACAGATAACTTGTAATGCTGATGATGTTTTGAAGTCAGACATTCATTGTCTATACAATAAAAATGGTGTACATACTGTTACTTATCCATCATTAATGTATTCTGATATGTACTTGTATGCTTTTATTTACAACCGTATAGCAGATTCCTTAACCAATTTATTTTGTGGTTTGCATTGCTGTTCAACATGTTAATGTATGCGTTTATGTTTGTCAATTCTTTATTTATCTAGATTTTTTTAAACTGAAATCATCATCTTATGGTAGTAAAGGTTATCTTTCTCTTGTTTGGAGTATAGACATTTTTAATTGACACGTAACAAGGAAAATACTTTATCTAGTATTTAAACATCCTCCTTGACCCTGGGCTCCAACACCGCCAGTTGTTGCCTGGAAGTGCTGTTAGCACAGTCAACACTTGCTCCTGTGTTACTGGGGTTCAGTAATGTCAGCTGTTCCCCTGCTGTGTGTACGGCAAACAGTCCTACTGGCTTCACCCTGTTCTCTTCTCATCCCTGGGCTCCAACACCGCCAGTTGTTGCTCGGAAGTGCTGTTAGCACAGTCAACACTTGCTCCTGTGTTACTGGGGTTCAGTAATGTCAGCTGTTCCCCTGCTGTGTGTACGACAAACAGTCCTGCTGCCTCCACCCTGTTCTCTTCTCATCCCTGGGCTCCAACACCGCCAGTTGTTGCTCGGAAGTGCTGTTAGCACAGTCAACACTTGCTCCTGTGTTACTGGGGTTCAATAATGTCAGCTGTTCCCCTGCTGTGTGTACGGCAAACAGTCCTGCTGCCTCCACCCTGTTCTCTTCTCATCCCTGGGCTCCAACACCGCCAGTTGTTGCTCGGAAGTGCTGTTAGCACAGTCAACACTTGCTCCTGTGTTACTGGGGTTCAGTAATGTCAGCTGTTCCCCTGCTGTGTGTACGGCAAACAGTCCTGCTGCCTCCACCCTGTTCTCTTCTCATCCCTGGGCTCCAACACCGCCAGTTGTTGCTCGGAAGTGCTGTTAGCACAGTCAACACTTGCTACTGTGTTACTGGGGTTCAGTAATGTCAGCTGTTCCCCTGCTGTGTGTACGGCAAAAAGTCCTGCTGCCTCCACCCTGTTCTCTTCTCATCCCTGGGCTCCAACAACGCCAGTTGTTGCTCGGAAGTACTTGGCACGGGTACTGACTCCTGCCCAGCCTGGTTACAGCACGACAGCTGTTTCCTGGCAGTGTCAACGTCAATTAGCCTCCAATAAGTTGTCCTGTCATGTTGCATTCGGGTTAGCCGACTCTATGGTGCCTGCAGTTTAGGTGATTCCTATGTGTGCTGTGGGATATGTAAATAAAGGCTGTTTCAGTTGTGACAATAGGACAAGCACCCACTGTAGGACTGTGTGATTCGTTAACTGCGGACGGCTTGTGGCCTGTCAACTTACATTTTCATGGGTACCTTATGGTACCCGTCCGGGTTCCAGTACCGTCAGCTGTTTCTCCGCAGTGCCTTTGGCCTAGTTGCCTCCATCTCGGTATCCGAGTTCCAGCAACGTCTGCTGGTCCTTGGTAGTGCTTTGGAGCACAGGTACCTCCTGCTTAGTAACCGTGTCCCAGTAACGTCAGCTGGTCCTCGGTTGTGCCATTGGCTCTTTTCCTTCTGCTGCCCCTCCGGGTTCCAGCACAGTCAGCTGGTCCTCGTTACTTGCATTGGCTCTTGTACCTTCTGCTACCCGTCCGGGTTCCAGTGCCGTCAACTGGTTCTCCGCAGTGCCTTTGGCCTAGGTGCCTCCATCTCGGTATCCGAGTTCCAGCAACGTCTGCTGGTCCTTTGTAGTGCTTTGGAGCACAGGTACCTCCTGCTTAGTAACTGTGTCCCAGTAACGTCAGCTGGTCCTCGGTTGTGCCATTGGCTCTTTTCCTTCTGCTGCCCCTCCGGGTTCCAGCACAGTCAGCTGGTCCTCGTTACTTCCATTGTCTCTTGTACCATCTGATACCCGTCCGGGTTCCAGTAACGTCAGCTGGTTCTCGGAAGTTAGTCAGCCTTCTTGTACCTTCAGCTACATTTACAAATTGAAGATTTTTTAAATGTTTTTTTGGGTAATCACTCTGGATCTCCAACAATGAAGACGACGACCCTGATGACCACCCCGAAGAAGATGACGACCACAAGGACGACGAGCATCAAGCCAACCAGCCTGAACACCATCACAAAGAAGAAATAAAAGATTACCCAGAAGAAGATCACCAACAGGACAAAGAAAGTTAAGACAAACTACAAGATACAGAAAAAGAGACAGAAGAACAATAAGCAGAAGATCAAAAAGCAGAAGAACATGAAGTATAAGACCAAAATGAAGAGCAAAATATATGCTCTAAATTATAAGCAGAAGAAGACTAAGCAGTGTATGGGGGTGAGTCCGTTCCTCCTCGTGGTGCCCCTGGAAAATGCCTGCTGCTGCAGGCTAAACTGAACACGGACAAATACTGTTGTAATTTAAATCTTTTGTGACAGCAAGAAGGGAAGGAAGAAAAATTCATACTTTTACAGATTACAAGTACAGGAATCTCTGTCACAAATAAGAATATGATGAAGAAGATGAAGAGGAAGAAGATGAAGAAGTAGAATATGAAGAAGAATAATAGTTTAATAAGAACAATATGAGTAATGTTAACAAAAAGATGAATAGCAAGAAGTTTAAGAAGAAGATAAAGAAGGTGAAGATGAAGAATAATTTGATGAAAAAGATGATGCTGCTGAAGATTATGAAGGAGAAAGTGTGGCAAAAGTTAAAAAGGTGAAGAGCATGGAAGTTGTGAAACATACATATTTGCCAAAATATAAAAAAGGTTAACAACATTGTCAATTTCTTCGTCAATCCGAACATCTTTAAAAAAAAAAATATTAATGCTATTCCATTTGATTGGGTTAAACATCTATGCCTTTAATGTCTCCTCAACCTCCCCCAATACATTCTACATTACTCTTTGTTGTTTTCCTTCATGTACAATTAACCAACAAGGCAAGAATGGTTTTTTTTTAATTCCGACATTTTGTTCCCATAGACTTACATTGGATTTCCGGTATCGGTATCGGGTGTCGCCGATACTTTCTGGGTATCGGCGATACCCATTCCGATCCGATACTTATTGATATCGGAAAGTATCGCTCAACTCTACTTGCTACTAGTGTTGAGCATTCCGATACCGCAAGTATCGGGTATCGGCCGATATTAGCTGTATCGGAATTCCGATACTTCCGATATTTTTCATATATCGTATACCGGAATCGGAAGTTCCCATAATTCTTTGAGAGGCAATGTGATTATAGTCAGCCAATGAGGAATCCTAAGAAGTGTGGGCACATCCTGTACTGCTGCGGTCATGTTAACTAATGGCATGGCTGTGATTGGATGCTGAAATGATGTCAGAATGCAGTATAAAAGGCGCCGCCGCCATTTTAGCGTCACTGTGCTGTGAACTCAGTTAGGGAAAGAACGCTGCTCTGCTGACTCTGAGGGACAGTTAGAGATTGCGATTTAGTGTACTGTGCTTTAGGCAGGCTAGTTTACCACCGGCTGTGTAAAGCTTCCTTTTGCCTGCAGTGTTGTTTTAACAGCTCTGCAAGGTGTGTGTGAGTGCAGGTGATGCTGCAGTTTGCTCTGTATGCAACGCTGTCTGTAGGCATCTGCACGTGTCACTCACAGACTCTTTTTTTTTTCTTCAGTGTAATTCTTGCTGCTCCATGTAATTGAAATAATAGTGTGACGTGCTTCCATCCGTATACAATACCTTGGTTGCAAACACTATAGAAGTCCACAAAGGAGCCTTTCACAGCAAGTGAACAGTTGTGTTTCAGTGTTCACTGCAGTCTGTTTTTTTTTTTTTTTTTGAGTGCAGATCATGCTCCAGTTACTTCAACTAATGCTGCGTGTACTCTGCTGAGCGTCTGTCACTGGCTCATCCTTGTAATTTTTCAAAATTGCTGCTGCTTTCTTCTATTTAAAATTTACAAAAATCTATTAGTGTGACGCTCTTCCATCAAAATACAATACATTGCTTGCAAACATAATAGAAGTCCACAAAAAGGCCTTTCACAGCAAGTGAACAGTTGTGTTCAGTGTTAACTCTAGTCTGAGCTTTAATTTTTTTGTAGGAGTGTAGATCCCGCTCCACTTACTTCAACCACCGCAGCGTGTACTCTGCTGAGTGTCTGTCACTGGCTCATCCTTGTAATTTTTCAAAAATTGCTGCTGCTTTCTTCTATTTAAAATTTACAAAAATCTATTAGTGTGACGCTCTTCCATCAAAATACAATACATTGCTTGCAAACATAATAGAAGTCCACAAAAAGGCCTTTCACAGCAAGTGAACAGTTGTGTTTCAGTGTTCACTCTAGTCTGAGCTTTAATTTTTTTGTAGGAGTGTAGATCCCGCTCCACTTACTTCAACCACCGCAGCGTGTACTCTGCTGAGTGTCTGTCACTGGCTCATCCTTGTAATTTTTCAAAAATTGCTGCTGCTTTCTTCTATTTAAAATTTACAAAAATCTATTAGTGTGACGCTCTTCCATCAAAATACAATACATTGCTTGCAAACATAATAGAAGTCCACAAAAAGGCCTTTCACAGCAAGTGAACAGTTGTGTTTCAGTGTTCACTCTAGTCTGAGCTTTAATTTTTTTGTAGGAGTGTAGATCCCGCTCCACTTACTTCAACCACCGCAGCGTGTACTCTGCTGAGTGTCTGTCACTGGCTCATCCTTGTAATTTTTCAAAAATTGCTGTTGCTTTCTTCTATTTAAAATTTACAAAAATCTATTAGTGTGACGCTCTTCCATCAAAATACAATACATTGCTTGCAAACATAATAGAAGTCCACAAAAAGGCCTTTCACAGCAAGTGAACAGTTGTGTTTCAGTGTTCACTCTAGTCTGAGCTTTAATTTTTTTGTAGGAGTGTAGATCCCGCTCCACTTACTTCAACCACCGCAGCGTGTACTCTGCTGAGTGTCTGTCACTGGCTCATCCTTGTAATTTTTCAAAAATTGCTGCTGCTTTATTCTATTTTAAATTTACAAAAATCTATTAGTGTGACGCTCTTCCAGAGGACAGCGTTTGTTGGCCAGTTGTGAGTCTGCAGCACATGGTTGATTTCATGCTGCAGTGCCTGAGAAACGACCGCCGCATCGGCCACATTCTCACCACGTCAGATTATTGGGTGTACACCCTCCTAGACCCTCGTTACCGGGACAACTTACAAAGCCTCATCACACCGTTGAACCGGGACCGTAAAATGCTGGAGGACCAAGACACACTGTTGAAATCCATAATGTTCTCCATTCCAGCCGAGAGCGCTGCTGCTGCTACTGCTTTACAAAGCAGCTCTGTGCGTCGAGGCATTGTAGACACCTCTGCAACAAGAGGGAGCACAAGCAGCGCCTCTGCACAGGGCAAGAGCTGTATGTTACAAATGTGGCGAAGTTTTGTGACAGCGCCACCAAGGTGTACACCATAGTGATGGGAAATCTAGTTAATTTTGTTGATTAGTTCACCATGAACTAGTTCACTGAAAAGATTAGTTCAAAAGATTAGTTATTTAGTCATTTAGTTCAGTTTTTCTCCACCCTATCCTGTGAGGAGCTGATAGGAAATGCATCATGTGACCTCTGAACTAAATGAACTAGATGAACTGCTGAACAAAATGTTCTATTGAGAATGACTCAGGACAGCCTAGTTCAATCTGATGCCTCTGACTGAGCCCAGCAGTGCCACATAATGATTGTGTATGAGGGGGCTGAGAAGCAGTTCAGCATCCACCATTTTAAGAACAGAACAGGGGTCAGTGTTAAAGATTTTAGCAAGACTGATCTTCTAGGCTAGAGGCATGAACTACACACAGAAACACTCTCTCTTATACACACATATGAGCTGTGTCTGTGTACTGTGTGTGCAATTTCATTTTTTATTAATAATATTATTATTACTGTTATATTTGTATTTGATGTGTGGTATGCCTTGGAGGTGCTGGCTTGCCCTGCTGCCAGTGTATTATCTGAGCGCGTCTTTAGTGCTGCAGGTGGTGTACTAACAGACCGTCGCATGCGACTATCCTCAGACAATGTAGACCGGCTTATTTTTCTGAAAATGAACAAGGCATGGATCTCACCTGAATTTGCCTGTCCGTTTTCAGATTAAATAACTGTTTGCCAACGTTTTCCAAGTCTCCTGTTATGTTCATCTTTCTACCACCTGAACTCTACTCCCTGGGCTACAACACTGCCAGTCACAGGGGAATGATCATTTACAAAACAAAATGTTATCCCCAACAAATAGTAGCGCAACGACTCCAGTGCCCACTTTATCGCCAGGCACTCTCTCTCTACAATGCTGTCTCTGTTTTTTGATGGAGTAAGTTTTCGACTCAGGAAACTAATGGGATGCTCCTCCCCGTTAAGCTCCAGTCCTGAGACAACACGGCACCCATACCTACCTCTGACGCATCGTTTGAAATGAATTTGCTTTTGAAATCAGGGCTCAAATGGTGACCACACTGCCCCTTTATTCCCGTTGAGACCTTCAAACGGTCACCAACCTTACTCTACTGACCCTACATATGGCACAAGACTCACTTTGAAGCTCGGGACTGTGCTCAACTGGGACATTACAATACCTTTTAATGCTCTTGATAACCCGGCATAAAACCGTGAAATTCTGTAGGTTTTCTTTGCACTGTCCCTATAATGGCACGCTAAATGAGACTGTTGTACTGCGCATGCGCAATGTATACAAATCAACCCTTTACTTCTTGATAACCCTGCATAAAACCGTTGTATAATCTGTGTAGGGTTTTCTTTGGCAAAATGTTCACCCTATACTGCAAGCGCTAATCATTTTACCAACTCACGATATGACTGCGGTAGCGCAATTGTTAAAAAATTTCAACATGTAATTTATAACCTATACAGCAATTTGGTTTAGCTCTAATGTTAAATACTGTATCTGCCCCGGTGTTGGGTTCCCCATTCACCATAAATTTTACGGGCTAGACTCACAGGGCCGCGGATTGGCCTAACAATTTGTCACCTGTCACATTTAAGTATTACAATTCAGGTCCCGTGTCAATCTCCATCCCCAACTAACACTTCGATAGGAAGGGTTTCCACTCACAAGGCAAAGGTAATACTGCCCCTGCAACATTGTTATCTGTGAGCGATAGCCAACAAAGTAGCAACAAGCACTTGTGATCCCATCAGCGTAGGACCAATGCTACTCAAAAGATCTGCCATGATCCTGGACAAAATCTTGATATAATGGTCAATGAGTGAGAATGTACGATAGGATCCAGGCAGATGTGAATGTTTGTTTGGTTTTAGTAGCAACTTCATGTGTGACATGTTTGAATGGCTGGGCAACCCTCCTGTCTCCAATATATGATTGAAGGTGCGTACCAATGTGGACGGGATATCCTCACTCAATAATTTAAATAATTTGGCTGTAAACCCGTCAGGTCCTGGAGCTTTCCCGTATTTAAAGTAACTTATCGCCGCTGTCACTTCCGTCACCTCAATTTGTTTTTTTAAAAGGAGAAGCTGATAGTTTGTGATGGATGGTAACCGTATTCCATCTACAAAGGTGTTACCCTCCGCACTATCCGTATGTTCCACCTTATATAAGTCTGAGTAGTATTCTTGTAGAATGGTGTTTATGGTTCGAGGGTCTGTGTTCATGATCCCATGTTTATTCGTTAACGCTGTAATATGTTGATGACGAATGTGATTTCCTTTCGCTAGTCGTGATAATAGTCTCCCTCATTTGCTACCATAACGATATACATCGGCTCTATAATTGTTATTACTGCTTGTCTCTCGTCGATATACCCATACGTGTAAGTCAGCCTTAGCCTGCTTACATCTATTTTTAACCTGTGTTGATGAACTTGTCTTGTTTGCCGTGTACCTATCGCGTAATATCCTGCTAGCCTGCGAGTAGTTTGTCGCGATCTTCTTTTTTAGCGTTGTCTGATAACCTATTAGTTTCCCGCGCATTACTCCCTTCCCTGCTGCCCATAAAAGTTCCGGCCTATCCCTAGTATCTCCATTATCCCTTACATATTAAAAACACCATTGCTTCACGTGATGTCGAAACTTCTCATCCATTAACAAATAGGTCGGGAAGCGCCAAGTTTGGTTGGCCCCATCTGCACCATATCTGGCAGGGTCACTGATACGGGCGCGTGGTCATATTTAGCTACGTTGTGCACATCTGCCTCTTCCACTCCCCTTAATAGCTCGTGTGCTAGCAATATATAATCTATTCTGGACCAAGAGTCATGTGGCGCCGAATAGAATGAATATTCACTGCCATCTGGGTTCAGGTGTGTCAAAATGTCTACAAAGTTACTCGTGTCTAGCAAGGGTTATTATAAACGTGTGTCATGTGATCGCACATTCATTCGCATCGACCTACAGTTCTTCACTGTTTAGATTCACCATATTTAAGTCACCACCGTGGGTGGTTTTAATGCTCTCCTATCGGCCTGATATGCTTGGATACCTGGGATAAATTCAGGAACGTCTCCAAACTCCCTACTCACATGTCAGCGCAGGAACCGTAAGAGGGAACGTGCTTGTTTTGTTGCGCATAGGTGGAGTTTTATACAGTAAATGATTACTGCTGTCTTATTTTTTGCGTCCCAAGGGCAGAATAAGTCTGCGTAACGTTACATTTTACAGACACTCATATAATAGACACAGCTACCCTAACCGTGACACAAGGAAGGTATTGTTGCCGGATAAAGCCCCATTTTAGCGTCACTGTGCTGTTAATTCTGTTTGGGACAGAACGCTGCTCTGCTGACTCTGAGGGACAGTTAGAGATTGCGATTTTGTGTACTGTGCTTTAGGCAGGCTACTTTACCAACCCTGTGTACATCTTCCTTTTGCCTTGCAGTGTTTTTTTCACAGGTCTGCAAGGTGTGTGTGTGAGTGCAGGTGACCGCTGCAGTTTGCTCGGCATACAACGCTGTATGTAGGCATCTGCACATGTCACTCTCACACTCTTTTTTTTTTTTTTCTTTAGTGTAATTCTTGCTGCTCAATTCAATTGAAATTATAGTGTGACGTGCTTCCATCCGTATCCAATACATTGGTTGAAAAACATGTAGAAGGACACAAAAAGCCCTTTCACAGCTAAGAGTTGTGTTCACTGTAGTCTGAGATTTTAATTTATTCAATTTTGATCACGCTCAAGTTACTTCTTCAAGCAATGCTGCTTGTACTCTGCTGAGCGTGTCTTACTGCCTCATCCTTGTCATTTTTCTCTAATTGGTGTACATGTACATCAAAGTAGTCTTCATTTTGATCGAAATCCAAGCAGGTACCCGGACACTGTATGGCTGCTTTTATACGGTGGACTGGCTCCAACATTCAATAACACTTAAGATGCAATCGGGCACCTTGTCAAGGCCCAATCCTCTTCTCCCTCTGATATAATAATAATAATAATCTTTATTTATATAGCGCCAACATATTCCGCAGCGCTTTACACTTTAACAGTTTCAAAACACAAGTCATAGGTAACAACGTTAACAATACAATAATTAAAGTAAAATAAGCCGACCCTGCTCGTGAGAGCTTACAATCTACAATGAGGTGGGGGAGATACAAAGTACAGGTGTGTATATATAATGGTGCATTTCCAATGATGGTCCAGCCATCTTGAGGGAGTGAGGCATGGATGGAGATAGTGAATGGGCTCCACATACACACTTAAACATAGAACGACTTTGGTTATTGAATGTCATAGGCCACTCTGAACAAATGTGTTTTGAGGGAGCGCCTGAAACCAGGCAAATTGTGGATAGTCCTAATTTCTTGTGGTAGAGCATTCAAGAGGATTTGCGCAGCGCGGGAGAAGTCTTGTAGTCGGGAGTGGGAGGTACGGATTACTGCAGAGGTTAGTCGAAAGTCATTTGCAGAGCGCAGCAGTCGGTTAGGCCGATAGATAGAAATGAGGGAGGAGATGTAGGGGGGTGCTGCACTGTGGAGAGCTTTGTGGGTGAGAACCAGTACTTTGAATTGGATCCTATAATGAATGTGCAGCCAGTGTAAGGACTGGCGAAGAGCGGACGCGTCCGAGTACCGATTAGCCAGATGGATGACCCTGGCTGCTGCATTAAGGATGGACTGGAGAGGGGATAGTCGAGTAATGGGGAGGCCAAGTAATAGAGCATTGCAGTAGTCCAGGCGGGAGTGGATCAATGCTACAGTGAGGGTTTTTGTTGTTTCCATGGGAGAAAAGGGCGGATTCTAGAGATGTTCTTTAGGTGTGTAGACGGCAAATATCTAACAAACAGGTCATGCTGGAGAGACTTGCACCTACTGCCACTCAGGGTCTTCAGCTCCTTTGTGAGAAACTAATGTTTGGCCAGCCAGTATATCAAATAAAGTTCATGAGAAATGGGAACTGTGGTTGGCTTCACTTTTGGTACTGGCTGGGTGCTAATACCAAACCATGGTGTGGCATTCAATGGATATTCCTGGCTGGTTGGAGACAAGCTCATTCCCACAGAAAAGTACCTGAAAGCTAAGGAGATGGTGGCCTCTCTCAACATGAAGGAGTTTGCTCGTTGTCTAGGAGACCGACCACCCTGCTGTGTACCTTGTCAACGTTGTGTTGAAGCTTGCAATGGATTAAGAGGTTACAGTGGTAAGTCTGGTTTTTACTAAAGATCCTGCTGTGTATTATAGTTTTTATGTTTTAAAAAAATTTATCTTAGGAATGTTAAATAATTTTTTTTTTTTTGGTTAAATACAATGTATGTTATGAATGTTAATAATTTTTTTTTGTTTTTATAATAAATGTATTTATGAATGTTAAATAACTTTTTTTTTTTTTTTTTCAGGTATTTGATCTACCGTAGCTAGTTGCTGATCGTTGACTCTACACCCCTCTCCCCAGAATGTTACTCGGGTTATGGGGAGAAAATCACCGCTATTCCAGACTGATTTAATGTTAATGTGTCTGGCTCTTACACAGCACACAGCACTTGATGTTAGTTTATCTTTTTCCTAAATTATTTGTTACACTGCCCTTCTCACATTTTATTTTCACTTTTTTTTTTAAGCACAAGTTTTTTTACACTTCCTTGTTCTGTAAGTAGGCTTAATGGTTAAATGTTTTATACTAGATGTAAATATGTAACATGTAAATTTTAGATTAAGATTTTGCAAATTATTAGGTCCACACCATCAGGCTCTTTCGTCCCCTCTCCTCAGAGTAGCGGTAATATATCGGACCCCAGGCTCGCCCACACAGTTCCTTGACCACTTCTCTGCCTGGCTGCCGCACTTTCATGTCCTCAGAAGTACCAACCCTTATCCTTGGAGACTTCAACATCCCCATTAACAGCCCTACTTCCACACTCAAAACACATTTGTTCAGAGCGGCCTATCACATTCACTAATCAAAGTCATTCTATGTGTAACTGTGTGTGTGTGTAGCCATTCACTATCTCCATCCATCCCTCACTCCCTGAAAATGGCTGGACCATCATTGTAAATACACCATTGTATATAAACAACTGTACTTTGGAGCTCCCCCTCCTCATTGTAGATTGTAAGGTCTCACGAGCAGGGGCGGCTTATATTGCTTTAATTATTGTATTGTTAACGTTGTCACTTATGACTTGTGTTATGAAACTGTTAAACTGTACAGCGCTGCGGAATCTGTTGGCGCTATATAAATAAAGATTATTATAGTAGAGGCCCACTCAGTAGTGGTGAAGTGAACGGCGCAAATTGCGAGTTGATTGCGACTGATGCAGCTGATACTCCATTACTGCTGGCTGCTGCTCACACAACCGCTCCAACATATGTAACGTGGAATTCCACCTGGTGGGTACGTCACATATGATGCGATGTTCAGGAAGGCAAAATCTGCGTTGCAGAGCTGCAATGCGCGATCTGGCCATGGTGGAACGTCGCAAGTTAGCGCACTGTAGGCGGACCTTGTGCAGCAGTGAATCAAGATCCGGATAGTCCCTCAAAAAACTTGGACGACAAAGTTTAGCACATGTGCCAGACATGGTATGTGAGTGACGTTGCCTAGGCCCAGACCTGCCACCAGATTTCGGCCATTGTCACACACTACCAAGCCTGGCTGGAGATTCGCTGGCAAAATACACATGTCGCTCTCTTGCTTTATGGCATTCCAGAGCTCCAGCGCTGTGTGGCTTTGATTCCCCATGGAAATTAATTTCAGGACGGCCTGTTGACGTTTGGCCACGTCTGTGCTCATATCGGTCAACAGGCTCGCTGTCTGGGTGTTATGTTTGACACCAATCTCTCCTTCACCTCCCATATACAATCTGTTGCCCGCTATTGCCGCCTACACCTAAAGAACATCTCTCCCGAATCCAAGACTTCTCCCGCGCTGCGCCAATACTGTGGAATGCTGTACCCCAAGAAATTAGAACTATCCACAATTTGCATGTTATTGGGCGCTCACTCAAAACACATTTCTTCAAGGTCTTCCCTCTCCTAGTGTATCCTCACCCATCCCTGTAGACTCTGAGCCCTTGCGGGCAGGGTCCTCTCTCCTTCTGTACTTGTGTGTGCCTTGTATTGCTCATGTTTACTGTACTTGTCTATACTTGCCCCTCTTCACATGTAAAGCGCCATGGAATAAATGGCGCTATAAAAATCTATAATAATAATAGCGGCCTATCACCTTCACTAATCAAAGTCATTCTATGTGTAAGTGTGTGTGTGTAGCCCATTCACTATCTCCATCCATCCCTCACTCCCTCAAAATGGCTGGGCCATCATTCTAAATACACCATTGTATATAAACACCTGTACTTTGTATCTCCCCCACATATTTGTAAATTGTAAGCTCTCACGAGCGTGTGCGGATTATATTGCTTTCATTATTGTATTGGTAACGTTGTTACTTATGACTTGTGTTCGGAAAACTGTTAAACTGTAAAGCGCTGCGTAATCTGTTGGCGCTATATAACTAAAGATTCTTATTAAGCGTTCACGGGTCCATGTGGAGGTAGACCGTGACGGCTCCTGCAACGATGTTTCTGAGGAACTGGAGAAGGAGGAGTCAATGTGTACAGACTTGATTCCCGCAATCCTTGTAGTTGCCTGAACACGTACAGCGCCATTCGCAAGATCTGTACCCGGCTCCACAACATTGACCCAATGGGCAATAAGGGAAAGGTATCGTCCCTGGCCATGGGTACTGGTCCACGCAGCGGTGGTCAGGTGGACATTGCTACTGACGGAGTTTAGTAGCGCATGTTTAATTTTAACCTCAACAACATGGTTTTGCAGACCAGGGACGGCTTGCCTGCTGAAATAAAATCAGCTTGGCACATTGTATTGTGGGACTGCCAATGCCATTAAGTTCCGTAAACTGTCAGTCTCCACCAGCCTGAATGACAGCATTTCAAGGGACAGGAGTTTTGCAATGCCAGCATTCAGAGCCTGTGCTCGTGGATGGTTTGCCGAGATTGGGCCTACACCCGATACGCCACAACCTGACACCCACAGATAAACAAGCCATAAAATCTCTGAAAGATAACCCCAACATTATTATTAAACCCAGCAGATAAGGGGGGTGCTATCGTTATTATGAATAAGACCCAATCTATTGCCGAAATTCATAGACAACTGTCAGTTAACCTAACCTACAGACAACTCAATTGTGACCCTACATTTTACATCTGTCAAAAAATTGATCGTATCCTGACAAAACATCTTTAATTGATCACCATAGACTGTAAGACTATGACATTCCTTAATATTCAATACCCCATCACCCCTGTTTTCTACACACTCACAAAAATCAACAAAAAACTACATTATCCACCCGCATACCCTAGAGGGATAATTCTCCGTGTTCTACAGTATCACCCAAATGTTTAACATGTTGCCTAATTCCTATGTATATATATTCTTCACCCTATGTATATATTGTATATATTATCCATTGTCATTGACTGTAAATTTTTCTATCTCTTCCAGCGACTATTTGATAAAGGCCACTGCGTTGCCCAAAACGTCAGTCAGTCGTCTCATAGCTATTTTCTTTTTTCACATCAAGTGTGCAATAAAAATTTCAAATTTAACCATGACATATGCAGTTAAACTTGTGCTGTGATTCTCGATAGACTGTACATCTTCAGTGTGTCTTTGTAACTCAACTACGTGTTTTCTACGCACAATTTTAGACATATTTGTGGTATTGAGGTTACTGACACTTTACCTCTTTTTACTTTTTGATTACACAGCTTGCATTTGACATAGCAAATATCATCTGCAAGTGTGTGAAAAAAGGACCACGCAGTGCAAGTCCTGGGAGCGTCCGTTTAGACTTTTGGAAGAGAAATCCGAAAGGTGCCAAAATGGAGGCTACAGGCAACAGAGTATGCAGCCTAACTCTCCCTCCTGTTTGTACCGTTGGGGCAATCGCTTCCTCAGAGCTGCTGCCACCACCTTCCTGTTCCTCACGCCATGTTGGGTCTTGGACCTCATCATCTCCACTAACCTCTTACAACACCTGCTGCTGTTGGGTGGTCTGGCCACCACCATGCTCAACAGAAACTGGCACCTGAGTCTCATCATCATCAGATGTGTTCTGCGGTGTGCTGACCATCGGCACTGTCTCACCCGCCTCTTCAGATTCAGAGAGACACAGCTGTTGCGCATCACTGCATACTCCCTCTTCTTCACATTCCAGAATGCTGCTTGGCTGTGCCCCTGTTTGCAAACCAACAGATTCTGAGAACAGAAGCAGAGACTCAGCTGGCTCCTGTACAGAACTCTCTGACTGACTGGCAATTTGGCAGGCGGTGAAGAGACAGATGGTTGATCAACAGTGCTGTGTTACTGAGAGGAGGTGGAAGCAATTGAAGTCGATGCATTGGACCCTGGGCTCCAACACCGCCAGTTGTTGCCTGTAAGTGCTGTTAGCACAGTCAACACTTGCTCCTGTGTTACTGGGGTTGAGTAATGGCAGCTGTTCCCCTGCTGTGTACGACAAAAAGTCATGCTGCCTCCACCCTGTCCTCCTCTCATCCCTGGGCTCCAACACCGCCAGTTGTTGCTCGTAAGTAATTGGCACGGGTACTGACTCATGCCCACCCTGTTTACAGCACCACAGCTGTTTCCTGGCAGTGTCAACGTAAATTAGCCTCCAATAAGTTGTCCTGTCATGTTGCATTCCGGTTATCCGACTCTATGGTGCCTGCAGTTTAGGTGATTCCTATGTGTGCTGTGGGATACGTAAATAAAGGCTCTTTCCATTGTAAAAATAGGACAAGCACCCACTCTAGGACTGTGTGATTTGGTAACTGCAGACGGCTTGCGGCCTGTCAACTTACATTTTCATGGGTGCCTTATGGTACCCGTCCGAGTTCCAGTACCGTTAGCTGGTTCTCCACAGTGCCTTTGGCCTGGTGCCTCCATCTCGGTATCCGAGTTCCAGCAACGTCTGCTGGTCCTTGGTAGTGCTTTGGAGCACAGGTACCTCCTGCTTAGTAACCGTGTCCCAGTAACGTCAGCTGGTCCTCGGTTGTGCCATTGGCTCTTTTCCTTCTGCTGCCCCTCCGGGTTCCAGCACAGTCAGCTGGTCCTCGTTACTTGCATTGGCTCTTGTACCTTCTGCTACCCGTCCGGGTTCCAGTACCGTCAACTGGTTCTCCGCAGTGCCTTTGGCCTAGGTGCCTCCATCTCGGTATCCGAGTTCCAGCAACGTCTGCTGGTCCTGGTAGTGCTTTGGAGCACAGGTACCTCCTGCTTAGTAACCGTGTCCCAGTAACGTCAGCTGGTCCTCGGTTGTGCCATTGGCTCTTTTCCTTTTGCTGCCCCTCCGGGTTCCAGCAGTCAGCTGGTCCTCGTTACTTGCATTGGCTCTTGTACCTTCTGCTACCCGTCCGGTTCCAGTACCGTCAACTGGTTCTCCGCAGTGCCTTTGGCCTAGGTGCCTCCATCTCGGTATCCGATTCCAGCAACGTCTGTGGTCCTTGGTAGTGCTTTGGAGCACAGGTACCTCCTGCTTAGTAACCGGTCCCAGTAAGTCAGATGGTCCTCGGTTGTGCCATTGGCTCTTCCTTCTGCTGCCCCTCGGTTCTGCACAGTCAGCTGGTCCTCGTTACTTGCATGGCTCTGTACCTCTGCTACATTTACAAATTGAAGATTTTTTAAATGTTTTTTTGGGTAATCACTCTGGATCTCCAACAATGAAGACGACGACCCTGATGACCACCCCGAAGAAGATGACGACCACAAGGACGACGAGCATCAAGCCAACCAGCCTAAACACCATCACAAAGAAGAAATAAAAGATTACCCAACAGGACTAAGAATGTTAAGACAAACTACAAGATACAGAACAAGAGACTGAAGAACAATAAGCAGAAGATCAAAAAGCAGAAGAACATGAAGTATAAGACCAAAATGAAGAGCAAAATATATGTTCTAAATTATAAGCAGAAGAAGACTAAGCAGTGTATGGGGGTGAGTCCGTTCCTCCTCGTGGTGCCCCTGGAAAATGCCTGCTGCTGCAGGCTAAACTGAACACGGACAAATACTGTTGTAATTTAAATCTTTTGTGACAGCAAGAACGGAAGGATGAAAAATTCATACTTTGACAGATTACAAGTACAGGAATCTCTGTCACAAATAAGAATATGATGAAGAAGATGAAGTACAATATGAAGAAGAATAATAGTTTAATAAGAAGAATATGAGTAATGTTAACAAAAAGATGAATAGCAAGAAGTTTAAGAAGAAGATAAAGAAGGTGAAGATGAAGAATAATTTGATGAAAAAGATGATGCTGCTGAAGATTATGAAGGAGAAAGTGTGTCAAAAGTTAAAAAGGTGAAGAGCATGGAAGTTGTGAAATATACATATTTGCCAAAATAGAAAAAACGTTAACAACATTGTCAATTTCTTCGTCAATCCGAACATCTTTTAAAAAAAAATATTTATGCTATTCCATTTGATTGGGTTAAACATCTATGCCTTTAATGTCTCCTCAACCTTCCCCAATACATTCTACATTACTCTTTGTTGTTTTCCTTCATGTACAATTAACCAACAAGGCAAGAATGGGGTTTTTTTAATTCCGATATTTTGTTCCCATAGACTTACATTGGATTTCCGGTATCGGTATCGGGTATCGCCGATATTTTTTGGGTATCGGCGATACCATTCCGATTCCGATACTTTTGGATATCGGAAAGTATCGCTCAACTCTACTTACTACACATTATACATGAACACAATACATTACTATTCACATTGCACAATATTTACATAAGATGCAGGTCATAATACACTTAGCGCGATTGGTGTCTTCACTGGTAGGAACACGACAGTCGTTGTCCATCAACCTTATAATGTAACATTAGGAGTATCAGAAAGAAAAACCTAGAAGTACAAGTGATGCTCCTTTAGTTTTGGAGCTTTCATTGCTTTATGACTCTAATCTGAATGCTACTCTGTTCTCCTGATATGGTAAAATGCCTGCTTTTCTGTCTACCAACTTCAATCTCATAAAGCCGACTTGACACATCCAACATTCATGATCCAAATACAAACTGCGAAGTACAGATTGGCCGTGATGCTCCTGACCCAAACTCAACAGCCTCTTAGGCATATATGAGGATGTTGCATCTAGCAAAATGATAGCCTTATTTGGTCTCTACACTGCAGACCATTCTCCGGTCGTGAATGTCACATGTGTCAAACCAGCCTAATGGGCTCACTTGATATATTGGTGGCACCCAGACATTATTAAGAAATATAAAGTGAGAAAGTGATACTCTGGATGAGAGGAGATTTGTCTCATTCATGTTCACTCTTATTTCATGTATGTGGTAGTTTTTTTTTATAACAATTATTGTTATTATAAAAGTTACTTTTATATAAAATTATTTACCGATTCAAGAAGACATGATTGACAATGTGTCTCACACAGTTACTTTTTAAAAACATCACACAAAGTCTACTGTCATCTTCAAGTACTTTTTATGTGTCCTAAAAACATATTCATTTTTCTTAGACCGTCACAGTGAAATTTTCTGTATGTACCATGACGGGGAAAATTATCAATCAACAATGATGACTCTATACCGGTAACAGTTAAGGGGGGGACGATTCCTTACAATATTCCAATCCATGTTACTCACAACCATGAAAACTGACCTACTTGTATGAAAGAAATACTGTGTTCTACAAAGCAATAACTTGGGGCTACTCATAGTAAAGCATATGAAAGCATATAAAGTCTGACTTGTATGGATGTAGAGGTCTTTCTAAATGGTTGGATCAAACATAGAATTTTAAAAGTAAAATTTGAAAAAGATCTTTAATATTGGGATAATAAAATATAGGACAATTTACAGTATCACTTAGTAACCACAATTGAATATGATTCTGTAATGTCTATTTTTTCATTATAAATTTCATTTAGATTAGAGAGTGTATTGGTGGAGTCCAAGAAACTAACAGTTCCAGGATCTTATAAATAAGAAAATCTTTTATTATCATCTATCATCCATGGATATGATACACAGTAAATGAACAAATATTTAATCCAATTTTAGCACATTGTTTAGATGCTATGTTATTGCATATTGCATTATTTTTATTTTATTTACTTATTTTACTCACTTATATAGCGCCATTAATTCCACAGCACTTTACAAACATTATTGCACTAGCACTTTAATTTATTTTAACTGATCTGACTAAAATGTTATCTTTGAGCAATCTTAGCATGTATGGTTACTAACAGCAGGTTCAAATTTATATATTGCTTATAATTAGACCTTTATGCTGATGTTGTTATTTCAGTGTTGCATTTTCTCTTTTTTAAGATTTTTTTTCACATTCTGTATATATTTTGCTTTTTTTAATGGGTTTTATTGTTCATTTTTATGAATAAGGTCATATTTCAGTGTAATATTTACAGTTTTTTGGGGTTTAAAACATAGGCAGATAATATAAAGTGTATGCTAGAACATAAAAATTATTTTTGGTTTGTGGTGTTTTGATGGTTTTTTAGGACAGTGTCATTTTTCCAAAATATCAAATACTATAGGAATAACATTTTTTTACGCATATTTCAAGTCCTACATTTAAGAATATGCAAAAAAAACTGAAAAAAACTTCACTTTTTTCAAACATAACTGAATTGAAACCATAATAATGTTAAGAAAAAGACTTGTGTTTGCAAACTGAAGACAAACTTTTTTCAGCATACAGTGGGTACGGAAAGTATTCAGATCCCTTTAAATTTTTCACTTTTTTTTCATTGCAGCCATTTGGTAAATTCAAAAGAGTAATTTTTTTTTCTTATTAATGTGCACTCTGCACCCCATCTTGACTGAAAAAAAACAGAAATGTAGAAATTCTTGCAAATTTATTAAAAAAGAAAAACTGAAATGTCACATGGTCATAAGTATTCAAAATCTTTGCTCATTATTGAGTAGAAGCACACATTTTACAGCCATGAGTCTTCTTGGGAATGATGCAACAAATTTTTCACACCTGGATTTGGGGATCCTCCGCCATTCGTCCTTGCAGATCCTCTCATGGTCCTTCAGGTTGGATGGTGAATGTTGGTGGACAGCCATTTTCAGGTCTCTCCAGAGATGCTCAATTGGGTTTAGGTCATGGCTCTGGCTTAACCTGTCAAGAATGGTCACAGAGTTGTTCTGAAGCCACTCCTTTGTTATTTTACCTGTGTGCTTAGGGTCATTGTCTTGTTGAAAGGTGAACCTTCGACCTAGTCTGAGGTCCAGAGCCCTCTGGAAGAGGTTTTCATCCAGGATATCTCTGCACTTGGCGCATTCATATGTCCTTCAATTGCAACCAACGAAAAAATAGGAACAGCATCCAATCCAGGTGAAGTATAACAAGTCTTTATTCAGCCACCATAAATACGACGTTTCGGCCATTTTCAGGCCTTTATCAATATACTTGATAAAGGCCTGAAAATGGCCGAAACGTCGTATTTTATGGTGGCTGAATAAAGACTTGTTATACTTCACCTGGATTGGATGCTGTTCCTATTTTTTCGTTGGACTGTTGTTCATTTGGATCCTTGAACGCCTGAACGTGCATCCGTGCTAACTCCCGAGTGCTGTCAGCTGCTTGAATACTTCAATTGCAACCAGTCATCCTGTCCCTGCAGCTGAAAACACCCCAATAGCATGATGCTGCCACCACCATGCTTCGCTGTTGGGATTGTATTGGGCAGGCGATGAGCAGTGCCTGGTTTTCTCCACACATACTGCTTAGAATTAGCACCAAAAAGTTCTATCTTCATCTCATCAGACCAGAGAATCTTATTTCTCATAGTCTGGGAGTCCTTCATGTGTTTTTTATCAAACTCTTTGTGGGCTTTCATATGTCTTGCACTGAGGAGAAGCTTCCGTCAGGCCACTCTGCCATAAAGGCCCAACTGGTTGAGGGCTGCAGTGATATTTCACTTTGTGGAACTTTCTCCCATCTCCCTTCTGGATCTGTGGAGCTCAGCCACAGTTATCTTCAGGTTCTTCTTTACCTCTCTCACCAAGGCTCTTCTCCCACGATTGCTCAATTTCACTGGATGGCCATGTCTAGGAAGACTTCTGGTGGTCCTAAATTTCTTACATTTAAGGATTGTGGAGCACACTGTGCTCTTAGGAACCTTGAGTACTGCAGAAATTCTTTTGTAACCTTGTCCATATGTGTGCCTTGCCACAATTCTATCTCTGAGTTCCTTGGCCAGTTCCTTTGACCTCATGATCCTCATTTGATCAGACATGCACTGTGAGCTGTGAGGTCGTCTTTTATAGACAGGTGTGTGCCTTTACAAATCAAGTCCTATCAATTTAATTAAACACAGCTGGACTCCAATGAAGGAAAAGAACCATCTCAAGGAGGATCACAAGGAAATGGACATCATTTGACTTAAATATGAGTGTCTGAGCAACGGGTCTGAATACTTATGACCATGTGATATTTCAGTTTTCCTTTTTTAATAAATTTGCAAAAATTTCTACATTTCTGTTTTTTTCAGTCAAGATGAGGTGCAGAGTGTACATTAATAAGAAAAAAAAACTCTTTTGAATTTACCAAATGGCTGCAATGAAACAAAAAGTGAAAAATTTAAAGGGGTCTGAATACTTTCCATACCCACTGTATATCAAATTAAAAAAGATCTTTGAGATCTACTAACAAGTATTGAAATAAATAGTAATTCTGGAGCATCTTTTTAGAGCCTTGCAGTGTGTCGTTTACTGTTAGTTCCTTTTGAATTTGTATGAGTAAACTAAAAACTGGGCATTACCATTTCCTTTTTCAATGTAGTCAATGTCTACATCATATAACACAGACAGAACTGGAGAGACTTTGTCAAGGTGTGTAAAGGCAGATTTACACAGTCATATTTCTTCCCATAAGGGCTTGTGCACGTGGCCATATTTTCAATCAGAATGTGATCCGACAAAACATTGGACCGATGTTATTCTACGAGGCCTTGCCCATGTCAAATTGCTGCATTGCCTAGTTGGATCCGATATTTGAATAGCACTCGGCCATGCAAATCAATGAGTCCGTGGAAAACAACGTACTTCACTTGTATGACATCTGAGTTCAATCTGATTTCCACGGACTGACAGCAAGGAGAAGGTGGAGAATTTTTTTCCTTCAATCTTCTCCCCATCTAGAGAGCTGGATCAGACAATGATCACACTCTGATCAGAGTGTGAGTTGCATAATTGATCCCATTCTCTGGGATGAGAAAATACATGTTTCTATGCAGGGTTGGGATGAGACATCTGCTTAGGGCGCAACTCCTGCCTACCTGATGGGGGCGCATTTTAATATAAAAATTGCTGAATGCCTGCGGCCTCCCTGCACCTTTCTCTGGCCTTAGGTATTAAGCACAATGATGTCCAGGGTGCAGCCACGGAGATGGAGCGATGTCAGTCATTGACATCGCTCACCCCTCTTTCTGCCTGTGCTCGGGCTGTCGCTCCCTCCCTACACTCACTGTATCAGACTGGTATACAATTACTGTGTGCACCACCTGCACAGGAGAAG
>JARQOD010000004.1:55073754-55095833 GCA_033576555.1 Oophaga sylvatica | reverse complement strand
TTTTTTTCTTCTAACTTTATGTGTGCACTTTGCGGCTAGCCAATCAGGGCGCAGGAAACATCCACAATGTCCTTACGCATCAGCTTGTGTCATTGGCTGCTGAAATCACATGTCCCTCTCTATATAAAGAGCAGATGTCTTGTTTTATTGCCATTTTGACACTGTAACAGTGCAGAGGGGCTACTCCTGACACTGGAACTGTTTGAAGCTAGATTATAGCTAGTTAGCTAGGCGGTTGTTTCTTAGTCAGATAGTTTAGGTAGCTAGCGTCCTGTGTGGCTGTGAAATTGACCTTCCAGCAATTTTTTGTGCCAATACTGAGGTCTACAGAAAAAGAAAGCAGGGCACACTTCATATAAGTGTGTTGTGCACTGCTTCTATTGTGCTCAATGCATGAGTAGACCATTCTAAATATTAATTTTTCACTTGCTAAATGTGATACAGCACATCATATCCCAACCTTGTTATTAAGTGGTGTGGTGACATTGTTCTGTGATTTGAGCTGTTGGCTAGGAAAAAACAAATTTTTTAGCATTTGATACCGTGATTCAGCATGCTATATCTCACCTTGTTATTTAGTGACGGTGAATTACTCTGTCTGCATAGCTTATGCATATTAAAAAAATAACTTTCTGTTGCTAAACGTGATACAGACCGCCATATCCCACGTTGTAATTTTGTGACAGTGAAATTGCGTATGCAGATCTGTTGCACATAAAAAAAATATTTATATTTTTTACAAACGTGATACATCAGGCTAAATCCGAGTTTGAAGTTTGAGATTGTTTAAAACATATCTTTTAGGTTATTCAGGCCTCATCCACACCACTAAAAAAAATGTGTTCGGTTACCAACGTTCTACAGTAGGGGAGATCTCATTTTAAAATTGTTTGTAGCATCTAGTCTATGTTATACAGTCCTCATCCACAGGTCCAAAAATATTTTTTCGATTATGAATGTCATACAGTAGGGTAGATCTCACTTTGAGAATGTTTGGAGCAGCTAATCTATTTTATACATGCCTCATCCACACAAAAAAAAATTCGATCTGTTACTAACGTCATGCAGTAATAATAATTTCAAAATTATTTGGAGCATATCTTCTTTGTCATACAGGCCTCAGACAAACTCAAACAATTCTTTGTTCTGTTACTAAAGTCATACAGTAGAGGAGATCTCACTATGAACTTGTTTGGAACATCTGGTCTATTTTATAGAGGCCTTACCCACAGCCCAAAAAAAATGTCTTCTGTTATGAACATCATACAGGAGGGGAGATGTAATTTGGAAACTGTTTGGAGCATATAGTATATGTTATACAGGCTTCATAAACAGGCAAAAAAAAATTTATTTGGTTACTAATAGTGATGAGATGATTTTTGTTTGGAAAACGATTGCCAAACATTAATTAGGCACGCATATGGCACGTTCGGATTCGTGATCGGAAATCCAAGCAAAATTTTATAAAATCTGTAAAAATTGGTAACATTCGGTAAAAGTGAAGGAAAATATTTGCGTTGCCACAAAAATGTTTTCAGCACTTTAGCAACGATAATGGCTGTATATCATGAGCGTTTGGCACGTGTTTAATCAGGGAAGGGGTTTTCAGAGCCAGTAGGTGCTAGGTACTTGTAAGCACAGCACAGTAGTCATTTTTTTTTCCTAACTTTATGTGTGCACATTGTAGCTACCCATTCAGGGAGCAGGAAACACCCACAGTGTCCTGACACAACGGCATGTGTCATTGCCTGCTGAAATCACGTCCCTCTCCATATAAATAGCGAACATCTTGTTTTAGCACCATTTTGACACTGTAACAGCGCAGAGAGGCTGATCCTGACTAGAAATGAGTGAATTTGTCCGGATTCGGTTCCAAATACGATCAATATTGAATATTGTTTTTGCAATATTCGTCGAAAACAGTAGAACATCATTAGGGTCAGTGGGAGTAGAAATGACTGAATATGTTCAGAACCGATCATAAGACATATATTCGTCCCAAATAGTGTTTGAATATGGCACGAATATGTCAAAATCAGATTCGGGGCCAAAATCCAAACAAATTCGCTCATCTCTACTCCTGACGCTGCCAATGTTAATAGCAAGATATTCGTTAGGCGGTTGTATATTAGTCAGATAGGGTAGCTAGATTGTGTTCAGCTTGGCTGTAAAATTTACCTCCCAGAATTTTTTTTTTTGGGGGGCATTACTGAGGTTCACAGACTAAGCCAGCAGGGCACATGTCCTACAATTGTGTTGTGCACTGCTTCTATTGTGTTCCATGCACAAGTATAGCATTCTAAATAATAATTTTGACAAGCTAAATGTGAAAAAGACTGCTGTATCCAAATTTCAGCTACTTAGATAGGTGGTTGTATATCAGTCAGATACTGTAGGTAGCTAGTGTCCAGTGTGGCTGTAAAATTTACCTTCCAGCACTTTTTTTCTTTTTTGACCATACTGAGGTCCACAAAGAAAGCCAGCAGGCACATGTTGTGCACTGCTTCTATTGTGATCCATGCACGAGTATAGCATTCTAATTCACATGTAGCTAGTGAAAAAATATTACATAGCATGCTGTATCCCACCTTGTCATTTAGTGCTGTGATGATATAAAACTGTCTGCAGACCTAAGGCACATTAAAAAAAATTATAATTTTTCAGTTGCAAAAAGTTAGACAACCCGCCGTCTCACACTTTGTCATTTGGTTGGGTTGAAATTAAGCTGTAGGGGCCTGATCAGGAGGTCACAAGAAATTCTTCTGTTATTAACGTCATACAGTAAGGGACCTGACTTTAAAATTGTTTGTAGCATAACTTCTTTGTCATACAGGCCTCATCCACACTCAAACAATTCTTTTTCTGTGACTAACACGATGCAGCACGCCATATTTCAACTTTGAATTTACTGTGCTGAAATTCAGCTGTTTGCAGAGGTGGTGCAGAGTTTTTTTGCTGCTAACACTGTGCTCCTACCACACTATCTGAGCAACATGACTGGGAAAAAGCGAGGCCGTGGTGGAAGGGGAATTAGCCTTGGTGTTCCAGGTGTATGTAGGGTAGATGGTAATGTTTGTGAAAGCACTAGTGAAGCAACGTCATGCCCTATGCAAAGACAACTGTCAACTTTTGTTACTGGACAGGCTACACCACTACCTTTCTTTGGCAGACACACAGCAGTACACCTTGTCGATGGTGCCCAGAAAGGGCGTGTATTCGAGTGGATGGCAAGTGAAGCTTCAAGTGGCCTCTCCTCCTCTTCCTCCACCTCAACATCATACCCAGTAGAGTCCACAGATGTGGCACCAAAATTCCCTTGCTTCCCCTCGAGCCCCAACTATACAATCCTTCAACTGACTGTACGGAACCACAAATGGATGAGTCTGAAGAGCTGTTCACTCATGCTATGCCATGTTCATCAGAAGTGTACTCTAAAACTTCGCAGAGTGAAGAGAAGGAAATCTGCACAGATGCCCAAATTATTTTTAGCTTGGATCCGGGGCAGGAAGAAGTACGGAACGAACAGCATCCTGATCCTTGGCAACAGAGGTTAACCACTGGGGGCAGGTGATCCTGATGAGACTCAGATATCTGAGGCTCATGCGGACTGTACTGTGTTGTCAAGGCAAGAATCAGGGAGTGGCCGTTTGCGAGTCCTACTCTAACAGCAAAACTACAAAAAGAGGACTTAGAAATCCTCCAAAATCTATAAAAAACACTAGGAAAAAAGGCAGAGATGCTTACCTGCCCAGGCCTCAAAACAAATGCACTATCAGGGTGCAGTGGCGGCAATACAGGTGCTGCAATACCAATGAGACAGCCAGCCTACAATCAGAGGGTGGCCGTTTGGTACACCAGTGCACAAAAAATTCAATCTGTATGCGGCAGTGTTCACACACAGAAGATGCAGAGCATCTAGCTCACAGTCTATTAATGACGCCCATACTTTTAGATCAGGCGGGCTGCCCAGTGCTAAATAAAATGCATCCTGTGTGAACAGAGGCCACAGTTTACAGAGCCATAAGGGCCCAAATTCAACCTGAAAAATAAAAAAGTTCAAAAAACACATAGCAATATATGTGAGGTATTAGTTAATATTATGGCCAAAATTCGGAAGCTCGCAACCCACATCAAGGGTCCCCACACTTGCGAGTCTTAATCTAACAGCAAAATCACAAAAAGAGGACATAAAAAACCTCCAAAAATCTATAAAAAACACCAGGAAAAAAATTAGAGCTGCTTACCATCCTAGGCCTCAAAACAAATGCACTATCAGGGTGCAGTGGATCCAGTTAAAGATGGCTGCAATGCAGGTGCAGCAATACCGGTGAGACAGCCAGGGGGTGGCTGTTTGGTACACCAGTGCACAAAAAATACAATCTGTATGTGGCAGTGTTCACACACAGAAGATGCAGAGCATCTGGCTCACAGCCTATTAATGACGCCCATGCTCTTAGATCAGGCGGGCTGCCCAGTGCTAAATAAAATGCATCCTGTGTGAACAGAGGCCACAGTTTACAGAGCCATCTGGGCCCAACTGCACCCTGAAAAAATAAATAAAGTGCAAAAACACATAGCAATATATGTGAGGCATTAGTTGAAATTATGGCCAAAATACGGAAGCTGGCAACCCACGTCAAGGGTCCCCACACTTGCGAGTCCTACTCTAACAGCAAAACCACAAAAAGAGGATTTAGAAATCCTCCAAAAATCTATAAATAAACACCAGGAAAAAAGGCAGATATGACACAAAAAATACAATCTGCTTGCGGCAATGTTCACATACAGATCATCATAAGGAAAGAAGGAAGCAATACTGCCATAAAAATAATTTTTATTGAAACTATTTAAAAAAAAATTCACAAAGATTTAAAAATGGAGGCTACTAAGTGCAACTGAAACGGTTACTGGAAGGGATAATTTCTGACCCATAAAAATATAAACAAATCCTTGCAAAGGTTACAAAATGAAAAATGGTGGAACAAAGAGCCCAAAAAATAGCTTCTAATTTAATCATAAATACAGAAATATCAAAAATATCATTTGTGAAGATACAATTAATTCACTACAAAAATAATACCTATAAAGTGCCGACAGTGCAACTATGAGCCACAAGCAGCTTCAAAATTAATATAAATGAGTGAATAATTATATCATCATAAAGATAAGTTCATAATATATTGCTGAAATTTGCAATTTGCTGAAATTGATCAATGGCTGTCGCTGCTGAACCTGCATCCACGGAAGGCCGTGTCCGATAATGGTGCGAACCTGGTGGCGAACCGACGGCAAGGCAAGCTTACACCCGTGCCTTACATGGCTCACATTCTCAACTTAATGGTACAGCATTTTCTCAGCCACTATCCTGGCCTGGGTGGGCTGCTCCAGAAAGCATGTAAGCTGTGTGCTCATTTACACCGTTCGCACCCCTCTGCTCATCGTCTTGCATCAATACAGAGGTATTCGCCCAAGCCAGTTAACAGGTTGATATGTGATATGCTGACACAGTGGAATTCCACTCTGCACATGTTGCAGTGACTGTGGCAGCAACAATGACCTCTGCACCCTTCCGCACACTTTTGAAATAGCTACTAAGATGGTTAGCACTGACAATGCCGTTATCAGCATCACTATTCCGGTCATCTATATGCTTGAGCAGACTTTGAATAGCCTGCTGGAGGAGGTGGTGGTCCCAGAAGAAGAGGAGGAATCAGAGGAGGCTGAGGAAGGGATAATATTGTCCATAAGTTCCAGACTGTCGTCACACACGTGGGTGCCAAGGGTGGGTGGATTACTGAGATCGAGGGGGGCTGACGATAACAGACAAACTGTTATCGAAGGTGCAAGATCCGAGGAACAAATGGAGGAGGAAGAGGTGATGAGCAACTGTCAGATGAAGAGGATAATCCTCCACTCTCTGCTGTTCGTGGTTGGTGGGAGGGGAAGGAGTAAACGAGTCTCATTACTATCCAGCCACCAACACAGCATGGACTCGGACCACATTGTAGAGCCTGACATATGAGTGCCTTCTTGCTGCACTATCTGCAACATTGTTCACCGTATAGATATGATTAGGAATAATGCTTACTACTGGGTTGCCACTTTATTAAGATCCACGTTATAAAACCAAATTTTGCCAGATGATTGCTGCCCTAGAAAGGGACCTGCGAATGCTAGAGTACCGAAACACGCTTTTATACAACCTTATAAGAGCTTTTCCCCAAGACAGTAATGAAGCACACAGTTCACATCACTGCTGTAGACTTCCAACCTCCAGCCCGTCAGTTCGTCAAAGCCAAAATATTAGCAGCAGCAGAAGCAGTGGTGGAAGTGGAAGAAGCAATTTCTGTGAGTCCTTTGACACTTTTTTTAGATCAACTCGTGCACCAGCACAACAGAGTCCAAGTCTTACACGTGGTGAACGAATGGAGTGGATGGTGCAGGAGTATCTAGAACTAAATATCAATATCATCAGGGAGGGTTTGGACCCTTTCACATTTTGGTCTTCCAAAATGGATGAGTGACCTGAGCTCGTCTCACAAGCCTTGGAGGTTTTATCGTGCCCGGCAGCCAGCGTTCTCTCAGAACGTGTCTTCAGCGCTGCTGGTGGAGTCCTGACAGATAAGCGCTTACGGCTGTCCCCTGAAAGTGTAGATTACCTAGTTTTCATTAAGATGAACAAATTATGGATCTCCAAGGACTTTGCACCCCAATCGCAGACTGTACTGACTAGGTGATATTGCATTTTTTAGTGTGATGCAATAATGTCACGTAACTCTGTGATATCTTTAGTGTCACTTCTGTGGCTGCTGCTGCTGATGTTAACACAAATTTGTGGAAATATGAACAGTCATGGTTGGTCTACATCTGCTGGGTTAGCTGTAGTGGAAGATGTGTCGGTCCCAATTATACTATTTCTATTTTTGTGACAGTTATATCAATTTGGTGGTGTCAGGCCCTCATTTTTTAAAATGTGAGGACTCCTGGTTGGGTGTCCATCTGTTGGATTGGGTGTAGTGGGAGTCCTGTCAGTCCTTATTATACTATTTCTAATGTGGTGAAATTGATGCCAGGTTGGTGGTGTCTGCCAATAATTTCCTGGTTGAGTGTTCATTTTTTGGATTGGGTTTAGTGGAAGACCTGTCGGTCCCTATTGTACTATTTCTACTGTGGTGAAATTGATGCCACTTCTGTGGTGTAAGGCCCTCATTTCTTTAAATGTGAACACTCCATGTTGGGTGTCCATCTGCTGAATTGGGTGTAGTGGAAGAACTGTCGGTGCCTATTATACTATTTCTACTGTGGTGAAATTGATGCCACTTCTATGGTTTAAGGCACTCACGTCTTTAAATGTGAACACTCCTTGTTGGGTGTCCATCTGCTGGATTGGGTTTAGTGGAAGACCTATTGGTCCCTATTATACTATTTCCACTGTGGTGAAATTGATGTCACTTTAGTGATGTCTACCAATAATTTTTGGAAATGTGAACACTCATAATTGGGTCTGCTTCATGCGTGTTGCCTGTAGCAGTAGGCCTCTGAGACAGTCAGGCCTCCACATCCTTGGAGTCAACTACCCATGTTAATATCCCTAAATTTTTCTGACATTGGTAGACTAGAAAACTGATATTTGTGCCACCTGAATGTGGCTCAGCATGAAAGCAGGTAGAGGTGTTGCATGTGGTATCAGAGTTCCCAGCAAGGGGGCCCTACACCGATCCCTCACCCACCTCCTCTTACTGTAACGTTCAATTGAAAGCTGTAAATGCTGTCCCAGACCCCGATACCTCATGCTTGGATGATCGCTGCAGTGCCATGCTAAAATCTGTACTTTGGGTGAATTGAGGCCACTTTCCTGGTGTCTGTCACTCATTTGATGTGTTTTGGCAGCATTTGGGGCCGTTTTAAGGTGTCGTGCATGCGCTTGTTTTTGCCTCCCATTGACGTGAATGGCGTTCGGTAATGTTCGGCAAATAAGTAAAAATGCAAGTGCATTAAATAATTAACATAGTGTACTTATTAAACACTGTTTTGATCAAAAAAGTATAAAGCTGTCCCATCACAGCAAGGTGTACCCATTTGGGACAGTAACTACACTTGCTAACGTTGAAACCTACCTAGTGTGAAAAGTGGCAGAGAGTTTCTGCCACTCAATTATTCAACGAATTAATCAGCGAATATTGCAAATTTGGCGAACGTAATCGGAACCGAACATTGAAATATTCACTCATCTCTAGTTACTAACGTCATACAGTTTGCTAGATCTCACTTTGAAATTGTTTGGAGCATCTAGTATATTTTAAACAGGCCTCATCCACACACACAAAAAACATTCAATCTATTACTAACGTCATACAGTAGGGGAGATATAATTTTGAAATTATTTGGAGCAAATCTTTGTCATACAGGCCTCATCCACACTCAAACAATTCTTTCTTCTGTTATTAACATTCTACTGTAGTGGAGATCTCACTTTTAAATTGTTTGGAACATCTGGTCTATTTTATACAGGCCTCATCCAAAGCCCCCCAAATTTCTTCTGTTACTAACATCATACAGTAGGGGAGATCTCATTGGAAATTGTTTTGAGCATCTAGTGCATGTTATACAGCCTCATCTACAGGCCCCCAAAATTTATTCGTTACTAACTTCATCAGTAGGTTGATATCACTTTAAAATTGTTGACCATCTAGTCTATTTTATATAGGCCTCATCCTCACAAAAAAATTCTTCAGTTACTAGCGTCATACAGTAGAGCAGCTTTAATTTGGAAATTGTTTGTAGTATCTAGTGTGTTTATACATTTTGTCTGTTATATTTTGTCTGTTATTAACGTCATACAGTAGGCGAGATTGCATTTGGAAATTGCTTGGAGCATATCTTCTTTGTCATACAGGCCTCATCCACACTCAACAAATTCTTTCTCCTGTTACTAACGTACAGTAGGTGAGATCTCACTTTGAAATTGCTTGGAGCATCTAGTCTATTTTATGCAGGCCTCATTCACACAAAAGAAAATTCCTTCTGTTACTAACGTTATACAATAGGGCAGATATAATTTTGAAATTGTTTGAGAATATCTTCTTTGTCATAAAGGCCTCATCCACACTCAAATAATTCTTTGTTCTGTGACTAACGCGATTCAACACAACATATTTCACCTTATCATTTAGTGCCGCTGAAATTTAGCTATTTGCAGAGCAAGTGCAGAGTAAAAAAATCTAATTTTTGGTTGCTAATACTGTGCTCCTACCACACTATCTGAGCAACATTACTTGGAAAAAGTGAGGTCGTTATGGATGGGGGATTAGGCTCGATGTTCTAGGTGAACTTGGGATATTTGGTAATGTTTGTGAAAACACTAGTGAACCAACAACATCACATCCTATACAAAGACAACTGACAACTGTTACTAGACAGGCTACTCTAGTACCTTTCTGTGGCAGACACACAGCAGTATGCCTTGTTGATGAGACCCAGAAAGAGCATGTGCTCGAGTGGATGGCATGCACAGCTTCAAGTGGCCTCTCCTCCTCTTCTTCCACCTTAACATCACACCCAGTACAGGTCCCAGAGGTGGCACCCCAACTACTCTTGTATCCCCCCCATGTCACAACTCTCCAACCACCCAACTGACTGTAGGGAATCACAGATGGGTGAGTCTGAAGAGCTGTTCACACATTCTATGCCATGGGCATCAGACATGTCCTCAAAAGGTTCACAGAGTCAACAGGAGGAAAATGTCTGCACCGATGCCCAAATTTTTTCAGCTTGGCTACAGGGCAGCATCCTGACCCTCATCACTAGCTGTTAATCCCCGGGGGGAGATGATTCTAATGAGACTCAGATTTCTGAGGCTCAAGTAGACTGTACTGTGCTATCAGTGCAGGAAGAGGAGGAAGGTGACTCTCAGAAAGAGGAATGTAATAACACAGAGGATGATGATGAGGTGGTAGATTCCACTTGTCATGAACACAGAGGGAAACAGCTAAGTAGGTTATCCGAGGTGGTGGAGGAGGAGGGAGACAAGAAGGTTACATTGCGCCGTATGGTGCAGACATGTAGTGATGCAGCCGCAACAAGAAATCCATCCTCAACCACATCTGTGGCTGTGGCCGGCAGCATTGGAGGGTTTGCAGCTCGCAGGGGGGCACGGGTTGCCAAGCCTGGGCCTTTTTTGATACTGCAAAGGATGAGCCAACTGATGTAATCTGCCAACTTTGCAACAAAAAAAAGAGTAGAGGGAAAAAGTGCAATAATTTGACTACTACATGTATCAACCTTCATATGCCCAATCAACATGCATTACTCTGGGAATCCCACTGCGCTAAAATGTGGACCTCAACAACCATAAGCAGCCCCATCAATCACATCTGCTGCTTCTTCCTCCTCCTCTGTTACTTCCCCTTTGAGAAAGCCATCCACACGAAATGCGCGTCAGGGGTGTGGGAGGATCACCTTCTCTTAAGCCACCGTCTCACACAGCGATCTCGCTAGCGAGATCGCTGCTGAGTTACTAGTTTTGTGACGCAACAGCGATCTCCCCAGCAATATCACTGTGTGTGACATTCAGCGACAATCAGCCCCCCTGCTGGGTATCGTTGATCGTCGCTGAATGTCCTGGACATTTTTTTGATCGCTGTTCTCCCACTGGCAGGCACGCATCGCTGCGTGTGACAGGCGGGAGACCAGCGATCCGCTGGTAACCAAGGTACACAGCGGGTTTCCAGGCGCGGGGCTGTGCCTGGAAACCCGCTGTGTACCTTGGATACCAGCGCCCTGATGCAGGGAGCTGGTAACCAAGGTACACAGCGGGTTTCCAGGCACTGCGCAGTGCCTGGAAACCCGCTGTGTACCTTGATTACCAGCTCTCTGCATCAGGGCGCTGGTATCCAACGTACACTGCGGGTAACTAAGCGATGTTACCCGCAGTGCCACTGTGCTGATCGCTGCCTGAGCTGCCTGTTTGGCAGCTCAGCAGCGATCATGTAGCGACACACTTAGTCCTGGCTGATTATGGGTAAGCAGTCTTTGAGTGCTTTTGGTCTTTACAGACATGTAATGGTGCTTTATAAATGAGGTCTGACTCACCACGTGGCGGTAATTATTAGATGCACCTTCTGTGTATGTTGTTATATTTTGCACTCCTTCTGCTTCCCCAAGCCTGACTGCAGACTTGGTCTCCTCCTATAGTAATACTTACCTGTGTCTCCTCCGGTTCTTTGTCTTTATATGTAATGTATGTTTTACCGATTGCTGATATTTTGTAAGAAATAAATTATTATTATTTTTCTATGATTTTTGGTGGTCTCAATACTCCATTCTTTTTGTACTATATAATGTCATATGGAGTTTATTCACCGGATTTGCAGTTGTTATTGAAGTGGGAGTGTTCTACATGAATTATGCTCTCAGTCACTGTTAATTATCAGTGCTATGTGATTACTTTATTAGCAAGTATTGTGATGCAGGTTTCAGACCACAGAACCTTGGTTTCTTTGCCCACTCCTATCAGGCTGAGTGAGAGCCAGTCAGTAGCAACAGAAGCGGACATGCCTACTGTTTTTGACCGATCTGAGAGAATGAGCACACCACAACTTTCTCAATCCACCGTATCAACTCTGCCTGCACCTCCCTCATAGTCCAGCAGTAAGTCCAGTTCACGATACTCTGCCCTCTCTAAATTGTTTTTGACCACTCTCAGACAATGAGCACATCATAACTTTATCAATCCACCATAACATCTCTGCCTGCACCTCCCTCACGGTCAGGCATTTTGTCCAGTTGACCGTTCTCCACCCTCTCCCAGCACACGATCCTGCAGTTGTGGTCACTTAAAAGATTGTTTCCTCCTAGACATAACAAAGCTAAGAGGTTGAACTTCACCATCTCCAATCAGTTGGCCACGGATATGCTGCCTTTCTGCTTGGTAGATACAGATGGTTTCCAAAAGCTGATGGCTGTCGCAGTCCCCCAGTACCAGTTGCCCAGTCGCCATTACTTTTCTAAGAAAGCTGTGCCTACGCTACAGCAACATGTCACAGACAACACCACCCGTTCTTTGATTAAATCTATGTCTGCCAGGGTGCATTTCACTACATACACTTCGATGAGTAAAGATGGCCAAGGGCATTATATCTTGACTACTGGGCACTGGGTGACTCTAGTGGCTGTCGGGGCAGACAGAAAGCTGCTGCTCCAGAAATCTTGGAATCCCCAAGGCTTGCAGGACAAACTTCTACATTTAACACTTCCTCCACTGCTTCTGCTTCCTCCTCTACCTATTCTAGGGCCTCCATCTGCGCCCTCAACCTCTGCCTTAATGAGACACGTGTTCCAACAGTGCAGAGCGAATCCCCACCACCTCCGGTACTACACAGCCAGGGCTCACCGCAATCAGGTAGTTTAAAATTGATATACCCTTGAGATCACAGTCATACAGCTGAAGAGTTGTGGACAGCTCTCTGGGCCGAGTTTGAACAATGGCTGTTTCTGCTGAATCTGCATCTAGGGAAGGCCGTGTTCGATAACGGTGCAAACCTGGTGCCTGTCCTATGCCAAGGCAAGCTCACACATATGCCTTGCATGGCTCACGCCCTCAACCTGGCGGTGCAACATTTTCTATTCCACTATTCTGGCCTGGGTGAGCTGCTGCAAAAAGCACTGAAGCTGTGTGCAGACATCCGCTGTTCGCACCCCTCATGTCATCGACTTGCATTGATACAGAGGTCTTTGTCTATGCCAGTTAACAGGTTGGTATGTGATGTGCCAACACAGTGGAATTCCACTCTGCACATGTTAAAGCGACTGTGGCAACAGTAATGAGCCCTGACGCAGTTTGTCATGTTGTATCGTCTGGGCCATCGGAGTACAGACGTAGCACATATCATGTTTACGGAGTGGGCACAGATTAAGGACCTCTGTACCCTTCTGCACAGTTTTGAAATGGCTGCTAAGATGGTTAGCGCTGACATTGCCATCATCAGCTTCACTAATCCGGACATCTACACTGCTCAAAAAAATAAAAGTAACACTCAAATAACACATCCTAGATCTGAATGAATGAAATATTCTCATTGAATACTTTGTTCTGTACAAAGTTGAATGTGCTGACAACAAAATCACACAAAAATCATCAATGGAAATCAAATTTATTAACCAATGGAGGCCTGGATTTGAAGTCACCCACAAAATTAAAGTGGAATGTGATGTCCTTAAAACAAGTCAAAATGATGTTCAGTAGTGTGTGTGGCCTCCACGTGCCTGTATGATCTCCCTGTGCCTGTATGACCTCCCTACAATTCCTGGGCATGCTCCTGATGAGGCGGCAGATGGTCTCCTAAGGGATCTCCTCCCAGACATGGACTAAAGCATCCGCCAACTCCTAGACAGTCTGTGGTGCAACGTGACGTTGGTGGATAGAGCGAGACATGATGTCACAGTTGTGATCAATCGGATTCAGGTCTGAGGAACGGGCGGGCCAGTCCATAGCTTCAATGCCTTCATCTTGCAGGAACTGCTGACACACTCCAGCCACATGAGGTCTGGCATTGTCCTGCATTAGGAGGAACCCAGGGCCAGCCGCACCAGCATATGGTCTCACAAGGGGTCTGAGGATCTCGTCTCAGTACCTAATGGCAGTCAGGCTACCTCTGGCGAGCACATAGAGGGCTGTGCGGCCCTCGAAAGAAATGCCACCCCACACCATTACTGACCCACTGCCAAACAGGTCATGCTGAACGATGTTACAGGCAGCAGATCGCTCTCCACGGCATCTCCAGGCTCTGTCACGTCTGTCACATGTGCTCAGTGTGAACCTGCTTTCATCTGTGAAGAGCACAGGGTGCCAGTGGTGAATTTGCCAATCCTGGTGTTCTGTGGCAAATGCCAAGCGTCCAGAAAGGTATTGGGCTGTGAGCACAACCCCCATCTGTGGACGTTGGGCACTCAGACCATCCTCATGGAATCGGTTTCTAATCGTGTGTGCAGACACATGCACATTTGTGGCCTGCTGGAGGTCATTTTGCAGGGCTCTGGCATTGCTCCTTCTGTTCCTCCTTGCACAAAGGCGGAGGTAGTGGTCCTGCTGCTGGGTTGTTGCCCTCCTACATCCCCCTCCATGTCTCATGGTGTACTAGCCTGTCTCCTGATAGCGCCTCCAGCCTCTGGACACTGCGCTGACAGACACAGCAAACCTTCTTGCCACAGCTCACATTGATGTGACATCCTGGATGAGCTGCACTACCTGAGCCACTTGTGTGGGTTGTAGAGTCTGTCTCAAGCTACCACAAGTGTGAAAACACAATCAACTTTCAAAATTGACCAAAACATCAGCCAGAAAGCATTGGTACTGAGATGTGATCTGTGGTCTCCACCTGCAGAACCACTCCTTTATTGAGTGTGTCTTGATAATTGCCAATAATTTCCATCTGTTATTTATTCTATTTGCATATCAGCATGTGAAATTGATTGTCAATCAGTATTGCTTCCTAAGTGGACAGTTTGATTTCACAGAAGTTTGATTTACTTGGAGTTATATTCTGTTGTTTAAGTGTTCCCTTTATTTTTTTTGAGCAGTGTACATGCTGCAGAAGACTTTGAATAGCCTGCAGCAGGTGGTGGTCCCAGAGGAAGAGGAGGCAGCAGAGGAGGATGCGGAAGGGATAACATTGTCTCAAAGTTCCAGACTGTCGTCACACAGGTGGATGCCAAGGGAGGGTGGATTCCTTCTGTCAAGGGAGGCAGGTGATAACAGAGAAACTGTTATTGATGGTGCAAGATCAGAGGAACAAATGGAGAAGGAAGATGGGCGAGCAACTGTCAGGAGATGATGAGGATAATCATCCCCTCTCTGTTGTTCATGATTGGTGGGAGGGGACGGAGGAAGCAAGCATCAGTGTTACTCAGCTACCAACACAGCATGAGCTTGGACATCATGGAACAGCCCGACATATGAGTGCCTTTGTCAGGAGTCGAACCCAGTACCTCTTGTCCACTGGCCAGCAGCTCTACCATCTGAGCTATTCTGCTGGCTGCAAAGTTCCTTGCTGAACCCAGATACCATTGACTGTTCTTCCTGATTGGCTACACCTAGTGCTCTCTTGATTGGGCCTCTGATTGCCAATTACACACCCTATATAAACCTGGCCCTGTGGGTGTGTCATTGCGAGATTATTGAGCTCCAAGCCTTTAGTCAAGCGTTTCCTGCTGATCCATTGCTACAAACACTGCTCTCCTGTGAACCGACCTCGGCCTGCCTTCTGACTACGCTCTCCGCCTGATCCATTGCTACAAACACTGCTCTCCTGTGAACCGACCTCGGCCTGCCTTCTGACTACGCTCTCCGCCTGATCCATTGCTACAAACACTGCTCTCCTGTGAACCGACCTCGGCCTGCCTTCTGACTACGCTCTCCGCCTGATCCATTGCTACAAACACTGCTCTCCTGTGTACCGACCTCCGGCTGCCACCTGACTACGTTATCCGCCTGATCCATTGCTACAAACACTGCTCTCCTGTGAACCGACCTCCGGCTGCCATCTGACTACGCTACCTGCCTCTGCTTCCCCTAGTGTTTGCAGTAACATCGGCTCCAACCCAGACGGGATCTTGACAGAATAATCTCGCGCCAAAATGGAGTCCGCTGTGAACACCCTGAGACGGCAAGTTACGGAGCTTCAAAGTTTTTGTACGGACTCTCAAGGAAAATATGCCAAGTTACAAACTGATTTCACGGCGATACAACAGGAAGTAATTGAGCTACAAAAACAACTACTGGACGTGCGCAATTCAGGGTCCGAATCAAATGCGCGGCTGCCGCTGCCTGCAAAGTTCAGTGGGGATCGCAAGCAGTACCGAGGATTCCTCAATCAATGCCGCATATACTTCCAGATGCAACCTGCTCCCTTTACCAGTGAGAGGAAGAAAGTTTTTTTCATGATAAATCTCCTGACGGATGAAGCTCTTGCTTGGGCTTCACCTTATGTAGAAAAGGACTATGCCCTCCTTAATGACCTGGAAGCTTTCATCGCAGCTATGAATCAAGTTTTTGATGACCCAAACCGCTGTGCCACAGCAGAAACCAAATTACATAATTTGCGCCAAGGACGTCGCTCTGTTGCGGAATATACATCGGAGTTCCGTCGCTGGGTGGCCGACACCACCTGGAATCCAGCGGCCCAGAGAAGTTAATTTCGACGAGGGTTATCAGAACCAGTGAAAGACGAGCTTGCCAGGGTTGAGACCCCTGACCAGTTGGAGGACTTTATTCAACTATGTATCCGGATTGACCAGAGACTTACTGAAAGGAGAAAGGAGAGACTGCGAGCACTTAGGAATAGCCCTGGCTTCTCATTTTCAGCATCAGACCACCAAGAAAAGACGCAAGTTGTGTCTGAACCGATGCAGATCGACGTCATCCGAAGACCACTCTCTGCACAGGAGAAGGAGAGGCGACGTGCAGAACATCTCTGCCTCTATTGTGGGGACCCTGGACACTATGCCATCAACTGTCCTAACAAAAGGACTATAGCCTTTACCAACAACAGGTCTGCCAGCAATACGGACCTTTCTCAGCAGTCGGATTCCATCTTGCAGACTATCTCATCAGTAACGCCAGAAATAGACAAAATACATACCACATCATCTCATTTTGTAATCCCCATTCAGGTTGTAATGGGCACCCAAAAAATACAATGCTCTGCCCTGTTGGATTCGGAGCAGGAGGAAATTTTATGGACTTAAAATTTACACGTGATAATGATATTTCCAGTAGGACCAAATCCACACCAATTGAAATGGAAACTGTGGATGGATCACCTTTGTCTTCTGGACCTGTCACGCATGAGACAATCGAACTGGAGATTTGTATCGACCCGATCATCATGAAGATGTCAGTTTCCACCTTATTTCATCTCCGAAATTTCCGGTTATTCTAGGGATCCCCTGGTTTTCAGTCCATAACCCTTCTATCAACTGGGCATCAAGGACCATCACCTTTCCATCTGACTACTGTAAGAATAATTGTCATAAGGAACCCCCTGTTCTCCAACAAGTCCAAATCTCTGAGATTTCGCATGAGAAGGAAGAGAAACTACCACCTCAATATCAGCAGTTCTCTGATGTCTGCAGTAAGAAGAAAGCAGATCAATTACCTCCTCACCGTCCTTATGACTGTCCCATTGAATTGCTGCCAGGAGCAACCATTCCATTTGGACGGATTTACAATCTTTCCGAACCTGAATTGAAGGTATTAAGAAAGTTCCTGGATGAAAATTTAGAGAAAGGCTTTATTCGACCTTCCACATCTCCAGCTGGGGCACCCCTGTTCTTTGTTGAAAAGAAAGACTCCACTCTGCGGCCATGTATTGACTACAGAGAGATGAATAATATCACTGTCAAGAATCGCTACCCGCTACCCTTGATTCCTGAACTATTTGAGAGACTCCGTTCTGCGAAATCTTTACGAAGCTGGATCTTAGAGGGGCTTACAACCTCATACGGATTCGCCCAGGAGATGAGTGGAAGACCGCCTTCAGAACGAGATATGGACATTTTGAATCTCTTGTTATGACCTTTGGCCTTAGCAATGCCCCAGCCACCTTTCAACATTTTATTAATGATGTATTTCGAGATTTCTTGGACCAATTCATTGTGGCTTATCTCGATGACATTCTTATATTTTCAGACACCTTGGAAGAGCATCGCAGGCACGTCCAGTTAGTCTTGGAACGACTACAGGAGAACCATCTCTACATTAAACTTGAAAAATGTGAGTTTGAACAAACCAGTATCCAATTTCTGGGATATATCATCTCCCCAGAAGGTCTGAGCATGGATCCCGGCAAAATCAATGCTGTAGTGGACTGGCCTGTTCCAAGAAATTTAAAAGACGTCCAGCGTTTCATAGGATTTGCAAATTTTTACCGAAAATTTATAAAGAACTTTTCACGGATCATACTACCAATTACTACACTAACAAAAAAGACAAAAGCATTTTTCTGGTCTCCAGAGGCACAGGAGGCTTTTGACAAGTTGAAAACTCTTTTTACGTCTGCTCCATTGTTAGTACACCCAAATCCTGAATTGCCATTTACTGTCGAAGTGGACGCCTCGGACTCTGCAGTGGGAGCTATTCTGTCTCAGCGAGTTGGGGACAAGATGCAACTTCACCCATGTGCGTTTCTTTCCCACACCATGTCATCTGCAGAAAAGAACTACGACATTGGTAATAAAGAACTGTTAGCCATTAAAGTTGCCTTCTCCGAGTGGAGACATCTTCTGGAAGGTGCCAATCACCCTGTGACTGTCCTCACGGACCACAAGAATCTTGAATTCCTCCGTACAGCAAAAAGATTGTCTGCAAGACAAGCACGATGGGCCTTATTTTTCTCAAGATTCAATTTTATAATCTCTTACCGGCCTGGTTCAAGGAATGGCAAGGCTGACGCCCTGTCTAGGATGTGTTCGGAACCTCAGGAGAGGTCTAGTAATGATGATACAATTCTAGGCCCTAAAAATTTTTTGGGAATATTGCACTCTAGAGGACTAGGTAATAGAATTAAAGATGGATATCAAGAGGACTCTTTCCTTAACCATCCTTCGGAAGACGTCGATCTTTCATTCAAAGAGGGGTTTTGGATGCAGAAACACCAAATAATGTACCTGAATCTTCTCGCCTTGAAGTCCTCAAAAGTGTCCATGATTCTAAACTGGCAGGACATCCTGGAGTTGCAAAAACACAAGACTTACTACTTCGTTTCTTTTGGTGGCCTAATTGTAGGAAGGACGTGAGGAAATATGTTTCAACCTGTTTAACATGCGCACGAAACAAGACCCCACGATCGTCTCCTCTAGGACTCTTGCAACCACTCCCAGTTCCATCCAGGCCTTGGGGATCTATTTCCATGGATTTTATTGTGGAACTACCCCCTTCCAAACAGATGACCGTCATCCTTGTCATAGTGGACCGACTCACAAAAATGGCCCACTTTATTCCAACTGAAGGAATTCCTACTGCTGAAAAAACTGCAGAACTAATGATCAAAGAAGTATTCAGGTTACATGGAATTCCTGACAGCGTGGTGTCTGACAGAGGCGTTCAGTTTACGTCAAAATTTTGGAAGAGTTTCTGTACAGCCTTGGGAGTCACGGTGAATCTTTCTACCGCTTTCCATCCTCAGTCCAATGGCCAGACGGAGAGAACGAACCAGACTTTGGAGCAATACCTCCGTTGCTTCATTTCCTATCTTCAGGATGACTGGGTGGACTATTTACCAACAGCAGAGTTTGCCTACAACAACTCCATACATAGCGCTACATCTCAAACCCCATTTTTTGCTAATTATGGAGTACATCCAGTATTTATCCCTAATCTGCCAGTGAACACTCCCATTCCTGCTGTTAATGACAGGCTTACAAAATTACAGGAATCCCAGAAGGAATTATCAGAGATATTGCTCAAGACCCAGGAAGAATATAAGGAAGCAGCAGATAAACATCGGAGAGTGCCCCCTGCTCTTCAGGTTGGAGACAAAGTTTGGCTGTCCACTAAAAACCTTAAGACACATGTGCCATCCTCCAAATTGGGTCAGAAATTCATTGGACCTTTTCAAATTTCTGCAAAAATTAACCAGGTTGCTTTTCGTTTAAAACTTCCCAACAATCTAAAGATTCATCCAGTGTTTCACATATCCTTGCTCAAACCCTTCTGTGAAAACCCGTTTCCAGGAAGAATTCAGCCACCTCCTCCACCAGAAAGGATCCGTGGTGAAGAAGAATACATTGTGGATAAGATTCTGGACTCCCGAAAATTCAGAGGTAAACTGCAGTATCTGGTGCAGTGGAAGGGTTACGGACCAGAGGAAAATTCATGGGAACCAAGGGACAACGTCCATGCTCCTAGACTAACAAGAGCCTTTCATCAAAGGTACCCGGATAAGCCAGCTCCTGAGATGTCCAGAGGCCATCCTGGAAGGAGGGGAGTACTGTCAGGAGTCGAACCCAGTACCTCTTGTCCACTGGCCAGCAGCTCTACCATCTGAGCTATTCTGCTGGCTGCAAAGTTCCTTGCTGAACCCAGATACCATTGACTGTTCTTCCTGATTGGCTACACCTAGTGCTCTCTTGATTGGGCCTCTGATTGCCAATTACACACCCTATATAAACCTGGCCCTGTGGGTGTGTCATTGCGAGATTATTGAGCTCCAAGCCTTTAGTCAAGCGTTTCCTGCTGATCCATTGCTACAAACACTGCTCTCCTGTGAACCGACCTCGGCCTGCCTTCTGACTACGCTCTCCGCCTGATCCATTGCTACAAACACTGCTCTCCTGTGAACCGACCTCGGCCTGCCTTCTGACTACGCTCTCCGCCTGATCCATTGCTACAAACACTGCTCTCCTGTGAACCGACCTCGGCCTGCCTTCTGACTACGCTCTCCGCCTGATCCATTGCTACAAACACTGCTCTCCTGTGTACCGACCTCCGGCTGCCACCTGACTACGTTATCCGCCTGATCCATTGCTACAAACACTGCTCTCCTGTGAACCGACCTCCGGCTGCCATCTGACTACGCTACCTGCCTCTGCTTCCCCTAGTGTTTGCAGTAACATCGGCTCCAACCCAGACGGGATCTTGACAGCCTTCTTGCTGCACTATCCGCAACATAATCCCCGTATATTTATTATTCAAAATAGTGCTAACTACTGGGTTGCCATTCTGTTAGATCCACACTATAAGACAATATTTTGCCAGATGCTTCGCGCCCTGGAAGGGGACCCGCGAATGCTGGAGTATCAAAACACGCTTTTACTTAACCTTAAGAGAGATTTTCCAGCAGTGAGGCACACAATGTGCATCGCAGCTCTACTTCCAACCTCCGGCACATCAGTTTGTCAATGCCAAAATATTAGCAGCAGCAGTAGTGTAAGCGGCAGAAGCAATTTCTCTGAATCCTTTGACACTTTTTTTAGACCAGCTCGTGCACCAGCACAAGAGTCCAAGTCTGACACGTGATGAACGAATTGAGAGGATGGTGCAGGAGTATCTAGAAATGAATATCAATACCATCAGGGAGGGTTTGGACTCTTTCACATTTTGATCTTCATAAATGGATGAGTGGCCTAAGCTTGCCTCTCACACCTAGGAGGTTTTATCATGCCCTGCAGCCAGCGTTGTCTCAGAATGTGTCTTCAGCCCTGCTGGTGCTGTACTGATGGATAAGCACAGCCGGTTGTCCCCTGAAAGTGTAGCCTGCCTGACTTTCAACAAGATGAACAAGTTATGGATCTCCAAGGACTTGTGCACCCCATTCGCAGATTGTACGGACTAGGCGATGTTGAAGTTTTTAGAGTGCTGCATTAATCTTGCGTAATTGCATTCTGTGATATCTTTAGTGTGGCTTCTGTGCCTGTTGTTGCTGCAGATGTTTCAACTCAAATTTGTGGAAATGTTTAGTGATGGGCCAGCACTAAAATGTTCGGGTGCTTATTGCTCGGATCGAGCATATTGGAATGCTCGGTTGCTTGACCCGAGCAACGAGCCCAATGTAAGTCTATGGGAAATTCAAGCATTTTACTGCGGCCCCCCCCGGCGGACTGCAGATGGACTAAATATGGCTGAAATTGATGGGACAGTGCTCAAATAACATGTGAACAGCATGAGGAAGAACCATGGAGGCATTTCTGACTCCCAGGTCACTGCTGTGAACAATGTTGTCAGAAATTTACGCCACTTTTACAGACTCATAGTAAAAACAAAACCGAAATGGATTTTCCTGTGAAATATGTTAAGGATCATCCTTTCCAGGGTAATGACTTGTATATAAGGCAAAATAAATAACCAAAAATACAATGTTCCTCCACACCTTGGGCTATGTTCACACGTAGCGTTTTTGATGCGTTTTTCAATTTTAGCATTGCTTTCAATCAAGATAAATGCAGTAGTCTCGAAAGCTTGCAATTTGTTACCATCTTTTCAGTTAGCCATTAAAAGGTATCAACCACCGAGGACTCTAAGTCTAAGTATTTTTCTATCTACTGGCTAACACGGTACGAAGATACACATCTTTCCTATTCCTGGG
>JARQOD010000004.1:54977899-55073654 GCA_033576555.1 Oophaga sylvatica | reverse complement strand
AGATTGAGTCCTGTGTGAACAGAGTCAAAGATGTTAATAAATTTATATTCCCAAACTCTGCGATGTTTTTGCGATTGGAAATTGCCTTTCAAAATTAAAATTTTCATATTGTCTATGCTGTGTCCTGGATCACAGAAATGTTTAGCCACTGGTAGATGGTTTTTTTTTGTCTGTAATCGTATGACGATGAGACCTCATCCTTGCTCTCAGTCTCTGTCCTGTTTCTCCAACATAGAGGCCACCCACAGGACATATATTGCATAGAATTAAATATACCACATTAGAGGAGAAACATGTGAATGTCCCGGAGATCTTATAGTTTTGCTGTGTGTTGGGGACTTGTATCTTGTCATTGGTCTCTATATGACTGCAAGTTTTGCATCTTCTCCCATTGCAAGGATAGGTCCCTCTTGGTGAATCTGAGGGCATTGAACTTCGGATCATGATGTTTCTTAAATTTGGAGGTTGCCTGTAACACAGGAAGGGGGGGTCTTTGAATAATATTTTTAACTGGTCATCCTTGTGTAGTATATGGTGAAGTTTTTTAGCCGTTTTTCTCAGTATTTCAAGCTGTGGGTTGTAGGTCACTACCAGAGGTACACGATGATTTTCCTCTCTTTTCCTGTATTGAAGTAATTGACTTCTAGGCATCCTTGTGGCCCTAGTGATCTGGTCATCAATGGAGGTGGGATGGTAACCTTGAATTAAAAATGACATTTTAAGTTGGGTTAGGTGTTTATCCCTGTCCTTAGGACTGGAACAGATACGGTTGTATCTGAGGGCCTGGCTGTAGACAATGGACTTTTTAATGTGTTTAGGATGGAAGCTGTCCCATCTGAGGTATGTGGGACGGTCAATTGGTTTCCGATACACTGATGTTTGGAACGAACCATTTTGGACTTTTATGGTGGTGTCTAGGAAGTTGATTTTTGTTATTGAGTGGTCCAATGTCAAATTTATGGTAGGATGAAATTTGTTGAATTTGTCATGGAAATCTAGAAGTTCTTGTTCGGACTCAGTTCAAACTATTAAGATGATTAAGATCAATCTTCAGTAGGCTAACAGAAAATCTAAAAGGTACTTTGATAGGAAACGGCAAGAGGTTTTGTTTGCTATTGGTGACATGGTTTGATTATCTTCTAAGAATCTGAGGTTAAGGATTCCTTCTAAAAAATTGGGTCCCAAGTTTGTAGGGCCATTTAAGGTGCTTCAGGTTGTTAACCAATCGGCTGTTAGGTTGGAGGTTCCTACCTCCTGGAAGATTAATCCGGTGTTTCATGTTTCTCTGTTGAAAAGAGCTGATGTGTCGGATGGAGAAGCCTCTGTCACTGTTCCCCCGGTGGTGGAGGATGGGGAATATGAAATTTCCCGCATCCTAAATTCTAGACGGTATAGAGGGAGTTTGCAGTATCTCGTCGCTTGGAAGGGTTTCGGACCCGAGGATAACTCATGGGTGAGGGCGGATGATGTTTCTGCATCCAGACTTGTCAGAGCGTTTCACAAGAGGTTTCCGGATAAGCCTGGGCCTAGGGGATCCGGAGGATCCTCTTAGAAGGGGGGGTATGTTAGAACTCTCCTGTTAGTTTTTTTTTATCTTGCTGGTCACATGACCTTTGTGACCTATTTGATCCTGCTCCGCCCTTCTGGCTTTGCTGGACTTCATTGTAACTTCTACTCTTAAGCTAGCCAGGTGCTTTGTTACCTTACTCAGATAGTTTTGCTTGGTCTTCAGACCTCTATGTTCTATGTTGTTTTGTTTTTCTTTTTACTGCTACAACTTCTGTTAGGAGGTGTCCACCTTTTCTCCCAGTCCCTAGTGCTTGTAGGGATCCCTTCCTCGCATCTATAGGTCTTCGTTCAGACTAGCTGAGGACTTTAGCAGGTCTGATTGCAGGATCAGGTTCCCCGTTACATCGTAGGGATTGAGCTTAGTTTTAATGTAGGGACAGATATCCCTATCTTTCTTTAGTGCTTGTAGCAGAACATAACGTAAACACCTTGAAAAACAGTAGCGTGGTTTCCTACACAGTTGCTGCTGGGAAGGTGCAGGTTTTATTCCTTCATATTTTGGGCAAAATTCCTTCCTGAGTCCTGACTGATACGGCAATCAGATTAGTTCCCTGGAAAATGCCCCATGACAGAATGACAAAATCTAACGACCATAACATGTAATATTAAATTTTTCAGGACAGCAATTTCATGACACTTTTCTTGAATTTTAGTAGTGAATCAACCATTAAAACATCAAGTAGCAGAGAGTTCCATAGCTTTGCTGCTCATTCTGGCCCTTTTAATTATTTATTAATTTCACCCATCCTGGTCCCTTTCTTTAATAATGTTCCTTTCCTGGCACTTTCCTAAAGTCTCCATGCTGGATCCGTTCTTTAATAATGTCTCCCATCCTCACACATTCCTGTAATGATCTCTCTCATTTTGTATGCCATGCTTTAATAATGTCCCCCATACTGGCCCACATTTTAATAATGTCCATATCCTGGCCCCTATCTTTTAACTCCTTTGCCCCCAAGGGCGGTTTGCATGTTAATGACTAGGCAAATTTTTCCAATTCTGACCACTGTCCCTTTATGAGGTAATAACTCTGGAAAGCTTTCCATGAATCCCAGTGACTCTGACAATGTTTTCTCATGACATATTGTACTTCATGATAGTGGTAAAATTTATTTGATATTACTTGCGTTTATTTGTGAAAAAAATGGAAATTTGGCGAAAATTTAGAAAATTTCACAATTTTCCAACTTTGAATTTTCATGCCCTTAAAATCACAGAGATATGTCACATAAAATACTTAATAAGTAACATTTCCACATGTTTACTTTACATCAGCACAATTTTGGAACCACAATTTTTTTGTTAGGAAGTTATAAGGGTTAAAAGTTAAACAGCAATTTCTCATTTTACAACACCGTTTTTTTTAGGGACCACATCACATTTGAAGTAAATTTAAGGGGTCTATATGATAGAAAAAACCCAAAAACTGACACCATTCTAAAAACTGCACCCCTGAAGGTGCTCAAAACCACATTCAAGAAGTTTCTTAACCCTTCAGGTGCTTCACAGGAATTTTTGGAATGTTTAAAGAAATTAACATTTAACTTTTGTTCACAAAAAATTTAATTCAGATCCAATTTTTTTTATTTTACCAAGGGTAACAGGAGAAATTGGACCTCAAAAATTGTTGTGCAATTCCTCCTGAATACGCTGTTACCCCATATATGCAGGTAAACCACTGTTTGGGCGCATGGCAGAGCTCGGAAAGGAAGGAGTGCCGTTTGACTTTTCAATGCAAAATTGGCTGAAATTGAGATCGGACGCCTTGTCGCGTTTGGAGAGCCCCTGATGTGCCTAAACAGTGGAAACCCCCACAAATGACACCATTTTGGAAATTAGACCCCCTAAGGAACTTATCTAGATGTGTGGTGAATACTTTGAACCCCCAAGTGCTTCACAGAAATTTATAATGTAGAGCCGTAAAAATAAAAAATTATATTTTTTTCACAAAAATTATCTTTTCCCCCCAATTTTTTATTTTCCCAAGGGTAACAGGAGAAATTGGACCTCAAACATTGTTTTACAATTTGTCCTGAGTACGCTGATACCCCATATGTGGGGGTAAACCACTGTTTGGGTGCATGGCAGAGCTCAGAACGAAAGGAGCGCCAGATTTTACTTTTATGGTTTGCAGGTACCATGACCCACTGGACGAGCCGATGAAGTGCCAAAACAGCAGAACCCCCACAAGTGACCCCATTTTATGAACTACACCTCTCAATAAATTCATCTACGGGTGCAGTGATCATATTGACACCATGGATGTGTCACAGAATTTTATACCAGTGAGGATAAAATAACTACATTTTTACCACCAAAATTTAGTTTTAGCCAAAGATTTTACATTTTCACACAAGAAGTGTGTAAAAATGGCAACAAAATTTGTCCCACAGTTTCTGCTGTACATGGCAATACCCCATATGTGGCTGTACAGTACTACTTAGCCATGCGGAGAGACTCGGGAGGAACGGAGCGCTATTTGACTATTCAAGTGAATGGGTCTGTGCACATGTCAGTGTGTATCCACAAACTGTATGTCCGTGGGCAAAACACGCTAACATGTCCGTTTTTTAATGTCGGCACGGGCCATAAAATGACCGCACACGTGCATACACATACCACCATGTGACACGCATCAGCACCAGGGAAGAAGCGTTACAGTAAGGTGCTGAACACGGCAATCGGCATAAGCAGGGGAGAATGGTGAGAGTTACATTTAATTAATAAAAGAGACAGCAGGTGGCGGCTGATGGGAGTAATTGTCCCATCAGCCGCCGCCTGCTGTCTCTTTTGTTACTTAAATGCTTGTGCCGATCGCCGGCAGAGGAAAATGATAAGAGCCATGTTCAGCACCCGGCGCTGGGGAACAGCACTTACTGTAATGCTCCTTCCCTGGCGCCCGTACTTGTGGTATTGATGTGGCACACGCATGCCACACGTGTGCCGCAAGTATTGCACACACGAACACTGACCTCTCCGGTCCTGGAAATATCAGGACGTGTGAAAGAGGCCTTATAGCGGGTTTTTATGCTTAGCAGCTGTCACACACTAAAAGACGCTTTTTACATCACCACATTTTGAGAGCTATAATTTTTCCATACTTTGGCCCAAAGAGTCATGTGAGGTCTAGTTTTTTGCGGGATGAGCTGACATTTTTATTGGTACCATTTTCGGGCCCATGAGATTTTTTAGATCGCTTTCTATTCCGATTTTTGGGAGACAGAATGAGCAAAAACTAGGAATTCATGAATTTCTTTTTGGGGGGGCGTTTATACCATTCCGTGTGTGCTAAAATTGATAAGGCAGTTTTACTCTTTGGGTCAGTACGATTTCAGCGATACCTCATTTATATTTTTTTATGTTTTGGCACTTTTATATAATAAAAACTATTTTATAGAAAAATAATTATTTTTGCATCGCTTTATTCTGAGAGCTATAACTTTTTCATTTTTCCACTGATGGAGCTGTATCATGGTTCATTTTTTGTGGGACAAGATGACGTTTTCAGCTGTACCATGTTTATTTATATCCGTCATTTTGAACGCGTGTTATTCCACTTTTTTCGGCAGTATGATGATAAAGCATTGTTTTTATTTTTTGCCTTTTTTTTTAATGGTGTTCACTAAAGGGGTTAACTAGTGGGACAGTTTAACCCCTTAGTGACAGAGCCAAATTTTAAAAATCTGACTAGTGTCAATTTATGTGTTAATAACTCTGGAATGCTTCAACAAATTCCAGTTATTTAGAGATTATTTTTTTGTGACACATTATACTTTATGATAATTTTAAATTTAGGCTGATATGTTTTGTGTTCATTTATAAAAAATATCAGAAATTTGAAAAAATTGTAAGAAAAATAGCAATGTTCAAACTTTAAATGATTATCCCTTTAATTCAGATAGTCATACCATAGCAAAACATTAATAAATAATATTTCCCACATGTCTGCTTTACATGAGCACCATTTGTAAAATGTTATTTTATTTTGTTAGCATTTTAGGAGGTTTAAAAATGTAGCAGTCATTTTTAGAGTTGAGCGAAACAGGTCGGACAGATTCAAAAGTCGCCGACTTTCGCCAAAGTCGGGTTTCGTTGGCCGAAACCCGACCATAGCGTGAGGTCGGCCATGCGGTCGTCGACCCCAGCGCCCAATTCAGTTTTCCCAGAATGCTTGCAGGAGCCTTTTTTCAGCCAATGAGCAAGGACGTACACTGTGGGCAACGAGATGACATGTGCAGTGTCCACCACCATCTTAGAGAAGGGCTTGCTTGATTGATTGCTTGATTGGCTTGCTTTGGGGGGCGTCATAGTGTCTATAAAAGCCCTGAGCGCCGACCTCCATTTTACTTCTGCCGATATTAACAGTAGGGAGAGGTTGCTGACGCTGTTTATCAGTAGGGAGAGAGTTAGGGAAGGAAAGAGAAGTTCTTCTGTGCTTGTGCTGATAGCAATTGTGCTGTACAGTTAGTGTGCAGTGACAGGGGAGGATTTTCTTGTGTGCAGCAGCACTGGTTATTAGGCTGCCTGCTAGCTGTATTGCTGTGTGTACACTGCTGTTCAGACTGCTTTTTACAGAGCACTAATACTTTCTAATTTCTTTTTTTTCTGCACACTTACCGACCGTTCATTTTTTCCCACACCATATGGAGCTGTACGCTCCTCTCACACTACCGTGTACCGGCTGGTACCACGGACAAATACATGCTGACTATCTGAGTGTGACTCCAGAGATATATGCGGAGATTGCAATTTTCCCCTACACCGTATACAGCTGTACACTTCTGATACAGTACCATATATCTGCTCTTTGTATATTACGGTCAAATCCATACTGAGTGAGCGTCTGTGTGTGACTTCGGAAATATATACTGAGATTTAAATTTTACCCTACGCCATATACAGCTGTACGCTCCTCATACAGTACCATATATCTGCTGGTATTTTTGGTACATTTTCCCAAACATGAGGAAGTATGGTGGAAGAGGCCGCGGACGTGGGTGGGAGAGGCCAGCTGGGAATGATGGTGGTGGTGCATCTGCTGGTAGTGCCAAAAGCCCAATAGCACCTAAGGCAGGAGGTGTTGAACCTGCGCCATCGTCTGGCTCCAGAAGGCCTGGAAGTCTCCCTTTTCTGGGAGTAGGTAAACCGCTTTTAAAGCCGGAGCATCAGGAACAGGTTTTGGCTTACATTGCCGAAACAGCCTCCAGCTCTATCTCCTCCTCTTCTGAAGTTTCAAAAAATGCAAGCTGTTATGATTTGGTAGCTGAGGAGGACAGGAGCAAAAAAACAGCCAAGGCAGCCGAACACCCAGAGAGGTTGGAAACTAATGGGTTGCAGATCCCTAAGCTAACCGCACAACTAGAAGCAGCCATGGGACGTACCTATTGTGACCTAGACGCCTCAGCACAGCCAGAGAGATTAGCTACACCTGAATATAGAAACAGGAAAGCTAACTGCCCCGGAGTACAGCCCCAAAGGAATAGGCAGCCCCCACACATATAATGGCGGTTAGACAAGACAAAATACAAATGCAGGCAGAAAATAGAGTGAGCAAACACTGGGGCAAAATACTGCCTAGATAGGACAGGACTGGACAGAATACTATCTGCAACCCAGCAAAACCCTAGAAAAATTCCAACACTTCTGATTTCAAAAAATGCTGAGACCACACGATCTCGCCACCCGCTAAATCAGATCTCTGGTGTGACCAAACGGCTAACCAGCAGCCACTCAAATAGCAGGGACAGAGCAATGGAACAAATAAACAGTGGCTGCTAAAAAACAGAGAGTAGCACAGGCTCCTGGATGGGAACCCGCCTGACCTCCCACAAAAGTGCAGGCAAAATATGGAAATAGAAAACACGATAGAAACAAGCAGCAAATAACTTATCTGAAAGTAGCAGACGAAGGCAAGAAACAAGCAGACTTCCAAATGAAACAGGAAACAACAATTGATCACCGGCGAGGATCATGGGAAGGCAGCTCACTTATATCAGCCCAGTCCATCTCTCCTGATTGCCAGTCATCACTTATAGGTGATAAAGCCTTGTCATTCAACACAGCTTCCGTACCATCAGCAACCACCAGAGGGAGCCTCAGCTCAGGAGTCATATCCAACATGCTCACAACAGCAAGCACTAAGTCGTCAGTGCAGGCTACTGGTCAGGAACAACACCTTTCCTTGAGTCCTTCACCCTCACCAAAAGTGAAGGATGCGGCAAGCCACACTTCAGATTACTCCATGGAGCTATTTTCACATATCATGCCTGGGTTATCAAGTCAAATCCTGAATTCCCCAGTCCAAGATGAATATGACATGGAGTGCACTGATGCACAGCCACTGCTATCTGATTCTGCTGGTACATTCACCCAGAGCACTGCATTGCCCTCGCAGTCTACTGATCCAGATTCTGACCCTGATGAAACTCAGGTGCCCCTTCCCGCATACTATACCACCTTACACGGTGACACAGAGGAAGGTGCAGATGAAATTGAAGAGGAGGTAATGGATGACCCAGTTGTTGACCCAGATTGGCATCCATTGAGGGAAGAGTGTGCCACTGGCAATAGCTCAGAAGAGGAGGAGGATCTGCAGCAGGCATCGACATCACAGCTGCGGTTATCTGGCAGGCCCATAGAAGCCCAAAAACGTGTCAAAAAAGAAAAAGAGTTGCAGGCAGCTTGGCCAGACTGTCAAATTAGCACAGCATGCAAGCTATGAAAATTTATCCCATAGTAGGAAGAGTGCAGTGTGGCACTTTTTTGACCAAAAGGTTATCTGTAAGAAAAGTCTCCGAAAATTGAATACCAGTTGCATGCTTAGACATTTAAACACCATGCACTTGCAAGTGTGGACGGACTTCAAAACTTCAATGGCTTTGAACGTCTACATTGCCAAACTGATCTCATTAGAGATGATGCCCTTCCGTTTGGTTGAAAACGCAGAGTTCCGAGAGCTCATGGCCTACGCTGTCCCACACTATGGCCTACCCAGTTGTCACTTCTTTTCTAGAAAAGCCATCCCTGCCCTCAACCTGCATGTGAAAGACCGCATTGTCCATGCACTCAAACAATCAGTGAGTGGAAAGGTGCACCTCACAACAGATGCATGGGCCAGTAGGCATGGCCAGGGCAGTTACATGTACATCACTGCGCACTGGGTTAATGTGGTGGATGCAGGGTCCACAGGTGACAGCGGCGGTGAGACAGTGCTGTCTAGCCCACGGTATAGGCAATAGTTGGCTGTAGGCGTTCGACCCTTCTCCTCCTCCAGAAGCTAAAGCTCGTCGAGAGAGCGCAGTCGCACCAGCACTCCATCCGCAGCTGCCAGTGTTGCACACGAGGTGTCCCACTATCGATCAACTAGTGGTAAGCATCAGCAGGCTGTTTTAAAGATGTGTTTGGGCGATAACAGACACACCGCGGAGGTACTGGCCGATTACTTGCAGCGAGAAACTGAGTCAGGCTGGTCAGTCTACATCTTGAGCCAGGCAAGATAGTCAGTGATAACGGCCGTAATTTTGTGGCGGCCATAGCCCTGGCAAAACTCAGACACATACCTTGCCTGGCTCACGCCTTGAACCTGGTGGTGCAGTGCTTCAAAAATAATTATCCGGAGTTACCAGCCATGCTCCATAAGGTGCAAAGACTGTGCTCGCACATCCATCACTCGCCCGTAGACTCCAGTCGTATGCAGAGGCTGCAGCGATCGCTCCACCTCCCCAAACACCGCCTAATCATAGACGTTGCAACAAGGTGGAACTCCACCATGCACATGGTTAAGAGGCTATGCGAACAGAGGCAGGCTGTAATGCATTTGTGGGAGGATACACGAGCAGGCAGTTTGAGTGCGGACATTGAGTTGTCAGGTGTGCAGTGGTCAAAGCTGAAAGACCTCTGTAAAGTCCTTCAGTGTTTTGAGGAATGCACACGGCTGGTAAGCGCAGACGACACCATCATAAGCATGAGCATCCCACGTATGCGTCTGCTCATGCAAACTTTTACACACATTGTGGATCAGGTGTCTGCAGCAAAGGAGGAGGAGGGAAGCCTTCATGACAGTCAGGCATTGTCTGCTCAGGGAACTGTCCTGGACGAGGTGGAGGAAGAAGAGGAAGAGGAGCAGGATGAGGATGAGGGGATGATTATTTTGGGGAGGATGATGCTTCTCAAGGGGCAAGAGAAAATGTTGGCTTGCCAAGGTCAGGTACAGGGTTTGTGCATGACTGGAGGGATGTGGATTTGGCAGAAAGTGTTCCTCCACCCACCACTGGCAGTGCATCATTGACACCGGGAACATTGGCCCACATGTGTGATTATGTCTTGCGGATCCTAAAAAGGGACCCCCGCATTGCCAAAATTATGAAGGATGACGACTACTGGTTGGCCAGCATCCTCGATCCACGCTATAAAGGCAAATTACATGCCACAGGAGAACCTAGATCTAATATTGGCGAACAAACAAGCAACTCTGGTAAACCGTTTGTTAGAGGCATTACCAGCACACAGCAGCGGTGCAGGTTCTACCACAAGCCGTATTGGGCCAAATGGAAGAGGTGTTGTGCACACAGCCAAAGTAGCGTTGGAGACAGGGGTTTCATGACCATGTTGTGGTCTGATATCTCAAGTAATGCTCACACGACTGGTAATACTGAATCGATTGCAACAGACAGGAGACAGCAGTTGTCAACTATGGTTCAAAATTACCTTTCCTCCCCTATCGATGTTCTCCCTCCCAGTTCATTCCCCTTTGACTACTGAGCCTGTAAACTGGACACCTGGCCTGAATTGGCACAATATGCCTTACAGGAGCTCGCTTGCCCTGCTGGGAGTGTGCTATCAGAAAGAGTCTTCAGTGCTGCTGGATCAATCCGGACAGAAAGAAGGACCCGGCTGTCGACCCAAAATGTAGATGATCTCACCTTCATTAAAATAAACCATGCCTGGGTTTCAAACGATTTTGTACCACCTTCCCCTGATGACACATAGGTTGCCAGCAAAATGGCAAGCTTTGTCCTCCTCTTCCTGCGAACGTCCAGCCTACATCTCAACATATGCCACTTTTTCCACCTCCCTAACTGGACTGTACCCCCCCAGGGCCGGCATCAGCACGTGGCACACCCGGGCAAGTGCCGTGGCCCTGAGCAGGTGGGGGGGCCCACTCGCCGTAAGAGACACTGGCGTACTATGAGGGGCCCTGTGCCTGTTCCCGGCACCCACGAGTGTGCCTCCCCTGCTTGCTCAGAACCCCAGCACTTGCAATTCTTACCTCTCCCTGCTCCACCGCTGTGACGTCTTCCGCGTTTCCGGACAGTGACATTCAGGTCAGAGAGCGCAATGGCATCACGTCTGTGCGTACTCTGCCTGACCAGTCACAGTGCAGAGAGCTGGAAGATGGCGACGCTGAGGAGTCCAGAGTAGAGCAGTGCCCAGCGAGGAGAGGTATTTCATTTTTTTTAATGGTTGGAGCAATATATAGAGAGCATTATACACTGGAGAATTATATATGGGGCCCATCATACACTGGAGAATTATATATGGGGCCCATCATACACTGGAGCATTTTATACGGGGCCCATTATACACTGGAGCATCATATGGGGCCCATTATATATGGAGCATTATATATGAGGACCATTATATTTGGAGCAAAAAAACCTGACTGGCACTTCCAGACTAATGTGAACTAGGTGCAAGCCAAGGGAAGCTACCCCCATGTAAAACATACAAAAAAAGGCTGCACTCTATCATACTAAAGCATGACAATATGGAATACATGAAATTTGGAATAGCAATATGGCTTTGGAATATAAGGAAAAATTTGAGACGCTTAGTATAAACATTTGGCCAAACATTTTGAAGCCCACCAACCATCGTCAAGGTGGTCTCAATACTGGTGAGTCCCTAACCTAATGTGAACATACCTCTATTGGGCTGATATCTGAATTTCTGGGTGGACAACATACAAAATGGTGGGCTTCAAAATGTTTGGCCAAATGTTTATACTAAGCGTCTCAAATTTTTCCTTATATTCCAAAGCCATATTGCTATTCCAAATTTCATGTTTATGTTTTACATGGGGGTAGCTTCCCTTGGCTTGCACCTAGTTCACATTAGTCTGGAAGTGCCAGTCAGGTTTTTTTGTCTATTGTATGTTAGCTTGCTGACCGAGCACTCCGCCCCCACCAGGTGGTGATTTTAATTACACCAGGTCCCTACTTTACCCATAAATGCAGGCATTGCTGACAGAGGTGCATATTCACCCAGAAATTCAGATATCAGCCCAATAGAGGTATGTTCACATTAGGTTAGGGACTCACCATTATTGAGACCACCTTGACGATGGTTGGTGGGCTTCAAAATGTTTGGCCAAATGTTTATACTAAGCGTCTCAAATTTTTCCTTATATTCCAAAGCCATATTGCTATTCCAAATTTCATGTATTCCATATTGTCATGCTTTAGTATGATAGAGTGCAGCCTTTTTTTGTATGTTTTACATGGGGGTAGCTTCCCTTGGCTTGCACCTAGTTCACATTAGTCTGGAAGTGCCAGTCAGGTTTTTTTGTCTATTGTATGTTAGCTTGCTGACCGAGCACTCCGCCCCCACCAGGTGGTGATTTTAATTACACCAGGTCCCTACTTTACCCATAAATGCAGGCATTGCTGACAGAGGTGCATATTCACCCAGAAATTCAGATATCAGCCCAATAGAGGTATGTTCACATTAGGTTAGGGACTCACCAGTATTGAGACCACCTTGACGATGGTTGGTGGGCTTCAAAATGTTTGGCCAAATGTTTATACTAAGCGTCTCAAATTTTTCCTTATATTCCAAAGCCATATTGCTATTCTAAATTTCATGTATTCCATATTGTCATGCTTTAGTATGCTTGAGTGCAGCCTTTTTTTGTACATTATATTTGGAGCATTATATGGGGCTCATCATACACATAGATAGGGCCCATTATACATTGGAGCATCATCCATGGGGCACATCATATACTGCAGCACCATATGGGGCCCATTATATATGGTGCATCATATGGGGCACAATATATATGGAGCATCACATGGAGACCATTATATATGGAGCATTATATATGGCGACCATTATATTTGGAGCATTATATGGGGTTCATGATACACTGGAGCATCATATATGGGGCCCATCATATACTAGAGCATCATATGGGGTTCATTATTTATGAGGCATCATATAGGGCCCTTTATATTTAGAGCATCATATGGAGCACATATGGGGCCTATTCTGTATGGAGCATTATATGGAGCCCATTCTGTATTGAGCAATATATGGAGCTCATTATTCTGTATAGAGCAATATATGGCGCTCATTATTCTGTATGGCGCACTATGTGGTGCCCATAATACTGTATGGAGGAATATACTGTCCGGTTTTTGAGCTATTGCAGAATTTACAATAGATGACAATCATGTAATGTAAGAAGTGAAGTATTTGGCATTGTACTATACCTATATTTCAGTGCCGTATCGGAGCATCATGAATTGTGGTATGTGTTAAAGGGGCCCACTGAGACTCTTTGGCCCGGGGCCTATGAAAACAAGGAGCCAGCCCTGCCCCCCCCCACAACTTTATCCAAATAACCCCCAGTTTTGAATATGTTACTATTATTATAAAGTTAATTAAGGTTGACAAGCTTAGGTAATAAGAATTGATGTCGTTGGCATTGAAATGGGCACTGCAGGTGTGTTTACTGTCCTCCACTCCCTGCCGACTTTGCTTCCCCATTATTTAATGATAGAATATATATTGATTTTTTATTATTTTAGATTTTTTTAAATATATTTACAATTATTTAAATTTTTTTAAACTTTTTCCTAACTTTTACATTTTGTCCCACTATGGGACAATCATGTTTTGCATGCTGATCGCTTGTATGGCATTCAGATGAAGCAGCATCTGCATGCCATATAAGCTGTCAGTGCTGCACTAACACAGGGAGACTTGCTGATCATGCACTGCACATGATCAACAAGTTTTCCAAGCTTCCTAGCTCTGGTGAGCCGGATGTCGTCATGACGACATCCGCTCACCATTACAACAATTGGGACACTGCGTCACACTGCGGGGTCTCCGATCCAAAGGCAGAAGGGCTGTCAGCCCTGAGTCGGCTTCCAGAACGCTGCGATCTTGTTTGATCGTAGCATTTCGGGTGTTAAAGTGCTGGGAGGTCTGTGACCTCTCCTGTCAACTAGTGCCAGGTGTCAGCTGTGAGAATCAGCTGACACCCGGCTACAATCGGCCGCGCTCCCTCCATCAGCGCTGCCGATCACTCTGACGTACTATCCCATCCATGGTCAAATTGTGCCGGGTCATATGGATGGGATAGTAAGTCAGATGTCAGAGAGGGGTTAATAATGTCTGCCATCCTTGATCCCATCTTTTAGTAATATCTGCCATCCTGGATCCCATCTTTTACCCCTTCATCCCACAAGCCTGTTTACACTTTCATGGCCAGGCCAATTTTTTACAATTCTGACCAGTTTCATTTTATGTGTTAATAACTCTGGAATGCTTCAACGTATTCCAGTGATTCTGAGCATGTTTTTTCATGACATTTTGTACCTCATGATAGCAGTAACATTTGTTCAAATTACTTGCATTTATTTGTGAAAAAAAATCAGAAATTTGGTCAAAATTTTCAATTTTCAAACTTCTAATTTTTATTCCTTTAAAAAAGTGTGTTATATCACAAAAAAATAGTTACTAAATAACATTTCCCACATATATACTTTACATCAGCACAATTTTTGCAACATAGTTTTTTTGTTAGGAAGTCAGAAGGGTTTAAAGTTGACCAGTGATTTCTCATGTATCCTGCAAGATTGAAGAAAACATTTTTTTTAAAAAAAACATCATTTTTGAAATAATACACATAATCAGTTATGGAACAGGCCATAAGAGACATGAAGTGAAAAGGAACAAGAGTAGTGTTAAAAGTTCTATTTATTAACAATATTAAAAAGTAGAAACAAAGAAATAAAAAACAGGACAAAAATGGAGCTCCAAATAACAGGAAAAGAAGGAGGGGAGTTACATACCAGCCCCATACCCTGGATGGAGTAGGCAGGGCCGGCTCCAGGTTTTTATGGGCCCCGGGCGAAAGAGCCTCAGTGGGCCCCTTTAACACAGACCACGATTCATGATGCACAGATACAGCAGAGAAATATGGGTATAGTACAATGCCAAATACTTCACTTCTTCCATTACATGAGTGATATCTATTGTAAATTGTACAATAGCTCAAAAACCGCCAAATCCTCACAGCGCACAGTACAGACTGGACAGTACAGTCCTCCATACAATATTATGGGCACCACAGTCTCCCCCTCATCACCCATATAATACCCCATGCAGGATGTCACCCCCCATATAATGCTCCATACAGAATACTGGACCCAAAATAATGCTTCATACAGAATACTGGACCCAATATAATGCTCCATACAGGATACTGGTCCCCATATAATGCTCCATACAGGATACTGGTCCCCATATAATGCTCCATACAAAATATGGAGCTCTCCTCTGCGCTGTACTGCGTTCTGCACTATTACGGCTCAGGAAAGGGCGCTGTGGAAAGACTCCCCATTATCATCATGATTTCCTCCCCATCATCATCATTGCCTCCTTATCATCATCATTGCCTCCCCATTATCATCAATGCCTGCCCATCATCATCATCTCCTCCCCATCATCATCAATGCCTGCCCATCATCATCATCTCCTCCCCATCATCAATGCCTGCCCATTATCATCATGGCCTCCCTATCATCATCATCTCCTCCCCATCATCAATGCCTGCCCATTATCATCATGCCCTCCGCCACATCATCATGGCCTCCCCATTATCATCAATGCCTGCCCATCATCATCATAGCCTCCCCATCATAATTATCGCCTCCCCATCATCATCAATGCCTCCCCATTATCATCAGTGCCTGCCCATCATCATCATCTCCTCCCCATCATCATCAATGCCTGCCCATCATCATCATCTCCTCCCCATCATCAATGCCTGCCCGTTATCATCATGGCCTCCCCATCATCATCATCTCCTCCCCATCATCAATGCCTGCCCATTATCATCATGTCCTCCCCATCATCATCATGGCCTCCCCATTATCATCAATGCCTGCCCATCATCATCATAGCCTCCCCATCATAATTATCGCCTCCCCATCATCATCAATGCCTCCCCATTATCATCAATGCCTGCCCATCATCATCTTCTCCCCATCATCAATGCCTGCCCATTATCATCAATGCCTGCCCATTATCATCATCTTCTCCCCATCATCAATGCCTGCCCATTATCATCATCTTCTCCCCATCATCAATGCCTGCCCATTATCATCAATGCCTCCCCATTATCAGCAATGCCTGCCCATCATCACACACAGACAGCACTACAGCACAAGCACTCTCTCACATACACACACACACACACACACACACACACAAAGCACCGCACTACATACACACAGACACACACAGAGACACAGAGACACTTCTTACCTGTTCAGCGTCCGCGCTCTCTGCCACAGCCGGCTGCTGAATGATGACGTCATTCAGCGGCGCTGCTGTGAGAGGAAGCGCCAGCGCCCCCTGGAGCCCGGAGCTGCGGCAGCGGAGGCACGGGAGAGGTAAGTATTGTGCCAGCTGCTGCCGGGGTCCTGAGCAAGCGGGGGGGGCCCAGTGGCGGCGCTGACACCGCTCTCCCCGCTAACGGGCGCGGGGGTGCCAGACGGCGAGTGGGCCCCCCCGCCTGCTCAGGGCCCCGGCACTTGCCCGGGTGTGCCGGGTGCTGACGCCGGCCCTGGGAGTAGGCAATAAATTAATGAAAAAGGTGAATAATTAATGTGCAAATTTGCATTATATATCATATATCATATATGATAATTCAGTAATAAATACCAAAAATTCCCATAAATAATGGTGTCACTATTACATCCAAAAAACTCAGATTAACATTTTTTTTGAAACACCCTTATGCTAATTAAAGTATGACAAGTCAAGGAGTATTATGGGATAAAAATCAACAATCTTTATTATATCAAAATTAAAACATACACATTAACAGTGCAAACTCACTAAGCAGGCACAATATTTGAGGGGACTGTAATGCTATATCATGAGTTCATAACATAAACTGTGCACATATCATTTGGCAACACCCAAATGGATGCTAATACTGAATTTCAGAAGACGCTGTGGCTAAAATACACACCTTGCACAAATTATTATTAATTATCCTTCACTCAGAAGAAATTCATATCTCATAGTGAGAATAACCGCAGCGTCCTTATAATAGTCATCCTATTGTGCCGGTAACAGTATTAAAGTGCATACAGCATAAAGTGACAGTGCACACTGGAGTCAGTACTTACATCTAAATTAGTGCCTTAAGAAGTCCCCCTAGGCCTGCCGCCTCAACGCACGTTTTACCGCTTCTTCGTCAGGAGTAATTAAAGTGCAAAATTGCTTCCTATCTCTTATGGCCTGTTCCATAACTATGTGTATTATGTAAATTGAAGTGACTATGGCCATTGTCACAATAAGGACTTTGGGAATAATAATATTTGAAGTCACTTTGAGAGGCCTATATGACAGAAAATACCCAAAAATGACACCATTCTAAAAACTGCGCCCCTCAAGGTGTTCAAAACCACATTGAAGAAGTTTATCAACCCTTCAGGTGCTTCACAGAAATTTTTGGAATGTGGAAAAAAAAATGAACTTTTAACTTTTTTTTCACAAAAAAAATTTACTTCTTATCCATTTTTTTTGTTTTGACAAGGGTAACAGGAAAAAAATGGACCCCAAAATTTGTTGTGTAATTTCTACTGAGCATGCCGATACCCCACATGAAGGAGAAAACCACTGTTTTGGTGCACGGCAGGGCTCGGAAGGGAAAGACTTTTTTAATGTAAAATTTGCTGAAACAATTGGTGGACGCCATGCAGCGTTTGGAGAGCCTCTGATGTGCCTAAGCAGTGAAAATCTCCTACAAGTGACATTTTGGAAACTAGACCCCTCAGGAAACTGATCTACATGTGTCATGAGCACAATGAGCCCTCAGGTGCTTTACAGAAGTTTCTAACGTTGAGCCGTGAAAATAAAAAAAAATCACATTTTCCCCACAAATATGTTTTTAACCTCATATTTTGCATTTTCATAAGGGTTATGCCGGAGTCATACTAAATGTATGAAAAATCGGTCCGAGTCTCCCTGCTGAAAGTCGCACAAGTGTAATGCAAGTGTCATGCGAGTACAATCTGATTTTTCACTCCTAGCAATCGATTTACATCGGAATGCAGTGCGATTGCTATAAGATTGCAATGCGATTTTAACATGAGCTTTTACATAGAGCGATTCTCTAAGTCATTTACACATCGTTTTCAAAGGAAATATTCATCAAAACACATATATAAATATAAATATATACTATATATAAGAAAAAAAGTTGGAACAGCACACATACAGCAATGCTACGGGTGCAAAACCTCAGAAGCATAGAATCCCTTCATCACAGTGGTATTTTAAAATGAAAATAAGAAGCAGCACTCCAAGGTTTACCAACATACAAAAGAGACTTTAACCCCTTAACGACCGCCGATACGCCTTTTAACGGCGGTCATTAAGGGTACTTAAACCACAGCGCCGTTAATTAACGGCGCTGTGGAAAAAGTGAATAGCGCCCCCCAGAGGCGCATTTTCTCCGGGGTCTCGGCTACCGGGGGTAGCCGAGACCCCAGAGAACATGAATCGGGTCGCTTTTTACCGACACCGATGTTGCGATCGCCGTTATTAACCCTATAACGGCGACCGCAACAAAAAAAAAAAATCTGATGTGCCATTTAATTTCTCTGTCCCCTGATGTCATCGGACATCAGGGGACAGAGAAAAAGGGTCCCCAGGACCCCCATGTAGCCCCCGATCCAGTCCATGTGGCCCCCGGGCCCTCCGTTGTCCCCCGGTGCCGGCGCTGTTAAGAAAATGGCGGGCGCATGCTCAGTGCGCCCGCCGCTATGTGCCGCTGTGCTGGTGGGGGGATGGGCAAATATTCTCTGGGGTCTCGGCTACCGGGGGTAGCCGAGACCCCAGAGAACATGATCCGGGTCGGTATTCACCGATCCCGGTGTTGCGATCGCGGCTATGCAAGCATAGCCGCGATCGCAAAAAAAAAAAAAAAAAAATGATTTCTCTCCCCTCTGATGTGATCGCACATCAGAGGGGAGAAAATGAGGGTCCCCCGGTCCCCCGATCGCCCCCCCGTATACTTACCGGTGTCCTCCGTCCTCCCGCAGGCCCCAGGATCCCGGCGTCTTCTTCCTGCAAAAAAAAAATGGCGGGCGCATGCGCAGTGCGCCCGCCGATCTGCTTGGCGGCAGATTCAAAAAAAGTTTCATTCATTCTCCAGAAAGTGCATTTTGATCACTGTGATAAACTATCACAGTGATCAAAATAAAAAAAACAGTACATAACCCCCCCATTTATCACCCTTTAGTTAGGGACATATAATAAAAAATAGAAATTATATTTATTTAGGTTAGGGTTATAATTAGGGTTAGGGTTATAATTAGGGTTAGGGTTATAATTAGGGTTAGCATTAGGGTTAGGGTTATAATTAGCGTTAGGGTTAAGCTGGGTTCATACTGCATTATGGCAGTCCGTTAGACGGACTGCGCTACACCGCGGTATAACGCGGTGTAACGCAGTCCGTTAACGCTGCCATTCACCCCCATTTGAGGGTGCATCGCGACGCATGCCGTAAAGCGGCATGCGTTTGCGATGTGCCATCATTCAGTGACGGAGCCTCGGACGCGGGCTGCAGCGTCTGGGCTCCGTCACCGCTAGCGCAGATGAATCATCTGCTGATTCCTCTGCGCTAGCGGGTATAGCATAACGCGATCACGTTATGCTATACCGTTACCAGCCCGTCAACGCTATGTGTTGAACGGGCTGGTAAAACGCAAAATGAACCCAGCCTTAGGGTTAGGGTTATAATTAGGGTTAGGGTTACAATTAGGGTTAGGGTTACAATTAGAGTTACGGTTATAATTAAGGTTAGGGTTACAATTAGGGTTGGAAATAGGGTTGGGATTTAGGTTACGATTACGGTTGGGATTAGGGTTAGGGGTGTGTTGGGATTAGGGTTGGAGCTAGAATTGAGGGATTTCCACTATTTAGGCACATCAGGGGGTCTCCAAACACGACGTGGCGTTCAAAAAGTCAAATGGCGCTCCCTCCCTTCCGAGCCCTGCCGTGCGCCCAAACAGTGGTTTACCCAACATATGGGGTATCAGCGTACTCAGGACAAATTGCACACCAATTTTGGGGTTCTAATTTCTCCGGTTACCCTTGGGAAAATAAAAAATAGCTGGCTAAAAAAATCATTTTTGAGAAAAAAAAAGATTTTTCATTTTCACGGCTCTGCGTTTATAAATTTCTGTGAAGCACTTGGGGGTTCAAAGTGCTCACCACACATCTAGATAAGCTCCTTAAGGGGTCTAGTTTCCAAAATGGGGTCACTTGTGGGGGGTTTCCACTGTTTAGACACATCAGTGGGTCTCCAAACACGACGTGGGCTTTCAAAAAGTCAAATGGCGCTCCTCCCTTCCGAGCCCTGCCGTGCGCCCAAACAGTGGTTTACCCCAACATATGGGGTATCAGCATACTCAGGACAAATTGCACACCAATTTTGGGGTTCTAATTTCTCCGGTTACCCTTGGGAAAATAAAAAATAGCTGGCTAAAAAAATCATTTTTGAGAAAAAAAAATGATTTTTCATTTTCACGGCTCTGCGTTTATAAATTTCTGTGAAGCATTTGGGGGTTCAAAGTGCTCACCACACATCTAGATAAGCTCCTTAAGGGGTCTAGTTTCCAAAATGGGGTCACTTGTGGGGGTTTCCACTGTTTAGACCCATCAGGGGGTCTCCAAACACGACGTGGCTTTCAAAAAGTCAAATGGCGCTCCCTCCCTTCCGAGCCCTGCCGTGCGCCTAAACAGTGGTTTACCCCAACATATGGGGTATCAGCGTACTCAGGACAAATTGCACACCAATTTTGGGGTTCTAATTTCTCCAGTTACCCTTGGGAAAATAAAAAAAGCTGGCTAAAAAATCATTTTTGAGAAAAAAAAATTATTTTTCATTTTCACGGCTCTGCGTTTATAAATTTCTGTGAAGCACTTGGGGGTTCAAAGTGCTCACCACACATCTAGATAAGCTCCTTTGGGGGTCTAGTTTCCAAAATGGTGTCACTTGCAGGGGGTTTCTACTGTTTAGGTACATCAAGGGCTCTGCAAACACAACATGACGCCTGCAGAACATTCCATCAAAGTCTGCATTACAAAATGGCGCTCCTTCCCTTCCAAGCACTCCCATGCGCCCAAACAGTGGTTTCACACCACATATGGGGTATCAGCGTACACAGGAAAAATTGCACAACAACTTTTTGGGTCCAATTTCTCCTGTTACCCTTGGGAAAATAAAAAAATAGCGGGCTAAAGAATAATTTTTGAGGAAAAAAATGATTTTTTATTTTCACGGCTCTACGTTTATTAATTTCTGTGAAGCACCTGGGGGTTCAAAGTGCTCACCACACATCTAGATAAGTTCCTTAAGGGGTCTAGTTTCCAAAATGGTGTGATTTGTGGGGGGTTTCGACTGTTTAGGCGTATCAGGGGCTCTCCAAACGCGACATGGCGTCCAATTTCAATTCCAGCCAATTTTGGTTTGAAAAAGTCAAACGGCGCTCCTTCCCTTCCAAGCCCTGCCGTGCGCCCAAACAGTGGTCCCACCCCACATATGGGGTATCAGCATACTCAGGACAAATTGGACAACAACTTTTGTGGTCTAATTTCTCCTGTTACCCTTGGAAAAATAAAAAATTGGGGACTAAACGATCAGGTTTGTGGAAAAAATATGACTTTTTATTTTCATGCCCGGGAGTTATAAACTTCTGTGAAGCACTTGGGGGTTCAAAGTGCTCACCACACATCTATATAAGTTCCTTAGGGTTCTAGTTTCCAAAATGGTGTCACTTGTGGGGGGTTTCCACTGTTTAGACACATTAGGGCCTCTACAAACGCGACATGGCGTCCAGCCAATTCTGAGTTGAAAAAGTCAAACGGCGCTCCTTCCCTTCCAAGCTCTGCCATGCACCCAAACAGTGGTTTACCCCCACATATGGGGTATCAGCATGCTCAGGACAAATTGCACAAAAACTTTTGGGGTCTTGTTACCCTTGGAAAAATAAAAATTGGGGTGAACAGATCGTTTTTGTGGAAAAAATATGATTTTTTATTTTCACGGCTCTATGTTATAAACTTCTGTGAAGCACTTGGAGGTCAAAGTGCTCACCACAGATCTAGATTAGTTCCTTAGGGGGTCTAATTTCCAAAATGGGGTCACTTGTGGGGGGTTTCCACTGTTTAGACACATCAGGGCCTCTACAAACACGACATGACGTCCAGCCAATTCTGCGCTGAAAAAGTCAAACGGCGCTCCTTCCCTTCCAAGCTCTGCCATGCACCCAAACAGTGGTTTACCCCCACATATGGGGTATCAGCATGCTCAGGACAAATTGCACAAAAACTTTTGGGGTCTTGTTACCCTTGGAAAAATAAAAATTGGGGTGAAAAGATTGTTTTTGTGGAAAAAATATGATTTTTTATTTTCACTGTTCTATGTTATTAACTTCTGTGAAGCACTTGGAGGTTCAAAGTGCTCACCACACATCTAGATAAGTTCCTTAGGGGGTCTAGTTTCCAAAATGGGGTCACTTGTGATGGGTTTCCACTGTTTAGACACATCAGGGCCTCTACAAACGCGACATGGCGTCCAGCCAATTCTGCGTTGAAAAAGTCAAATGTCTCTCCTTCCCTTGCGACCTCTGCCGTGCGCCCAAAAAGTGGTTTACCCCCACATATGGGGTATCGGCTTATTCAGGAGAAATTGAACAACAAATTTTGTGGTTCATTTTTTCTTTTAACACTTGTGAAAATAAAAAAAAATAGGTTCCGAAGTAAAGTTTTTGCAAAAAAAGTTAAATGTTAATTTTTTCCTTCCACATTGCTTCAGTTCCTGTGAAGCACGTAAAGGGTTAATAAACTTTTTGAATGTGGTTTTGAGCACCTTGAGGGGTGCAGTTTTTAGAATGGTGTCACTTTTGGGTATTCTTTATCATATAGACCCCTCAAAGTGACTTCAAATGTGATGTGGTCCCTAAAAACAAAATGGTGTTGTAAAAATGAGAAATCGCTGGTCAACTTTTAACCCTTATAACTTTTTAAAAAAAAAAAATTTTGGTCCCAAAATTGTGCTGATGTAAAGTAGACATGTGGGCAATGTTATTTATTAAGAAATTTGTGTGACATATCTCTCTGATTTAAGGGCATAAAAATTTAAAGTTTGAAAATTGTGAAATTTTCAAAATTTTCGCCATATTTCCGTTTTTTTCATAAATAAACACAAGTCATATCAAAGAAATTTTACTAGTAACGTGAAGTACAATATGTCACGAAAAAACAATCTCAGAATCAGCGGGATTCGTTAAAGCGTTCCAGAGTTATAACCTCATAAAGTGACAGTGGTCAGAATTGTAAAAATTGGCCCGGTCATTAAGCTGCAAAATGGCTCTGTCACTAAGGGGTTAATAGCCCTGGTGGAATGGCAATAGATAGATAGATTTGTTTTCTCATTTTGACTCTCAGGCCAGCGTCACACTAGCGATTTTGATGCGAGTTAGTCGGCATAGAAATACATGCAGCCGCGCACTCTGGTCCGAGAGCGGGCAGCCGTGCCGGGTGTTGATGTGAGTAAGTCGTGCGACTAAGGCCGGCGTCACACTGGCGACAGAATCGGACGACTGCAATGCGATGAAAAATCGCATTGCAGTCGGACCTATGTTAATCTATGGATCAGCTCCCAGTATCAGATTTTTTGTGGTCCGTTTTAAACGTCCGTGTGCAATCGCAGCATGCTGCGATTGTCACCGATTGTCGGTCGACAATCGCCAATGCAAGTCTATGGGAGCGATGAAAAATCGGATTACAAACGGACCACACTGTGTGACTTGCGATGAAATCGCATCGGTGTCCTTTAGAAAAGCCGGCAATTCATCCCCGGCTATACTGTAAAAGCACACTGACAGCTTTAATAAAGAATCGAATCCATACATATACACACATAGAATACATATATATATATATATACACACATGTAATTGTGACATGTATATATATATATATTTATAGTTCATACACTTCTACATACTGTATTAGCCGCTCATTCAATTGCCGGCTTCAGTGAAATCACAGAAGCCGACATGAAATGATACATTGTTTCCACACTGTTAACCATATAATTTCATGTATTTTGATATTTGTTTAGAACTTACAATTACATGAGTGTATTTGTGCAAAATTTCAGACATGTAGGGGTTAATTAAAGGTGTAATTTCGTTGAAAAAAAATGCGTGGGCTCCCGCTGTATTTTCTCCACCAGACAGACAAAGCAAAGCGAGTGGGGGCAGATAATAACAGCCTAGGGAGGGTACATTTTTTGTGCCCCCCTGGCTACTAACATCTGCCCCCAGACACCCCAGAAAGGGCAAATCTATAATTAGATTCGCCCTTTCTGGCACTTTGCCCGTCTATTCCCATTGCCCTGTAGCGGTGGCGAATGGGTTAATCTCACCTTACTGTCACCTTAGTATTGAAAGGTGACCTTAAGGCAGGTTAATAATTGAGAGCTGTCAATTAGACAACTATCAATTATTAATCCTATTGTATGAAAGAAAAATCAAACACACACAGTTTAATAAAAAATAAGTTTAATGAAATAATCACACAGTTTTTGACCATATTTTATTTTCCTGCTAAAACCATTTCCTGTAATAAAAATAAAATAAAAAAGCAAATTTATACTTACCAATCCGATGTACAGTCAGGTCCCACGGTGTAATCCATCAGAAAGGGTTAACAGGTTACAGGTCGCAGAGAGCTAATAATGCTGTCTCAGACCTGTATTCCCCTGAATGAATAAGTTCCTCTCCCAGCGAAAGTAGAGGAATAGATTCATGAATGGAGCTTAATTGATTTATTGCCAATTTAACTGTAGTGACCTGACCTAAAGGGAAAGTGGACACAATCAATTAAGCTTCATTCATGAAACACATCCTCTCCTGTCGCCAGGAGAGGAACTTATTCATTCAGGAGCTTTGAGCTGAGCATGCAGGATTACTTGCACTGCTTGGCTCAAAGCTAGTTAACCCTTTGTGAAGGATTACAGCGTGGGACGTGACAGATCGGCGGAATAGGTAAGAATAATGTTTTTTTATTTTTTTTTCTTTATTTTAGGAGATCAATGGTTTTGCACGGATTAAGTGTAAAATAAAATATGGTAAAAAAAATGTGTTTTTATTTCATTAAAATTAATTTTTATTAATATTAATTTACTTCAATAGGATTAATAATTGATAGTTGTCTAATTGACAGCTCTCAATTATTAACCTGCCTTAAGGTCACCTTTCAATACTAAGGTGACAGTAAGGTGAGATTAACCCATTCGCCACCGCTACAGGGCAATGGGAATAGACGGGCAAAGTGCCAGAAAGGGCGAATCTAATTATAGATTTGCCCTTTCTGGGGTGTCTGGGGGCAGATGTTAGTAGCCAGGGGGGGCACAAAAAAAATGTACCCTCCCTAGGCTATTATTATCTGCCCCCACTCGCTTTGCTTTGTCTGTCTGGTGGAGAAAATACAGCGGGAGCCCACGCATTTTTTTTCAACGAAATTACACCTTTAATTAACCCCTACATGTCTGAAATTTTGCACAAATACACTCATGTAATTGTAAGTTCTAAACAAATATCAAAATACATGAAATTATATGGTTAACTGTGTGGAAACAATGTATCATTTCATGTCGGCTTCTGTGATTTCACAAAACCCGGCAATTGAATTAGCGGCTATTACAGTATGTAGAAGTCTAGGAACTATAAATATATGTATATATACATGTCACAATGACATGTATATATATATAATGTGTTCTATGTGTATATATCTATTCTTTTTTTTGTGATTAAAATACTATTCTTTTAGATCCATTATATGTCAGTTTTGCAAGCCTGCAAGAAAATCTCGCAAGTCGGATGAAAATCGGATGTTACAAGGTACACACACATGCGACTAAATCGCATCTTTGAAGGAAAATCGGATGCCAGAAGGATGTGTGATGTTTGCATTTTGATCCGACAATCGACCGTCTAAAACGGACCGATTTTTTGTGGTTGTGTCTGACTCCAGCCTAACTCGCATCAAACTCGCTAGTGTGACGCCGGCCTCATAGTTGTGGTCTACCTATGATGTCAATTACAGGCCTCTCTCATCTTTTTAAGTGGCAGAACTTGCACAATTGGTGGCTGACTAAATACTTTTTTACCCCACTGTATTTTGTCTCCTAGTAGCATTATCCTTTTTAACGTACATATAATGACATTTTTGATTTTAGAGGTTTTTTCACATGTTAGCTGTAATTCCTAACTTCTAATGGAAGTCCAGAAATGTAATTGAGTTAATCTTATCATATTACGAAGCTCAAAATCCTTACTGCACAACAGAATTGTATCAATCCCTATAAACACAATACTAGCAATTAGTTCAAAAGACCTGATCATAGAGTTGGCTTAAGACGGCTTTGGATTTGTGTTCATGGTTTGAAAAAAAAAGGCAAACAGAGGATTTTCTCATCTGAAGATCAGTTTGAATCCTTGAAAAAAATCCTATTATTTTTTCATTTAGATAAAGAGGCTTGAAAAGCTCAAACCTTTTCCTCCCCAAGGCAACATTTTGTGCATCCTATTTCTCTGTAGGATTTGGATAATATCATCACCCCACAGATCTTCATGACAGCAAAGTAAAAGAAGCCAAGTAAGAATATAGCTACTTAACTCCTTGTTATATACATTTATATAGTAATTACCTCACCTACTAAACCGTTTCATGCTAAAGACCAATCATTTGTCATAACAAAAATATCACTATTATAAATGGCACATATGGAGGTGCTGTTACAGATTTTGCATCAATACTCAGGCGTCTAAGGTTACATCTCTGGCCTTGAATGTTCTTACTATGTCTTCTGATTTCTTGCTTCAAAGTTTGTGAACCTTCATGAATTTCTTTATTTCTGCATAAATTTGACCTAATTTTGTTTTTCACATAAGTCCTGAAAGTAGATAAAGAAAACAAAGTAAAACAAAAGAGTCAACAATAATTGTCTTTTTTAATTGAGGGAAATGTTTCAACACCACAAAAAAGCTTCGGCGAGCATCCAGAATTGCAGAACGGCGCTGGAAGAAAACGCATTCACAAGACGACTTCACTGAACTCAAACAAGCAACACTTGCATTCAAATCAGCTCTCACCTCTGCTAAACAGGCCTACTTTACATCCCTTGCATCTTCCTTATCCCACAACCCCAAACAATTGTTCAATACTTTTAACTCCTTCCTCCGCCCACCACTGCCCCCTCCTACATCCCTTATCTCTGCTGAGGACTTCGCTATGCACTTCAAAAACAAGATAGACCAAACACGGCAAGTCTTTATTATTCATCCACCACAACCCCTTTGTATATCTGACCAATGCCCAAACCCCATAACCTCCTTACCCAACATCACGGAAGGGGAGCTTGCTCATCTTCTCTCCAAATCACACCTCACCACTTGTGCACTCGACCCTATCCCATCCCACCTCCTCCCCAACCTCGCCACCACTCTTATCCCATCACTAACCCACCTCTTCAATCTATCACTAACTTCTGGTACCTTCCCTTCTGCTTTCAAACATGCCACAATCACGCCTATCCTCAAAAAGCCAACCCTCGACCCAACTGCTATGTCCAGCTATTGACCAATATCGCTGCTCCCACTCGCTTTCAAACTCCTGGAACAGCACGTCCACGCTGAACTTTCCTCCCATCTTTCATCTAACTTGCTCTTTGACAATCTACAATCTGGTTTCCGCCCCCATCATTCCACTGAAACAGCCCTGACCAAAATTACTAACGACCTACTCACAGCCAAAGCTAACGGACAATACTCTATGCTCCTCCTTCTTGACCTGTCCTCTGCTTTCGACACAGTTGACCACTGCCTTCTACTACAGATTCTCTCCTCCTTTGGCATCAAGGACCTTGCCCTATCCTGGATCTCCTCATACCTTTCCAACCGCACATTCAGCGTCTCCCACTCCCACACTACCTCCTTGTCCCACCCTCCATCTGTTGGAGTCCCCCAAGGCTCTGTTCTAGGACCCCTACTCTTCTCAATCTATACACTTGGCCTGGGGCAACTCATAAAGTCCCACAGATTCCAGTACCACCTTCATGCTGATGACACTCAGATCTACCTCTCTGGCCCAGACATCACCTCTCTGCTGTCCAGAATCCCTGAGTGTCTATTAGCCATATCCTCCTTCTTCTCCTCCCGCTTCCTCAAACTCAATGTGGGAAAATCTGAACTCATCATCTTTCCCCCATCTCACAGATCTTCCTTACCTGACCTATCTATAACAATTGACAACACCATGCTTTCCCCCATACCAGAGGTCCGCTGCCTCGGAGTAAACCTTGACTCTGCCCTGTCCTTCAAACCACACATCCAAGCTCTTTCTACCTCCTGTCGCCTCCAGCTCAAAAATATTTCCAGAATCCGTCCCTTCCTCAACCCTCAATCTACTAAAATGCTTGTGCATGCCCTCATCATCTCCCGCCTCGACTACTACACATCCTTTTCTCTGGCCTCCCTGCTAACACCCTCGCACCTCTCCAGTCCATCCTTAACTCTGCTGCCCGACTAATTAATCTCTCTCCTCGCTACTCCTCCGCATCTCCCCTCTGCAAATCTCTTCACTGGCTCCCATTCCCTCAGCGTATCAAGTTCAAATTACTAATACTGACCTACAAGGCCATCTATAATCTGTCTTCTCCTTATATCTCTGAACTAATATCCCGATACCTTCCCTCACGTAATCTCCGGTCCTCCCTAGACCTCCTTCTCTCCTCCACATTTATTCGCTCCTCACCCAACCGCCTCCAAGACTTCTCCCGAATATCCCCCATCCTCTGGAATTCTTTGCCCCAACACATCCGACTATCAACCACTCTTGGATCCTTCAGACGTAACCTGAAAACCCATCTCTTCAGGAAAGCCTACAGCCTGCAATGACCCCGCTGCCTCCTCACCACTACCGGAGATGTCGCCTCAACCAACACCGGAACTGCTGCAATCCCCCAACCTGCTGTCTCCATCCCCCATGTAGAATGTAAGCCCGAAAGGGCAGGGTCCTCTCCCCTCTGTACCAGTCTGTCATTGTTAGTTTGTTTACTGTAAGTGATATCTGTAATTTGTATGTAACCCCTTCTCATGGACAGCACCATGGAATCAATGGTGCTATATAAAATAATAATAATAACATCTGTGGCAAAAGCATGTGATTTTTTAAGATTAGCAGATAATTTGAAGGTGAAATTAGAGTCTGTTGTTTTTCAATCAATGGGATGACAATCAGGTATGAACGGGCCACCTGTTTTATTTAAAGGGATCTATTAAAGTTTAATCTTCACAACACATCATTGTGGAAGTGTACAATGGCACGAATAGATGAGATTTCTGAGCATCTCAAATAGAGATGAGCGAATTTGTTCGGTTTTAGTCCCCGAATCTGATTTTGACATAATTGGGCCATATTCTCAAATCGTGCCAAATGTATGTTTAATGACCGGTTCTGAATATATTCCGTAATTTCTACTCCCATTGATTCTAAAGACGTACGGCTGTGTTCAACAAATATTGCAAAAACAATATTTGATTTCGATGGTATTCGGAACTGAATCCGAACAAATTTGCTCATCTCTAATCTCAAAATAAGAGTTGTTGTTTCTCATCATGCAGGAAAAAGTTACAAAACCATCTCTAAATCATTTGGACTGTAGCAATCCAGAATCACACATACTGTCAAATGGAGGAAATTCAAGACTCTAACAATTCCTCCACAGTATTAGTCAACTAATAAACATCACTCCAAGAGCAAAGAGTATATGAGTTTGCAATGTGACAAACATGTGACAATGTGACAATGTTACAAAGCATCCCAAGGTAACCTCCAAGCAACTAAAGACTCTCTCACATTAACTTATGTCCTATCACGAGTATGCTGGGCAATGATGGTGCGCATGCATTGCAAAGAGAAAGCAACTGCTCTCGAAAAAAAATATTGCCATCCACTCACAGTATGCTAAAGATCACCTGAACAAGCAGTTGCTTTCTCTTTGCAATATATTCACACCATTGTTGCTCAGCATCTTCCTGATAGGACATAAGTTAATGTGAAAGTGGTTAAGTTAATGTGAGAGTGAGAGTGGTACCTGTAATGCTGCTACAGTGCAGTATAGCGCACCCTCCAGCAGGGGGTGCTGGTGAGGGAAGAGAAGCTGCACAAACACCGCTTGGCTACAATGAGCAGCAGCACAGGTGTAACAGGTAATGAAAGTCAAAATCCCGCAGCCTTTGTGTCAAACTGGACACTTGATCCGCCAAGTTACAAAGCAGATCCATCCAAGAGGAAAAATGTAGCACACTGTAGCGCCATAGCTTGCGGACACAAAATATGAAAAATGAATTGCTTCACTGCCTTAGAAATATGAAAAATTGAGAAATCTTAGCGCATAAAAAGGCCAATTTATGTGTACCTGGAAGCCACGTTAAGGCTCTTCTCGTATCCCAGGTCCTAACTATACCAATCCTCACATAGAAAAGTCTATCTGCATGGGAACATATGATTCCTCTCTTCAGACTAAAATCTACATCTTTGTGAAGGGGTAATGAACCTGGTATAATTAAAATGCCTGTGACCAACAGGTGGAGTGCTCAGGTAGAGGTAAATGAATACATATCAAAAAACTGACCTGCACATCAAAATATAGATCCAGTGTGAACAGGTGCTAAAACCTAGAGTCACCAACTATACACATCCAAGAAAAAAAGGTAGCACACTGTAGCGCCATAGCTTGCGGACACAAAATATGAAAAATGAATTGCTTCACTGCCTTAGAAATATGAAAAATTGAGAAGACTTAGCACATAAAAAGGCCAATTTATGTGTACCTGGAAGCCACGTTAAGGCTCTTCTCGTATTCCAGGTCCTAACTATGCCAATACTCACTTAGAAAAATCTGTCTGCATGGGAACATATGAATCCTCTCTTCAGACTAAAATCTACATCTCTGTGGAGGGGGTAATGAACCTGGTATAATTAAAACGCCTGTGACCAACAGGTGGAGTGCTCAGGTAGAAGGTAAATGAATACATATAAAAAAAACTGACCTGCACATCGAAATATAGATCCAGTGTGAACAGGTGCTTAAACCTAGAGTCACCAACTCATACACATCCAAGAAAAAAAGGTAGCACACTGTAGCACCATAGCTTGCGGACACAGAATATGAAAAATGAATTGCTTCACTGCCTTAGAAATATGAAAAATTGAGAAATCTTAGCGCATAAAAAGGCCAATTTATGTGTACCTGGAAGCCACGTTAAGGCTCTTCTCGTATCCCAGGTCCTAACTATGCCAATCCTCACTTAGAAATGTCTTTCTGCATGGGAACATATGAATCCTCTCTTCAGACTAAAATCTACATCTCTGTGGAGGGGTAATGAACCTGGTATAATTAAAACGCCTGTGACCAACAGGTGGAGCGCAACCTCCACCAGGGGGTGCTGCTGAGGGAAGAGAAGATGCACAAACACCGCGTAGCAACACTGAGCAGCAGCACAGGTGTAACAGGTAATGAAAGAGTGGTCAAACAAGCCGAGTCATACACTGTCAGGAGCAGAAGTACCAAAGGTCACAGCAAAGCACAAAGTCAGAGGCAAGCCAGAAGTCAGAGCCTAATGGGAACGTGGTATCCAAAACGTGAGAAGTAAGATGTAGTCGGGGTACAAGTCAGAGAGTTAAAACCAGTCAGGGAACGCGGTATCAGGAACGGAAAACAGGAGACGGGGTTCAGAGATCAGGTTGAGTCATACTCTGCACGGGAAGTCAGAGGCAGAAGGATCACAAGGGTATATGAGTCAGATGCTCTAGCCTGGAAGCATGAACTATAGCTGACGCTGACCACAGGCTGCAGAGGACTAAAATAGCCCAGCCAGCTCCAAGATGAGGCAATGGCGATTAACCCCCACATGACCAGTCCAGAGAGAGGATAGCAGAAAACAAACCCCGGACTGGATCATGAGAGTACCCTTGCTCATGTTCCTTTTGTTCGTCGGGTTGGTGTACTGCAGTGCACGGCAGCTCCCTTCTTCCCTGGATGGGGGAAGGTAACAGACGGAGGGCTGATTCTGTAGATAAGGCAAGGGTGGAGGCCCCGGCATCTTCACCTTCAGAAATATCCTGGGAATAGAGCAAGCTAGGGCACCCCCTAGTGTAAGGGACAGGGAAGGAGCCCCTGGTGCCTGCTCACCCGACAGCTAAGTCATGACAGTTACAGAACATGAAATAATTAAAAGACGTATATAAAAGCATTAACATTAAAAAATAAAAAGGGATAAAATAGGAAATTGTCAGGCACACCGCACTGCACTTGCTCACTGAGCCAGTGCGTGTGTCCTGAGAGAACAAACTTTGCACAACGATACCTGTATAGTAGAATCGCAGCAGAGAAGATGTGTGCTTCTGAGGACACAGGACCTTCCGGACCATGTGACTGCCAAGGGGCGGAGCCAGCACACGTCTCTCAGAGGCAGCAGCATCAGGTAGAGAATGTTTCAGGCCGAAGGACCTGCAGGCACGTGACTGCCTAGGGGCGTGGCCTAAGCTCCAGAGATCTAGGAGGTAAAGGAAAACTCCTAGAAGGGTAACTACGAAATAAAGTTACCAAGGGGCATAAACAGAATGGATAGTCAGGATAGCCAGGTCATACACATAGAGGGCGACGAAGTACAAAAGGAGCAGGCAGAGAATAACCAGAACACAGCCAAGGGGTCATACACAGACAGAGCAATGCAGTACAAAAGGGACAGGCAAAACCCGTAACAGGGATACAGCCAAATCAGAACCAAGCAAGCATAAAATGTAGCACAGGCACAAAGCACTGGCACAAGCACAGGGTCAGACACACTCAGCCAAAGGTCAGAGTATAAACGACAAAGGCTGGCTTCACATTGAGGCTATAAAAAGCCTCCCAGGACCCAGAAAGAGGCCAACCAAGTTAACCCCGCGACTACCTGATCCAAGAACCCAGTAAACCATGACAGTACCCCCTTCTTAATGGGGGGCCTCTGGACCCCCAGGTTTCCCAGGATTCCGAGCATGGAATGCCCGAACCAAACGGTCAGCGTGTACCGATCTGGCCGGCACCCAAGACCGGTCCTCTGGACCGTACCCCCTCCAATGCACCAGGTACTGTAAGGACCCCCGAGACCGCCGGGAGTCTACAATATGTTGTACCTCAAATTCCATGTGCCCATCAACCAAGACTGGGGAGGGAACAGCAGCTGGTTCTTCTACTACCGATCCCAAGGGTTTTAGCAAGGATCTGTGGAATACGTTATGGAGTTTCAAAGCGGGGGGGAGGCGAAGACGATACACCACAGGGTTAATTACCTCAATGATCTCATAGGGACCTATGAACTTGGGCCCCAGTTTGGCGGAGGGTAGACAAAGACTTATGTTTCGCGTGGAGAGCCACACCTTGTCCCCACACTGCAACACCTGAGCAGGGTTCCTTTTTTTATCTGCAAAACACTTATAAGTCTCCTGAGCCCTGAACATATTCAACCGAACTTTTGACCACAGATCCCTGATTCGGTTAACACAGTCCTCAGCTCCTGGACAGCCCGAATCTAAACGTCAGAATTCACCAAAATGAGGGTTCAAACCATAATTAATAAAAAATGGTGACCTACCGGTAGATTGATTGGTACGGTTGTTGAAGGCGAACTCCGCTAACGGTAGGGCATCACACCAGTCGCTTTGCAGAGTAGAAACCAAACATCGAAGAATTTGTTCAAGCGACTGGTTGGTGCGCTCCGTCTGCCCGTTACTCTCTGGGTGGTAGCCTGAGGAAAAGGACAAAGATATCCCCAACCTTTTGCAAAAAGCCCGCCAAAACTTGGCCACAAATTGTGCCCCTCTGTCAGATACAATATTCATAGGTACCCCATGTAACCGCACAATCTGTGCGAGGAAATGCTTAGCGAGAGTCTCTGCAGAAGGTAGACTTGCCATAGGTACAAAATGCGGTAACTTAGAAAACCTGTCAACAACTACCCAGATAACCGTGTTACCCCGAGAAGAAGGAAGGTTGGTAATGAAGTCCATGGACAAGTGGGTCCATGGCCTTCCTGGAATTGGCAAAGGCACCAATTCCCCGGCCGGCCGGCAATGAGAGCTCTTAGAACGAGCGCATACCCCACACGCAGCAACATGCTTCTTAATATCTGAAGCCATCAAAGGCCACCAAAAAACTCTAGCCACTGCCTCTCGTGTGGCAGAAATGCCTGGGTGAGCACTCAGTTTTGGAATCATGGAACTCCCGCAGGAGCCTGGTGCGTAACTGCTGAGGAACAAACAATTTGTTTTCGGGTTTGGACCTTGGAGCTAAAGATTGAGCCCCCACAATCTCCCGCTCCAATTCCGACGACACTTCAGCTATAACGACATTGGGTTGAAGAATGGGGGACGGCAGGTCAGGGGCGGAAAGAGGCTCAAAACTACGTGATGAAGCATCAGCTTTCACGTTTTTAGACCCTGGGCGAAAAGTTATAGAAAATTGAAATCTGGAAGAAAAAAAAAGTGACCAACGGGCTTGCCTAGGAGTCAGTCTTTTAGCAGATTTGATATACTCTAGGTTTTTGTGGTCGGTGATGACTGTGATGGGGTGAGCCGCCCCCTCCAAAAAATGCCTCCATTCCTCGAACGCCAATTTGATTGCTAAGAGTTCTCTATTACCAACGTCATAATTTCTCTCAGCCTGAGAAAATTTTTTCGAGAAATAGGCACAAGGTTTGAGGTTAGTCAGAGAAGTAGGTCCCTGTGACAACACTGCCCCCACCCCAACCTCCGAAGCATCAACTTCAACCACAAACGGCTTGGCTGAGTCAGGTTGAACCAGAACAGGAGCGGATGTGAAACAATTTTTCAAAGTTAAAAAAGATTGTTTGGCCGACGGGGACCAGTTCCTAACATCTGCCCCTTTACGTGTGAGATCCGTGAGGGGTTTCACAATCTGAGAAAAACCCTTGATAAACCTGCGATAGTAATTCGCGAATCCCAAGAAGCACTGGAGTCCTCTAAGGTCCCGAGGCTGGACCCACTCCATAATGGCTTGCACCTTCTTGGGATCCATACGAAACCCCTGTGGAGAGATTATAAGACCCAAAAATGATAGCTCCTGAACAAAGAAAGAACATTTCTCCAGCTTAACAAATAAATGATTTTCCCTGAGTCTTTGAAACACAGTTTTAACATGTGATAAATGTGAATGTCTGTCAGAGGAATATATCAGTATATCATCCAAATAGATCACAACAAAACGGCCAATGAGGTCCGAAAAAACTACATTAATGAAATTTTGAAACACAGCTGGAGCATTGGTGAGACCAAAAGGCATGACGAGATTCTCAAATAACCCCTCAGTAGTAAGAAAAGCAGTTTTCCACTCATCCCCTTCCCGTACTCTTATCAAATTATAAGCCCCCCTGAGGTCCAATTTTGAAAACCACTTGGCCCCAGAGAGCTGGTTACAGAGATCAGGAATCAGAGGCAGGGGGTATGTATTCCTGACTGTGATTTTATTAAGTTCTCGAAAGTCGAGGCAGGGACGTAGACCGCCATCCTTCTTTTTAACAAAGAAGAACCCCGAAGCTACTGGGGACACTGAGGGCCTTATATGCCCTTTGCGAAGACTTTCAGCGATGTATTGCTTCATAGCCAGGCGCTCCGGGCCTGACAAATTAAACAGGCGGGCCTTGGGCAATTTGGCTCCCGGGACAAGATCAATAGCACAGTCAAATGATCTATGCGGGGGCAGAGCCTCAGCCTCACTTTCAGAGAACACGTTCTCAAAGTCTTTCAGGTACTCCGGAATACCCTCCAGACCAACAGAAGACACTGAGACAGGTTTTGCAAGTTTCATACAATAAACAGGTTTATGGCAACAGTCGACACATTGGAATCCCCATTTAATAATCTCCCTGATTCCCAGTCAATCACCGGGTTGTGGCGTTGAAGCCATGGCATACCCAGCACTAGCCCTGTGGGCAATTTGTCCATGACAAAACATTCCATGTCTTCCTTGTGGGAAGAACCGACCTGCAAAGAAAACTTTTGGAAACATAAAGAATCCCTGTTCGGGTAAGAGGGGAAGAGTCGATAGCAACAATTTTAAGGGTGTCTCAGCCTGACTGTCCCTATCTTATGTTGGGAGACTACACAGGAACTGATCAGATTGAGAGATGAACCACTGTCCACCAATGCTGTCGAGAAAAAACGATAGTTGTCTACCAACAGTTCCACCTTCAACACGACTTTAGAACATGAGGAAAATAGTACCTGAAGGTCTGGGCAGCCTCCTCGACGCTACCCAGACCTAGTAGTTTTCCGCCGTCTTAGATGATGGACAGGTGGGGCAATCTTTTCTCCAATGTCTGGACTCTCCACAATAGAAACAGAGTTGTTTCTCCGGCGATGTCTTCTCTCCTTCTCTTTTAGCGAGGTGGTGCCAATGTCCATGACCTCAGTAGTGGCTCCAGTCTCTTTGCTGCCAGCAAACAGTGAGGTTTCACATTGCATGATACCCCTGGCGCGTAGCCTGCGGTCCATTCGTACAGCCTGGGTTATGGCGTCCTCCAAATTATCAGGTGGAGGATGAAGGGCCAGGGCGTCCTGGAGACGTTCAGACAGGCCTCTGCGGAATAGCCCTCGAAGGGCGGCATCACTCCAGGAGACCTCCGCTGCCCAACGTCGGAACTCCGAACAGAACCACTCGGCTGAATGTTTACCCTGACGAACACTCATAACCATGTCCTCAGCCATACGGACCCTGTCAGGCTCATCATAGATGCGGCCCAGGGCATGAAAAAACGTATCAACAGTCATCCTCTCAGGAGCAGAAGGAGAGAGAGAAAAAGCCCAGGCTTGTGGGGCCCCCCGAAGTAGGGAAATAATGACCCCCACCCTCTGGAACTCATCCCCAGAAGAGCGAGGCCTCAGGGAGAAAAAAAGTTTACACCCCTCCCTGAAGGCTCTGAACTCATTTTTATCCCCTGAGAAGTAGTCGGGCAGTTTAACTGGAGATTCAGGAGATACCAATGACACATCCTTACCACCTGTACCCAGAGACCCCGCAGCGACAGCCCCCTGTACGGTATCTACCAGCTGCTGCTGGGTCTCAGCCATCATGCGCTGCTCAACATTCAACTCCTGGAACCTTTGCGTCAGATGTTTCACTGACCTGCTAACACCTGCATGGGATCCATGGGGATAACACTCCTAAATCTCCCCCTCAGAAAAAAAAAATGTAACGGTCGTTTATAATGTCAGGCACACCGCACTGCACTTGCTCACTGAGCCAGTGCGTGTGTCCTGAGAGAACAAACTGTGCAGAACGATACCTGTATAGTAGAATCGCAGCAGAGAAGATGTGTGCTTCTGAGGACACAGGACCTTCCGCACCATGTGACTGCCAAGGGGCGGAGCCAGCACACGTCTCTCAGAGGCAGCAGTATCAGGTAGAGAATGTTTCAGGCCGAAGGACCTGCAGGCACGTGACTGCCTAGGGGCGTGGCCTAAGCTCCAGAGATCTAGGAGGTAAAGGAAAACTCCTAGAAGGGTAACTACGAAATAAAGTTACCAAGGGGCATAAACAGAATGGATAGTCAGGATAGCCAGGTCATACACATAGAGGGCGACGAAGTACAAAAGGAGCAGGCAGAGAATAACCAGAACACAGCCAAGGGGTCATAGACAGAGCAACGCAGTACAAAAGGGACAGGCAAAACTCGTAACAGGGACACAGCCAAATCAGAACCAAGCAAGTATAAAATGAAGCACAGGCACAAAGCACTGGCACAAGCACAGGGTCAGACACACTCAGCCAAAGGTCAGAGTATAACGACAAAGGTTGGCTTCACAGTGAGGCTATAAAAAGCCTCCCAGGACCCAGAAAGAGGCCAACCAAGTTAACCCCGCGACTACCTGATCCAAGAACCCAGTAAACCATGACAGAAATATGTTACACATTAGTAGTGTCTGAAGAAATTTGGGCGGAACTACAATGCACATGATTCTCCATGGGTCTGACAATGGGCATCTATGGAGAAGATGATATATATGAACTCATCCAGTTCCCTCTTTCTGGTCAGGTGAGGAGGATGGTCAACTGTATGGAAGGACTGTGACAGTTTAGGACATGGTGTTACTTGATATCGTTTTATTCTCACAGTAATCTCCTAATGGAATAATATGACCGCCATATTTTCGAGCATACTAGCACTATCCTAAACACATCAGACACGACTATGATTTATCAGGCGACATTACATTTCTGTGGTTTCCCAAGCTGAAAATCCTTGCTCTTGAACTCACTGAATTGATTACATTCCCTGGTCACAGACATCCTTGGACAGTGTTGATATCAGATTATTATTGATATCAGTAACACACAGTAACTGTTTGCTTTTTTAGAACCTGTTAGCTACATGCTAATTAATTTACATATCTACACACAGAGTTGTCCAGAGACATTGGATTTATATATCTAATGTAAAGCTCCTCCATAATGTAGGCCAAGAAAACATATCTTCCCTCGGGACAAGATCTCGTTGCCGAGATTTGAACGAGAGTATGCGGCGGCCATCTTGCCGGAGGCCCCAAGCGGCCATTCCTCATGCCGGCACCACGTCGCAGCTGCGGGGGGGCTTTCCGGCTGGGACGAGATGCCGGCGGAGCCCCCCACGCAGCCCAGAGGCCCGCTTGCTGCCCGAACACCACCACTGCACCACACTCTGCATCGGGACCGCCACCAGAGTCCCCTGGCGGCCTTCAGCCCGGCACCGCGTCGCAGCTGCGGGGGGGCTTTACGGCTGGAATGAGATGCCGGCGGAGCCCCCCACGCAGCCCAAAGGCCCTCTGCTGCCAGGACACCACCACCGGAGCCCCCCACGCAGCCCAGAGGCCCGCTGCTGCCCGGACACCACCACCGCATAGCAGCGAATCTGCATAGGGAGCGCCGCCGCCACCGGATTTGTGAGTATATGGCCACCCTGTCCACCCCACATAACACAGCCACCTCACAGTGCCCAAACACCCCACAGAACACAGCCACCCCACAGTGCCCAACCACCCCACACAGTGGTAAGCTAAATTCGGACTGTAAGACAGACCCCCATTTGACACATTATTTTTTTTCCCAATTTTCCTTCTGAAAATTTGGGGTGCGTCTTATGATCCGGTGCGTCTTATAGTCCGAAAAATACGGTATTGTGACTTTTTGAGAAACCTGTTTTTTTTAAGAACTTGACACTTCTGCTCTTTCCTCCATCTGTGTTACAAGTAAGAATGATTTAGGATGGGTATTATCCAAAAGGATAAAACAGATGCAGAAGGTCTTTTGAACACTAGTAGCACTAGATCCATAAAATCCGATCTGAGGAATCTCATCTCGTTATGTATTTAGGCTTTAATTAGATATAAGTGGCATGTAATATTTCCTATAACTTGTGATTTTTATTAATGATTTCTTAAAGATTTTGAATACATATTTCCTTTCTATTAAAAAGCAAAAGTAGTTGAGATCTATCAGCCTGGGGGGTAAATCTAGCTAATTGGCCTAAGAATGACTTGGATAACCCAAGCTTATGTCCCTATTGACCTTGGTGACCCTTTTCTCTTTGAATTGTATAGGGTCATTTGCACATCACCCATACACCTCCTCATCCAGTCCGTTTTCTTAGCAAGATAATATAAGTTGTAGAAATGTCACCTAAGAAGCCGAAGTATTCACATTGTGGAGTATTATTTATAGGGTAACAAAAGGTCAAGATTCACTTATTCATTTTGCGTTACGGTTTTTAGTAATTTTGGAATGCTCATTTGAACAGTGTACATTTATTATAAATACCTAGTTGATCCAGAGATTAATTTGTTCCCAAGCATTATGTATTATGATTTTGCAATTTGTTTTCCCTAATTTTTGCACAGCAAGAAAGACCTAGTAAGTTGAATTAGAAATACTTGTATCTGCAGCACTCCTTCAGCATTATTGTGTGAAGCTACTGCATGGCTATGACTATTATTCAAACAGTATAAATGTGCTTGTGTAAATCACCTACAAGACAAAAAAATGATAAACTTGACAATAATAAAACATTATCTTTATTAATTTATTAAACCAATTAAAAACCTGTTATAGGATATGTGCACAAAACATCTTTATCACTCTGGCGAAGTCACTTCGCTGTTGGTCTTGTCTCTATTTTTGTGGTGACTCCACGGCAGGTATCTTTTTTCTGTTTATAAGAAAAAAACTGAAGGTGACAAAAACCAAGAACAAATGGTTGCAGCACTTTATGGTAATTAGAAACATTATGGTTCAAAAGCACAAAGAACATTGTTCTAAACTTTTTGGTTACATGGAATCCATATATAGAGCATACATGTGATATGAAGGTTCTGAGTGATGGAAGTAAGATGAGGATTTTCAAAGGCTTTGCAATAGCAAATCAGGTGTTGGGGGCTTAAGGCCACAGACATGTGGTTACTCCTTGTGTTGGCTCAAAATACCTTTTCCAGTCACTGCCACTATCACAGAGCCCCTTTCGGTTGCCAGGGTGAGTGGCCATACGCCAGCCAGGAGCCTGCTGGTTATGTAATGAAAGACATCGCAAATATGCCGATCTTTGAAAATACAATCATAAGTGTGTAGCTTGTGACAGAATACATTAAGCGATCTATTGCCATGCCCTTTTGTTAAGCCATAAAAAGCTCCTGCGTCAGCCTGATCAAAGAACACTAATGAGTGTAGCCGTGATAAGGCCTTGGCTAGATATTTATTCCAATTAGATTGCCACTGAGAAGCTACATTTTTGATTTTGTTCAAGATGTTTTCCTTTTATTTTATCCTTCACCAAGATATACCATTATTTAACAGCCCGAAGTAATCCATACTGATCTCATAAAAGCAAAATTTTTTTAAACAAAGTCTCTACGGGCAGGTTTGAGGGTCTCTCTATGAAAACCCCTTTTTCCCATTTATGGATATCTCCCTTAGGTTTGGCACCAAAAAAAGACACATGAAAATTCTGCATAATCCATCTGTACCACCCCAAGGGCAAGTGTCACGGTGTGTCGCGGCGGAGATCGTCGCGATTGCACACCCTGACTTCACACAGCTGAGTTTCTGGTGCTGGGTGTTTTTCGGCACTGAGGGAGTTAATTCTTTCTCTCTCGGTGCTGGGCTGACCAACCTCGCCCAGCTGCGATTGATGTTTTGTTAATTAGCTTCCTTCATATACCTGCTGGTCTGCGGGGAAGTTGCCGGTGAAAGCATTCATTCAGACCAGCAGAGCGGATCGTTTCTGAGAAGACTTAAGCTAAGAGTGCCATTAAGTTGGCTTTTGAAGAGTGGCGTCACTTTTTGGAGGGGGCAGTCCACCCGGTCACCGTCATTACTGATCACAAGAACCTGCTGTATTTAGAGTCTGCAAAACGTCTGAATTCCAGACAAGCTAGATGGTCGTTGTTTTTTACCAGGTTTAATTTTGTCGTCACATATCGTCCTGGGTCAAAAAATGTAAAGGCTGATGCCTTATCTCGTAGTTTCCCGGGGGCCGGGAAGACGGATGACCCGGTTCCTATTCTTCAGGAGGGAGTTGTGGTGTCGGCTGTATGCTCTGAGCTTGAGGAGGAGGTATTGGAGGCTCAGGGGGATGCCCCTGTAGGACCTCCAGGGAAACTGTTTGTTCCAGATCAGTTAAGACAAAAGGTTATCGAGGCACATCATAATTCTGCTTTGGCAGGACACCCAGGGAGTAAAGCAACTGTAGATCTCGTTTCTCGCCGGTTTTGGTGGCCTAACTTAAATAAAGAGGTGGTAACTTTTGTTGCGTCCTGTGGGGTATGTGCGCGCTCTAAGACCCCACATACCCGTCCGTCTGGGGCCCTTTTACCGTTGAAAATCCCGGAGCGTCCATGGACCCATCTGTGTATGGACTTCATTACGGACCTTCCTCCGACTTCAGGTAAAACTGTCATACTAGTTGTAGTTGACAGGTTCAGCAAAATGGCACATTTTATTGCTCTTCCTGCTCTTCCTAATGCTAAAACTCTGGCGCTGGTGTTCATTGGGGAGATTGTGAGGCTTCACGGGTTGCCTTCCGATGTGGTGTCGGATCGGGGGTCTCAGTTTGTGTCCAAATTCTGGAAGGCATTTTGTTCTCGTCGGGGGATGCAGTTGTCATTTTCTTCGGCTTTTCATCCGCAGACCAATGGTCAGACAGAGCGTCTGAATCAGAGCTTAGAGACATATCTCCGGTGTTTTGTCTCAGAGAACCAAGAGGACTGGTCTTCTTTCTTGCCTCTGGCAGAGTTCGCTCTTAACAATAGGCGGAGCGAGTCCACTGGTAAGTCCCCGTTTTTTGGGGCATATGGTTTTCACCCCCAGTTTTTTACTTTCAGTGGGGGGGGCTCTTCTGGGGTTCCTGAGGAGGAACGATTTTCGTCGTCACTTGCTTCAGTGTGGAGAGGAGTGCTTAATAATCTGAGCACTATGGGGAACTGATACAAACGTATGGCTGATAGGAGGAGAGTGTCTGGTCCGGACCTAAGTGTGAACGATCTGGTATGGTTGTCTACCAAGAATATAAAACTTAAGGTTCCCTCTTGGAAACTCGGTCCCAGATTCATCGGGCCATACAGGATCAGTTCAATAGTTAATCCGGTGGCTTTCCGTCTTGACCTCCCTCCTACATTTAAAATCCACAATGTGTTCCACAAATCGTTGCTTAAGAGGTACGTGGCACCAGTTATACCGTCACCTCTACCTCCTCCCAGTGGTGGTCAATGGTAATTTGGAGTTTCAGGTATCGAAGATCATTGACTCACGTCTGAATCGCCGGTCCCTTCAGTACCTTGTTCATTGGAGGGGGTATGGTCCTGAGGAGAGGATGTGGGTTTCTGCGTCGGATATTAACGCAGACCGTTTGGTTCGGGCCTTCCACACTACTCACCCAGATAGACCAGGCCCTGAGGGTCCAGAGGCCCCTCGTAGAAGGGGGGGTACTGTCACGGGTGTGTCGCGGCAGAGATCGTCGCGATTGCACACCCTGACTTCGCACAGCTGAGTTTCTGGTGCTGGGTGTTTTTCGGCACTGAGGGAGTTAATTCTTTCTCTCTCGGTGCTGGGCTGACCAGCCTCGCCCAGCTGCGATTGATGTTTTGTTAATTAGCTTCCTTCATATACCTGCTGGTCTGCTGGGGAAGTTGCCGGTGAAAGCATTCATTCAGACCAGCAGAGCGGATAGTTTCTGAGAAGACTTAAGCTAAGAGTGCCTGTTGTGGTTTTTCCTCTCCTCGCTTATTGTTTATCTCCTTAACCTTTTGTGTTCCTCTGTAGTGGAAGTGTTGTATGCAAGGCTGTGTTTTCTTTACCCCTTGTCTGTCTCGTTTGTCTTAGACTGTGTGTAAGCTGTGACCTGCCCATTCCCTGTGGTGGTAATCAGGGTCCTTCTCAGGACTAGATTACAGTGGTCAGGGATCTACAGGAGACAGGGTTACGCTGGCGGCCTGGACCTCTGTACCATTAACAGTACCTCCAGGTAGAGGGACTAGTCAGGACCCCAGTTCAGGGTCAGCATAGACCCCGGTCCACCTCTATCCAGAGACAGCGTGACACGTACACAGTATTGACCCACAATACATAGGATATTATGTCAGGTAAGACATTGCTGGCAGATACTATGTATACATGTTGATTTTCTCTATTATATGAAATTTAGAATGATGTCACATTAGATATAGGTTGCTATCTTTGAATATATCTGTTATACGTCGTGACAGCAAGTCAATGAATGACAGTATTTCCCTGGCAAAGTGCACTATGTCTGTTTTGACCGGACAGTGTGATATTGAATCGGCATTCTGCCTCCTCTCCGTCCACCTAGATCTTTTTCTTGTTTGCCAGGTAGATGGCGAATTTTACTCCACAATATGTGTGATGTGAGATGGGCTGTAGGTCAGTAGCTTTTTCATGGCCCTTGCAGTAGTGATGCATGAAGCAACATGCTGAGCATTTTTAACTTCTTGATGAAGCGTTTCAATGTTCCTGTATCGTAAGGGAAAATGGAAGGTCCTACCAGTACAATTTAATTTTTGGATATTGAGATTGACATTTGGTTAAGTAGAAGTTAGAGAAGCTATATGGTCTTATTGGTGGCTTCTGTACTGTTAAAGTCACTTTCATGCAAATGCAGTAACTCTTTGGCTTGCTGTTTTTCACCTGCCAAGTCTTGCCAATCGGCAGAGTTTTTCTCGATGTTTGTCCCTGTCTACCCAGAGACCAAATGCTCCAGGTTTTGGATTACAATAGGATCTGGCTTACAAAACATTTAAAAGCTAGCTTAGGTGTTTTCAAATAGTTTTTAAAGGGAATCTGTCAGTAGGAATAACCCTCCTAAATCATCTATATAGGCATTCAGGTAATAAGATGAATAAAATGATACATTGATAGCTACGATCTGATGTCTTATTCCAGAGAAATTCATGTTTTCCTTATATGTAATTGTGCTGTTCCAGGCTATCAGACACTAATCTGCATGAGAGTCTGCCTCCATTTGCATTTCTTGTTTCCTTAAAAAGGTCAAGACTACATCTATGGACGTGCCTATAGAGACAGGTGATCACTGCAAAAATGTATTCCGAAACATTCAAAGGTCAAAAGTCATACCTATACTACCTACAATAGGTCAATTACCATTATTACTAAGCTTTAAGGATTAATTAGTGTAAAGTGTTCTGACATCCCATTGTTTTAATAGTTCCTTGCTATACCTTACTGTTTTTTTCTATTCTTTATTTTTTATAATTTTATTTTTCTTTTCTTTTTATTTTTTTCTTGTTGTTTTTCTGTCACTCTGCAGATAATTTTGTCTTATAAACCTTTGAAAATTGCTTAAGACGTGGACAATATTGTAGTTATAGTGGATAAAATTTTTTATCTATTGTGCAAAAGACAAGTAAATCAGCAACATCAGTCATTGAGATACATCATGGTGTATAGTGGGAAGCACCACCCATTCCAACTAAATGACTCAAAATAGGGGTACCATATGGAGCACTTCCATGGGCAAACAAGTGTCATAGTAGCAAACATCCATAAAACACCAAAACCAATGATAACAATCAGAGTGAATATGCAGCAACTTAAAAGCAGAACTGGTGTCAGAATTTTACAAAAGAATACCATAGCCTTCCTCCTTGACCTGAGCAACTGAAGGCTCATAAAAGAAAAAAGTGACTAAAGAATCCTCTAGAAAAATGCCATTGTTAAGTGCTAGATAGAAACCCATGGGAAAGACCTAGAGGTTAGGGAAATGAGTGAAAATAGGGCCCCATTATCCATGTCCAGTGCTGTGCTATCCACTCCCAAAGATCTTACGAGTGCTCCTTGATAGAAAATGAATTCCCTGCAGAAAAAAATCTAAAAGTAATTAGCAAAAGGCGTAATTGTGCTGTATCTTCTTTACTGAGGTACAGGACTAACCACAGCACCATCATGACCATATTAACATGAGTCTTTTGACTCACTTGTGCCTGAAGATTTTGAGGGGCTATCAGTGAGGGTTGAGTTCACTAAATATGCTGGCCACTGTAACCTGAATTTTCATGTTTGTATCTGAAGGCGCCATAAAACTTGTAGCACCTTTCACTGAAGGGCCCGAATAGTAATAGATATCTATTCCTTAGATAGCAGTAGCCTCTGAGTCGGTGGCTGTTCCAAACTGCAAACTTTTGAGCTATTACACAAACGTACTGTACATCTACTGTTGCTTTAATGCTTGTTCTGATTTTCTGCTAAACAACCAGACGCCTCCAGAACTCTTCAGTCAAAACCAGTCAAGCCCCATATCGCCATGTGATATTGGCACTGTAAATCATAACCTGGTAGATAAAGACTTAGGAAAATCATGGCAAATGCTTAGTGCCCATGATACACCCCCAAAACAAAAAGTTTAGCAACTCTTGGTTCCCATCGTAGTACCTATCAGATACATCCTGCCTTTCTTTTACCAGCTATGTGTTGATATATGGGAATTATGGATCATATGTTCACTTGAGAATGACTTGAAATCTTGGCCCAACATTTTCAAATTAATGAACTTTCAGTAACCCAATGAAAGAAAACACATATTTCTTATTAAATCTGTCAGTAACCAACAAAGAAAGCTTTTTAACAGACAAACTGTGGGAAGCTAACCCTGAACATGGAGGAAGCCTGTCTAACAGGAAATCAATACAGGGAATATTATCCATTACTAACCAGCCATTATGATTCTCAGCTGGGACTCTTAGGGGTGGATAGGGATGTTGAAATGTGGTCTGCATACAAAGGTACCAGGGTGCCCACTGGGAATAGCTTGGACATTGCAGCGGTTAATTAAGGTCATCATGGTATATGTCTTAAGGGGAAGGATCTATTATTGTGGTGGGGGACTTAGTGGCTACCATGGGGTGAATAACTATTTGCTGTGTTGGTTGAGAAATAAGGTACCACCTCTACTAGTTTGGAGCTAATAATTTAAGTGTCAATGATTATCTCAAGTATGTACCATGCTCGGAAAGTTAAAGAAGTTGGTGCTGTGACTGGAACCAGAACAGGAGACACAGCTCTATTTTTTGTGCACTTATCCTCAGATGCAGCAAACAAAGAGCAAGAGGTACACTCGGACCCTTCATGGCCTGACAGCATTACCATACCACCCTCAAGAGAGGACTTGAACTCAGCCGAGTATAGGGAAGTGGGTATACCAAGAAGACCATCAGCACATCAGGAGAGCATCAACCACACCAGGATAGCATAAGAAGACAAAGAAGTGACAACAGAGAAGGGAACAAAGCTGCAGAACTAAGGAGTCTCCTAACCAAACCTTATCCTCCACTTGTGCCCTTGCCTGTAGGGTGAGCAACAGCCAAGCAACTGACACAATTTGGCACACTGATGATGGTGTGTTATGTTGGCTTAGATAGATAATATAAAGCAGTTTTTTCCAAACTTAAGTCCTCAGGGCCCCCTAATATATCATGCTTTTAGGATTTCTTTAGTATTGCACAGATAAGAGAGCTTTTGACATCTTCTGATGCCTTAATAACAATTCTATGACCTGTGCAATACTAAAGAAACCCTGGAAATATGATTAAGTGGGGGGGCTATGAGGACTGGAGTTTTTTGGGAAACACTGCTATAGAGCATATACTATACTGTAAGAGTCAAGCTTTAGCATGGTCCTGTATGTGTCAAGCTGTACTGTTTGTCCGGTGGTTGTGGTCACACTTAGTTTCTGTGATTTTTACCAAATATGTCTAAAATATATTCCCATTTCTGTTGTGCCGGTTGAGCTTTAGCATATGTGAAGGTACTATATGTAGACTTATCTAGTGTATCATATTTTCTTCACTATATTAAAAAGCATAGTTCAGTTTGCGAACAGTGTATAACAATGGCGGTCAACTCAAGATGTGTCTATCCGAGATAACTATATCTGAATTTGTACTATGATGACTAAGTTCTTTTTTACCTAAATAATATATTAATCTTATATAACTGTAGGTCTGGAGTGAGAAGCTCTTGATGTGCTTGTTTATTCTAAGGCACCATTGTATGGGGGAAGTTTTTCTCAGAAGCACAATGAACCCTTATGTTTTTCGGACAAATGAAATGATTTCAGCAGGTGAATAGAGGGCAGAAGAGCAGTTTTTCCTTGTTCTGTTTGGGGTATATTTGCCTTCATGAAGAGAATAGCAGCAATAGGATTTTTTCCCTTTGAATGAACGTCTTTTAGCCTTCGTACCTTGAGGGCTTAAAGGGAAGCTGGATCTAATGTCAATAGAGTCAACAGTATAAGTCCTTAGAGAGCAGTGAGGAGCTTGTGGATAGTCTCAAGTGGATGTGCGCTCAGAACACTGTTTCCACAGGTTACATTAACAGTCTGAGAGTGATGCCCGGTTATGACTTATGACCCCTGCAACCTTACTCATTGAGGATCTGAAGCTTATATAACCATGACTTCTACAAAATGGAGAGGAGCTTTGTACATAAAAAAGAAAAGCGAGCACAAGAATGATGTAGCGTTACTAAGAAAGGAATTAATTTCCTCCTTTGCCGTTACTAAGAAAGGAATTCATTTCCTCTGTTGCGTAACAGAAAAGGTCAGAAAACCCTTATATTTGCTTACTAAAAGGAATATAGAACATTTTGAGAACTGAAATGTTAAAGCTCATTTTCCCCGACAATTTAAAAATAAGTAATAACTACAAACTGCAAGCTAATTGATAAATGTCTAGTAGAAGTGGGCGAATCTTTTGAAAATCTAATTCGCCAGCTTCAACATTTTTTTTATTTACGATGAATTGGTTCAACCTGAATCGAATTTGCTGCAAAGCTTACCATTGCCCTAAAAAGACATGTATGGCACTCTGAGGTCTCCTAGGGCTCTATCCAACCCCTTCCAAGATCTTTAACACAACTGTAGACTTAGTAATGTCATAGTGACCTTAACATATATGGCTATACGTAAACAGATGGTAACCAATAGTAACCAACAGTTTATTTAATGACACATTGCACTGTTAGACATTTTATGTTTTTTTTAAATTAAAAGCGTTCCAAAAATTAGCCCTTTTTGGGGTCAAATGTCTGCTATGTCTGTGTTTATACTCATGTAACTGGAAAGCGCTGCGGAATATGTTAGCGCTATATAAAAATAAAGATTATTATTATTATGTGGTGTATTGTGAAGAAGCCATGGATTTTTGACAATCCGTTGTCCAAAAATTATCCCCTTTCTGGAAAGTTGCAACAGGTTTGATGTTTGCAAATTGAAGATGCATTGACTTGGCTTTTTTAGAATTTAAAATATTATTGGAACATAACTGCCATATAATTATTTGTTCAGAAATCAATGGTACACATGAAAATAACATACTTTGTAATAAATGTTAGAGAAATCTACTTCTTTCTCCTTGTGAGCTCAAACAAAAACTTATCAATGGTTGAGGAAAAACATGTAACCTTCTAAAAACAGTATATTTTTATTAATATTAATTAAAAACACCATTACCCGTGTCGTGTGGATATGATATGAAAATGATATTAAGGCGGAAGGATCAGCACCGTATTATTAAAAATTCAAAAATTGGCAGGAGTCATTCACTTTCATTAATACAGCTAAACAACAATATTCTTATGGCTCTCTATTCTTTGCCTGAACTGATACTGCCTATCTCGGAGGTTGGCACCCTAGTATAGGCGGATTGGCGCCCCCGCTCGTCAACGGCTGTCCCTCGCTCTTTCCATTATATCTTGATGTCATGAGCTAAAACAGAGAGTAGGTGACAATGATAATACATAGATCTTTCTAACAAATGAAGTATTAAACAAAAGACTTATCATTGATTACAGAAACTGCCTCAACGCCTTTCCCCGTTCATTCAGTTCATCAGAAAGCTTGGTGTATGGATGATAAAGATGATAGCTGCAAGTTCATGATAAGCAGTCACAAGCTAAGATGGTTTATCTCAGCAATGAAAAAAATCTGTCAGTACAGATTTTACTCATGAATTAAGAATGAAAGAACAATCCAGGAGGACAAAGAAGCTGATGTGAAAAAAGCCACCAAAGATCCAGGCTTCATTTGAATAGCAGGAAAATGTATTTAGAATAAAAGTTACAATTAAATTCTATATATATAAAAATGAGTGTATATGTGTGTGTATCAAGCCACGCCCACTCCACATAGCCCGCCCACTCCACATTGCCACACTCACTCCACACACAAAGTCCCGTATAATAAATATCTAATATATATATTTCATAGGCACATTTTCTTGACCACAACAGGTTACACTGCCTGTGTTGCCCATAGCAACCAATCACTAAGCATCTTTCATTTCACCAGAGCTGTTTAAAAGATGAAAGCTGAGCTGTGATTGGTTGCTATGAGCAACAGTTTTCCCACTCCACAACACCTCAGCAGACACTGACCGGGTGGGAGAAATCTAGCAACCCCGGGAACATATGCTCCCAGCCATTGTCTGCCCCCCAGAAAGGAGCAGAGAGCACATGACAGAAATGAATCACCTCCTCCTCTATTACTGCCGGGCTGTATTGTTACCGGCGTTGAAAATCACATCATCAGAGGCCGCACACAGAGCCACACTGCCAGGTTACATAACAGCACATCTATGGGAACTCCCTGCTCAGCACCACCTGGTTCAGGACTGTGGGATGGAGGATATGTGATGGGTATATGAGCACAGGACTATGGCATGGAGGATGTGTCATGGGTATATGGCCATGGGACTATGGGATGGAGGATATGTATGATGGGTTTATGGGCACAGGGCTATGTGATAGAGGATATGTGATGGGTATATGGGCATGGGACTATGGGATGGAGGATGTGTGATGGGTAAATGGGCACAGGACTATGGGATGGAGGATATGTATGTTAGGCGCCGGAATTCTCCCTCTGCAAAGGATGGATCCCAAACCTTGTCTTCTCCTGCGGTCTCCCATTCAGTCTCGACCACAGTACATGCTGCTCAGCAAAGATGTCAGTCTCAGCGTGTTGTTACCGCTGTTTCTCCAGGTTCAGCAATGGTATCGAACAATAGACAGCGGAGAGCAGTCATTCCTGAGGCTAAGTCCAGGATTCGCGTGACTGAGCATGCTCGTGAGGTGGCGACCTCTCATTGATGGTCGGTCGTCAGCTGCTCAGGTCCTGTGCCGGCTCAGGTTTGGCCCGTGAGCAAGGTCCTGTCTGACTGGACTTAGGCGCAGTCTATAAAAGAATCTTTGGGGCTACCATCGGCATGCTAAGATCACTTTCATTTGTGTTGTGTGTTGGTGGAACAGTTACCACCCTGTATGCATGTGTGCTGCTTTTGGCACTGCTAATGTGTTTACCATCAGGCAGTGTAGGGTGGGAACTCCCGCTTGAGCCTAGCACCTGCACCGGGTGACGGCATCGCATGTGCAAGTTTCACAGACCATGTGACAGAGCAGGCTCAATCACCAGCATAGTTGGGGGTGAGTTATAGGGACCCCATGAGAATTCAGGATCACTCGCTGCAAGCGTCCACCATTGTACACTAGCTGCGGTACCTCCATCTCCGCACGATGGACCCTGGGTTTCAATTGCACCTTCCTTTAATTTATATTCGGTGCAATTCGCCGACCCTAACAATGTATGATGGGTATTTGGGCATGGGACTATGGGATGGAGGATGTGTGATTGGTATATGGGCACTAGACTATGGGATGGAGGATGTGTATGATGGGTATATGGGCACAGGTCTATGAGATGGAGGATATGTATGATGGGTATATGGGCACAGGACTATGGGATGAAGGATGTGTGATGGGTACATAGGCACTGGAATATGGGATGTAGGATGTGTCATGGGTATATGGGCACTGAACTATGGGATGGAGGATATGTATGATGGCTATATGGGCACGGGACTATGGTATTAAAGGATATGTATGATGGGTATATGGGCATGGGACTATGGGATGGAGAATGTGTGATGGGTATATGGGTACTGGACTATGGGAAGGAGGACATGTGTGATGGGTATATGGGCACGGGACTATGGGATGGAGGATATGTATGATGGCTATATGGGCACGGGACTATGGTATTAAAGGATATGTATGATGGGTATATGGGCATGGGACTATGGGATGGAGAATGTGTGATGGGTATATGGGTACTGGACTATGGGAAGGAGGACATGTGTGATGGGTATATGGGCACGGGACTATGGGATGGAGGATATGTATGATGGGTACCGTATTTTTCAGACTATAAGACGCACTTTTTTTCCTCCAAATTTGGGAGGAAAATGTGGTTGAGTCTTATGGTCATAATGTAACGTGGGGAGGGGGGCAGGGGGCAGCGGTGGAGTGGGATTCCAGGAGGCAGGAAAATATCCCCTCTGCTGCAGGAAACCGGAGCTGGGGAAACCACTGGTCCCGATACTTAAGTGCAGTGAATATTCATTAGCTGCTTCCCCGCCCACCTGTCAGCTGAACAGTGAGTGGGGAGAAGCAAATGATAGAGCCAAGTGGTTTCCCCAGCGCTGGATTCCTGCAGCAGCTGGGGAGATCTGTGTCCGAAGTAGAAGGAGGTGGCAGGAGCAGAGTACAGCAGAAAAGATTGCATACCTGACAGCCTGGGGGCTGTGCTGATGCAAGGCTGAATGCTCCTGTGGAGGACCTGTGATGAGGTCATGAAGAGGGCAGGCTAGAGCATCACATGAAAACACAAAGCCCTGCCTCTTTATGATGTCATCACAGCTCCTGCAGACACACTGTACAGGAAAGAATTAATTAAAAGGTTAGTAATTACAGCACATAAAAAGCACTCTGCCATCCTGTGGTGGACTATTACTCCCTTCATGCCATAGGATCTGCAGGACATGCTGAGAGTTATAGTTCTCCCATGGGATCTTAAAGAAGCACTCCAGTGTTATTTTTCAGTGCTGGAGTGGTGCTTTAAATATAAGCCCAGTGCCACCATTCTTATACTCACCCTCCAGCGTCTTCACATAGTACTTTACAGACACCACACTGGCCCCGCAGCACCATCTCCTACCCGTAGCTTCCAACATAATAACATACTATTATATATAATAACACCATATATAGTAGTATGTTATTTATGTTATTAAATATTTTACCACATTTTTTGCTTCAAATATATTTTTCCCTATTTCCACCTCTAAAACATGGGTGCGCCTGTTAAGGGCCTGCGGAACACACCTAATAGATATTAAGGAGAGGTGCGTTCGCAGCCCGGAGTCCACCGTGCAGGCAGAGCCTGCTGCTAGTAAGATGGCGTAAATAGGCAGTATGAGCGAACTTTGTTATCCCGCAGTCGCAGATGTAAACGCCATAGCACTATATGACGATATAAGCGGACTCTGTTAATTCACAGAGCCGCTGTAACAAAGACTGTGTCCTGTTAGACTCACAGGGAACACAGATGACTGCTAAGCGGATTGCAGTCTGTGGTCATGCAATCAGAACCCAAGCAGTAATCTCCTCACCGGAGTAGACGGTATTCTAATGGTGTTTCCAGCTGAGCCCTGAACACTTGCATACAATCTCCTCACCGGAGGTGCCGGTATTCTAGGGGCTTATTTCAGCCAGACCTAACCACATGCATACATGATCACACTGGTGAAAGCATGTAACAGATTTGATACTAGCGCATGGCCGTGCAGTAAGGACAGTCTTTTATAGCAGCCACGAGAAAAAGACCTTCCAGGAAGGACCAATGGGAAGCTGCTTCAGAACATCAACAGCCACAGGACCTTCCTGAATGACCAATAGGAGTGGCAGCTGTATCTGAGCATGTGACCCCTGATCTCCAATGGGAGATCTTGCTCTGGGCATGCTCAGATGAAGCAACAAAGTACTTAGTCCTAAAGACGTCTGCTCGCCGCTGACCAGTACTGGCTACAATAGCAGAACCTGAAGAAGCAGCAGCAAGTCTCACAGTATTAGACCGGGCGAGACGCTGGGACCGACGTCTTTGCTGAGCAGGCTCCATTGCGGCTGGAGATGGATGGGGGACTGCAGCGGGACAGGTTCCAGACTCCCCTTGTGCAGCAGCAGGAACTTGAACCCTAACATTACCCCCCCTCCTAGGGCCCCCCTTCTTTGGGCCTCGCTGCGCTCAAAGGCAGCGATGAGCTGCGGAGTGTAAAAATGCTCGGCACGCTCCCAGGATCTATCCTCAGGCCCATAACCCTCCAATCCACCAAATAAAATTTTTTGCCTCGTACCACCTTGCACCCAACAATGGCGTTACACCTCATGATTGTCGGTAGATGAACCCGACGTCCCGGCAGATGACTCGGAAAACCAGGAAATGGCCACGGGTTTCAGGAGGGACACGTGAAAGGTGTCGGTAATACCAAAGCGAGGCGGAAGGGCTAGGCGGTAAACCACCAGGTTCACCTGCTCAAGAACTTAAAAGGGACCAAAAAAGTGAGGTGTCAACTTGGTGGACTCTACACGTAGCCTGATGTTTCGGGCAGAGAGCCACACTAGGTTACCCGGAGCAAATGTAGGAGCGGGGCGCCGATGGCATGGGCCGAAGACCTCATCCTCTCTTTGGAGGCCTGAATGGCATCCTGGGTGCGGTCCCAAATGTCCCGTGCCTCCACAGCCCAGTCTGCCACCCTGGAATCGGCGGAAAACATGGGCATGGGCACTAGTACCCGTGGATGCTGACCGTAGTTCAGGAGGAATGGGGTCTGTCCGGTGGAGTCAACCACAGCATTATTTAGAGCGAACTCAGCCCACGGTAGCAAGGATGCCCAGTCATCCTGCCTGGCAGAGACAAAATGTTGCAAGTATGTGACCAAGGTCTGGTTGGCCCTCTCTACCAACCCATTTGTCTCGGGATGGTATGCAGAGGAGAGATTCAACTCAATGCTGAGTAAACGACACAGCTTTCTCCAGTACCAAGACGCAAACTGGGGACCTCGATCACTGACAATTTTGTCTGGCATACCGTGTAGGCGGAAAATATGCCTAATGAATAATGCTGCCAAGGCCCGTGCAGACGGTAACCGTGGTAAGGGCACCAAGTGCACCATTTTAGAGTAGAGGTCGGTTATCACCCAGATGATGTTGCAGCCCCGGGACTTTGGTAAGCCCACAACAAAATCCATCCCGACCATCTCCCAGGGCCTGTCTGCCACCGGCAAAGGGAAAAGTAGCCCAACTGGCCGTTGTCGAGGGGATTTAGTCTTGGCGCAGGAGACGCACGCCTGACCATACTCCCTGACATCACGGGCCATCTGCGGCCACCTGTCTGTCCTCGCCAGCAACTCAGAAGTCCTTTTTGTCCCAAAATGTCCACCCACTCTGGACGAATGTGCCCAAGTGAGTATGTCCGGTCACAAATTGGTGGGCACAAAAGTCTTGCCCGGAGGCACAGACTCAAGCGAAACCGGAGCCACCGTTCTTAGGCTGTCTGTGGGGACAATAAGCCGAGGCTCCTCCTCTACCTCCTCAGAGGACACCACAGAGCGAGATAGAGCGTCGGCGCGAATGTTTTTCTCACCGGAGAGGAAATGGAGGGTGAAATGGAACCAGGAGAAGAACAGGGACCATCTGGCCTGACGAGAATTTAGCCGCTGGGAGGTCTGTAAATAGACCAAATTTTTGTGGTCAGTGAAAACTTGAAAGGGAAAGCGAGCTCCCTCCAGGAGATGTCTCCACTCGGAAAAGGCCAACTTCATGGCTAGCAACTCCCTATCCCCAATGGAATAATTCCTCTCCGCTGGTGTGAAGGTCTTGGAAAAGAAGAAACAAGGATGTTTCCGACCTTGAGCATCCTTTTGAAAAAGGACTGCTCCAGCACCAATGGGCGAGGCATCAACCTCCAATACAAAAGGCTTATCAACCTCGGGGCGATGTAAGATGGCAGCGCTAGCAAAATGGGACTTAATTGAAGTAAAGGCCTTGGAGACCTCCTCTAACCACAATTTGGGATTGGCTCCCTTCTTGGTGAGGGCTACCAAGGGAGTTACCAAAGTGGAGAAGTGGGGAATGAATTGGCGATAGTAATTAATGAACCCCATAAAGCGCTGCACCGCTTTAAGAGAATGGGGTTCTTGCCAATCCATCACAGCCTGTAGTTTGGCAGGATCCGTAGCCAATCCCTGGGCGGAGATGATATAGCCCAGGAAAGGTAAAGACTCCTGCTCAAACATGCATTTCTCCAACTTTGCATAGAGGGAGTTCGCCCGTAACAGGTCGAAGACTTTGCAGACATCCCTCCGGTGAGAGTCAATATCTGGAGAAAAGATGAGAATATCATCAAGATAGACTACTACAGAGGTGGAAAGCATATCCCGGAAGATGTCATTGACAAAGTCTTGGAAAACGGCTGGGGCATTACAGAGCTCGAAGGGCATCACCAGGTATTCATAATGCCCATCCCTGGTATTAAAAGCCGTCTTCCTTTCGTCCCCTTCACGGATGCAAATCAGGATATAAGCACCACGCAGATCAAATTTAGTAAATACCCTTGCTCCCCGGAGCCTATCAAAGAGCTCAGAAATCAGGGGCAACGAGTACTTATTCTTAACGGTGATGGGGTTAAGACCTCTGTAATCTATACACGGACGTAATTCTCCACTCTTCTTCTGCACGAAGAAGAACCCCGCTCCTGCTGGTGACACCGACTTCCTAATAAACCCTCTTGCCAGATTCTCCTGGATATATTGAGACATAGCCTCTGTCTCAGGAAGAGAGAGGGGATAGACCCTTCCCCGAGGAGGTTCTGCTCCAGACAAGAGGTCAATAGGACAGTCGTAGGGACGATGGGGCAGCAGAGTCTCCGCAGCCTTTTTAGAGAACACGTCTGCATATGACTGATAGCACTTGGGAAGAGGAGAAAGATCTGCGAGTATCTCTGTAGTGGTAACCTGAATGCACTCCCTGACACATCTGTCCTTACATGACTCACTCCAACCCAGTTTCCCACCGGAGGTCCACTCAATATGAGGGGAGTGGGAACGGAGCCAGGGTACTCCCAGTAGGATTTCGTCTATTCCCTCGGGAAGGACGAGAAGGGAAATAATTTCCTGATGGGAAGGGGGTACACACAAAGTAAAAGGGACAGTCTGATGTGTAATTGGCGAGGGTAATGTCAACCCATTCACTACCCGGACAGTCACTGGTTTGTCGAGCGCTACCAGATGTATTGCGTGGCGACGAGCAAAGGTAGATGACATGAAATTCCCCTCTGCTCTTGAGTCCACACAAAGCTCGACTGTAAGTGTGGAAGAGTCTACAGTGACTGTCCCTTTAAATGTCATCTTGGAGGAAAATGCCGCTGTCTCTAGTGAACCTCCTCCCAGGGCCACTAGACGCGATCACTTCCCGATCGCTCTGGACATTTGTTAGCATAGTGTCCTGTCTGCTGACAAAGGTTAACGGCCCGAGACTTAGGTCCTGGACGAGGAACCTCTGTGGCCTTTTAGGGTTCTGACGCCAGATCGGGGGATTCGAGAGGTTTGGCAAAGGTGGGAGCCAACCGAATCCTCTGCCTACACTGGGCCCGCTCCAACCTCCGCTCGTGAAAATGGATGTCGATGCGGGTAGATATGGAGATAAGCTTCTCCAGTGTGGCGGGAATCTCCCTAGTAGCCAAAGCGTTTTTAACATGGTCAGCCTGTCCTCGCCAGTAGACTGGAATGATAACTTTATCCAACCAGTCTAGCTCTGAGGCCAGAGTCAGAAACTGGGCGGAAAACTGACTGACCAAAGACGAACCCTGTGCCGATGCCAGCAGTTAGAGAGCCGTATCGTGGGTGACCTGAGGTCCTAAAAAGACCTTTTTAAGAGCCTCCAGGAAACGAGGAGCACTCCGCTCCACATGATCGTCGCGCTCCCACAGCGGCATTGCCCACTCCAACGCTCTGCCCTAGAGTAGAGACAGTACAAAACCCACTTGTGCCCGATCCGTGGGGAAACGTGCAGCCAGAAGCTCGAGCTGTATAGAGCACTGAATCACGAATCCCCGACATTGCTTGCTGTCACAGGCAAACTTGTCAGGAAGCGGGAGGTGGGATAATGTAGGGGCAGATGTGGCAGAGGACAAACTGGCTGCAGCTACGCTAGCAGCCTGAACAGCGACTGCGGTAACATCCACAGCTGAGGTTGTATGCTCAAGAGCCGCCAACCTACCCTCCAGCTGCTGGATGTACTGCGGTAGACGCTGGTCATCTGCCATTTTATTAGCCAGACCCTGGCGCTAGTATTATGTTAAGGGCCTGCGGAAGGCACCTAATAGATATTAAGGAGAGGTGCGTTCGCAGCCCGGGTTCCACCGTGCAGGCAGAGCCTGCTGCTAGTAAGATGGCGTAAATAGGCAGTATGAGCGAACCCTGTTATCCCGCAGAGTCGCAGATGTAAATGCCGTAGCACTATATGGCGATATAAGCGGACTCTGTTAATTCACAGAGCCGCTGTAACAAAGACTGTGTCCTGTTAGACTCACAGGGAACACAGATGACTGCTAAGCGGATTGCAGTCAGTGGTCATGCAATCAGAACCCAATCAGTAATTTTCTCACCGGAGTAGCCGGTATTCTAATGACGTTTGTAGCCGAGCCCTGAACATGTGCATACAATCTCCTCACTGGAGGTGCCGGTATTCTAGGGAATTATTTCAGCCAGACCTAACCACATGCATACATGACCACACTGGTGCAAGCACGTAACAGATTTGATACTAGCTCACGGTTGTGCGGTAAGGACAGCCTTTTATAGCAGCCACGAGAAAAAGACCTTCCAGAAAGGACCAATGGGAAGCTGCTTCAGAACATCAACAGCCACAGGACCTTCCTGAAGGACCAATAGGAGCTGCTGCAGTACCTGAGCATGTGACCCCTGATCTCCAATGAGAGATCTTACTCTGGGCATGCTCAGAAGGGTAAAACAAGGTCCACCAGGAAGGTCCTGAAACCACTTGTGTTCTGGAGCAGTTTCCTATTGGTCCTCATCTGGCAGGTCCTGTAGTTGCTACTATAAAAGGGTGGCATGGTCGTGCCGCCATGCGCTAGTATCAATTACATTATGTGCTTTGCGCCAGGGTGATCTTGCACGCATATGTTAGGGCTCGGCTGAAATAAGCCCCTAGAATACCGGCACCTCCGGTGAGGAGATTGTATGCACGTGAAGCCCCTAGAATACCGGCTTCTCCGGTGAGGAGATTGTCTGATTTCATTGCTGATTGCGTTACTATGGACTGCTGTGCTCTCTGTGCATACCGGTGGAGTTAACAGGACACAGTCCATATTTCTGTGTTTCTACCTTAGCACTCCGTGGCGTAACAGAGTTCGCTTATACCGCCATATAGGGCCACAGTGTCCATAGTTGAGACTCTGTGAAGTAACAGAGTTCGCCATACCGCCATCCTACTAGCAGCAGGCTCTGCCTGCACGGTGGACCCCAGGCTGAGAACGCACTTATTATTTATATTCATTTTGTGCGTTCCGCCAGCCCTAAAATAATATTAACGCCAGGGTCTGGCTAGTAAAATGATGGACGATCAGTGTCTACTGCAGGACATCCAGCAGCTGGAGGGTAGGTTGGCGGCTCTTGAGCGCACAACCTCAGCTGTGGATGCTACCGCAGACGCTGTTCAGGCTGCTAGCTTGGCTGCAGCCAGTGTGTCCACTGCCACCTCTGTCCCCACATTATCCAACCTCCCACTTCCAGACAAGTTTGCTGGTGACAGCAAGCAATGTCGGGGATTCGTGAGTCAGTGCTCTATGCAACTCGAGCTTCTGGCTGCAGGTTTCCCCATGGATCGGGCACAAGTGGGCTTTGTAATATCTCTTCTGTCGGGCAGAGCATTGGAGTGGGCCACCCCGCTGTGGGAGCGTGACGACCGTGTGGTGCGGAGTGCTCCTCTATTTCAGGGAGATTCCCGCCACACTGGAGAAGCTTATCGCCTTATCTACCCTCATCGACCTCCGTTTTCACGAGCGGAGGTTGGAGCGGTCCCAGTGTAGGCAGAGGTTCAGGCTGGCTCCCACCTTAACCAGACCTCTTGAATCTTTCAGCCAGGCGCCCGACTCCCATAAGTCCATGGAGGTTTCTCGAGCAGGACCTAAGTCCCGGCCGCTCGAATACCCATGGTCTGTAACATCTGCCAGCAGTTAGGACATTATGCCAACAAATGTCCACAGCGGTCGGGAAAACGGTCACGTCTAGTGATCTTGGGAGGAGGTTCACTAGCCACTGCGGCATTTTCCACCAAGTTGTCCTTTAAGGGGACAATTACTGTAGGTCCATCCACTCTCACCGCCAAGCTCTGTGTGGATTCTGGAGCTGAGGGGAATTTCATGTCCTCTGCCTTTGCTCTATGCCACACTATACCTCTGGTGATGCTCGCCAAACCGGTAACTGTGCGTGTAGTGAATGGATCGACTCTGCCCTCACAAATCACCCACCAGACTATCCCTCTCACGTTGTCTATGTCCCCTTCCCATCAGGAGAGTATTTCCTTTCTTGTCCTGCCCGAGGGAATAGACGAGTTGTTGCTGGGAGTACCTTGGCTCCGTCACCACTCTCCGCATATTGAGTGGTCCTCTGGGAGGATACTGGGTTGGGGTGATTCATGTAGAGCCAGGTGTGTCAGGGAGTGCGTTCAGGTCACCACCACAGAGATACCCGTAGATCTCACTTCTCTCCCCCAGTGTTATTGGTCATATGCAGACGTTTTCTCCAAGAAGGCGGCGGAGACTCTTCTGCCTCATCGCCCCTACAACTGTCCTATTGATCTCTTGTCTGGAGCAGAACCTCCTCGGGGAAGAGTCTATCCCCTCTCGCTTCCTTAGATGGAGGCCATGTCCCAGTATATTCAGGAGAATTTGGCAAGAGGGTTCATTAGGAAGTCGGTGTCACCAGCAGGGGTGGGGTTCTTCTTCGTGCAATAGAAGAATGGAGAATTACGTCCATGTATTGACTACAGGGGTTTTAACGCAATCACGTCAAGAATAAGTACCCGTTGCCCCTAATCTCTGAGCTCTTTGATAGGCTCCGAGGAGCAAGGGTATTTACCAAGCTAGATCTACGTGGTGCCTATAACCTAATTTGCATCTGTGAGGGGGACGAGTGGAAGACAGCTTTTAATACCAGGGATGGGCATTATGAATACCTGGTGATACCCTTCGGGCTCTGTAATGCTCCCGCTGTTTTCCAAGACTTTGTTAATGACATCTTCCGGGATATGCTTCCAACCTCTGTAGTAGTCTATCTGGATGATATTCTCATCTTTTCACCAGATATAGACTCTCACCGGAGGGATGTCAACAAAGTCTTCGACCTCTTACGGGCAAACTCCATCTATGCCAAGCAGGAGAAATGTGTGTTTGAGCAGGAGTCCTTACCTTTCCTGGGCTATATCATCTCCGCCCAGGGATTGGCTATGGATCCTGCCAAACTACAGGCTGTAATGGACTGGCTAGAACCCCATTCTCTTAAAGCGGTGCAGCGCTTTATGGGGTTCATTAATTATTATCGTCAGTTCATCCCCCATTTCTCGACTTTGGTAGCTCCCTTGGTAGCCCTCACCAAGAAGGGAGCAAATCCCAAGTTGTGGTCTGAGGAGGTCTCCAAGGCGTTCTCTTCCATCAAGTCGCATTTTGCCAGTGCTCCCATATTACATCGCCCTGATGTTGATAAGCCATTTATTTTAGAGGTGGACGCCTCTTCTGTTGATGCTGGAGCAGTCCCTTATCAAAAGGATGCTCAAGGTCGGAAGCATCCCTGCTTCTTCTTTTCTAAGACCTTTACACCAGCAGAGAGGAATTATTCCATCTGGGACAGGGAGTTGCTGGCTATGAAGTTGGCCTTCTCTGAGTGGAGACATTTTCTGGAGGGGGCTCGTTTTCCCTTCCAAGTCTTCACCGACCACAAGAACTTGGTATATTTGCAAACGGCTCAGCGGCTAAATTCTCGCCTGGTCAGATGGTCCCTATTCTTCTCTCGGTTTCACTTCACCCTCCATTTTCTCTCCGGTGAGAAGAATGTTCAGGCCGACGCTCTCTCTCGCTCCTTAGTGTCATCAGAGGAGGAGGATGAGGAGCCTCGGCTTATTGTCCCTGAAGAGAGCCTGAGAACTGTAGCCCCGGTTTCACTAGAGTCTGTGCCTCCGGGCAAGACTTTTGTGCCCACTAATTTGCGACCGGAGGTACTCTCTTGGGCACACTCGTCCAGAGTGGGTGGACACTTTGGGGCAAAGAGGACAACAGAATTATTGGCGAGGACATACTGGTGGCCACATATGGCCCGTGACGTCAGGGAATATGTTCAGGCGTGTGTCTCCTGCGCCCGTAACAAGTCCTCTCGACAACGGCCAGTTGGGTTACTTTTTCCTTTACCGGTGGCAGACAGGCCCTGGGAGATGGTCGGGATGGACTTTGTGGTGGGCTTACCCAAGTTTCGGGGTTGCACTATCATTTGGGTGATCACCAACCACTTCTCCAAAATGATGCACTTAGTGCCGCTACCCCGGTTACCTACTGCATGGGCCTTGGCAGCATTATTTATTAGACACATCTTCCGTCTACACGGTATGCCAGACAAGATTGTCAGCGATCGAGGACCCCAATTTGCGTCTCGGTTCTGGAGAGAGTTGTGTCATCTACTCTGTATTGAGTTAAACCTCTCCTCTGCATATCATCCCGAGACGAATGGGTTGGTAGAGAGGGCCAACCAGACCATGGTCACATACTTGCGACATTTTGTCTCTGCCAGGCAGGATGACTGGGCATCCTTGCTCCCGTGGGCGGAGTTCACGCTATACAATGCTGTGGCTGACTCCACCGGACAAACCCCATTCCTCTTAAATTACGGCCAGCATCCGCGGGTACCGGTGCCCATGCCCGTGGCTTCCGCCGACTAAAGGGTGGTAGACTGGACTGTGGAGGCACGGGACATATGGGACCGCACCCAGGATGCCATTCAGGCTTCCAAGGAAAGGATGAGGTCTTCTGCCGATGGCCATTGGCGTCCCGCTCCGACATTTGCTCCTGGCGACCTAGTGTGGCTCTCCGCCCAAAACATCAGGCTACGGGTGGAATCCACTAAGTTAGCACCCTGCTATTTGGGTCCCTTCAAGGTTCTCGAGCAAGTGAACCCTGTGGTTTACCGTTTGGCCCTTCCGCCTCGCCTTGGTATCTCCGACACCTTCCATGTGTCCCTCCTAAAACCCGTGGTCATCTCCCGGTTGCCTGAGTCATCTGCCAGGACTTCGGGTTCGTCTACGGACGATTACGAGGTGAACGCCATTGTAGGGTGCAAGGTGGTACGGGGCAAAAAATTTTTTTGGATGGATTATGGGCCTAAGGATAGGTCCTGGGAGCCTGCCGAACATATTCATGCTCCCAGCTCATCGCTGCCTTTGAATGTAGCGAGGCCCAAAGAAGGGGGGGCCCTAGGATGGGGGGTAATGTTAGGGGTCGAGTTCCCACTTCTGCACAAGGGGAATCTCGAGCCGTCCCTGCTGCAGTCTCCCATCCGTCTCCGGCCGCAGTGGACTCTGCACAGCTTAAACGTCGATCCCAGCATCTCACCCAGTCTAACATTGTGCAGAGGATTACTGCTGCTCCTCCAGGCTCTGCTATTGAAGCCAGTACTGGTTAGCGGCGAGCAGACGTCTTTAGGACAAAGTCCTTGCTTTACCCTTCTGAGCATGCCCAGAGTAAGATCTCTCATTGGAGATCAGGGGTCACATGCTCAGGTACTGCAGCAGCTCCTATTGGTCCACCAGGAAGGTCCTGAAACCACTTGTGTTCTGGAGCAGTTTCCTATTGGTCCTTATCTGGCAGGTCCTGTAGTTGCTACTATAAAAGGGTGGCATGGTCGTGTCGCCATGCGCTAGTATCAATCACATTATGTGCTTTGCGCCAGGGTGATCTTGCATGCATGTGTTAGGGCTCGGCTGAAATAAGCCCCTAGAATACCAGCTTCTCCGGTGAGGAGATTGTCTGATTGCGTTGCTGATTGCTTTACTACGGACTGCTGTCCGCACAGCAGTTGTCTGTGTATACCTGTGGAGTTAACAGGACACAGTCCATATTTCTGCGTTTCTACCTTAACGACTCTGTGGCGTAACAGAGTTCGCTTATACCGCCATATAGGGCCACAGTGTCCATAGTTGCGACTCTGTGAAGTAACAGAGTTCGCCATACCGCCATCCTACTAGCAGCAGGCTCTGCCTGCACTGTGGACCCCGGTCTGCAAACGCACTTATTATTTATATTTATTTTGTGCGTTCCGCCAGCCCTAACAATGTATGATGGGTATATGGGCACAGGACTATGGGATGGAGGATGTGTATGATGGGTATATGGACACGGGAATATGGGATGAAGGATGTGTGATGGGTATATAGGCAGTGGACTATGGGATGGAGGATGTGTCATGGGAATATGGGCACTGGACTATGGGATGGAGGATATGTATGATGGGTATATGGTGTGAGAGAGTGAAGGGGTGCGTACTGGACGGGGTGTATATCTCGCCCAGGTTTCTTAGCTGGGTGGCATAAGGAATATAGGAATGAAGGTAGGATGGCAGTACGACGTTCACTCCACTCCCCATCCAGTACAGGCTTGCAGCTCAACCCTGAGTACACACAGCTGCCTAATTAAGCAGCCAGAAATAAGTGGTAGAGTTACACAGACAGGGCTCTCAGTCTGAATCTGGCTTCAGACATTGCTGGAGTCTCCTGCAAGCCCATCTCTGGTAATTATAAATTTGTGTTGTTGTGGCCAGGCTGCTAGAGCCTAGATCACGGTAGTGAGGTAACTGACTGTGTTTAGCTAGCAGCCTGACAGGCTTAGGATTTTATTTTATGGTTTGATTTATGTGTATTGCTGTGGACTTTCAATAAAACTGGTTGCGGCCAGTTTACACCAGTGCTGCTGTCTTAAATTGGACTCTTTATGCCACTCCGTCTACCCGAGACGGCGATCCCGGAGCTAAACCCTCTGAACAGTCTACAATGAGCACAGGACTATGGGATGGAGGATGTGTATGATGAGTATATGGGTATGGGACTATGGGATGGAGGATATGTATGATGGGTAGAGTTGAGCGAAACAGGTCGGCCAGATTCATAAGTAGCCGTTTTGCCAAGACCGATACCCGACCATAGCATGAGGTCGGCCAAGCGGTCGGCAAAACGAGCGCCAAAGTCAGATTTCCCAGAATGCTTTCAGGTGCCTTTTTTTCAGCCAATGAGCAAGGACGTTCACTGTGGGCAACGAGATGACATGTGCAGCGTCCACCACCATTGCAGAGAAGGGCATTGCAGTGATTGGCTTGCTTTGGGGGACGTCATAGTGTCTATGAAAGCCCTGACCGCCGACCTCATTTACTTCTGCCGATCTTAACAGTAGGGAGAGGTTGCTGTTTATCAGTAGGGAGAGAGTTAGGGCGGGAAAGAGAAGTTCTTATGTGCTTGTGCTGATAGCAATTGTGCTGTACAATTAGTGTGCAGTGACATGGGAGGATTTTCTTGTGTGCAGCAGCGCTGGTTATCAGGCAGCCTGATAGCTGCATTGCTGTGTGTACACTGCTGTGCAGACTGCTTTTTACACAGCACTAAGACTTTTATTCTTTTTTTCTGCACTGTTACCCAACGTTAATTTTTTCCCACACTGTATAGAGTTGTACGCTCCTCACACACTACCGTGTACCGGCTGGTATCACGGACAAATACATGCTGACTATCTGTGTGTGACTCTGGAAATAAATACGGAGATTTAAATTTTTCCCTACACTGTATATAGCTGTACGCTTCTGATACAGTACCACATTTTTGCTGTTTGTATTACGGTCAAATCCATACTGAGTGAGTGTCTGTGTCTGACTCTGGAAATATATACGGAGATTTAAATTTTACCCTACACTGTATACAGCTGTACGCTTCTGATACAGTACCGTATTTCTGCTGTTTGTATTACGGTCAAATCCATACTGAGAGAGCGTGTGTGTGTGACTCCGGAAATATATACGGAGATTTAAATTTTCCCCTACACCGTATACAGCTGTACGCTTCTGATACAGTACCATTTTTCTGCTTTTTTTATTACGGTCAAATCTATACTGAGAGAGCGTCTGTGTGTGACTCCGGAAATAAATACAGAGATTTAAATTTTCCCCTACACTGTATATAGCTGTACGCTTCTGATACAGTACCGTATTTCTGCTTTTTTTATTACGGTCAAATCCATACTGAGAGAGCGTCTATGTGTGACTCCGGAAATAAATACAGAGATTTAAATTATTCCCTTTACCGTATACAGCTGTACGCTTCTGATACAATACCGTATATCTGCATTTTTTATTACGGTCCAATCCATACCGAGAGAGCGTTTGTGTGTGACTCCGGAAATAAATACAGAGATTTAAATTTTTTCCTACACCGTATACAGCTGTATGCTTCTGATACAGTACCGTATTTCTGCTGTTTGTATTACAGTCAAATCCATACTGAGAAAGCATCTGTGTGTGACTCCGGAAATAAATACGGAGATTTAAAATTTCCCCTACACCGTATACAGCTGTCCGCTTCTGATACAGTACCGTATTTCTGCTCTTTGTATTATGGTCAAATCCATATGAAGAGAGCGTCTGTGTGTGATTTACAGAACTAAATACGGAAATTTAAAATTTCCCCCTACACCGTATACAGCTGTACGCTTCTGATACAGTACCGTATTTCTGCTGTTTGTATTACGGTCAAATCCATACTGAAAGAGCGTCTGTGTGTGACTCCGGAAATATGTAAGGAGATTTAACTTTTTCCCTACACCGTATACAGCTGTACGCTTCTGATACAGTACCGTATTTCTGCTTTTTTTTATTACAGTCAAATCCATACTGAGAGAGCGTCTGTGTGTGACTCCGGAAATATGTAAGGAGATTTAACTTTTTCCCTACACCGTATACAGCTGTACGCTTCTGATACAGTACCGTACTTCTGCATTTTTTTATTACAGTCAAATCCATACTGAGAGAGCGTGTGTGTGTGACTCCGGAAATATATACGGAGATTTAAATTTTTCCCTATACCGTATACAGCTGTCTTCTTCTGATACAGTACCGTTTTTCTGCTTTTTTTATTTCGGTCAAATCCATACTGAGAGAGCGTCTGTGTGTGACTTCGGAAATATATACGGAGATTTAAATTTTCCCCTACACCGTATACAGCTGTACTGTTATGTTTCGGTAGCTGAGGAGAAACTGCAAAAAAAAGCCAAAGTAGCAATACACCTGAGAGGCTGGAAACTATTGGATTGCAGTAACCTAAACTTACCGCCACACTAGAAGTAGCCGTGGAGCGTACCTACGATGATCCTAGACGCCTCGTCACAGCCGGAGAGATAGCTACACCTAAAGGCAGGAAGATGAATGCTATGTGCCCCGGAGCAGAATCCCCAAAGAAATAGGAAGCTCCCAAACATGTAATGGCGGTTAGACAAGAAGAAAACACGGACACAGACAGAAAATAGAATGAGCAAACGCTGGGGCCCAATCTGTCTAGATAGAAAAGTATAGGAAAGAATTCTGACTGCAACCCCAAAAAAACCCTGACAAAAATACCAACACTTCTGATTAACAAAAAACTTGAGATCACACAATCTCTACCACCTAAATCAGATCTCTGGTGTAACACACAGCAACACAGCAAATAAAAAGTGACAAAGGAACAAAGCAAAAATGCAAACACACAATGAGCACAATTCCAGCACAAGACTCCAAAAGGGGACCAGGCTGCAGTCCACTGCAAGCAGCAAACTAGCAGTGAAAATCCAACAGAGGAAAAAAAAAGCAAAACACTTATCTGAATGAGAGCAGGAAAGCAAGGTGTGCTCCAAGCAAAAGCAGGAGGAACAATTGATTACCGGCAAGGCTGCTGGGAACTCAGGTCACTTATATCATACCATTCAGAGCCAGCTGAAGACCGTTCAGTAATTAGTTCATTACCCTCAGGAACCACCGGAGGGAGCCCCAGCTCAGAAGTCGCCTCCAAGATATTCACAACATGTACACTTCTGATACAGTACCGTATTTCTGCTTTTTTTAATAAAGTCAAATCCATACAGAGAGAGCGTCTGTGTGTGACTCCGGAAATATGTAAGGAGATTTAACTTTTTCCCTACACCGTATACAGCTGTACGCTTCTGATACAGTACCGTACTTCTGCTTTTTTTATTGCAGTCAAATCCATACTGAGAGAGCGTGTGTGTGTGACTCCGGAAATATATATGGAGATTTAAATTTTCCCTATACCGTATACAGCTGTACGCTTCTGATACTGTACCGTTTTTCTGCTTTTTTTATTTCGGTCAAATCCATACTGAGAGAGCGTTTGTGTGTGACTTCGGAAATATATACGGAGATTTAAATTTTCCCCTACACCGTATACAGCTGTACTGTTATGTTTCGGTAGCTGAGGAGAAACTGCAAAAAAAAGCCAAAGTAGCAATACACCTGAGAGGCTGGAAACTATTGGATTGCAGTAACCTAAACTTACCGCCACACTAGAAGTAGCCGTGGAGCGTACCTACGGTGATCCTAGACACCTCGTCACAGCCGGAGAGATAGCTACACCTAAAGGCAGGAAGATGAATGCTATGTGCCCCGGAGCAGAATCCCCAAAGAAATAGGAAGCTCCCAAACATGTAATGGCGGTTAGACAAGAAGAAAACACGGACACAGACAGAAAATAGAATGAGCAAACGCTGGGGCCCAATCTGTCTAGATAGAAAAGTATAGGAAAGAATTCTGACTGCAACCCCAAAAAAACCCTGAAAAAAATACCAACACTTCTGATTAACAAAAAACCTGAGATCACACGATCTCTACCACCTAAATCAGATCTCTGGTGTAACACACAGCAACACAGCAAATAAAAAGTGACAAAGGAACAAAGCAAAAATGCAACACACAATGAGCACAATTGCAGCACAAGACTCCAAAAGGGGACCAGGCTGCAGTCCACTGCAAGCAGCAAACTAGCAGTGAAAATCCAACAGAGGAAAAAAAAAAGCAAAACACTTATCTGAATGAGAGCAGGAAAGCAAGGTGTGCTCCAAGCAAAAGCAGGAGGAACAATTGATTACCGGCAAGGCTGCTGGGAACTCAGGTCACTTATATCATACCATTCAGAGCCAGCTGAAGACCATTCAGTAATTAGTTCATTACCCTCAGCAACCACCGGAGGGAGCCCCAGCTCAGAAGTCGCCTCCAAGATATTCACAACATGTACACTTCTGATACAGTACCGTATTTCTGCTTTCTTTAATAAAGTCAAATCCATACAGAGAGAGCGTCTGTGTGTGACTCGGAAATATATACGGAGATTTAAATTTTTCCCTATACCGTATACAGCTGTACGCTTCTGATACTATACCGTTTTTCTGCTTTTTTTATTTCGGTCAAATCCATACTGAGAGAGCGTCTGTGTGTGACTTCGGAAATATATACGGAGATTTAAATTTTCCCCTACACCGTATACAGCTGTACTGTTATGTTTCGGTAGCTGAGGAGAAACTGCAAAAAAAAGCCAAAGTAGCAATACACCTGAGAGGCTGGAAACTATTGGATTGCAGTAACCTAAACTTACCGCCACACTAGAAGTAGCCGTGGAGCGTACCTACGGTGATCCTAGACACCTCGTCACAGCCGGAGAGATAGCTACACCTAAAGGCAGGAAGATGAATGCTATGTGCCCCGGAGCAGAATCTCCAAAGAAATAGGAAGCTCCCAAACATGTAATGGCGGTTAGACAAGAAGAAAACACGGACACAGACAGAAAATAGAATGAGCAAACGCTGGGGCCCAATCTGTCTAGATAGAAAAGTATTGGAAAGAATTCTGACTGCAACCCCAAAAAAACCCTGACAAAAATACCAACACTTCTGATTAACAAAAAACCTGAGATCACACGATCTCTACCACCTAAATCAGATCTCTGGTGTAACACACAGCAACACAGCAAATAAAAAGTGACAAAGGAACAAAGCAAAAATTCAAACACACAATGAGCACAATTGCAGCACAAGACTCCAAAAGGGGACCAGGCTGCAGTCCACTGCAAGCAGCAAACTAGCAGTGAAAATCCAACAGAGGAAAAAAAAAAGCAAAACACTTATCTGAATGAGAGCAGGAAAGCAAGGTGTGCTCCAAGCAAAAGCAGGAGGAACAATTGATTACCGGCAAGGCTGCTGGGAACTCAGGTCACTTATATCATACCATTCAGAGCCAGCTGAAGACCATTCAGTAATTAGTTCATTACCCTCAGCAACCACCGGAGGGAGCCCCAGCTCAGAAGTCGCCTCCAAGATATTCACAACATGTACACTTCTGATACAGTACCGTATTTCTGCTTTCTTTAATAAAGTCAAATCCATACAGAGAGAGCGTCTGTGTGTGACTCCGGAAATATGTAAGGAGATTTAACTTTTACCCTACACCGTATACAGCTGTACGCTTCTGATACAGTACCGTACTTCTGTTTTTTTTTATTACAGTCAAATCCATACTGAGAGAGCGTGTGTGTGTGACTCCGGAAATATATACGGAGATTTAAATTTTTCCCTATACCGTATACAGCTGTACGCTTCTGATACAGTACCGTACTTCTGTTTTTTTTATTACAGTCAAATCCATACTGAGAGAGCGTGTGTGTGTGACTCCGGAAATATATACGGAGATTTAAATTTTTCCCTATACCGTATACAGCTGTACGCTTCTGATACAGTACAGTTTTTCTGCTTTTTTTATTTCTGTCAAATCCATACTGAGAGAGCGTCTGTGTGTGACTTCGGAAATATATACGGAGATTTAAATTTTCCCTACACCGTATACAGCTGTACTGTTATGTTTCGGTAGCTGAGGAGAAACTGCAAAAAAAAGCCAAAGTAGCAATACACCAGAGAGGCTGGAAACTATTGGATTGCAGTAACCTAAACTTACCGCCACACTAGAAGAAGCCGTGGAGCGTACCTACGGTGATCCTAGACGCCTCGTCACAGCCGGAGAGATAGCTAAACCTAAAGGCAGGAAGATGATGCTATGTGCCCCGGAGCAGAATCCCCAAAGAAATAGGAAGCTCCCAAACATGTAATGGCGATTAGACAAGAAGAAAACACGGACACAGACAGAAAATAGAATGAGCAAACGCTGGGGCCCAATCTGTCTAGATAGAAAAGTATAGGAAAGAATTCTGACTGCAACCCCAAAAAAACCCTGACAAAAATACCAACACTTCTGATTAACAAAAAACTTGAGATCACACGATCTCTACCACCTAAATCAGATCTCTGGTGTAACACACAGCAACACAGCAAATAAAAAGTGACAAAGGAACAAAGCAAAAATGCAAACACACAATGAGCACAATTGCAGCACAATACTCCAAAAGGGGACCAGGCTGCAGTCCACTGCAAGCAGCAAACTAGCAGTGAAAATCCAACAGAGGAAAAAAAAAGCAAAACACTTATCTGAATGAGAGCAGGAAAGCAAGGTGTGCTCCAAGCAAAAGCAGGAGGAACAATTGATTACCAGCAAGGCTGCTGGGAACTCAGGTCACTTATATCATACCATTCAGAGCCAGCTGAAGGCCATTCAGTAATTAGTTCATTACCCTCAGCAACCACCGGAGGGAGCCCAAGCTCAGAAGTCGCCTCCAAGGTATTCACAACATGTACACTTCTGATACAGTACCGTATTTCTGCTTTCTTTAATAAAGTCAAATCCATACAGAGAGAGCGTCTGTGTGTGACTCCGCAAATAAATACTAAGGTTTAAATTTTCCCCTACACTGTATACAGCTGTACGCTTGTGATACAGTACCGTATATCTGCTCTTTGTATTATGGTCAAATCCATACTGAGAGAGCGTCTGTGTGTGACTCCGGAAATATATACGGAGATTTAAATTTTCCCCTACACCATAAACAGCTGTACGCTTCTGATACATTACCGTATTTCTGCTGTTTGTATTACGGTCAAATCCATACTGAGAGAGCATCTGTGTGTGACTTCGGAAATATATACGGAGATTATAATTTTTCCCTACACCGTATACAGCTGTACGCTTCTGATACAGTACTGTATTTCTGCTTTTTTTATTACAGTCAAATCCATACTGAGAGAGCGTCTGTGTGTGACTCCGGAAATAAATACGGAGATTTCAGTGATAACGGTCGTAATTTTGTGGCGGCCATAGCCTTGGCAAAACTCAGACACATACCTTGCCTGGCTCACACCTTGAACCTGGTAGTGCAGTGCTTCATAAATAATTATCCGGAGTTACCAGCCCTGCTCCATAAGTTGCGAAGACTGTGCTCGCACATCCATCGCTCGCCCGTAGACTCCAGTCGTATGCACAGGCTGCAGCGATCGCTCCACCTCCCCAAGCACCGCCTAATCATAGATGTTGCCTCAAGGTGGAACTCCATAGAGGCAGGCTGTAATGCATTTGTGGGAGGACACACGGGCAGGCAGTTTGAGGGCAGACATCGAGTTATCGGGTGTGCAGTGGTCAAAGCTGAAAGACCTTTGTAAAGTCCTTCAGTGTTTTGAGGACTGCACACGGCTGGTAAACGCAGATGACGCCATCATAAGCATGAGCATCCCACATATGCATCTGCTCATGCAAACTTTGATGCACATTAAGGATCAGGCGTCTGCATAGGAGGAGGAAGAGGAGGAGGAGGAGGGAAGCATTGATGACAGTCAGCTATTGTCTGCTCAGGGAACTGTCTTGGACGAGGTGGAGTAAGAAGAGGAGGAGGGGATGATTATTTTGGGGAGGAGGATGCTTCTCAGGGGGCAAGAGAAAATGTTGGCTTGCCAAGGTCAAGTACAGGGTTTGTGCATGACTGGAGGGATGTGGATTTGGCAGAAAGTGCTCCTCCACCCACCACTGGCAGTGCATCATTGACACCTGGAACTTTGGCCCACATGTGTGATTATGTCTTGCGGATCCAAGAAAGGGACCCTCGCATTGCCAAAATTATGAAGGATGATGACTACTGGTTGGCCAGCATCCTCGATCCATGCTATAAAGGCAAATTACAGAACATCATGCCACAGGAGAACCTAGAGCTAATATTGATGAACAAACAAGCAACTCTGGTAAACCGTTTGTTAGAGGCATTCCCAGCAAACAGCAGCGGTGCACGAGCCGTATTGGGCCAAATGGAAGAGGTGTTCATGGTGCACACAGCCGAAGTGGCGTTGGAGACAGGGGTTTCATGACCATGTTGTGTTCTGATTTTTCGAGTAACGCTCACACAACTGGTAATACTGAATCGATTGCAACAGACAGGAGACAGCAGTTGTCAACTATGGTTCAAAATTACCTCTCCTCCCCTATCGATGTTCTCCCTCACAGTTCATTCCCCTTTGACTACTGGGCCTGTAAACTGGACACCTGACCTGAATTTGCACAATATGCCTTACAGGAGCTTGCTTTCCATGCTGGTAGTGTGCTATCAGAAAGAGTCTTCAGTGCTGCTGGATCAATCCTGACAGAAAGAAGGACCCAGCTGTCAACCCAAAATGTAGGTGATCTCACCTTCATTAAAATGAACCTTGCCTAGGTTTCAAAGGATTTTGTACCACATTCCCCTGATGACACATAGGTTGCTAGCAAAATGGCTCGCTTTGTCCTCCTCTTCCTCCTACTTCTCCAATTCCTCCATTTGCAGCTGCTGAACGTCCAGCCTAAGCTCAACATATGTCAGATTTTCCACCTCCCTAACTGGGCTGTATCCCCCCAGGGCCGGCATCAGCACCTGGCGCACCCGGGCAAGTGCCGGGGCCCTGAGCAGATGGGGCGGCCCACTTTCCATCAGAGACACCGGCGTATTATGAGGGGCCCTGTGCCAGTGCCGGCTCCCATGAGTGGGCATGCCCTGCTTTCTCAGTGCGCCAGCACTTGCAATATTTACCTCTCCCTGCTCCACCGCTGTGACGTCTTCCGCGTTTCTTGACAGTGACATTCAGGTCAGAGAGCGCGATGACATCACGTCTGTGCGCCCTCTGCCTGAACAGTCACAGTGCAGAGAGCTGGAAGATGGTGACGCTGAGGAGTCCAGAGTAGAGCAGTGCCCAACGAGGAGAGGTATTTAATTTTTTTAATGTTTGAAGCAATATATGGGGATCATTATACACTGGAGAATTATATATGGGGCCCATCATACACTTGAGCATCATAGATAGGGCCCATTATACACTGGAGCATTATATATGGGACCCATCATACACTGGAGCATTATAAATGGGGCACATCATACACTGGAGCATCATTTACAGGGCCCATTATACACTGGAGCATTATATGGGGCCCATTATATATGGAGCATTATATAGACCCATCATACACTGGAGCATCATCCATGGGGCACATCATATACTGGAGCATCGTATGGGGCACATTATATATGGAGCATCACATGGAGCCCATTATATATGGAGAATTATATATGGGGATCATTATATTTGGAACATTATATAGGTCTCATCATACATTGAAGCATCATATATGGGGCCCATCATATACTAGAGCATCATATGGGGTTCATTATTTATGGGGCATCATATAGGGCCCTTTATATATGGAGCATCATATGGAGCACATATGGGGCCTATTCTGTATGGAGCATTATATGGAGCCCATTCCGTATGGAGCAATATATGGGACCCATCATATACTGTATGGAGCTTTATATGCGACTCATACTGTATGGAGCAATATGTGGGGCTCGTTATACTCTATGGGGACCATCCTATACTGTATGGCACATTATATGGGGACCATCATATACTGGAGCATTATGTGGAGCTCATCATATACTGTATGGAACATTATATGGATCCGCTCATTCCTCAACCATGAAACCATAAAAACACTAGTGCACGCCCTTATCATCTCCCGCCTCGACTACTGCAACCTCCTATTGTCTGGCCTCCCCTCTAGCACTCTGGCACCACTCCAGTCCATCCTACACTCTGCTGCCCGACTAATCCACCTGTCTCCCCGCTATTCCCCAGCCCCCCCCCCTATGCCAGGCCCTTCACTGGCTTCCTATTGCCCAGAGGCTTCAGTTCAAAACCCTAACCATGACATACAAAGCCATCCACAACCTTTCTCCTCCATACATCTGTGACATGGTCTCCCGCTACCTACCCACATGCAACCTTCAATCCTCTCAAGATCTCCTTCTCGACTCCCCCCTCATCTCTTCTTCCCACAACCGCATACAAGACTTCTCCCGGGCTTCCCCCATACTCTGGAACTCCCTGCCGCAAAACATCAGACTTTCACCAACAAAGGAAACCTTCAAGAAGAACCTGAAGACCCACCTGTTCCGACAAGCCTACAGCCTACAATGATCCTCAGTCTACTGAACAATCGCACGACCAGCTCTACCCTTTCCTAGTGTATCCTCACCCATCCCTGTAGACTGTGAGCCCTCTTGTACCTGTCTATATTTTCCCTTTTCATATGTAAAGCGCCATGGAATAAATGGCGCTATATAAATGTGTAATAATAATAATAATAATAATATGGGACCAATTATGTATGGAGCAATATATGGGGCTCATTATTCTGTATAGAGCAATATATGGGGCTCATTATTCTGTATGGTGCACTATATGGTGCCCATAATACTGTATGGAGACTATACTGTCCGGTTTTTGAGCTATTGTAGAATTTACAATAGATATCACTCATGTAATGTAAGAAGTGAAGTATTTGGCATTGTACTATACCTATATTTATCTGCCGTATCGAAGCATCATGAATTGTGGTATGTGTTAAAGGGGCCCACTGAGACTCTTTCGCCCGGGGCCCATGAAAACCTGGAGCCAGCCCTGCCCCCACCACAACTTTAGCCAAATAACCCCCAGTTTTCAATGTGTTACTATTATTAGAAAGTAAATTAAGGTTGACAAGCTTAAGTAATAAGAATTGATGTCGTTGGCATTGAAATGGTCACTGTAGGTGTGTTTACTGTCCTCCACTCCCTGCAGCCTTTGCTTCCCCTTTTACTTGCATCTCCGACTTTTTCCGTTAGTCAGCCGATTTCGTTCGACTCGATTTTTGAGAAAGTCGGGTGTTCCGAAACCCGACTCGACCCTCCGGGAGGCAAAGTCGCTCATCTCTAGAATTGAGCCTTATATGATTTTTCTAATTGTTGACTAATTTACCAGAAGGACATCTTTACATTTATGGTTATAATTGAATTTTGAATGGTGTTTAAATAGCCTCCTGCTAGGCATTTTGTTATTTTAATTACATTTTAATATATATCAATAAAAATTATCTATTTTAATGTAGTTTTTTGCTGGGTCTCTTCTTTTCGGCTACTATATGATATAAGTCCGGAACCCCCTTGTTTTCTTCACTTTACGGCAATGCTGCATGGGAATTTTCTCACCCAGCATTACCGGTGACAGAATGAACTTAAGTGACCTTACCCTCTCCCGGCGGCGGAGGGATATACACCACGGAGGATTACCTCCACTGTCAGTGCATCGTGGAGGCCATGTAGAGCACTGACATCACCCGATGTCAGTGTTCTACACCGGATATAGTCGTGGGACACTCGTTAATAATTGGACTACAGAGGAAAGGTAAGTATAGGTTGGTTTTTATTTTATTTTTATTAAAGGAGACGAGGGTGTCGGGGACTAGGTGATTGATAAATATGTACTCTATATTGTGTTGTATGTTATGTGTATGTTATGTATGTTATATGTTTTTTTTCAACACATTAGCCGGATGATGGGACTACTACTGTCCCATCGTTGGCTAATGTGTCACTCACTGTCACTGTAGCAGGCATAGCCCCGGCAGACCCCCCCACAGCCCCGCAGACCCTCCACACAGTCCCGGCAGACCCCCAAAGACCCCCATATAGCCCTGGCAAACCCCGGACAGCCCCAGCAACCCCCGCAAAGCCCCAGCAACCACCGCAGACCCCCCCGGACAGCCCCGCAGACCCCCAGATAGCCCCGACAACTCCCGGACAGCCCCGGCAACTGCCGCAGACCCCCCCTGATAGCCCCGGCAACCTCCCCACACATGCACACACACATAGCCCGGCACACACTATACACGCACACACACATAGCCCGGCACACAACATACACGCACACAGTCACCGCCCACACACTAAACACGCACACAGTCACCGCCCACACACTTCCCTCCTCCCGATCTGCAGCGTTTCATCCACAGCAAAACCGCAGATCTTTTATAGACCTGTGGTTTTGCTTCGGATGTGCCCAACTCAATGCAAGTTAATGGGTGCAGAAACGCTGCAGATCCACACAAAGAATTTACATACTGTGGAAAATAAAAAGCTGCGAATCCGCACATTTTTTCCCAGTATATGCACAACAAACCTGCGTTTCCCATAGATTTACATTGACTGTGCACTACACTGCGCGTCCAAAAATGCTGCGGAAACGCATCTAAATCCGCAACGTGTGCACACACCCTTAAGGCTTATTTTTCACACTCTTTGAATGTACTCTGTACTCATCATGTGCTTTTATTCCCCATACTTGATGTCATGCAGCTGCATAATGCTCAGGTATTTATAGGCTTCACTTTCATTGTTCTTAATAATTTGCCCATTTAGCATTTTAGTGTATGTGTGTCACACAATATGTGGCTCATATCACATATCACCGGTTTTCCTTTCATTAAAATATTATTTTACAGAAATAAACTCATTATTGACTCAAATCAGTTTAAAGTTTTACCTAAGTTTTCACTTCCTTTTAAATTAAACTTCTTTAGTTTGGGAGGCGCATGGTTAAAACAGAGATTTCATTAGATTGAGCTATTATTGAAATAAGAAGATGACAGGCTAACAATTAATGTGATACCCTTGGATTGTTATGAACAAGAGAAATATATCAAGGGGATTTGAGATGCTATTGTCACATGCTGAGAAGAATAGTAGTGGCTGAGCTTTAGGGTGGCCACTGGTCAGCCAAGGTCATTCTGAAGCTGAGGGTAAGGAGAACAATTACAAGTTTAATCAAATGACATTGTTTTACAGGCAATCAGTTTCTGTGCTAGAAGAATACAACATTTCTACTTAATACGACTGATGGCTGCCAAGATATCACCGTCAGGGGCTGGAAGCTATCAGTGCAGTTATCGAAACAGCTATTAGACCATTGAAGTGCATAGTGGAGCATTTACCCTAACAAAACAATTATTGGAGCATTAAAGCAATGGAAGGGGCTCTCCGAGCTTTCAGGCATTGGTGTGGCTGCTGAAGCGTTTCCGCAGCTATCAGAGCATTGCACCGCTTTCAACCTAGAAATGTTATTGAACCAATTAAGGAACACAGACATGCACTAGTAAAATTATATCACTTGTATTGAAATTGAAATTCTCAACCATCCACAAGCAGGAACTTCCATTTTATTTTCTATATTTAAAATTAAATTATGGTCTCTAAGGTGCAACTATGATAAAAGATAAGACCAAGACCTCAATGCGAAATAATCCGCATCAAAACTTCAAATTTCTGGAACAGCACATTAAAAATGAGCATATGTATGTGTTTAATACATTTTCCATGTATTATTTCTCATTATTGCACATAATAATTTAAGGATATGTATGATTTGATTTCTTTTTTTAACTTGGATATTTAAGAAAGTAAAAGGTTGGTTTTGGCTTTCTTAGGCCGGGTGCACACAATCCGGAAGTGGCAGCGCTTTGGATGCAGCGCATGTTCACTGCGTCCAAAGCGCTGCCTTCTCTTGAACGCAGGTGAATCCGCAAGATGAATAGACATGCTGCGGTCTGGAGACACGGGCCGCATGTCCATGTCCGTGGGTGAGCCGCGGGCATCGGTGCACGCATAGTGGACATGGGATTTCTTGAGGTCACATCCACTATGCTGTAATATCTGGACTTTGCGGGTTAGACGCTGTACAAGTACGCAGCGTCCAGCCCACAGCGTTTACTGACCGTGTTCACCTACCCTTAGGAGAATATCTATGTGTGCAGAATTATTATGCATCTAAATGAAAAACATTATTTTTCCCATCTCCGTTGCCTATTTTTATCTGACAAAGTGAGAATAATAGCCAACCAACTCAAAATGTACAAAAATTCAATTTCTGATGCGTAAAAAAGATCTCACTGACCAATATAGCCGCCATACTTTGCAATAACAGTCATAAGCCTTACATCCATGGAATCTGTCAGTTTGCTAATCTGTTGATCAATTTTTTTGGATCAAAAACGGTGTTTACTAAGTACCCAATGTTATCTATGTGCACTATTGCTTTTACTTATTTGCTTTCCTCAGGGTATTTTTTCATTTTGTTTCTGTATTAGGATTTGTCTGTTTAACGGCCAGTGTGAACATGCTCCTATTTTGTATACATACCAACTTGTATTCTAGTTCATTTTTTAGGTTTAGTTTTAGGTTTCTGCATTTAGTGCAGGTAATGGTGCGGCCTCCCCTTCTTTGAGCTGGATATTACATTGTAAAAGCTCCCCACTAGCAGTGTATCAATGTTTGGGACCAGGTCCTTATTCACACTGACGTCACTATGACACATGGTAAGGTTTTAATATTAGCGGTTAGGACCATCCCGAATTTGGGTAGACCTTAAAGTTGGCTGTATGGCTTTTACTATTTTGTTGTTCAAAAATGAGGTTTACTAAGTACCCAATGTTATTTATATGCACTGCTGCTTTTACTTACAGCAGGGTTTATGTTCATCTTCTTTCTGTATTGTTTTTTGTTTTTTAATTATATTAGCAAAGTATTATTATTATTTATTATTTATTTCTATAGCACCATTGATTCCATGGTGCTGTACATGAGAAGGGGTTACGTACAAATTACAGGTATCACTTACAGTAAACAAACTAACAATGACAGACTGATACAGAGGGGAGAGGACCCTGCCCTTTCGGGCTTACATTCTACAGGATTGTGAGGCAGGAGACAGTAGGTCGGGGGTTGCAGCAGTTCCGGTGTTGGTTGAGTCGATATCTCCGGTAGTCGTGAGGAGGTAGCAGGGTCATTGCAGGCTGTAGGCTTTCCTAAGAGATGGGTTTTCAGGTTCCGTCTGAAGGATCCGAATGTGTTTGATAGTCGGACGTGTTGGAGCAAAGAATTCCAGAGGATGGGGGATATTTGGGAGAAGTCTTGGAGGCGGTTGGGTGAGGAGCGAATAAGTGTGGAGGAGAGAAGGAGGTCTTGGGAGGATCGGAGATTACGTGAGGGAAGATATCGGGAGATTAGTTCAGAGATATAAGGAGGAGACAGATTATAGATGGCATTGTAGGTCAGTATTAGTAATTTGAACTGGATACGCTGAGGGAATGGGAGCCAATGAAGAGATTTGCAGAGGGGAGAAGTGGAGGAGTAGCGAGGAGAGAGGTGAATTAGTCGTGCAGCAGAGTTAAGGATGGACTGGAGAGGTGCGAGGGTGTTAGCAGGGAGGCCAGAGAAAAGGGTGTTGCAGTAGTCGAGGCGGGAGATGATGAGGGCGTGCACAATCATTTTAGTAGATTGAGGGTTGAGGAAAGGACGGATTCTTGAAATATTTTTGAGCTGAAGGCGACAGGATGTGGAAAGAGCTTGGATGTGCGGTTTGAAGGACAGGGCAGAGTCAATGGGTTACTCCGAGGCAGCGGACTTCTGGTACGGGGGAAAGCGTGATGTCGTTAATTGTGATAGATAGGTCAGGTAAGGAAGATCTGTGGGATGGGGGAAAAATTATGAGTTCAGATTTGTCCACATTGAGTTTGAGGAAGCGGGAGGAGAAGAAGGAGGATATGTCTGATAAGCACTCCGGGATTCTGGATAGCAGAGAGGTGATGTCTGGGCCAGAGAGGTAGATCTGAGTGTCATCAGCGTAAAGGTGGTACTGGAATCCGTGGGACTTTATGAGTTGCCCCAGGCCAAGTGTATAGATTGAGAAGAGTAGGGGTCCTAGAACAGAGCCTTGGGGGACTCCAAGGAGAGAGGGTGGGACGAGGAGGTAGTGTGTGAGTGGGAGACGCTGAATGTGCGGTTGGAAAGGTATGAGGAGATCCAGGATAGGGCGAGATCCTTGACGCCAAAGGAGGAAAGAATCTGTAGTAGAAGGCAGTGGTCAACTGTGTCAAAAGCAGAGGACAGGTCAAGAAGCAGGAGTATAGAGTATTGTCCGTTCGCTTTGGCTGTAAGTAGGTCATTAGTAATTTTGGTCAGGGCTGTCTCAGTGGAGTGATGGGGGCGGAAACCAGATTGTAGAGTGTCAAAGAGCAAGTTAGAAGAGAAGTGGTAGGAAAGCTCAGCGTGGACATGCAGCTCCAGGAGTTTGGAAGCGAATGGGAGCAGCGATATTGGGCGATAGCTGGACATAGCGGTTGGGTCGAGGGTTGGCTTTTTAAGGATAGGCGTGATTGTGGCATGCTTGAAAGCAGAAGGGAAGGTACCGGAAGTTAGTGATAGGTTGAAGAGGTGGGTTAGGGATGGAATAATAGTGGTGGTGAGGTTGGGGAGGAGGTGAGTTGGGATGGGGTCAAGTGCACAGGTTGTGAGGTGTGATTTGGCGAGGAGACATTTAAGCTCCCCTTCAGTGATGGTGGAGAGGGAGGTTATGGGGTTTGGGCATTGGTCTGGTATACAAAGGGGTTGTGGTGGTTGAACAATGAAGACTTGCCTTGTTTGGTCGATCTTATTTTTGAAGTGTGTGCCAAAGTCCTCAGCAGAGATGAGGGAGGTAGGAGGGGGCAGTGGTGGGCGGAGGAGGGAGTTAAAAGTTTTGAATAACTGTTTGGGGTTGTAGGATAGGGAAGATACGAGGGTTGTGAAGTAGGCCTGTTTAGCAGAGGTAAGGGCAGATTTGAAAGAGAGTGTTGCCTGTTTGAATGCAGTGAAGTCGTCTTGCGAATTTGTTTTTTTCCAACGCCGCTCTGTAATCCTGGACACTTGCCGGAACTTTTTAGTGGTGTTATTGTGCCAGGGTTGTCTGTTGGTACGTCGCACTCTGCCATGAACGGAGGGAGTGCATTGTAGAGTAAAGAAGTGGCACTGTCTGTATCGTGGAGTGAGGATATTGATGCCAGTGAAAGAATAGAGTCAGAGAGTGTGTGGATGTCTAGGTGTGCAAGGTGTCTGCGGAGGTGCACGTGTTGCTGGACGTGGGTGACAGGAGAGGAGGACAGGGATGAGAAAGTGAGTAGATGGTGGTCGGATAGAGGGAGAGGGGAGGTGGTGAAGTTAGATAGAGAGCAGAGGCGGGTGAAGACCAAGTCTAATGTATGACCATCCGTGTGGGTGGCTGAGGAGGACCACTGAGTAAGTCCAAAGGATGAAGTAAGGGACAGAAGTTTGGAGGCTGCTGACTGAAGGGTATCAGTGGGGATGTTGAAGTCACCCATGATGATGGTGGGGATGTCAGTGGAGAGAAAGTGAAGAAGCCAGGTAGTGAATTGGTCGATGAAGGCAGTGGTCGGGCCTGGAGGTCGGTATATGACGGTCACTTGGAGGTTGGAGGGAGAGTAGATGCGGACAGAGTGGACTTCAAAGGAGGGGAGGATTAGAGAGGGAAGAGGTGGGATTGGGTTAAAGTTGCAGTTAGAGGAAAGGAGAACACCCACTCCTCCACCATGTCTGTTTCCAGGGCGAGGAGTGTGGGTGAATTGGAGGCCACCGTAACACAGCGCAGCAGGGGAGGCGGTGTCAGAGGGTGTCAGCCATGTTTCTGTGAGGGCGAGGAAAGCAAGATTGCGAGAGAAAGAGGTGTGAATCACATGAAGCTTATTGCAGATGGAGCGGGCATTCCAGAGTGCTCCAGAGAGAGGGAGGGTGGGTGTCAATGGCACGGGTTTTACGTTGGAAAGATTGCGGTAGTTCTTATTAGATAGGGAGCGGTAGGAAGGAGTACTAATGGTGGGTATGAACTGTGGAGGTCCAGGATTGGGAGATATGTCACCAGCAGTGAGGAGGAGCAGAGAAAGGGAGAGCAGGTGGGAGAAGGAGAGAGGGAAGCTTGTTTTGTGTTTTATTAGGACAGATTTGAGGTTGAGGAGCAGGTCAGCAGAGGAGATCAGGTGGGGAGGAAGGAGGGAAGGGGAGATGATTATTTGATTAGAGGGTGCTGGGGTTTGGGGATAATGAAGGAGAGAGAGGATTAACGGAGCAAACACTGTGAAGGCATATGTAAACATGGTGAAAGAGTAAAGGTACTGCCACACTAAACAATCCCGCTAGCGATCACGATAACGACGCATACTAATGCGATCGCTAGCGGGATTGTTTCTATATCGCTAAGTGCGGCCACATTTAGCGATATAGTTAACGACGCTATCGCCGTTAGCGATCTTCTTAACGACTTTAGCGGTACAAAAGTACCGCTAAATCGCTAAGAAAAGGTGCCACACTAGCGATATATACTTACCCAGCGGGAGCGCCGACGAGAAAATAGGGTCCGGAACGATTCCAGTGACGAGCGAGATCACAGCAGGAAGCTCGTCGCTGGCAGATGCCGCACTGAACAACATCGCTAACGGGATCGCTAAATAGTGACGTTTTTTAGCGATCCCGTTAGCGATATTGTTCAGTGTGGCATACCCTTTAGATGGGTAATTAGAAAAGCCAGGTACAAGTAATTAGAAGTGCTTACTCAGCAGACATACCCAAAAGAGACATAGTGTGGGGTCCTCACTTACCTAATAATTGGATACACAGAGTAAACTAAAAGCGCTGTTATAATAATGCGGTATATATTACCATACATGACACAGTGGGTCATGGGAATAAGAACACAAGAGAACAATTTTACCATATTTTCTGCTCTAAGCTCTTATGCAGGAGCAAAGCAACCAAGTATATGAACTAGATGAACTGTGGCATCACATCACCTCCACTCCCCCGTTGTGTTCCAGCTCTGCCAAAATTTAACAATTTTTCAAAGCTTTTATGCCACTTTTTTGTGTAAATCTTTGATGATCCCTGGAATAATAAATATAATATGACATCTAACAGAATTTGCCACATTTTACTTATTTTTAACATACATGAAAATCATCAGAAGAAATATATTTGCCCATATATAAAATGTAACATTCTGCCCATCCATGCTACATTGTTATAAAATCTACCTTCTGTGTAACAGATATAGTATAGCTGCAATACATCTGAGGCTTCACTCAGTATGATGGCTGCACCACTAGCCCCTCAATCAGCATGATGGCCCCACAGCCCTCAACCTAGTATTATGGACCCCACAGGTACTGACATTTAACAGAAAAACACAACTCACCTATCTTGGGTCTGTGCAGTTTGAATTCTCCGCACAGCAGGCACAATGTGCAGTGTGAGACTCCCCACAGCAGGTGCAATGTGCAGTGTGAGACTCCCCACAGCAGGTGCAATGTGCAGTGTGAGATTCCCCACAGCAGGCACAATGTGCAGTGTGAGACTCCCCACAGCAGGTGCAATGTGCAGTGTGAGACTCCCCACAGCAGGTGCAATGTGCAGTGTGAGAATCCCCACAGCAGGCACAATGTGCAGTGTGAGAATCCCCACAGCAGGCACAATGTGCAGTGTGAGAATCCCCACAGCAGGCACAACGTGCAGTGTGAGACTTCCCTCAGAAGGCGCAATGTGCAGTGTGAGAATCCCCACAGCAGGCACAACATGCAGTGTGAGGCCGGGGTCAGACACAACTACAAAAAATCGGACCGTTTTAGTCGGTCGATTATCGGAACAAAATGAAAACATCACACATCCTTCTGGCATCCGATTTTCCTTCAAAGATGCGATTTAGTCGCATGTGTGTGTAGCTTGTAATATCCGATTTTCATCCGACTTGCGAGAATTTCTCGCAGGCTTGCAAAACTGACATATAATGGATCCAAAAGAATAGTATTTAAATCACAAAAGAAAGAATAGATATATACACATAGAACACATATATATATATATATATATATATATATATACATGTAATTGTGACATTTATATATATATATATATATATATATATTTATAGTTCCTAGACTTCTACATACTGTAATAGCCGCTAATTCAATTGCCGGCTTTTGTGAAATCACAGAAGCCGACATGAAATGATACATTGTTTAGACACAGTTAACGATGTCATTTCCTGTATTTTGATATATGGTTTGAACTTACAATTACATAAGTGTATGTGTGCAAAATTTCAGACATGTAGGGGTTAATTAAAGGTGTAAATTCGTTGAAAAAAAATGCGTGGGCTCCCGCTGTATTTTCTCCACCAGACAGACAAAGCAAGCGAGTGGGGGCAGATAATAATAGCCTAGGGAGGGTACATTTTTTTGGTGCCCCCCCTGGCTACTAACATCTGCCCCCAGACACCCCAGAAAGGGCAAATCTCTAATTAGATTTGCCCTTTCTGGCACTTTGCTCGTCTATTCCCATTGCCCTGTAGCGGTGGCGAATGGGTTAATAAGGGGTTACAGCCACCTTGCAATTGAAAGGGGACTGTAAGCCAGGTTAATAATTGAGAGCTGTCAATTAGACAACTATCAATTATTAATCCTATATATATAGAAGTGTAAGAACTATAAATATATGGTATATATATATGTCACAATGACATATATATATATATATATATATATATGTATTCTATGTGTGTATATCTATTCTTTCTATTCTTTATTAAAGTTGTCAGTGTATTTTACAGTATAGCCGGGATGAATTGCCGGCTTTTCTAAAGGACACCGATGCGATTTAATCGCAAGTCACACATGCGGTCCGTTTGTAATCCGATTTTTCATCGCTCCCATAGACTTGCATTGGCGATAGTCGACCCACAATCGGTGACAATACGAGCATGCTGCGATTGCACTCGGACGATTAAAACGGACCACTAAAAATCGGATACTGGGAGCTGCTCCATAGATCAACATAGGGCAGACTGCAATACGATATTTCATTATATTGCAGTCGTCCGATTCTGTCGCCAGTGTGACCCCGGCCTGAGACTCCCCACAGCAGGCGCAATGTGCAGTGTGAGACTCCCCACAGCAGGTGCAATGTGCAGTGTGAGACTCCCCACAGCAGGCACAATGTGCAGTGTGAGACTCCCCACAGCAGGCGCAATGTGCAGTATGAGACTCCCCACAGCAGGCGCAATGTGCAGTGTGAGACTCCCCACAGCAGGCGAATGGGCAGTGTGAGACTCCCCACAGCAGGCGCAATGTGCATTGTGAGACTCCCCACAGCAGGCACAATGTGCAGTGTGAGACTCCCCACAGCAGGCGCAATGTGCAGTGTGAGACTCCCCACAGCAGGCGCAATGTGCAGTGTGAGACTCACCACAGCAGGTGCAATGTGCAGTGTGAGGATCCTCACAGCAGGCACAATATGCAGTGTGAGACTCCACCCAGCAAGCGCAATGTGCAATGTGAGACTCCGCACAACAGGCGCAATGTGCAGTGTGAGACTCCCCACAGCAGGTGCAATGTGCAGTGTGAGACTCCCCACAGCAGGCACAATGTGCAGTGTGAGACTCCCCACAGAAGGCGCGATATGCAGTGTGAGAATCTCCACAGCAGGCGCAATGTGCAGTGTGAGACTCCCCACAGCAGACACAGCGTGCAGTGTGAGACTCCCCACAGCAGTCACAATGTGCAGTGTGAGACTCCACACAGCAGGCGCAATGTGCAGTGTGAGACTCCCCACAGCAGGCACACTGTGCAGTGTGAGAATCCCCACAGCAGGCGCAACGTGCAGAGGGAGACTTCGCACAGAAGGCGCAATGTGCAGTGTGAGACTCCACACAGGAGGCGCAATGTGCAGTGTGAGACTCCCCACAGCAGGCGCAATGTTCAGTGTGAGACTCCACATAGAAGGCACAAATTGAGACTCAATGTGCTGATTCCTTGTCCCAAAAGTGCAGGCTGAATGATGGATCATGGGGAAAATTGCTCCCTGATTCTCCATTCTATTCAATTATATCTGCATCTTGATGATACGGATTCCTCTGAAATTATGATGACAGGTGGAGCGACTCACGAGCCCCATACCGGCCTCTTGGTCTACCACTATGGATGGTATGCTCCTCCTACTATCACAGAGTATGAAGCCTTTTTCTTAGAGTACATTTATTCTACATGACTTATGTAGACAGAAGGGCTGTATTTAATGAGTGTACTAAATAGACAAAACCGAAGATAAAAACAAAATGAGCAAATATGCTACAGTAAATAGTGCATGAAAATAAACCTAGTAGAGATGAGCGACTTTGCCTCCGGGAGGGTGGAATCGGGTTTCGGGCCACCCGACTTTCCCAAAAGTCGAGTCAAACGAAGTCGGCCGACTAACGGAAACAGTCGAGTCGGAGTCGAAAATATGACCCCAATGCAAGTCAATGGGGAATAAAAGTCGGCAGGGAGTGGAGGACAGTAAACACACCTACAGTACCCATTTCAATGGCAATGACATCAATTCTTATTACTTAAGCTTGTCAACCTTAATTTACTTTATAATAACAGTAACGCATTAAAACTGGGGGTTATTTGGCTAAAGTTGTGGGGGGGGCAGGGCTGGCTCCAGGTTTTCGTGGTCCCCGGGCCAAAAAGTCTCAGTTGGCCCCTTTAAAAATACCACAATTCATGATGCTCCAATACGGCAGATAAATATAGGTATAGTACAATGCCAAATACTTCACTTCTTACATTACATGAGTGATATCTATTGTAAATTCTACAATAGCTCAAAAACGGACAGTATATTCCTCCATTTAGTATTATTTAGCTCAGAATAATGAGCCCCATATATTGCTCCATACATAATTGGTCCCATATAATGTTTATACAGTATATAATGAGCTCCACAAAATGCTCCAGTATATGATGGGCCCCATGGATGATACTCCAGTGTATGATGGGCCTATATAATGCTCCATATATAATGAGCCCCATATAATGCTCCAGTGCATAATGGGCCCCGTATATGATGCTCCAGTGTATGATGGGCCCCATTTATAATGCTCCAGTGCATGATGGGCCCCATATATAATGCTCCACTGTATAATGGGCCCTATCTATGATGCTCAAGTGTATGATGGGCCCATATATAATTCTCCAGTGTATAACGCTCTCCATATATTGCTCCAAACATTAAAAAAAATGAAATACCTCTCCTGGCTGGGCACTGCTCTACTCTGGACTCCTCAGCGTCACCATCTTCCAGCTCTCTGCACTATGACTGCTCAGGCAGAGGGCACACAGACGTGAAGTCATTGTGCTCTCTGACCTGAATGTCATTGTCAGGAAACGTGGAAGACGTCACAGCGGTGGAGCAGGGAGAGGTAAGTATTGCAAGTGCTGGGGCCCTGAGCAAGCAGGGGGCCCACTCGTGGGCGATGGCACTGGCACAGGGCCCCTCATAGTACGCAGGTGTCTCTGATGGCGAGTGGGCCCCCCACCATCAGAGACACCGGCGTACTATGAGGGGCCCTGTGCCAGTGCCGTCGCCCTACGAGTGGCCCCCCCCAACTGCTCAGGGCATCGGCACTTGCCCTGGTGTGGGGCTGACCACGGCTCTGGGGGGTACAGCCCAGTTAGGGAGGTGGAAAAACTGGCATATGTTGAGGTGTAGGCTGGACGTTCAGCAGCTGCAAATGGAGGAATTGGAGAAGTCGGAGGAAGAGGAGGACAAAGCGAGCCATTTTGCTGGAAACCTATGTGTCATCAGGGGAACGTGGTACAAAATCCCTTGAAACCCAGGCATGGTTCATTTTAATGAAGGTGAGATCACCTACATTTTGGGTCGGCAGCCAGGTCCTTCTTTCTGTCAGGATTGATCCAGCAGCACTGAAGACTCTTTCTGATAGCACACTACCAGCAGGACAAGCAAGCTCCTGTAAGGCATATTGTGCCAATTCAGGCCAGGTGTCCAGTTTACAGGCCCAGTAGTCAAAGGGGAATGAACTGTGAGGGAGAACATCGATAGGGGAGGAAAGGTAATTTTAAACCATAGTTGACAACTGCTGTCTCCTGTCTGTTGCAATCGATTCATTATTACCAGTCGTGTGAGCATTACTTGAGAAATCAGACCACAACATGGTCATGAAACCCTGTCTCCAACGCCACTTCGGCAGTGTGCACCACGAACAGCTCTTCCATTTGGCCCAGTACAGCTCGTGGTAGAACCTGCACCGCTGCTGTGTGCTGGGAATGCCTCTAACAAACGGTTTACCAGAGTTGCTTGTTTGTTCGCCAATATTAGCTCTAGGTTCTCCTGTGGCATGATGTTCTGTAATTTGCCTTTATAGCGTGGATCGAAGATGCTGGCCAACCAGTAGTCATCATCCTTCATAATTTTGGCAATGCAGGGGTCCCTTTTTAGGATCCGCAAGACATAATCACACATGTGGGCCAATGTTCCTGGTGTCAATGATGCACTGCCAGTTATGGGTGGAGGAGCACTTTCTGCCGCACAAACCCTGCACCTGACCTTGGCAAGCCAACATTTTCTCTTGCTCCCTGAGAAGCATCCTCCTCCCCAAAATAATCATCCCCCTCATCCTCCTCCTCCTCCTCCTCTTCCTCTTCTTCCTCCACCTCGTCCAGGACAGTTCCCTGAGCAGACAATGCCTGACTGTCATCAAGGCTTCCGACCTCCTCCTCCGCTGCAGATGCCTGATCCTTAATGTCCGTCAAAGTTTGCATGAGCAGACGCATAAGTGGGATACTCATGCTTATGATGGCGTCATTTGCGCTTACCAGCTGTGTGCCTTCCTCAAAATACTGAAGGACTTTACAGAGGTCTTTCAGCTTTGACCACTGCCCACCCGACAATTCGATGTCTGTGGATCGCCCACCAGGGCATTGGGGTACTCGGTACCGGGCCGGTGTCTTAAAGGGATGTGTCACGGCAGCAAGTGACCCGGTCCGTGGCCCTGGGCGTCCAATAAAAGGATGATATTTGCTGGGGATGTTAGAGTTTGTAGTGAGGTGTTCGTGACGCCACCTGTGGTTTCTGGTCAGAGGTGACCAGCGCTGCAGTGCAGATCCTCTGAGACTGGTGTGATGCAGCAGAGTTAGAATAGCTTTCCACAGGTAAAGCTTTTGGTCTCAGGGCAGGGAGATGTTGTAGAAAGAGTAATGGTGCTAGGAGATGTAGCAGAGTGGAGAGCTTGAGAGGACACAGTCAGAAACAGTTTCCAAAGCTTTACTCACAGTTCTGGTACGAACAGGTGCCCGCTTGGAGCAGTGTCCAGGTGAGGAGCTCAGCAAACTCCCAGATAGATTGGGATACACCTTTCCAGGACTCCTTTCTATGTGTTCCTTTCACTGGCCGTCTCACTGTGCTGATTCCCACTCCTTCTACCTTTCCAGCACCTTCACAAACAGTGTCCCAGATTGGCTGCTGTGAATCCTGTCGGATAACGTTCTTTCTCTGCGCTTCCATGATTCTATATAGTGGCCTCTCCAAGGAAGATGAATGTGGTTGTTGTTTGTGACCCCTAAAGTTGCCACAGCAGTCGGCTTGCTAGCTGAATCATAAAGTTCTCCACTAGGCTAGGGGCCGAGTCCCTTCTGTGACCTGGTCCCTCCGCAATCAGATCGGGCCCCACGGATGGATCACTCACTATCCGTGCCCCTAGGACCCCTTCTCTCCTTCCAGAAGCTTCCTTCTCCGCTTCCCTCACTTTCACTTTCCACGTCTGGGGTCGAGCGCTTCCCAGCTCAAGGTCCCCTCACAATCTGTCTGACCAGACACTCTTTCCTGCTTTCTAAAGCTTCATTCCCCCTCCTACTTACTAGCTTCACCCACCTATACACTCTTTACTACCCAGCCTGGGATGAGACCATCCTCCCGTAGGGTACGTCCAGGGTGCCCGGCTGTCTGTGTTGGGTGCAGGTGTTAGAGTCCTGGGTGGTGCTCCCTCCTTACCTGAGAGTGGAGTATCACACCTCTGGATGAGGTGCAATACCTCTATGACGACTGAACCCTCAGGGGCGCCACATCTGCCCTCAAACTGCCTGCCCATGTATCCTCCCACAAATGCATTACAGCCTACCTCTGTTCGCACAGCCTCTCAACCATGTGCATGGTGGAGTTCCATTGTTGCAAAGTCTATGATTAGGTGGTGCTTGGGTAGATGGAGCGATCACTGCAGGCTCTGCACACGACTGGAGTCTATGGGCAAGCGACGGATGTGCGAGCACAGTCTTCGCACCTTATGGAGCAGGGCTGGTAACTCCGGATAATTATTTATGATGCACTGCACTACCAGGTTCAAGGTGTGAGCCAGGCAAGGTATGTGTCTGAGTTTTGCCAGGGCTATGGCCGCTACAAAATTACGGCCATTATCACTGACTACCTTTGCCTGGCTCAAGATGTAGACTGCCCAGCCATGACTCAGTTTCTCGCTGCAAGGAGTCAGCCAGTACCTCCGCGGTGTGTCTGTTGTCGCCCAAAGACATCATCTTTAAAACAGCCTGCTGACGCTTACCACTAGCTGTTCGATAGTGGGACACCTTGTGTGCAACCCCTGGCAGCTGCGGATGGAGTGCTCAAGCGACTGCGCTCTGTCGACAGCTTTTGCTTCTGGAGGAGGAGGAGGGTCAACACCTACAGCCAACTGTTGCCTATACCGTGGGCTAGGCAACACTGTTCCACCGCCGCTGTCCGCTGTGGACCTTGCATTCACCACATTAACCCAGTGCGCAATGATGGACATGTAACAGCTACTGGCTCATGCATCTGTTGTGAGGTGCACCTTTCCATTCACTGATTATTTGAGTGCATGGACAATGCAGTCTTTCACATGCAGGTGGAGAGCAGGGATGGCTTTTCTAGAAAAGAAGTGCCAACTGGGTAGGTCATAGTGCGGGACAGCGTAGGCCATGAGCTCTCGGAACGCTGCGCTTTCAACCAAATGGAAGGGCATCATCTCTAATGAGTATGTTTGGCAATGTAGGCGTTCAAAGCCAGTGAGATTTTGTAGTCCGTCCACACTTGCAAGTGCATGGTGTTTAAATGTCTGAGCATGCAACTGATATTCAATCTTCTGTATTTTTCCCTCGGCTAAAGGTCCTGCCGCACTTCTTACAGATAAGCTTTGCTTCATCAATAGGATTTTGGTCAAAAAAGTGCTACACTGCACTCTTCCTACTGTGAGATAAATTTTCAGGGCTTGCACACTGTGCTAATTTGACCGTCTGGCCAAGCTGTCCTGCAACTCTTTTTGTTTTTTTAACACGCTTTTGGACTGCTACGGGCCTCCCAGATAACCGCAGCTGCGATGTCGATGCCTGCTGCGGATACTCCTCCTCTTCTGAGCTATTGCCAGCAGCACCCTCTTCCCCCAATGGATCAATCCGGGTTAACAACTGGGTCATCCATCACCTCCTCTTCAATTTCATCTGAACATTCCTCTGTGTCAACGTGTAAGGTGGTATAGTATGCGGAAAGGGGCACCTGAGGTTCATCAGTGTCAGAATCTGGCTCAGTAGAGGGCAATGCAGTGCTCTGGGTAAATGTATAAGCAGAATCATATAGCAGTGGCTGTGCATCAGTGCACTCCATGTCATATTCATCTTGAACTGGGGAATTCAGGATTTGACTTTATAACCCAGGCATGGTATGTGAAGAGAGCTCCAGGGAGTAATCTGAAGTGTGGCCTGCTGCATCCTTCATTTTTGCTTGGGGGTGAAGGACACAAGGAAAGGTGTTGTTCCTGACCAGGAGCCAGCACTGACGACTCAGTGCTTGCATTTTTTGAAACTTCAGAAGAGGAGGCGATAGAGCTGGAGGCTGTTTCGGCAATGTAAGCCAAAACCTGTTCCTGATGCTTCGGCTTTAAAAGCGGTTTACCTACTCCCAGAAAAGGGAGCCTTCCAGGCCCTCTGGAGCCAGACGATGATGCAGGCTCAACACCTCCTGCCTTAGTTGCTATTGTGCTTTTGGCACTACCAGCAGATGCACCACCATCAGTACCAGCTGGCACCCCCCGCCCATGTCCGCGGCCTCTTCCACCATACTTCCTCATGTTTGGGAAAATGTACCAAAAATACCAGCAGATATATGGTACTGTATGAGGAGCGTACAGCTGTATATGGTGTAGGGGAAAATTTCAATCTTCGTATATATTTCCGGAGTCACACACAGACGCTCTCTCCGTATGGATTTGACCGTAAAACAAAGAGCAGATATACGGTACTGTATCACAAGCGTACAGCTGTATACGGTATAGGGGAAAATTTAAATCTCTGCATATATTTCCAGAGTCACACACAGATAGTCAGCAGGTACTTGTCCATGATACCAGCCGGTACACGGTAGTGTGTGACGAGCGTACAGCTCTATACGGTGTGGGAAAAAATGAACGGTCGGTAACTGTGCAGAAAAAAAAAAATAAAAGTTTTAGTGCTGTGTAAAAAGCAGTCTGCACAGCAGTGTACACACAGCAATACAGCTATCAGGCAGCCTAAAAACCAGTGCTGCTGCACACAAGAAAATCCTCCCCTGTCACTGCACACTAACTGTACAGCACAATTGCTATCAGCACAAGCACAGAAGAACTTCTCTTTCCAGCCCTAACTCTCTCCCTACTGATAAACAGCATCAGCAACCTCTCCCTACTGTTAAGATCGGCAGAAGTAAAATGGCGGTCGGCGGTCAGGGCTTTTATAGCCACTATCCAAAAAAAGGCTGCACTCAAGCATACTAAAGCATGACAACATAGAATAATGAAATTTTGAATAGCAATATGGCTTTGGAATATAAGGAAAAATTTGAGATGCTTAGTATAAACATTTGGCCAAACATTTTTTGGGCTTTAAAACATTAGTCTGGAAGTGCCAGTCAGGTTTTTTGTCTTTTGAATGTTAGCTTGCTGACCGAGCACTCCGCCCCCACCAGGTGGTGATTTTAATTACACCAGGTCCCTACTTTACCCATAAATGCAGGCATTACTGACAGAGGTGCATATTCACCCAGAAATTCAGATATCAGCCTAATAGAGGTATGTTCACATTAGGTTAGGGACTCAACAGAATTGAGACCACCTTGACGATGGTTGTTGGGCTTTAAAATGTTTGGCCAAATGTTTATACTAAGCGTCTCAAATTTTTCCTTATATTCCAAAGCCATATTGCTATTCAAAATTTCATGTATTCTATGTTGTCATGCTTTAGTATGCTTGAGTGCAGCCTTTTTTTGGATGTTTTACATGAGGGTAGCTCCCTTTGGTTTGCACCTAGTTCACATTAGTCTGGAAGTGCCAGTCAGGTTTTTTGTCTTTTATAGCCACTATGACGCCCCCCAAAGCAAGCCAATCACTGCAATGCCCTTCTCTAAGATGGTGGTGGACGCTGCACATGTCATCTCGTTGCCCACAGTGTACGTCCTTGCTCATTGGCTGAAAAAAGGCGCCTGAAAGCATTCTGGGAAAATCGAATTTGGCACTTGTTTTGCCAACCACATGGCCAACTGAACGCTATAGTCGGGTTTCGGCCAACAAAACCAGAAATTGGGCGAAAGTCGGCGACTTATGAATCTGACCAACCTGTTTCGCTCAACTCTAGTGCTTAGGTAACAATTTTGATAAAAATTAAACTTAAAAGCCTTCCCACCACATCATGCTGACCCCATATGGGACAGTCTTAACCTCTGGTATTAAAACTTTACCATGAGTCAAATTATGTAAATGTGAATAAGGGCCGAGCAGAACTGAGGCTCCGACTAATGGACACTCAGCTATGGGGAACTATATAAATGTAATGTCCAGCTCAAAGAAAAGGGAAACACTGAGTGCAAAATCCCGAAACACTAACCTAAAGAGATGATCTGGAATATAAGTTGGTATGCAAGCACCGTGTAATACTAAATAAAGTTCATTTATCCTGCATTGATAATTTTTAATTTCTTAATAGCTGTTTTTTTTGTAGCCGTTTTGTTACTTCTTGGCAGACGATGGTTGGTATCTTCTCCTGTGTCTGGTATATGTGTGTTTTCTTCTGGATTATGGTGTTTTCTAAATATGTGTCTATTCATGTATAGAAAAGACTCCAGCTGACCGCCTGAATAGGTCCAGAGTCAATTGGTCTAAGATGCATGCTTATGAAATAAAGGTCCGCATGAGCCGCTATTCTCTGTCCTTCTGCATTGATTTCACACTTTTCTATCCTGTTAGCATTCTAGCGTTCACTTTAACACTGACTTTTCTGTTACTGTGTCATCTGCATTTAATCTATCTGAAAAGATTTTAGGACTTACTTCAATATAGAAGTTTAGCAGCAGCTGTGAATCATGACATGGGACTGAAGGTGAAATTTTGTCTGCTTTGCCATATCTGTCGCATTTCAGTAAGCACCGCCCCCCCCAGATTTGTTCTGCATCAGAATTCATCCTCATGCTCTGTCTGTAGTATTTTACTTTCAGAAATTCAGAAAAAAAGGTTAAAATTGCACAAAAATGTAAGCAATAAAATTGAACAAAAAATCAAATTCATACAGATGTCTGAAAGAATAATATGCAGCTGTCATTTGAAGAACAGTGAAAATTACAATTTATTTTAATTAAACTCCAGAAAATATAGATTTTCTTCATTAAATAAATAAGTCACCTAATGTAATAAAAAGAAACCCATCTAATATTGCTTATAAACAGGTCATTGACATGAAAAGATAAACTTTTAGTTAGCTTTTGTGGATCTTTTGAAATTCGAATTGACCAGCTGGGCCGAATTGGCCCAAAAAGTTTTATTTGTAGCAAGTAAGTTCTCCTTTAATTGCAGTACTGAAAAGCCTCTAATACTTGCCCAGAAAATACTTGTATAACATTCTGAGCTCCCCTAGTCCTGTATTGAACCCATTTTGAGCTCTTTATTGCACACACAGCCTTAGTAATGTCCAAGTGGCCTCAAAGTTTTTGACTAGTGTAAAACGAGTGCTAGCCAACAGCCTATTAAAAAACCAAGCTAACGTGTGAAACCCCCCCCTATAAAAAATTAACAATTTTATTATATATACATTAAAATCATGGACATGGACAAGAAATAAAAAAAACACACTAGATCAGGGGTCTCAAACTCGTCTGGGTATATTGAATTTGATGGGCCACATTTTTGCAATATGAGATTAAATTTTTAGTGATATCATTCTTTATTCTATACACCTTTTGAACATTTTTTGGAATTTTTGTGGAGTGTCAATTATTTGTTTTAACTGGCATTAA